>JAESUZ010002504.1:0-600000 GCA_017311185.1 Proteles cristata cristata
TCTGAGGCTCGAAGAATTTATTTCCCCAGAGTTCTCTGCTAATAAGTGCCAGAGCCTATGTTTGGATATATAGAGAGAGATTTTTTCTACAAAGCCCTTCTCCATTCCCTGAGTTTTACTGTCTTCTGTCATTTCACGTGACTAAAAAGAAATAATATCCAAAATCATAATTAAGCCGCGTGCTTTGCCAACAACAACATTGTTTCACCCATTCTTGTATATAAAACAAACAGACCCAAGAACAAAGTGATTCCTTCTCTTAGTCTATTAAATTTTCCCCAAAAATATATTAGTATAGGTGAACAAAATCAAGTATTCTAGAAAGATAATCAAGATAATTCAGCATTATGTATCTGAATGTTCAACAGCTGTTTATTGAATATTTACTACATGCCAGGAATTCTGCTAAGAGGTTACGGATGCGGGTGCCACAGTGAAGAAGGCATGCTAATTCTGAAAGGGTATCTTTAGGTGATTACATTCCATGAAATTATTAAAACTGACAACACAGAATTCTGTGTGCTGTGATAAAGGAGCAATCAGCGGGGCGCCTAGGTAGCTCAGTCGCTTGACCGTCTGACTTCAGCTCAGGTCATGATCTCACAGTTTGTGGGTTCGAGCCCCTCATCGGGCTCTGTGCTGACAGCTAGCTCAGAGCCTGGAGCCTGTCTTCAGATTCTGTGTCTCCCTCTCTCTCTGACTTTCCCCTGCTCATGCTGTCTCTCTCTCTCTCTCTCTCAAAAATAAATAAAACATTTAAAAATTAAAAAAAAAAAAAAAGGAGAAATCACCCATAGGAGAAGCCTCTAACCTGGAAGAAGATTCTCGATTTCCTGTTTATTCCATTCCCTAACTGTCAGACATAACACCATCTTTTCTCACTCTGAGAAGCATGCAGATATGAATTAATCTTAAGCATTTTCATTTCTGTTAAGGGGAAAATGAAGTTTTAGCTCTGTAAGAGCTAGTAAGTTTGGCTCTGTAAGTTTAGCTCTGTAAGAGCTCTGTAAGAACTAAAACTTATATCAAGATCCCATTCCTTTTTTACCTTGTATAATTTCTAACCAGAGTAAATTAGTTTTATGTACTTTATTAGGAGAATACAACCTCAAATGTAGGTATTCGAGTACAGATACCTGGCATAGGTGTCTAAAGCCCATAAGTATTCTGTGCAATTATTTACAATGTACATACTTGAAGTATTTGCAAACTTCTGATTAAAAGGGGCTCATTCTAATGCCTTTATGATACCAAAAATCAACCATGAATCTAGTGAGTTAAATATTTGATCTGTGTACTCATTTTCTGTGTGACAAGATTAGGTTAATTCTGTACAATATATAGTAGAGAATAAACATACCATTCCAAAGAAAATGAGAACTTCTGTGTCAAGAATGCTAAGCTCATTGGCTACGAAGAAAAGGCCAACTTTTGTGTGCGGAGTGAGCCAAAGCCATTTCATGTGGTAGAATTCAGATGACATCGGCTATTGCATGAAACACAAACATTAATTATTATTTTTAAAAGATTGTACCATTGGCAAAGTTGACGTAGGGAGACCACTGGCTGGCCGATAAGAGGAGTGTGCCAAATTGAAGCTCCAGAATTCATGAAATAGTAGTTGACAGCAGCTTCTGACGCCAAAATGATAAAGCATGAAGTTTCAGTCAGTGTGGAAGTTTTTTTTTTTTTTTCTTTTTGCATTCTGTTACCATGAAGCATGGGTCAATGTCTTGAGAGACAAACAATTCGAAATACTGGCTAAAATTACAGCGTGCGTCTGTTTGTTTCTGGCACCAAAAGGTGGATATGAAAATAGGTGGTGTAGAATAGAGCTATTTTAGTGATGTAAAACTTTCTGAGAGTTTCTACATTCCCAAAGTAAAAACTTTTAATGATATGCACAAAGATTACCCAAAGGTTTACTCGTACCAACATTTGTATAGTGCTAAAGGATAATTTTTGGATCTCAAGGCATCCTGAAAGGAACTTGTAATACTTATTATGATGCGGAGGCGCCTGGGTGGCTCAGTCAGTTGAACGTCTGACTTCGGCTCAGGTCATGATCTCACAGTTCCTGAGTTCGAGCCCCACATGGGCTCACTGCTGTCAGCGCAGAGCCCGCTTTGGATCCTCTGTCCCCTTCTCTCCCTCCCCGCTCCTGTTCTCTCTGTCTCTCTCTCTCAAAAATAAATAATAAAAAATTTTTAAAGAAACCCTTCCATTAAAGAAATACCTACTAGTATGTTATTTAGATGTTTTCATTATTCTCATTTGTGTCTTTTTCAAGTCCCTGTTGAATTAGCCTGTAGCAATGAATTACTATGCCTGTTTGAGAGGGAAAAAACAGACCACAAGAATGTTAAGAGACGGGTCCGAGATCCAACGTATCAGGGACAGACTTCCTACTCAGTACCACTTGTCAAGCAGGCTAAGGGCAGCGTGGTGGCCTGACGAGGAACCGGAATATCTTCTGCATCACTTTTGAATGTGCCAGACTTTCTAAAGACAACAAGCACTCAATGCCTTCCTCCATACACTGCACTTGCTTTCTCTGTTCTATTATAACAGAGATCTATAGAAGATATTTTGTTCCATCGTGTTTTAAGTAAAATCTGTTCTGTTTTTTTTTTGTTGTTTTTTTTTTAATCTGTTCAGTATGGTTGAGAAAAGGTCGGCATGAACACTAGCTTTCACATGTAACTACAACTATTTTATTTCTGAGAACAAAAGTCATCTTTGGCCTAAGTTACAGCACAGTCAAACCTAAAAATAAAAACTGCACTTGGAGATCAAAGCACTCATTACAATATAGTTGCACTGACGAATGATGAAATGCATTCACTTCACTCAGCTTTATCTTTCCAGATGCAGAATAATGAAACCAGTCCGAAAATATAAAAGTAATACATG
Organism: Proteles cristata cristata; assembly: GCA_017311185.1. Lineage (NCBI taxonomy): Eukaryota > Metazoa > Chordata > Mammalia > Carnivora > Hyaenidae > Proteles > Proteles cristata. Next base: position 2,914 of record JAESUZ010002504.1, read on the forward strand.
TTCATTGTCAAGAATTCTGAAAGATTTAAAGAAGTAAAAGGCAGGGGAGCCTGGGTGACCCGGGTGGTTAAGCATCTGACTCTTGATCTCAGCTCACGTCATGATCTCACAGTTGCGTTTTCGAGCCCCGCAGGGGGCTCTACGTGGATGGTATAGAGCCTACTTGGGATTCTCTCTCTCCCTCTCTCTGTCCCTCACCTGTTTGTTCTCTCTCTCTCTCTCTCTGAAAATAAATAACTAAACATTTAAAAAAGAAAAGAAGAGATAAAAGTCACTCATAAACCTACCACATGGGAAAGCCAGTGTTAACGGTTGGAGAGAATGACCCTGTAGTCATTTTTGTCTACGTGTCTCTATTTACTTAGCAGACAGTTTACTATAATACGGCTCTTGCTCTGTCTTTCAGTGAACACCTTCCCGGAGACTGCTGTAGTCTCCATTGAATGGGCTAGCTGGGATCTGATATACAACATGCTGCTATATTACATAATACAGAGATTATATTCATAAACATATTGTATATTTATACGTGTAACTTATATAATACTTCTATAACTTTATCAATATGACCATCATACAGATTTTGTTCCTTACACAACACTTTTATAATTTTACATGTATAAGTTTATATATAGAATTCTATGAATACATTGGATCTCTAAACGAATTTTCAAATACTTGTTTTTGGCTTCCTTTGTTCTGCCTCTGCTGTCTCCGCCAGCTCTATGTTAGCAGTAATTTATGGCTCTTGTAAGCTCAGTTGAGCCTTCTGTTTGTGTCTGGAATAAGTGCAGCTGCTCGCCGTTCTGAGCACTCTTTTAGAACGAGATCATAGGGGTTATGATCTTGGACTTCATGATGGACTTCGTGGGTTCAAATACAGGCATTACCACCTACCAACCTAACCTTCTTCTGGTTTTAAACCTCTGTGTGCCTCCACATCTTCACAAATAAAATGACAATCATAATAGTTCTTACGTGAAAGCACTGTTGTCAGGATAAAACAAGCCAATATGTGTAAAGTGTTTAGAATAGGGCTTTGCAAATACTAAGAACCTCATACATATGAGCTAATAACTTTTAAGAATGATAAAAATACTGCTCCTTTCAAGGGTTTTTAAAAAGTTATGCTTACTTGGGGCAGTGTGCATATAAGCTTCCACTGTGTATATAAAATGAAGTCGAAAAACGCTGTGAACTGGAAAACCTTACAGAGAAGCCTTTCTTCATCTGGCCTTTTATAGCTTCTCCCATAGACACACATTTCTGCCCGCGTTAGGTCAACAAAAGACTTAAATATGGTGCTGGACCTGTTTACCCTCTTTCAGACGAAGTGTAGGAGTGAGTTTCAGAACTAGAAGCAAGCTCTGGACAGAGAGAGAGAGAGAGAGAGAGAGATCTTCCTATTCTTATAAAGACACTAATCCCAAAGCGAGGGCCCTACCCTCTTGACCTCATCTAAACCTAATTACTTCCCAAAGGTCCCCACCTCCAAGTATCATCACTGTGAGGGTTAGGACTTCAATGTATAAATTTTGAGGGACACATTCAGTCTACAGCAAACTTTAATAAAGGGCACGCGGGTGGCTCAGCTGGTTAAGCATCTGACTCCTGATTTTGGCTTAGGTCAGGATCTCATGGTTGTGAGATGGATATCCGATTTGGGCTCCACACTGGGTGTGGAGCCTGCTTGGGGTTATCTCTCTCCCTCTGCCTCCACCCCTCCCCCACTCACTCTCTCTCCTCCCGCCCCTCACAAGGAAACAAAACTTTGTGTAATATTTCTACTAATGCAGTAGAAGAAATCGCCTGAGGATTGCCAAAACCTAGGTAATACCAGACTTAATTTCCATGAAAAGAAACTCATTGGAACGCATTGAAGACTTGACTTAAATATTTCATGACACCTTGTGTATTTTTTTCTAATGAAGCACTATGATAATTTCTATATTGAAATTTTATGTTTGGTAAAATCCTACTTCAAAATAGTAGGAATAACTTTGCCCTTATAAAAACTCCTCTTCTAAATAAGCAAGATATTTCTCTAGATGTCACTCTGTTCCCATTTACAGCAAATTTTTTTAAATGTCTGTGCCTTTGTGTTCCAGTTTCTCTCCTCCAGTTCCTTCAAACTTTTGTCCCCTCCGCTCCACTGAAACAGTTCTGGTAAAGATAACCAGTGACTTCCCTTTGCTAAATCTAATGATCGATTTTCAACTTTCTTGACTTGTCAGTAGCATTTGAGACAGCTGACTGCTCCTGTTGTCTTAAAACACTTTTTGCATTTGACCTCCAGTATCCACACACTCCCTTGCTTGTTCTCATCACTGGGACCCCTCTTCAACCTCCTTTGCTCAGCCTTTCTTATCTCCCTGACTTCTAAATGCCCCGAGGTTAGTCCTTGGGTCATTGTCTTCTTTATCTACAATCTCTCCCTAAATGATTTTATTCTAACGTAGACTTCACCTACATCAAAATGCAGGTGCCTTCCGCTTTTCTACTTTTCTGTCTCCAATCTGGACCTGTCCACTGAAATCCAGATTGTGTGCTCAGCTGGCTAATTCGATATCTCAGCTGAAATTAAAACCTCAATTTTCAGATGTTCAAAATAGAACCCCTGATCTACCCCCGAATCTGATTCGCCTGCAGTCTTCCTCACCTCTGTAAACAGTGATTTCATCTTTCTAGTCGGTCAAGATAGCAGAATGTGGAGGCACCCTTGACTCCTCTACTCTCTCACATTCTGCATCTGATCCCTCAGAAGATTCTTTGGGCTCTTCCGTTGTAGGGCCTGCACACAACCATATTATACCAGCTCCGCTGCCACCACCTGATCTAGTCTGCTGTGATCTCTCTCCTAACTGAGCCTCCTAACTGAGCTCCTGGCCAGCTCCTGGCCCTCAGTGTCTCTTTATCTCACAGCAGCCGAAAATAATGTCCTTAAATTATGTCAAGTTATAGCATTCCCTGTTTAAAGCCTTCTCATGCTTTTGTATTGAGAAATGGTTGGGTTTACACAGAGACAATGGACAGACCACATATGAAACCACAACCCTGACCCACCACCTATAACAACTGGGAAGCCAAACCACAGCCTCTGTCCATAGCAATCAGCCCCAAATGGTCAAAATGTGATCAATAACTGACAGCTTCCTTCATTTTTGTCCTCATTTCAACTTACAACCAACCAGAGAAACCAGAAGTGCACCCCTAACTAGTCACATAGGATGCCCCGCTTCCAGTTAGCCCGCCCACAGCTTCCCTGTGCCCACAGCCTCCATTCAGGGTGCACCTGCAGCCTTCCCCTTCTCCCGCTATAAAGCTTTCTGACCCTTTGGCCTGCCTTTGAGTCTGTGCCAAAGACAAGTGATAGTGGCTGACCCGCTTGCTACGGCAAAATGAATAAATAGCCCTTGCTTGTTTTCATCCCATTGGGTGGTCTTTGATTATTTACACAATATTTTACTCTGAGTGAGACCCCAAGTCCTCCCAATGACCCTGAAAGTGCCAAGTGATCTTCCCACCACCCACCCCATCACTGCTCCTCCGGTCCCATGTCCTGCCTCCTCTTTTTTTACCCAATGTACTCAAACCACGTTGGCCTCCTGGCCATTCCGTTTGCACACCTAGCACAACCAGACTTGAAGCCCTTTTCACTTTGCCTACAATTCTCTTCTCTAAGCTATGTATGTAAGTCATCTCATTACCACCTTGCAATCTCAGCTCCAATCAGAGACCCTTTCCTATGTAACACAGGCCCACCACGCACAGTACCCTGCCATGGCCCGCGCCCCCCCCCCCGTCCCCTTCAGCACACTCTTCACATAACTCGTTACCTGCTGGCATACTATATATTCTTGTTTATTTGTTTATTTTCTTCTTCTTCCCCTCCCCCAACTGGAATGAAAACTCCCTAAGACCAGGAATTTTGTTTACTTCCATATCCCCTCTGCCCAGTAGAAATGTCTGGCAAGTAGAAGTCACCCAATCAATGCTTGATAAATGTGTAATTAGTTGTAAGATCTTACGTACATCCATCATTTTTTTAATGGTACCATTTTTTAAGTTGGTGTACTAGTCAGAATCTCAGAAGGAATAAACGACAAACTCATTTTTTAGCATAATAGTTTAATTTAAGTAATTTTAAAAGACTGTAATAATATGACTATTTACAAAGTTGAAGGCATGGTAAAGTGCCCCAAGGTTAATAAGAGCAGGCACCATTACCATCTCTAGGCCTGAGGGAAAGGGAAGGAGAAGTTAGCTGAGCCCAGAGAGTGAGCTAGAGAGGCCAGTGGGCACCATGACCTTTACTTGGGGGAAGGGGTGTGGTCAGCCCTGAACCCTGAGGGAGCCAGGGGAATGAATGCCACAGACCCCATTCTCTTCTTGACCTCCAAGTCCCGCCTGTGCCTCCCTTTGGCTGACCCAACTGGAAGCTAAAGCACAAGGGAAACCTTTGATGTGGTTCACATTAGCCAGCTCCTGGGGGGCAGGGCAGGGAGGAGAGGATGGAACATAGACCCCGAGCGCCTGTGTCCACTGTTCCAGTCGTCTTTTATAATCATGAAAAGTAAAGTGGCTTTTACTGTTTTCAAAATAACCATGAAGCATTTTTTATGTGTTTGTGAGACTTGCAGTGAAAGAAACTCCCAGTCAAGTACCAAAGTATCTATTGGGAGTTATCATGTCAAATTACTGAACTAAATGTCTTCCTGCACTAAACATAGTCTTGCATTGAACTGTATTTTTCACTTTAATTTAATTATGCCTGTCTATTATTTAGTGTGCCTTTCAACTACTTTAAAAATGAATCATTCGGATTTATTATGTAAATATAATGTTGTATACTCCGCATTGTTACTTCTCTAGGAGAGGAAGAAAGCCACAGGAATGGTACTCATAGCTGATAAATAGATTTGAGATTTAAAAAAAAAAGAGAGTACTAGAGTACTCTGAGCCAACAAGCCTGGGTGGCTCAGTCGGTTAAGTGTCCAACTTCAGCTCAGGTCATGATCTTGCAGTTCACCATGGGTTCGAATCCTGCATTGAGCTCTGTGCTGATAGCTCAGAGGCTGGAGCCTGCTTCAGATTCTGTGTGTGTGTCTCTCTCTGCCCTCCCCAGCTCATGCTCTGTCTCTGTTTCTCAAAAATAAATAAACATTAAAAAAAAAAATTTTTTTAAAGGATACTGGGGTAGACATTACAAGGTTTGAGTTTTAATTTGGACTCAACCAGAAGGAGGCCTTGGCAAATAAGTTCAACTCTCTGCACCCGAGTTTCTTCATCTGTAAAGTATGAGGTAGGACAGGGTGACTTCCAATGTCTCTTCTGCCTCTACAATGTGTCTATACCATTGGAAGGTGTTGATCTGTGTCAAGTGAACAAAGCCGGACTTAAAGGAAGTATGTCAGAAGCATTTATTAATTATTAATATTAGTTAATTATTTTAATTACTATATAATTAATAATATTAATTATTTATATTTTAAAAAGCAACTACTAGAGACTTTTATCTATTTATCTATTTTTGCAATGTTGAATATTATTTCAAGGCTAAGAATTCCCTGGCCCCGGGTCTGCACCCTTTATACCTGCTTTGGCCTCCCTCTTTGCTTTCCTTCCCCTCACACTGTGGCATTCTGAAAGAATATGCAAGTGAGAAAAGTTGATTATGAGAGCAATGTTGCTTTGCACAGGATTGCTGAAGTTCAGATGAAAATAATAGTGACTGTGATCGTGTGTTCTCCTTAGAGTCGACTGTGTTTATTCCCCAGTCGGAATACTCCATTGAAGAAGATGTGGGTGAGCTGTTCATTCCCATCGGAAGAAGTGGAGACGTGAGCCAGGAACTGATGGTGGTCTGTTATACACAACAAGGTAGCTTGACTTGCCACTGAAATGAACTATCCCCACAAACACATAGAAATAATAAGCCTTTCTGACATGTCAGAGCCAGAGCATTATGCCTTGAGTGCTATGCTTTATTATCACAGTTTTCACAGAGAAAAATACCTGCACTTATGCAGAAATCTTCCTTCACTGTTACACGTTGGGGGACTTCTTCCAAGACGGCCTGAGTGGCTGCTGTTACCTCTCAAAACACATCTGATTCTTGTGGTACTTATTTTAATACTCCAAGCCATTTGGAGTGTGAGAAAGTGAAGTCCACTTTCCCTACCCAAACCTGATCAAGCAGAAGAGAGTTATTGAAGAGAGAGAGAGAGAGAGAGAGACAAAGAAATGCATACTGAAGGAAAAGAAACTAATTTTAAACTAGTTTGAAACTCATTGCAATCAAATTTCAAAATATTTCTTTTGCTCATTAGGTAAGCCTCCTCTGAGAGATGATTTTATGTAATACAAAATTAAATTTAATATATTATATTCATTAATATACTAAATACCTCCCTAAGAAATAGGTCAAATTTCTAAAAATGTAAAAGATAAGGTCAAAAGGTCATATGTGCCATTGATATCTGGGCATTCATGAAAATTCCCACAGATATACATAGATGAGTTGAAAGGTGGTAAAGAACAGTGGTGAGAAGCACAGACTTCAGTGTTTCTGGGTCCCAGAGCAAGGGACTTAACCTCTTTCAACTTCAAATGTGTAAACCCCAGCGGAGGGGTTGAGAGGATTAAGCAGGCAACGCATGTAAAGCGCTTGGCACTTTGCACACGGTAAGCACTTGAATAGTAGGAGCTCTGATTGTGTAATGTGTTGTTCTGAAAGACCAGCAGCAGGAAGTAGAGGAGAAAACACTGGGAATGTAATCTTCTCCATGTGGTCGAGACCACTGTGAGGGAGACTCGTAATGCTACAGTGCCATGCAGGTTCTATGGCACTTTCCAGGGAGGTATACTAATCGACTGTGAAGGTGTTGCATATGAAAATAACGGTTTCTGGAAACACGCGTATGTAGTGTGTCCGACGTAAACGCCTTTTGGATCCTCTGTCTCCAGGAACGGCAGACGGAACTGTGCCAACATCAGTGCTGTCCTATTCCGATTACATATCCAGGCCTGAAGACCACACCAGCGTCATCCGCTTTGACAGACACGAGCGTGAGAAAACATGTCGCGTCGTTGTTATTGACGACTCCCTGTATGAAGAGGAGGAAACGTTCCATGTCCTTCTGAGCATGCCCATGGGTGGGAGGATTGGATCAGAATACCCGGGGGCTCGGGTTACAATCGTCCCTGACAAAGAGGATGGTAAGTGCTAATTTACTTGAAGATTATCCCTCCTACCAGGCAGACCAACATCAGGCACAACCTTCTAGACAGAAAAATAAGAGTGTATGAAAAGTATGCATCTTTATTTTATGCTTCATGTTGTAGTGTGACTAAGTTTCAAAGTTGGCCGCATCAATCCGTTTGACTTTCTTGATTCAGTGTTTTTAAAAGGCAAAAGTCACACTTGTGTACGCCTTCTCCCTCTCTACAGTGCCGTTTACAATGCCAGTTACCATCAGGTGATTTAACTTTTCCAGTTTCATGAGGAAGAATCAAAGCAATGATCAAGTTAACTTATTTCCTTTCTGTTTGTTTTGTCTTGCTTTTAAAAGCCTATGGTTTTCAGGGTTAATCTCAGCATTTGACCTTGTTTCACAAAGAAACCCATCAGACAACGCTGTTAACAAACGGATAACTAGAAAGATAATAAATGTACGGAGAATGAAATCCCACAGGCAGCTCTCTGCACCAAAAAGGGAGGGGGGGAGGTATCTTAGAGGGAAATTCAATTATCAGAAAATAATCCCGCTTTCACAATAGAAAACGAAGAAGGGTCTTAATCTTTCCAGCTCAAGAAATAGTTTGTGCCTTGAGAAAAGACGACCAGAGGGCAGATTGTGAGTAACCTCACAGGGAACAGAGAGAACGGCAAACTGAGAAGACCCCCGCTCCCTTAGTACTTGAAATAGTTTTCTTTCCCTTGTAATAGATTAAAGAGGAAGAAGCTGGATAGATGAATCTTTTGGTTCAGAGAGGACCTGGAGGAGAGTCAAAATTCTTCCATCCCAAATAAGCAGAAAACTCAGGAACGGGATTATAACCTACCAGGGAGGGTCTGTGATAGCTAAGGGACAGTTAAGTTAAAAGGGTAGTAATGTGGGGCGCCTGGGTGGCTTAGTCGGTTAAGCGTCCGACTTTCGCTTGGGTAATGATCTCGCGGTTCGTGGGTTCAAGCCCTGCGTCGGGCTCTGTGCTGACTGCCAGCTTGGAGCCTGGAGCCTATTTCGGAGTCTGTGTCTCCCTCTCTCTCTGACCCTCCCCTGCTCACGCTGTCTCTCTCTCTCTAGAAATAAATAAAACATTTAAAAAAAAAAAAGGGTGGGGGTAGTAATGTGGCTTCTGAGCTTATACTCAGTGCCAAACACACCCCTGGGTCCTTTGTACATCATCCTAACAATCCCGTGAAATACGTAATGCCTGGTTTTTGTTTTTTTACTGAAAAGGTTTAAAAACACTAGTGACAAAAATTAGGAATTGATTTTGTCAAAAGGCATTTTCTCTCTTCTGTCTCTTCCCTTTCACTTCTAATACCACTACTTTAGCCCAGAGAGATCCTTTTCATCTCGCGTGTAGATTATAGTGAATCCCTCACAGGTCTCACATCCTGGTATGTCTTCCCACGCAAACCCTTCTTTCCAGTGCCACCAATCTAATCTTTCCTAAACTCAAGCCCATGACTCTCCTCAGCATAAAACCATTAACGGCAAAATGTTACCATCATCCGGAGGATGGGAACATTCCCCTTCCCTCAGTCAGGAGCCAATAATGCACAAGAGAGAAAAAAATAAAGTGTTGCTTCATCTGCTCTGGTGGTGTAATGGTTGAGAAACCTCTAAAGACTAAAGTTATTTCTAAATTAAAAGCTAGACTTATAAATGTTACTCGACAAATATTGCCATTACTTTCTTAAAAATATAATGGTCCATGTGGTCATGATAAGGAAGGAAAAGGAAAGAAAAGAAAGGAGAAGAGGGGCACCCGGGTGGCTCAGTTGGTTAAGCAGCTGACTTCGGCTCAGGTCATGATCTCACGGTTTGTGAGTTCAAGCCCCACACTGGGCCCTGTGCTGACATCTCAGAGCCTGAAGCCTGCTTCCAATTCTGTGTCTCCCTGTCTCTGTGCCTCCCCTGCTCATGCTCTCTCTCTCTCTCTGTCTCTTAAAAATAAATAAATGTAAATAAATAAATTTAATTTATTAAATAAATAATTTATTTTATAATAATTTATATTTTATAATTTATAAATAAATTATTTATAAAATAAATAAATAAGTAAATAAATGTAAATAAATAAATGAAAGGAGAGGAACAGAGAAGTAGGCACAGAGAGAGTTGGTCTCAAGAGAAGAAAGCAAAATCAGACTAAGAAGGAAGAAGATGACATTCCAAGAAATTAGTCGAAGAATTCAAAGAGCATGATATCCAAGGAGGAAAAGGAAAGACAATCCAGATGAGAAAAGACTAGAGACAAGCCCAGGAGCGTCTCCAGAATAAGCCACTTCTTTCCCATCCTGCTACCGATTGGCGTGGCTCGTCTCTCTCTCCACGGCTCTTTAAAATGCCCCTCGCACAATGAACACTGCTTACAGCTCTTTCACCCACTTTCTTTTTAAGTCTTCCAAAGCTCAGCTCTGAGAGCACTGTGACTTCTCATCCCTGGGAAGAATCACTCCCTGCACCACGTAACACACGCGGCAGATGGCACAAACTCTTCCTGGGGCCTCATCTCCACCCTGAAGGTGAAGTTGTGGTGATGGAGCTTGCTATTCAGTTCAGTAAGAAACAACGTGAGGAAGGCTTACACACTTCACTTATCCACTGCTGCCTCCCCACAAAGGTCTTTTGGATGAAGTATTTCAGAGACCGCCCCCCTCCCCCACCCCGGCTGAATGATGATTTATTGTACTCTTTCAGTGAGATTTTCTGGTGTGTGAAAAATCACTGCCAATCACTACGTCAGACGTCCACCCTTGGCACAATTAACAGTCGTGACCTATGGTGCCTCGGACCTGCACTTGGAGCTCAGCCTTTCTTTCTCATTGACTCATTGCATTTTGTTTCCTCCTTGACAATTAGCAGCATTATTTTCCTTCCCTCTTCTTACTGTGCTAGATACGACTTTTACCGTAATGTTGCATAGAAGCAACAGAATCTGAAGCAGGCTCCAGGCTCTGAGCTGTCAGCACAGAGCCTGACGTGGGCCTCCAACACATGAACTGCAAGATCGTGACCTGAGCCGAAGTTGGACGCTTAACCGACTGAGCCACGCAGGTGCCCCAGGAAGGGATTCTTAGAAAACATGGTGTCCCTGCTGGAATTTGAGGGCAGTACCAGAGTGCCCCAGGGAAGAGAGAAGGAAAGTACGCTTCCCGGAGAGCAACTCTCAAGTGCACATGCCGAGTGCAAGGGATGCGTCTGGGGGCCGACAGCGTGGACATAGCAGCACTGTGCAGCACAAAGGTGTGAATAGCAAAGACGGTTGGAGACATGGAGAAGGGGTCAATCTCAGAGGACCAGGGTGCCAGGTAGAGAAGTTGCATTTTATTGTTGAAATAGAATTAGGGAATGACTTTAAGAATTAGGCTTTAAGCAGAATGACAAAATCAGATTCGTATTTTAAAATATCACTCTGCCTGGGGTGCCTGGGTGGCTTAGTCGGTTAAGCGTCCAACTTCCGCTTAGGTCATGATCTCGCTGTTTGTGGGTTCGAGCCCCGCGTCGGGCTCTGTGCTGACTGCCAGCTCAGAGCCTGGAGCCTGTTTCAGAATCTGTGTCTCCCTCTCTCTCTGACCCTCCCCTGTTCACGCTGTCTCTCTCTATCCTAGAAATAAAAAAAATAATAAATAAAATAAAATAAAATAAAATAAAATAAAATAAAATAAAATAATAAAATAAATAAAATAATAAAATAAAATAAAATAAAATAAAATAAAATAAAATAATAAATAAAATAAAATAAAATAAAATAAAATAAAATAAAATAAAATAAAATATCACTCTGCCTAAAATGGAGAGGATAGATTGAGCTGCTCAGGAAGCTGTTGGAGAAATGCAGCTGATAGACGACAGTGGCCTGAACAGGTTGGTTGTATGAGGATGAAGGGTCCGAGAGGCATCTAAGAGATATGCTGGGAAAGAATGGGCATTACACGGTGATTGACTGGGCAGGAAAGTGGGAAGAATTATGCTTTAACTTCTCTCTAGGGCAGTTGGGTGAGTTGGGTGAAGAGTGGTCCAGTTCACCAAGATAGAGTGAACAGAGTAAAAAACATGTGTAGGGGAAAAACTATGAGTTCATTTAGAATGTGTGAGTGTGAAGAGCCTCCATGATTTCAAAGTGCTAGACATGGAGTAGGAGAATGGAGATAGGGATCTGGACATTAGGACAGAGCTGTGCACTAGACAGATTGCTACATGTTATCTCTGTTGATAATAATAAAGTCATAGGAGGGGTCCCTGGGTGGCTCAGTCAGTTAAGCGTCCGACTTAAGCTCAGGTATGATTTCACCGTTCATGGATTCGAGCCCCTCATCGGGCTCTGTGCTGACAGCCAGCTCAGAGCCTGGAGCCTGTTTCCAACTCTGTGTCTCCCTCTCTCTCTGACTCTCCTCTGCTCATGCTGTCTCTCTCTCTCAGAAATAAATAAAACATTAATAATAATAATAATAATAAAGTCATAGGAGGAGATAAGATTGCTTATGAGAATATGCAAAAATCGTTCCCATAGGATTTATAATATGGGCGTATTTTACTCAATTCTCTTATTTTAAAGGACAGAATGCATTTCATGAATGTTAGGGAAAGAATGGGAAAGAAAAAGGTAGCCACTAGAGGGATATGACAATCCCAGTACAGAAAGTGTTAGAAAGTTTTATTCATGTCTCTAATACTCAGTTTCCATGAGTAAAACAGGGATGGCAACTTTACCTATATTTTTTTCATTTTAGAAGTTGACGTCTGATGAGTGTGTTTTGCCTGTCACATACAGGTTAGAAGGGAAAACAATACTGCTAGCTATAAAGTACTTTCATCGTGCTTTAACAGGGAGAAAAGTCAAATGATACGCATGCTCAGTAATACTGATACATACTAACAGTTGTCACTTCTGGGCACTCACTACCTGCCAAAAATTTTACATAAATTATCCAGTTAAATCTCAAAACAACTCTATGGAATAGGTCTTTATCTCCTTTACTTGACACACAGAAAAACTAGACTCAGGCCAAGAAGAGTGCTTAAGAATACACAGATGTAAAGTGTTGGATATAAGTCCTAAACATAGGTCTGTTTAACTCAGAATTGGTGTGCTAATGAATCCTGAAACTCATCAAGGGGATTAGAATGGAAGCAATACCTAATGACAAATTGAAGGGAGGCAATTGACCTGAAATCTAGAAAGATCTACAGGTCCATACTGGTAGGGAGGGAAAGTGTATTGTTTCTGAGGTTGTCCAGCCTCTCACTCATTAAAAATTATGTAAATGGAGTACGGAAAATGGCCAAGCCTGTTACGTAACCTGGATGAAACATTCCTCCTGACTTTCTAACATTCTTTGCTCTGAATGCTGTGTCTGGGTCTATGATAATGGGTACACCAGATGACAAATCCTCTAACCATTCCCCGACTAATAAGAAATAAATATTTTGTAACTTTGTAGCTCAGAGCAATCAGAATTTTAGAAAGTGAATTGGTTCCCTAAAGTGAATTGATTCCTCAGCTAAGTAATGAGATGGGGTTTCAGTGCCTGCACGGTAGAGAATCAAGAACTGACCCGGATGTGCCTTTTTTAGGTACCAGTATCTGACGATCTCACCCAGAACCACTCTCTGTGGTCTGAGAGGAGAGCAGGGGCCTAACGTGTAGAAATATGTCTGATAAATCTATGTTGAATCTTTAAGAAACCGCTAACGCCTTCATTGTGTCTGGGAGAGACTTCCACACGAGCTACACACTAACACAAGAATAATGCTGTCATTTTGTGCAGCTCTTCCACACATCCTCCATCAATGTCCTTCATGCGCACAACCTCAGTAATGGTTACAGCATTTGTTCACGAGGAGGAGTATTAAGTCAGGGCTAGCAGTATTTCACTAATCTTTGCTGTCAGCCATTGGAAGTTAATTAAGGAACATTCAAGCTGAATCCATTTTCTGCTTTTGTGTGACAGCCCGCAGGGGTTTTAGCTAAAGTGGCTGGCTTCCTCGACCACCGTGGACAAATTACCATTCTTGATATGAGCCAGGGACATGTAAGAGGCAGCGTGGTGAGCCCTATGGTACATGTAACTCAATTCAGTGCCGTTCAAAAGCCCACTGACATCAGAAAAGCTTTCTCAACAGCAGGGCTACTTTAGAGGGGGAAAAAAACATTTCTAATGCTAGAAAAATACATTACGGTATGGTATGAGGGCAAAATATGTTTTATTCATTTGTGCCAAGCTTAAAGACCTGGTCACCATCCTTTTTCTTCTCTATTACCATTATTTGATTAAGGTAAGCTCCAATTAAGTAATGCCAGGCCGGTCATTGTATGGAATAGCCAAGTTCAATTAAAGTAACAGCTTGACAAAACCAAGTTACATTCTGATTGAGCATAGTTGAGTGAAAACAATATTAAAAATCAAGACATGGGAAAATGAGTTATCAATTTATTACAGCCATTAGGAGACTATTTAAAATAGTTGATGATGCTAAGGATTTAGTGAACGCCACTGGATGTTCAGTGAGGGAAGGGTATTGCCAGAGTGATAAGGATTATACCAAGGTTGCCACATGGCAAGGATTCTAGATACAATGATGTAAATATATACACTTTGAAAATAACAATAGAATAAAATAGTAAAAATGAAATATACTGCCATACCAAAAAAATTAAAAAGTTGAATCTCACATATACACACAGAGCAAATATTTGTTACATGTTTACAGCGTGTGACAGGGGAGGACTGGCAGAGACATTTAAGCTCCAGGCCAGAATCTCACAGTGCTTATAGTCCATTTGGTAGAAAAAAAAAAAAAAAACTAAGTGCATAAAATGGTAAAGGAGAATGATTCATTTCAGTAATAACCTGAAACGGTAAAAAGGAGACTAAGAAAGCAGAGTGGGATTAAAGGCAATTGCATGATCATTCTGTGAGTCAGAGGAGGAAGAGAGAAAGGCTTTACCAGGCAGAAGAGATTGAGGTAGGGGCGCCTGGGTGGCTTAGTCGGTTAAGCGTCCGACTTTCGCTTAGGTCATGATCTCGCGGTTCGTGGGTTCGAGCCCCGTGTTGGGCTCTGTGCTGACTGCCAGCTCAGAGCCTGGAGTCTGTTTCAGAGTCTGTGTCTCCCTCTCTCTCTGACCCTCCCCTGCTCACGCTGTCTCTCTCTCTCTTTCTCCTAGAAATAAAGTTTTTAAAAAAATTAAAAAAAAAAAAAAAGAGATTGAGGTGAATGGGGAACAGAGCAAAGTGTTCCAAGATTACACGAGTGAAAGGTTGAGGGAGGGAAAGGCTTTGAGAGCAGGAGACAATCCAGTTTGGCCAGGTTTGGCCTTTTCTGAGAAAGATTGAGTGCCCATCTCCTTAGACTGACTCTTAGACCAGGCTGTAGACACACTTTACTATTGTCTAGTCAAGGGATCTTGACCACCCCACTTTTCTTCTTGGGTCTGTTTCCTCATTTGAAACATACGTGTGTTATCACCTGGACTTCTTACCTTACAGAACTATTGTGAAGACCAAACTTGATCTGTATGAAAGTGCTTTAAAACATAGCCAAAGGAAAGAAAGGTGGGCATCATGAGTCTGCAAAAGAGGTTTGAGGTCTCTCATGGGTGCCATCAAATAAGAGGAGTTCTGAATTTGTTGGTAGGGAGCACCAGAAGTGTTTAACAAGAGCACGGACTAATCAGAGCTGTATTGGGAGGTTATCGATTAGAAAGCAATGTAAGTGAACAGAATTGGAACCTGAAGTGTAGAGTGAGACGGTGAGGCTAGAAAAGAAACAACCTGCTGTTATAAATACCTGCTATGACTTGGACTTCATGCATGTAGGAGGGAGGAGGGGAGTTTTTAAAAAACTGTGTGCTTGACAGGCTCACAGAAGGGAGGTGTACCATTCATTATAGGAGGTTAGGCAAGGGAACCAGCCAGAAGAAAGGAGGTTGGAAGAAGATGAGAAATTCTGTTTAAAGATGCCAAGTTCAGGTTAGCTATGTGATACACCAGTGAAACCGGGCAATAGACCTCCGTAACTATGGAACTGACTAAGCTGGGGTTAAGGATTTGGTCTGCGTGCAGTGTTGCACACCAGATGCTCATAACTGGAATCAGAAGGATGAAAGAGATTCACAAGAACAAGGCGAGAGAGTGAAAGGGTACATGACAGTGCAGTACAATTTCACATACATTTCTGATAAGTGAGTAAAGTAGAATAATAAAAGGTTATTAGAATAGATGTCTATTAAATATGAATATACTGATCTGGGTGAGGCTGTTAGTTGCAAATAACTACTTAAACACCCCTTGCTATATAACAGGAATATTGCAGGAATGTGCAGAATGACACACTTTATTAGAATTGCCAAGCAGTAAGTACACTATTAGACCCTTTAACCTCGTTTAAATGTTGTCCTTTTTTAAAAATAACTAACATTAAAATAGTATGGTTTTGTTCCCTCCTTTTACACTTTTCAGTTGAATTTAAGCCATCTTATGATAAAGTTTACTTCATATCACTTTTTAAAATTATGATGGTTTCCGGAGTGGGTTGCAAAAATTAGAGGCTTAATTCATTTCTAGCAAACTCCGGAGTGGGAGAGGGTAAGAAAAAGAGCATTTGTCAATGTGAATGAGTGAGTCATCCACTAAATCTGAGTAGGAGAGTCCAGAGAAGTGAGGCTTGGCCTTTGGGAGGACCCTCAGGGTCTCTATTCGCGGTTCTGTCCACCTAATTCTGAGCCTGGCTGGCCCCAGAACCCAGTAGGTCAGCTGTAGAAGGGAACAGCCCCCACAGAAGGCGGAGGTGTGGGGCCATGTATTAAAATAAGGCAAAAGACCCAGGGTCCCGAGGGACTTCATTAGCAACAGGAGTACATTCGACTCAACCTGTTATGGTCCGTAGCTCTGAAGGCCGTTGGTGCTCTGCTGTGGCGAACCCCCCTGGTCTTTTCTAAACTGTTGATACAATGCACCACCCACAGCAGGAAGGGCATGAGGGGCTTTGTTCCACCGCGCACGCACACTTGGCCAGCAGCCACTTGACTCTCTCCTGCTAGGCGCATGAAAGCATTCAACCCCATTACCAGCACACACAGAGGCTCCAGAGTTCTCTATGAGAACAGCTAACCATTTTGTATAATTTACACTGAGGAATGACCTTATGGCCCACAAGAAAGTGAGCACAGGGAACGGAGCCAGGACACAGAGAGCCAGTCCACCCAGAAAGAGGCTCTTGACTTCATGGAGTGCAAATTTGCAGGCATGCGGTTGGGTAGAGTGGTTCTAAGATATTAAGACTGCGATACTGAACAGGACCACACTGACCACACAGTATTAAATTAACCCATGTCTTTATTTCTTAGGGCTTCATAGATATCCCATATGTCATAAAATAATAACTAACATGATCCCCTTGTTAGGTGTGCTAAGGCTTTAGTTATTTTGTTTCATATGCAGACACACACACTATGAGCAAGGTTTACTTATGCCTCAGTTTCATCATCCGTGAGTGGTTAGGTAGCTTGCTCAAGGTCACATGGCTGGTAAATAGCAAGGCTGACTGTTGGGTCCATGGCACAAACCATTAGGCTGCCCACCTCATGGAAAATACACCACTGCCTTCTGATTCCACACTGGACAACTCAGAGTGTGGGGTGTCCTAATATAGAGCTTGACAAGATAAAGCCAACTAGATACTTTAATATGCAAACAGCAGCCGAGAACCCTGGAATAATTAAAAATGTTGACAGTTCCAGACATTAGGCATGAACTATGTACACAGGCTATAACTGGTTCACTTTTTACCCATTTTACTTCCTCAAGGATCATTAGGAGAGCGTAGCGGTGCATTCCGGTACTTCAGCCAGACAAGGAACAGCATTGCTTTCTCCACATCATTTAGCAACCTGCCCCGGGGAAAGGGCCTCACTTGCAAGGATTGGCTCTCTTGTCAAGTCCTCATGATGGACAAATGCTGTCTTGTGTCTGTTTTGTCTTTTTCATGGTAACACTAAACGTCACCATCTCTTCCACACGGGGGAGTGAATGGCTAAAAATTTTCCTTCACAGTCCTAGAGAAATAAACACCTCCTTCATCCTTTTTCTAACAGACAGGCCCTCTGTCTGTCGTACTCGCACAAACATTTGAATCACGTATGTTCATACATTTTTTTTTTCTAAACGTTTTTTATTTATTTCTAGGAGAGAGAGAGAGAGAGAGACAGCTTGAGCAGGGGAGGGTCAGAGAGAGAGGGAGGCACAGACTGAAACAGGCTCCAGGCTCTGAGCTGGCAGTCAGCACAGAGCCCGACGCGGGGCTCGAACCCACGAACCGCGAGATCATGACCCAAGCGAAAGTCGGACGCTTAACCGACTAAGCCACCCAGGCGCCCCAACATTTCTTTATTTTAAATATTTGCTGAGCATCCCCAAGGTGACAGATGCTGTGATGGGGTAAAAGCAATGCAAGATTTGTCCTGCCCTCAGCTCACATCTTTATTACACCCTACTGAGTGCTGGCCACTGTCCAAGCACCGAGGACACGGTGGTGAACAGGGTGGGTCCAGTCTGTAGAGACCAACAGATACAACAAGGCAAATAATGAGACCAGGCTCCTCCCGGGAGCTTTCAAGGGAGCATCCGGTGTGGCCTCAGCTCCGGAAAGGCCAGGTCTCCTCCACACAAAGAACTGAAAAGACTGAGTCATGCAGTTGACAGCTCACAAACCGATGTGCATTGTCACATGTCCCCTCAGGCTGTAACAGTCTCAGTTGTGAAGACAACCGCACTGTCTGGAATGAGCCAAGTCAAGCTATAGATCAGCAGTTGCTGAATTTAAACAGAGTCCTAGGAAAAGAAATTAAACGGTCAGTGGAATTCTATTAGCTAGCACTTTTTAAAGAAGTCAGAACAGTCAGAATATAGGCATTGTGGGAGAAAAAGAGCACTCTCTTTACATCTCCTAAGGCTGAAATGTATCTCAGCTTTAGTTTCCCTGAGGGTGTTTCACAAACAGTCTGTTTCACGGGCCAGGAAGTGTATCGCTCTGGTCAAATGCCAGTAGGAAGCTCATTCTTCTCTCTTTCTTTCTCTTTTCCTTCCTTCCTTCCTTCCTTCCTTCCTTCCTTCCTTCCTTCTTTCCTTCCTTCTCTCTCTCCCTCTGTCTTTCTTTCAAGAATCATACTCAAGAGGGATAAAAATCAAGACCACACTTATTGCCAGGGACAGCTTGAAAAAGCCAAAGCCATAGGGTGCTTGATGTTCTCACCGCCGCAGTGGACCTTATAAATACAAGATCCGTTTATAAATAGTGTAGGTGTTGGTATAGGGTGCCTGGCATACAGCTCCGTGAACTGATGGAGTACTAAGCACGCAATGCATCAGGGTTGAAAGAGACAGAATTTTACACCCACTTTCCAGAGGCTCATGATCTGCCTAACGAATCTAACTAGCATGTTTTAATGGACATTGGTCCAGAAAATATATTTTGAAGTTCTTTAAAATGTCAGTGCATGTAAATACCAGTGTGACTGGATCTAGCTCAGTGTATTGAGAGGAAAAATAAACTATGAGCAGGAGAAGATGTTTGATTAATTCTCTGAGGAAAGCTTCATTACCTTGTTCAAAACATTGCATCCCTTGACATTTCTGCAAAGAGGGAAACTCCATCATGCTCTTGTGTTATCATTACAGAAAACCCAATAATTCACCTATGCTTGGAATCTTCTCTTTCTTTTTAGATAGTAAAGGGGAAGTGTCAGAGGCACACAAGTTACCATGGGTCTAGTCCCTTAGCTTCTGGAAGAAAGCAAATCAAGAAAACACAAATGAAAAAGAGCAGGGCAGGTAGTTCTTGCTCTAACCTGGTTTTTCTTCTGGATTCCTCATCACGGGAAGCAATTTTATCAGTGCCAGACTCCTGTCTCTCATTCCTGACCTGCCTCCTTTATATCTTTGAAGACTATACCCTGACTCTCTTTTCCACATGAACTGCCACCAGTCGTCCAGCCAGCTTCTTGCTTTGCCCAGATTCCTGCAGTCGCTGTTAACTAGTTAACTAGCCGCTTCCAGTTTGTCTGCCCCCAACCCATCCATCATGCAGACCCCCTAACTGCACATTTTATCACTGCCCTCCCCTTCTTCAAACTGAGCAAACCTGTCATGCGACAGCTTCTAGGATAAGGTTCTAGCCCCTTAGCTCAGCACGCAAGGTCCTTCATGGCCTGGCCATTGCTCTCTGCTTGTCTCCTTCTCCCACCGCCTCACCCCGTGCGGGGTACCATACATGCCCGATGGTCTGCAGTCCCTGAGTGTGTGAAGCTCTGTGCTGCCCCGTGTGCTTGGAATGCCCTCCTACTCTCCCTGCTCACACGTTACCCACCTAACTCGCAACGGTGCCTCAAAACCCAGCTGCTAATAAGAATAATGACTTACTAGCACAGCTAGCACTTAACCGTGTGCAGGTAATGCGCTGTGCACTTAATGGCCATTTTCTTATATTGTCCTTTACAAGAAAACACCCACAATTAAGGCCCAGGAGAGAAATGGGAGAATAGTCAAGGAGAGTGGTATTGCAGAAGAAAAAAGGATAAAGAGAGTCAGGAAGACAGGTCTGACCCCCAGCGTTAAATTCTGCAGAGATTTAAAAAAAAAAAAAAAAAAGGGAACACAGGTTGACCATATGCAGTTGGATTTAGCAAAGAGAAGGGCACCAGTCAACTTGGAGAGAGGATTTCTGGGTGTTTTGGAGGATTAAGCCATGTACCAATAGGTTTCAATATTAATGGGAGCTGAAAAAGTTAAAG
Organism: Proteles cristata cristata; assembly: GCA_017311185.1. NCBI lineage: Eukaryota > Metazoa > Chordata > Mammalia > Carnivora > Hyaenidae > Proteles > Proteles cristata. Next base: position 22,936 of record JAESUZ010002504.1, read on the forward strand.
ATAATGGATAGTCTTTCAAGTTACTATTCAAGGGAAGGGAAGAAAGGAAAAACTTTCAGGTCCAATAGTGGTACTTGTGGCTGTGAACAAAGGTGGGATGGTAGGGAAAGATTATTTATGATCATTTAAGTTGGGAAGAAGGAGCAAGGAGATAGGTGTAATTTGTAACATAAATAATTAGCAAAACCCGGTAGCTCATATCAAGCAATTAGAACTGCTTTATGCATGGAGACAGGATAGCTTGGGAAGCCATTCTCCCTGGTGTTTAATCCTGGCTCTGTCTTATAAGCTACGTCACCTTTCAGTACGCAATTTCTTCATAGTAACACCTATCTACTAGAGCTGTAGGGAAGAATAAGTCAGTCAGTATATAAAGTACTTAGAACACAGTGTGCTTAGCTACCATTATTATTATTGTCATGACAGCAGTGTAATGGTGGCTTACTTTCTGTTTCAGCTATTGGCCCAGAAACTCTTCAAAGACAAGGGCTGTGTCTCCATCAGTATGACTGACATGGAGCATGGTGCTTAGCCATAAACAGGTGTTCAATACATATGTAATAAATGAGTGGATAAATGCCCAGAGACAGCAGGCTGACCAGAGCTACATTTCTTAATATCCTTACCATTACTTACTATTTTTTATAAGATAGAAGAAGACAAAAAAGAACAGAGCTCTATTTATATTTTAAAAAATACATGTCGCGTGTTTATAAAAGGCTAGAGCAAGAACAAAATGTACATTTTAAGGACAAAATACGAGCCTTGTAATTCACTTGAAATTTCTGAGGTCCTTCTCTGATAACCAAGGTTAGTCTCCCACCTAAAGGTCACAAAGAGGCATTGCCATTGCTCTGGAGAACTCTGTCTGCTCCAGTTTATATTCAGCTGTTAGAGTATAGACTCTCAAGAGCTTCTTAGTGACCCTGTATTTGTCTGAACACTAATAGCCTTGAATTGGCTTTTAAGCTTCCCCATATAAGCCGTTTACTTAGCTGCCAAGTTCCATTACTGACCCCCTTCCTCAGCAGCCCTTGAAGCACATAAGTCACACATTTCAGCCGCGACTGTTGATCAGTCCCAACTCAGGGTGTATGGACAGACACCCTAGGAGGCCAGGTGGCCTTATTTTTTAATTTTGCTTTTTTTAAAAAAAAGAGTATGTTTTTCATTCTCTATAAATTAAAGCAAAACACAAGTGTGAATGTTTAAACAAGGTGCTACCTTAGACCTCATGCATGTTACTGAGTACATTTTATCTGAATATAAGAAGTCATCTCAAAAAGCATCATGTCTACATTTTTATCATCTTGGTTTATAGTTTGTCCTTAGTTTGCAGACCATTTGCGAGACAAAAGTGATCTCCTGACTATTTTTCCGTGAGAGGGAGCAACTATTTTCTTTTCAATAAAGAATTCAGGAAGTAAGCATGAGCAGGTTGGGTGAATGCTGAATGAGAGAAATAGCTGCCAGCTAGTAGCATGTTGACAAGAAACACGCCAGTCCCCAAGCGGCACCAGGAGAATGTGAGTAGGCCTCAGAGCTCAGTGCTGTGACTTCTCACAGGCCCCATTGGGTGATCCCCGTATTGCAGACCAGAAATCCAGGAACCAGAGATGCTGACTTCCCAATGTCAGGCATTTCAGAAGTGCCTAAAAGGAGACCAGCACCCACGGCTTATAGAAGGGGTTGGTGTGTTTCTTCCTCATCAAAACACAGAAGGATGGATGACTCAGGACATCTTTTCCTATACTCACTAGAAGCAACGGAGTAAAGGCGAAATTGCTAGTGTGCAGCCCTCACAGGGAGAAACTGGGAAGAAAGATTCTTACGATAAAGGAGCACATTCCTCTCAGCTTGAAATGGAGTAGTCAGAGCTGTTTATTCTGGAGTCCCTTCCTTTGCCGCCTGCAGGCATGTTCCAAGTGTCAATTGTTGAGCCTGTCTGTGGTCAAGATGATTTCTTTCTCAAGTGTCAACCACATGCATTTATTCCTGAGACCTCACACAGATTGTGTTTGACGCTGTGTTGGTCATAACCTTTCTTCCTTCAGCTGTTGGGATTCCCACATAAATCACCCTGGATGTCAGAGTCTCCCCTGATTGTGAAATCTTACTTGTAAAGTTCACTGCATTCAGTAGGAATAAAAATGTACGTGGATCACTACTGACTGGTGATTTTTGGAGCAGTAACAATGTTTAAGTTGTGGAGAGTTTAAACAGAAAGTGATATCTCATTTTGTTTCCCACTTCCTATGATCACTGTTTTTGATAAAGAAAGTTATCTTACAACTAAGGAATACTGATCTGTGATACCCTAGCTTTCTCTTACATGGAATACTGTGTTCCTTTCTTGTCACTCAAGAAGATTCTCATTACACATCTTTTAAGAAAATATTCTAAAAATGTTCACCTTTCTTAACTATTTTCAGAGAAGGAAGAAAAATGATTCTAGACATTCTAATGTGACTGGCAGGGGCAGACACTCAATAAATGTGGCAGTTATAGTATTACTGTGACATTACCCATAATATTAATTGGAGCCAAAATGGTTACTTTTGATTAAAAACTCTAGAAGCAGTCATCAGTCTTAGTTTATGTCTCTACACATATTTTGATGACCCTCTCATTTGCCAGGCACTGTGCTTCTCATTGGAGTCTACAGATGAACAATACATGATTTCTGCCTTTGGGAGGATCCAGTGGGGGAGATGAATGAGTGGATGAGCCATTTGAACATAACATGAAATGTGCAATATGAGAAATGTCAGAGACAGCTTGACAGCTGTCAACTGGAAGTAGCTTATATAGAAGAAAGGAAAGATAAACTTTCCAGAGCCTTGGAACTCCTAGATAATGGTTTCTTTGAAAGTGAAATAACTGATCTGTTCCCTAGAGAGTGTACTCATCAGACACCACCGTGAAATACCACAGCAAGTTGGTGAGGAGGCCAGAATCTGTTAAGGGTAAAATATGTTTTAAGGATTTTAACAGGAGAGGACAGGCTTTTTGTTCTCTAATTAGTATTTTTTCTTTAATAATATTGTGCAGTTGTGTTTAGAGGAGGTACATTATGCAGATTAGGTCTTATTCAGTGTTAGTATTTTTACTACAAAATTATTCCATAAGTACTAAAAGGAAGTACATCAACTAAATGGTGAGAGTCTGGTCATCTCCCTCGCCAAACCCACACCTCTTCCTTGAGGTCGCTTAAGTGTGATGTGTGGATTTTTTATATGCACACTTACATGCACACATTTTATCTTCACTTTGATTAGAAGTAATTATCGCCATCCTGAAGTGGCAAATAACACACATTTTAGAGGCAGATGGTATGATTTCCTTTCTACTTATTGACTATTGATCTTCAAAGTGTGAACTCCAGCTTCCTGAGTAGAGATGATAATAGTCCCTACCTCAGAGGATAGGTAGGAGGATTAAATGAAATATATATATGCATGTATATATGCACTTAGAACCGTTTGGACATATTGAAAATAATAAATATTTGCTAATACTGCATGATCATATTATGCATATCATCTCACGATATACTTTTGTCACCTATATATATTTGTCACAGCACTATATCACAAAAACCTTTTTATGCCAGCACATATACACCCTGCTAATTCTTTTTAGTGGCTACATAGTATTTCACAGTGTGGCTGTAACATACTTAACAATCCCTGATGGATGAACGTTTAGGTTGTTGGCAGATCTTTTTCTGTCACATGCGCTATAAGTATATATCCTTTTTCACATACGTAATATGTCAGTTCGTTGTCTTGTATTTATCATTACATTGGCTTTGGATGTAACAATATACATATGATTAGAAAGCATCTGCATTAAAAAAAAAATAAAAAATAAAAAAAAAGAAAGCATCTGCATTATGTTATGAAATAATGATCAGTGTTTATCGAGAGCCTCTGACAAGCCTATCACTCATAACTTTGGGCCTAATTAAATATATTATCTCTGTGAAAATCTAGAGGATGCTCTCACCTGGCTTCTTCGCCACAAATAACTGGGAACTTTCGTCTGCCTTAAAGGAAGTATCAGATGTGAATACAGCATGCTGATGTATAGTTTTTGAAGAAATGTATCATCCAAGAGTATTGAGAAAGATAACAAATGAGTGTACAAAGAATGACTCTATGACAGAGCAGTCGGTGGGCAAAGGCACTGTGAATGGCATGAATACCCTTCACAATAAAAAGCTGCCCTGTTGACCAAGCCAAGATAGCCCTAGTCATCCTCTCTCTCCTGCCTGCCATGTTTGACTGATCACATAACACTGCCACTCGGTTTTTGAAACTCTTCTTGAATCTGAATTCTCCATTTCCCCACTTTAAGACCTCACTAACTTTTCCCTCCATTGTAGTTTCTTAACTCTTCTCCAGCCCCTACGGTCTACCTGCTTCCGTTAATCCACCGTGGTTCCCTTCTTGCAAAGCATGTTCTGACTGCATCCCTTTTGCTTGAAACTGATCAGTGGCTGGCCATTTTCAAAAGTTCTTGGCACGTTACGCAAGAATCGGCCCAGCCGCCACCAGCTCTAACCTCAGCTTCTGCCCTCCTCACTTGCCCTCTGAGGAACTCCATATACCTGAGCCACACCTCTTTTTAACCCACCACACACGCTCCCAGATGTGGAGGTCTTTCCTAATCCTTCTGAGACTTCCTTCCTTTTTGCTGTCAACACCTGCTCAGGCTGCAATCTCCCCTTTGTCTTCTCTGGGATGCTGTCCCACTGCCTCCAGCACACCTTCGAGAACCTCTGCACCACAGCACCTGTCACCTGGTGTCACCCCACCCCCCATGCCACCCACCATCCTCCTGACTGAGATTCTCAGACTCCAATGTGCATGCGGTTCACCTGGGACAGTTGAAACTTTCTGAGATTTTGATTTCGTTGATTTAAGGGGAGACCCCCGGAAGTTACATTTAACCCCCCACCCCCAGGACTTGCCGTACAGATTTGTGACCACCCTTGGGAAACATTGCTATGCATAAAGAGTGGCGTTTAGGACATTGTAAATTGCATCCCCTTGAGTTGAGAAATCAATTAGTGGGTCATGACCGGTTTTTCCTCCCCATTTCTGTTTATGCAATATATTATTAAGAATAGAAGCAAAAATAAAAAGTTACCAAAATAACAACACTCTACTGGAAGGCAGGATGCTCAATGATATTTGTTAAAGAACATTCAGGAAGACTTTCAAATGCTGCTAGATGGTGGAGAACTCAGATGACCATCACACTTACGTAACACATTTTATTTTAAACTTATGTACACCCTGGAAAAGACAAAATCAGAGTTTTGGAGTGAACCTAGATTGACAGTAAAATCTCTGATAACATTATCGTTCTAGAAAAAGGCTCACCATGTATTCTCAGCTGAAATCTTGGGAAGATTCAGTCCTTTAATTATCAGCATTCTAGACATGTACTGACTTTTCTTTATTCTCTCTGAGAAAATTATAGTTGGCAAGAAAAAGAAATGTCAAGGCGTGCCTTTAAGCTGATACATACTCCTAAGCTGTCCCTTTAAATACACACTTGAACTTTATTTTTCAACAAGAATTTTCAAAATGCTTTTTAAGGACTAGATATGAGGTCATTCTTAAGATTTTGTGTTTATATATTTAAAGTATTTCTTGAAAGCAAAGCACAGAAAGACCCAGTCAAAATTATTTAAAACTAATTTTTTGAAAATATTGTTTATGGAAAAAAGTTCTTCAGGGTTTTTCCCTCCCTGTTGTTCTTATTTACAAAATAATAGATACAACTTGAAAAAATAAAATATGTACTGTAAGTTAATGTCTGTGAGAAATGTAAAGCAAAGAAGGTCAAATTTCCTCATAATCCCATCCTTAGGAAATACCTAATTAACAGCTTAACATATATTCTTTCTTATTTTTCTATGCATTAACAATATAGACATACATTTTAATAAAATGAATCATGTTATGCATACCATTCTATATCTCTCATGTAAAACAATTTTTACTACAGAATTGTAAAAAATAATACAGCATAACATGCACTCTATCTAAAACTAATGGTTACCGTTTTTCATAATTGCTTCAGATCTTTTAAAGGAATCAAACACTTTTCATAAAATGGAAGACCCCTCTGGTACCATTCAACTACCCTAGTCCCCCAAACAGCAACAATCATGAATTGGATTTGTATATTTTACAACTTGTTTGTTGTTGTTGTTTTAATTAGCTTGGTCTTTTCAAGGTCTGTTATTTCGATGCACTGAGATGAGATATGGGCTTTTTGGTATTTTGTTTTGTTTGTTTTGTTTTAGTATGGTTGATGCACAATGTTACTTTAGTTTCAGGTGTACCACTTAGTCATTCCATTTAGATGAGTTTTAATTATCCATTCCTTTACTCAGGGACATTTAGGTTTTCCCCTTGTTTTTTTTTTTTTTTTAAGTTTTTTTATTTATTTCTAAGAGAGAGAGAGACAGCATGAGCAGGGGAGGGTCAGAGAGAGGGAGTCACAGACTGAAACAGGCTCCAGGCTCTGAGCCGGCAGTCAGCACAAAGCCCGACGCGGGGCTCGAACCCACGAACCGTGAGATCATGACCTAAGTGAAAGTCGGACGCTTAACCGACTAAGCCACCCAGGCGCCCCATCCCCTTGTTTTTTAAGTGTGGATAACGTTGCATTAAATATACCTGCAAATGTTTCTATGTATCCATTTGCGGAACTTTTGTATTAAATAATGTCTCATTTTAAGGTTACTTACATATGATAATGGAGGTTTCCTCTTCTGAGACAAATATTTATGTAACTTGCCAGTATTTCCATTTGCTGTTGAATTTTTGTTATAGAGTTATGGGAGTTTTAATATATTTTGGATACTGATGTTTTATTTTGGGGAGCAGGGATACATACATACATTAGGCAAAGATTATATTGTGATTTTTTTTATTATACTTTATTGTCAAGTTGGTTTCCATATAACACCCAGTGCCCATCCCCACAAGTGCCCTCCTCCATGCCCATCACCCATTTTCCCCTCTCCCCTACCCCCCATTGTGATTTTTTTCTATATTTCTACAAATTTTTCTGACCCCTCTATCATTTTCTGAGTTGTACAATCAAAAACCATCTCTAATTGTAGATTAGTCAATATTTTCCTGTAATCCTGTCAATTTTTGCTTTATACATTTCAATACAAATTCAAAATTATTACATAATCTTGATGAACTGTCTTTTTGTTTACAAAACTCCTCTTTTATTAATGGTTTTGCTTTAAATCGTATATGGACTTTAGTTAATATTGCTATAGAAAAATATAAGGTATGATTACTAGTTATGCCTGTAATTAATAGCAGGGTTTACTGGCATATTTTATTAGTTCTTGCTTGTATAATTCTTCCCTTTGAATTTATTCATTGTTTTGTATGCTTTTAGCAGTTTCTCCGCATGCATCTATAGAGGAGTAAAACCTCTTCATTGTTGCTGCCTAAGAAATATCTATATTTTGCTCTCACTTTTGAATTATGCTTCATTTGGTTTCTATGACTCAAATGTTGATATACAGCCTGTCTCCAGACTTCAGAGATGAGCAAATCCACTCACTTTGGCTCCACTCACCGCTATGATGTTCTGTTACCTTTTTAGTTCACAGAGATGTTTATCTTGTCTGAGCATAGCTCTCCCCTCCTTATCAAGTATGTTAACAAAAAAGGGGAAAATCTTCAAAGCTATCAAAAGAAATGGCATATTGCCTTTAATTTTTAATCTTTCATTGCTGCTAGATTAGAGAATATAAGCTATAAAATCATGAAGCTGCCTTTAAGCAGACGTAAATGTCTGCACCAGCTTTTTTACCTAAAAGAAAAAAAGTTTTAAAGAAAGAAAAGAAAATCATCTTCATAGCCTAGCATTTCATTTTACAAATGAACTATAATTTATTTAATCAGCCCACTTCTGATAGATTTGAGAATTGTTTCCAGTTGTACCCTGATGCAAATAGAGTACAATAAACATTCTTGCATCGGTATCTCTATACACTTATGTTAGTATTTCTATATGATAAACGCCATATATTCAATTGCTTGGTAAAAATCTTGTCCATCAAAATCTTAAGAAAACCTTTTTTTAAAATTCCAGTATAGTTAACATACAGTATTATATTAGTTTTAGGTGTACAGTATAGTGATTCAACACTTCCATACATCAGTCAGTGCTTGAAAACCTTTTGTGTTTTAACTCCGGTCTTGCCTTAGTTAACAAGTTAGCTCGGAGCTCAGGCCTTGTCTAGGCGCCCACCATTCCCTTCATGTGTGACTTCGGACAAGTCTCTTAATCTCCTTAGTCCTTAGTTTCCTTACGATTTATTTTGTGAAAACAAAATAAAATAGTACATACCACATAGGGTGACTGTGAGGATGAAGATATTGAATTCAAAGCAATTAGTGTGATATGCCACAGGTAGTCATTATTTGACAAAGACATTGAAATGAGCTAAAACAACATGCAGATGGCTGGCAACTGTGGAGGTTTTAAAAACACCGGTGCACTGTGGGAAGGGATCGAGGGGCATATGGGAATTCTCTTTACCTTCTCTGTGTGTTCATTGTGACTCAGTTTCCTTTCCCCTTGGACTTCCTCCAGATCTAAAAGGTGGCCCTAACCAAGTCATTTTACTGCAAAGACTACCACTTGCTCCTTCTTCAGAAGGCTTCTTGACCTCCCACTTACCTGGTGCTAGGAATATACTATTCTGACTGACCCACCACAAAAGCGTATTGATTCATTTGGTCTGAAAACCAATAATCTTATCTTATTGACGTTCAGTCACTCTATACAAGTATTTTGGTTGAGCGCCTACTGCCAAGCATTGATTACATCAAGTGTTAGAGAAATGCCAGTGAATAAAGGAGGCTTAATTCTTTCCCTTAGAGAACTCAGAGACAGACATCAATGTGGAGAGAGTGGGGATTTGATGGGGAAGACAAGGTGCTTCCCAGAACAAGTAACTTCTAATCAGAAGCCTGAGGGGAGCAGGGGCCGTCCCCATGTGGAGGAGGAAAAGAATGTGCAAAACTCTGGGGGTGGTAGAGCAGAGAGGAGTGACTGTCGCTGGCTTACCACGATGAAATTTGCTTTGAGGGCTGACCTTTTTGGTTAAGAGCCTGGTTAAGTGGCGGTGGGGGGAACTAAAATGGCAGCGGTGCCAGCCGAATCTAGGGGGGTGGCACTTGAGACCAAGAGAAACCAGGAGCGGGCAGAGGAGGTGACCCTGCCTACGGACTCTGGGAGAAGTGTGCCTTGAGGTGCAGAGGGTTGAGTAGGCAGCCAGTGGTCAGGGTCCAGACCTCAGAAGAGAGACCCGAGTTGGAAATAATTTGGAGAGGTTTCTTTGTATTGTTTTCAACACTCAACCGAAAGGCAGCATGAAAGCACTTATTTTGTTCAGTTCAGAGCAAACATGTTAGGTGGAACTACAAAGCTCGCTTGGCATGGGTCCGTGTACACGTGAATAAATGAGATTTGGCTCCAGATAGCAATTACCACTGGCACCTATTTCTTTCATCTCATGAGACACAGTGTAATTGTAAACATCAATCTCGATACCACAGACTTAGCAAAAAAAAAAAAAAGTATACTTTTTCCCTGTGGGGAAAAACTCAAGTTATTTTCCCTTTGTCTTTGTCGGCTGGCCTGCCAAGCCTCCTCACCAACTACTTTTGTAAGAAACAGACGTGAATCTATCTGTGCAGTTTATGCCCAAGGTATCCCCAATCCTGGAAAGCATGTTAATTTTTTTAGGATAATTTTTTTACAAGCATGTTACTGTTTAATGAGCTGAAACAGACCCTTCCGTAATTTTCAATACCTTCATCTGTGCCCTTTACTTAAAAGTGTGACACCACAAAGGACACGGAGAATAGTTTGACTTTCTTTATAAATTTAACACTATGTCCCTAGACCAATGTAAAACCTCCCTTGCACTGCTCACACACTATTTGGATAATAACATCTTTTGCTGTGAAGGGAATAAGCGGGCCTTCTGGAGGGTCGCCTGTGGGTGTTGGAGTGATGAGGAATAATTGTTTCATGGCATTTTGTGGTGTGCGCTGCAGAATACGCGGCTTTATTTGATTATTGTCTCATTCCAGGTAACAATATCAGCCACTGACGGTTTTTTCATTAAGAACTTACTCAGCACAATGTCTATTTAATATCTCATTACAGAATAAATAGGCTTTTTCTACAGTACTTGAAGATGTAACGTGGGTCTTTACAAACCTAATAGACAAAGATCTGCAGATAACTTTTTTAAAGTTTATTATTTTTGAGAGAGACAGAGTCAGTGTGAGCAGGGAAGGGGGAGAGAGAAAGAGAGAGAAAGAGAGAGAGAGAGAGAGAGAGAGAGAGAATCTCAAGCAGGCTCCACACTGTCAGCACAAAGCCTGACATGGGGCTCGAACTCACAAAACCTTCAGATCATGACCTGAGCGGAAACCAAGAGTTGGACGCTTAATTGACTGAGCCACCCAGGTGCCCCATGCCGTTAACTTTTAAGAGAAACCAAGCTCCTAGAAATAAAACAAACAAAACATGTTGCCAAAGAGAGGGGAGTTAAAATCTTACTTATAAATTAGAATAATTTATAGGACAAACAATTCTTCTGAATTTTGCATAGGTATCCTTCAGCTGTTGACAATCTTCATTTATTGATTCTTTGCATCCTTTTACTTGCTTATTAGCTATGCATTAAAGTGCTCCAGGAACATTTTGCCATTATCTTGAGTGATTATAACTCAACTCACTGCTTGAAGGTTTTTTAACTCCTACGTAGTACATGAGATTCAGTCCAAATGGTAACAGTTATAAACAATATTTAAGTTGTAAACAATATTTAAGTTGTAGAGATTTTTGACAAGGTATTGAGAAGTTGAAATAACAATAACGATTATTATTTTCAATTCTCATCCAACTACACTGAACAGATAGAGAAGTGCTAATGTCTAGCCACTGATTTTTATTCGTATCCTAAGAAACTAAGCAGTTCAAAAGAATTGTTTTCTTACAAAATCTATTGAATGTGTTTTAAGCTTGTTGTATTAATTACTTTATACTTTAACTGCAATGACTACCATTGATTAATAGGTGAATTTTCCAGTTATCATCAGTGAAAGCACAGAGAGGGAAAGAAATCACATAAATAAATCTACTGATTTTCACAAAATTAATTTTAAGGAAATAAATATCTGTTCTAATGCCTTCTGTTGGCTGCTGTAGTAAAATTGTGAGATTGAGGATTAAGCCCTTTCTCATTTCCCCTCTTTCTTTCTGCTGGAGGTAACACCATACTGTACAATAGGCAATTATGATAATACGGTTTCTGTCATTCACATAAATCGTATTATTTATTGTGTTGTTACAGGTACCAGGATCTCCCACCCCACTCTCTCTTTCTCTCCCTCTCTCCCTCTCTGCCACCCACCCCCCCTCACACACACACACACCACCCACAGAGTCTATAAAACATAAGTGTCAGACACATAGTTTATGTTCTAATGGGGTAACTATTATCATTATTCTTCATTCTGGTTGACCAGTTGTATAATTTTCAGAGTGCATTCAATTTTTCCCTATATGAACTCCACATTAAACCATCACATAAAAATAGATGGTGGACAAAATGGGTCTGAATACACACACACAGGACACCAGTTTTTCTCTGGTATGTCACCCATTTTGTGTTTAACGGTCGTATTCCCTCACATGATTTAACCTGTTCCATTTCTACTCTATATCCGTGAGGAGGACAGAAATGGAAGATAGGAGGTGTTAAATAGGAACCCCCCCCACCACCACCACCACAATTCACAGCTCACTCCAGTAACTCAGAAACCTGGCTCATACGATGATATGGTTTGCCAGCAATGCGAAGAGACCAAGATCACGTTGGGTACAGATGATCAGACCTCCATAAAGCATACAGATAAAACATACATAGAAACACAGATGTGCCTGGCTTGGCCATCTGGTCAGAATAAGTGTTTTCAGAGTTCTGTCTTCACCTTTGCCCTCTGCTTAGGTGTGAGAAATGTAAGGAATTTATTGGCTTGTGTTTGAGGTCTGCCTTGACTGAGGTTAATGAGATAACACCTGCATTGTACACACACACTCACTTGCTCTAACACCGTCCAAGTTGGAAGGATGAGAAGGAGGTGAGGCATGCCCTGCGCAGGCGTATCACGCCAGGAACCAAAACGTGCGAACAAAATTTCCAAAGTCGGTTTTGTATTATCCAAGAGTTCAGGGGACCTACCTGCTTTTTTATTAATGCCCCTATCCCCCACCCCCACACACACACGAAGAAAGAAAGGAAAACATTATTTTCTGGTTTTAACAAAGGTAATTTATTTGGGTCAGAGAAATAAAGAATTTATGCTCAACTTGAACAGGGCACCAAATGGATTTCCTTTGGCGTTAAGCCATGATTGTAAGGTTCTGCTAGATTTTTGGGTGTTTAGCAATTCAGTTAGATGCTCGGAAATGTGGCGGTCATCTCTTTAATGGTCTTGTCTTTTGGTGAACCCTATGACCTTTTAGACTCAGCCCTTTTGAGTCTTAGAAAACCAGACACAAATGACTAAAATGTCTCAAATCATATTATTCTGTGTCTAAACTCAATTCACTTATCTTTGTCAAGGTTTGATTATAAAATAAGTTCACAGTGAGTAAACATATACCGTATAATTTCTTTTGGCCTATAAATATTTCAAAGTAAGTTTTTTATACAAGTAGTCACACAAATGATCTCTCAGCATTCCTCATTATTCAGCTGTCTCAGTGTTCCTCAGACTTCTGGCGGCTGTCTCACAAGGTAAACTGTTGGTCACAAGCGGAATCACACAGAGAATGATGATGAGATCAATTCATCACCAATACCGGAGAAAAATACAGAGTCTCCAGATCATGGGTCTTACCCTGATGACCTAAGTCTCATCATTTCCATACATGTTTCAGGCAAACCGCTTGGTATGAGATTATTTCTCTAGTGGAACCTCATTTGGCTTAGGACACCCCACCCCCAGCACTCTACAGGTAATCGCCAGTAGTGTCCTGGTCTCCCTAAAGTCTTCAGAACTGGTAGTCACATGTATTTAGTCTAACTATGCCAATAGGTGCTAACTCTGCCGTGGTTATGATAGGCCCAGTTACACCAGATTAAAACCAAATGTAATGGACCAGAAAATGTCATAATGCAACTAGTCTCCAGGGTGAAGGCTTGGGAAAAATGATACAATGAGCAGTCTGACGGAACTTACAACACTTCGGCCTATGTGTTTTATTTCATTTGGGGGTTGTTTTACCAGCCAAGCTTCCAGGAAATACATTTAGAAGCCACTTATGATCCCACGTATGGGGGACAAAGTAATTCGAGCCTCAGGATGAGAACGTTCCATTAGGCACTTAACTATAAATATTTTTCTTTTTCAGCAGAGGCCTTTTGCCCTGAAAAAGATATAAATCAACAGATTAAAGAGATGTTATCTTACTGAAAGGAGAAAATACGATATAAGGGAATCAGTTAAATAAAGTTCATTCTTCTCTGGTATTCCGTCAGTAAGGACTGATGTGGGAAAAATAAAAATAACCCAAAGGGCACTGCTTCATTCTTAACAGAACCCGCCTTCTACTTCGGTGACGTTGAGTACGCTGTGGACGAGAGCGCGGGCTACGTGGAAGTGCGGGTGTGGAGGACGGGCACAGACCTGTCCAGGCCATCCAGTGTCACCGTGAGATCTCGGAAGACAGATCCTCCGTCTGCTGATGGTGAGCGGTTTCCTACGGCAGCTCTTTGGGCTCTACAGCATTTAACTCACTGTGACACCAAATACTTAAAGCTGAAATACTTCATTCCCATTAAAGCAGTCTGGATGAATTGAACTTTTTCTGAAATTATTAATATATAGGAGCTAAATCTAGACTCTCTTTATTACTGTGAGAAAGTACATTTAAAAGCCACAAATCAGGGGTGCCTGAGTGGTTCAGTCGGTTAAGCATCCGACTTCAGTTCAGGTCATGATCTCACAGTTCGAGGGTTCGAGCCCCACCTCAGGCTCTGTGCTGGCAGCTCAGAGCCTGGATCCTGCTTCAGATTCTGTGTCTTCCTCTCTCTGCCCCTCTCCTGCTCACACTCTATCTCTCTGTCTCTCAAAAATAAACATTAAAAAAAATTTTAAGCCACAAATCAGAGTATGTGTTACAAACACAGAAATCAAAGACTCTAAATTCGAATGCCTGTATTTGCATGAATTGGTTCTCTACACTTTGCAAATCTAACATCATTGCATATTCTGGCATCAGTATGCACAAGATTGATCATGCTGGTCATTCTCACAGAAATCTAATGACGTGTAAGTATCTTACAGATGTGCATCTCCGACTTGGTGGCCTCCTCATTGTAACTAGATTCCCCATAAATACTTCAGATCCGAACGCTTTTACCACATTTCATTATATAAGCTACCCTACCTGGTACATGCTTACTTTTATCCTGTAATTTACATCTCCAAAGAGTTGATCATGAAGTTTAGGGTAAGCATAGGATTAGAAATGTCCTTTTTTTTTCTTCTTCTAAGTTGCCAGCAGTACACACTCTGTCTGTCTCGTGTGCACACAAAAAAGTACATCACACATCATACACTTGTCAAACAAAGCACACAAAAAAGTACATCACACATCATACACTTGTCAAACAAAGCAATCATGGACTGTACCATCTTAAAAGTCACGCTTAAGTTTTAACCCTTTTAATGTAGTGGAAACAGCATAATGCTTTGCATGTAGTAAGTGTCCAGTAAGCATTTGATTCACCCAATTCGTCATTTTTTAAGAAAAAAAATTCAAATCGGAGAAAGAGAGATGAGAATAAAGATGAAGAAGCAGAGGAATAGAAAACTACAAGAACCACAAAGATATTCAGACAGAGATTTCAAAAAAATGAAGTCAGGGCAGATACACTTACAGTTGAATATTGGGAGGTAGAGAAAATATAAAATGAGGGTTAGAAGAACAGAAAGTATGAAACAAAGAAGCAACAGTATGGAAACCTTGTTACCCACTCGCAGTGTTTATGAATGCCTAAAGACTGACAGTTTTGTTTGTAACTATTTTAGACATAAATGGAGGTGTCGACATGAGGTTTGCACCCCATGGTCTGAAAAATAATAAGCCAAAGACCAAATATGTCTTTGAAAATAAAAGATTGCTGCTCTCTTTGCCTGGGGTGCATGGGGGTGGAGTGAGAGAGACAAAAGCTCATATCTGAAATGTGTTGCTTTAACCAACAGACAAACACACACCTAACTAAGGTATTCTCTTGTAGCTTGGAAAAATAAACATATATATTTAACTGATGTTAACAAACGTTAAATATATGCATTTCATAGGTAATTTATGATAATCATATGTATGATTGACGTGCTGATTAACTCGGACCTGAATTTTATTAGCTCTATTCAAGAATTCTACAATAAAATAGAAGAATTATTTAACCAAAGCTAAAATAACTCACTAGACATAGAGAAAATAAAGTTCAGAGCCTGGTCTTTGTTCTACCTCTCTAAAACCAATATCGTTTGCATTTCATTAAATGTACTTTTCTGCAATGTTATGCTGATCTATATATGTATTTTTTAAAGAATCACAAATAAATCTACATAATTTGCTTCTCATAATCTTGTTTAATATAGTCAGTCCCCAACTGAATCATTCTTTTGTTACATAGCTGGAACCGACTATGTGGGAATCAGTCGTCATTTAGATTTTGCGCCTGGAGTCAACATGCAGACTGTTCGCGTTATCATCCTGGATGATCTTGGGCAACCAGTGCTGGAGGGAATTGAGAAATTTGAACTGGTGCTTCGTATGCCGATGAACGCTGCCCTTGGCGAGCCCAGCAAAGCCACGGTGTCCATAAATGATTCTGTCTCCGATCGTGAGTGTTTATTAATTTACAGTGATGAGTAAACTGAAAGGCTAGAGTTCATATACATGTTAAGTAAAATGGTGAACTGGGGTTCACATACCTGTGTAAGGTCGCTAGGGCTGCCATAACAAGGTACTACCGACTCCACAATTTCTTGTCTCACAGTCCGGGAGGCTAGAAATCCAAAATCAAGGTGACGGCAAGGTTGGTGTGTTCTAAGAGCTGTGTGGGAAGGATCTGTTCCACGCCTCTTCTTTGGCTTGTAGATACCCATCTTGTCCCCTATGTGTCTTTAAATTATCTTCTGTGTGTGTCACTGCATCTAAATCTCCCCTACTTATAAGACACCAATTATATTCGATTATAACCCATTCTAATGACCTCATGTTTACTTGATTACCTCTGTAAAGACCATCTCCTCCAAGAAAGTCACATTTTCGGGTTGTGAGGGTTAGTACTTCAACCTTTGAATTTGGAGGAGATGCATTTCGACCCATAACAATACCCTCTCTGACCATGTCTCCCTTTGCTCTTCTGACCATTTTGTTAAAACTAGGTAGTCTCAGAAGAAAACTTTTAGTCTTCTTTTCAAATTTAAAAAAATAAAGCGAGATTGTCATCAATATCTTGATGGAACCACATGGCGCCGCACAGACCCTTGAATGTAATGGTCTTTTCCCACTTCTCCACTCAGGACTTCCATCACCTCTAGACACTCCTGAAATTTCTCTAATAAGGTACCCAAACTATAGTTCTGACAAGCAGCCGCTGGACACATGGTAGGGATCACTGACACATCCTCATGAAGGAATTCTGAAACATTTTCAACCATGATCATCTTGACTTGCTTGGAAGGGGTATAGCCTATTGTTAATAAGATCTATGCTAATTCACCCATCTTAGGTATCATTTAAAATGTATACATAATATTCATTATCAAAAACATTATATATATATATATATATACATATATATATAATACTATATTCATTATCAACTTTTCTAACATGGTCTGGGTAAACTCAGCTTGTAATTATGTGCACAATATTGAGTGTTATTCAGAAATAATTCAGAAATTTCAGAAAATCTGAAAAGCTCATGATTAAGCAACATCTATAAATACAGATATCTTAAAGTCTCTGGTTTTATCTACTTTTTAGCATTTCACTGCATCTCCCTACTCTATGAAATGGGCATGGCAGAATTTTACAGATAAGAAAATCAAAACAATTTATTTAAGTGATTTGCTTAAGGCCAAAACATTGTCAAGGGGCTGGGTGGAAACTGGAATCCAATTCTCACTTCTGTTCGCTATTCTTTACACTAAACCAGGTTTTCTAAAATGGCATTTTCCTCAAGGAGTTCTCTGTCCACTTTGATCCATATGTCCATTTGTTTCTGCAGTGCCTAAGATGCAATTCAAAGAACGGGTATATACTGGCAATGAAAATGATGGGCAGATAGTTGCAATGATCCACAGGAATGGAGACGTTCACTACAGGTCTTCAGTGAGATGCTACACACGCCAGGGATCTGCACAGGTGATGGCAGACTTCGAGGAACGTCCAAACACTGATAGCTCCATCATCACGTTCCTCCCTGGTAAGGCTGAGCTTGACATTTTTCTTTGGAATTTGAGGAAGCCAAGGTTTTGATGAGAAATACGCATAAGGAAAATACACGACCTTGACTTCCACAAGCTTATGACATAGTTTTATGTGCACTGTGTGATAATAAGGCAAAGTAGGCCTTAACGGATTGAATAAATGTCTTTTTGGTGTCTGTATTCATTTATTAACCAGTTTCCAGTGATGTGTTCTATTGTTTACCCAGAGGCGTATCAGCTGAATAGGTTTCTCAATCCTGGGAGATAGGGTTCAAATGACAGAAAGGAAAGGAAATAGACGTCACATTTTTTAATATGAATTCAGAGCCTTGAATTGTTTGATCGCTTTGATCCTGTAATTGTACTGGAAACCAGTAACATAGTCACATTAACTCTGACTGTCCTGTACAGGGCTGCTAAATTTGCTTCCTGATCATAATGCTCGAAATTCATACCTAAAATTGGTATTTGCTCATTATCCTTGTTTTCTAAGTGAGCGACAGAACTTAAAAACAGACATTAATTTCCCATACAGATAGAAGCTCTCGTTGCATATGTTCAAATATTTAATCATTCATTCAGCAAATATTTATCAGAGGCTTGTTATATGCCAGATATGATTCTTCATACTGTCAGTACAGCAGGGAGAAAAGCAACATCCTTGCCCTTGTGGTGGTTGTAGTCTAGTGGCCCATGTATCCTTTCGTGCCCGGGATGGGATTGGGATGTGATGGAGTGTAATTGATGCGCTGCCATGATCACTGTTCCAGGTGAGACTGAAAAGCCTTGTGTCCTTGAGCTGATGGACGACCAAGTCTATGAGGAAGTAGAGGAGCTCCGCCTGGTTCTTGGCACCCCACATAGCAACTCCCCCTTCGGGGCTGCAGTTGGGGAACAAAATGAAACTCTGATAAGGATCCAAGATGATGCTGATAGTAAGAAGTTATTTCTTGTGCTTAGCTGTAATTTGGACATTGAAATCCTTCTGTGTTAATATTTTTGGTGGCTCAGAAAATACCCCTTCTTTCTTTTTTAAAAAATTTTTATTATTTATTTTGAGAAAGAGAGGAAGAAAGCAAGCATGAGCAGGGTAGGGACAAAGAGAGAGAAAGACAGAGCATCCAAGCAGGCTCTGCTCTATCAGCATAGAGCCTGATGCGGGGCTTGCTCCCAGGATCCGTGAGATCATGACTTGAGCTGAAATCAGGGGTTGAATGCTTAGCCAACTGAGCCACCCAGGTACCACCCGCCTCTCTCGGACTAAGGTTTTGAAGTAATTGAGAAATGGGAAAAAAACAGTGGGACCAAGGGGGAACCAAATTAACCATTAAAATTAAAAGTTGATTTTGGAGAATATGGTTTATATCTAATGCTGAATTTTGAATATTCATACCTCCTGTCTGGTAGAGATAGCCCTGAGCCAGCAGCTCCTCCCTCAGCGAGAAAGTTTATTATCAGTTTTCTCAGGGACCTACTCCTGTACGACTTACAGCACATCGAGGCTGCCCAGAGTGCACGTCTTCTGGGGCTGGTTAGTTCCCAAGGAAGGAGGCTGGGCTGTACACACTCAGTTTCTTTTAACCCACTCAATGATAATCATGGTGAGGGGACGGAGAGAAGCCAGGAGCGTAATACTAATCAAGTTCTTCCCATTTGGAAAGAAACATTAGACATGAAGAAAAAGTATTCCCTCATGTTTTAATTTGTCCATATGTCTCACAATTTTAGAGGCCATTATTAAATTTGGAGAAACCAAATTTAGCGTCAGTGAACCCAAAGAACCAGGACAATCGGTGATTATAAAAATTCCAGTGATTCGCCAAGGAGATACTTCGAAGGTTTCCATCGTGAGAGTCCACACCAAGGATGGCTCAGCCACCTCTGGAGAAGACTATCACCCTGTGTCAGAAGGTATGGGCGTTCCCAGGGCCTGCCTCCAGGTGGTCACACTATTGGTGCCCTTGAGAAAAAGAAGAGACATATCCAACTGAAATAAAAATAGACATACTCCTTCACATTAATCTCCTTCAGAAAAACAAAGGCAGTGGAATTTAGTTCATGAATATTCCTTTTTGACTTCTAGGGCTTATGTGTGAAGACTTAGGGAAATTGTGAGTAGATCAGATGACCTTATATTCTGAGTCTACTTTTACATTTCATATGTATTATCTTTATTATGGTTATCACATACCAAATAATACCAATTGTAGAATATTCTAGTACAATGAAAATATGCATGATCACTGAGATAGTTTTTTTTAATTTATAGAACACCAGCAATCTAAAACTTCAAGCTACAAATTTTGTGTTAAAGGACAGTAAAAGACTCGTGAAATACCAACCAAAGGGACCATGAATTTTCCAGGCTTTAGGATTTCATAATGGATGCTTTTCATCCACACCTCTCTCCTTCTTCAAATTTTTGTACCACTTCACGATTTATTTTTATGAGTAATTAAAACAAATCAGTTCTTCTCTCCCTTTTTATAAGCTATTTGCTGACAGAATAAGCTATTCGCTGACAAATTGATTTCTTTGTCAAAGGTAAGTTTATGAATTATGTGGAGTTCTACTTACCCATGTTGTTTCTAGTATCCTACCTCTTGCTACCAACAATCTTTAGTTCTTTTTTTTTTTTTTAATGTTTTTAGTTATTCTTGAGAGAGAGAAAGAGAGAGAGGAAAAGAGCAAAGAGAGATCCAAAGCAGGCTCTGCACTGACAACAGAGAGCCTGATTCCAGGCTCAAACCCACGAGCCATGAGATCATGACTTGAGCCGAAGTCGGATGCTTAACCACTTAACCGCTTAACCGACTGAGCTACCCAGACACCCCAGTTTTGAGTTCTTGATCATAGGGCTTCAGGCATTCACCTTGATCTCCTAATTTGTGAACAAAAAAGGTTGGAAAATGATGGATAGGTATTTCTGAGTCAGTAATAAAGTTGATGAAGACAATAGGAAAAAAAAAAATCCTCTACCAAGCTGCTTGTGTTTTCTTTACATATACGGTAAACGTTTGACTACTATAAAGCTTCAAAGTTCTCCTCTGATTATTCTCTATGCAAAAAATGACATATTTATATTTCAAATATATATTGTATTAGATTTGAAATAAATCACATACCACCCAAAAGGAGAAGAAAACATCTGGTTAACAACTAAATTATTAAAAATCTGAAATAAGTCTTTTTTCTATAAATGAGTAGATTTTACATGAAGGAAACACCTCCTAAAGATGGAGAACATGACCTTTAACAGAAAATGTTTTTCAAGGAAACAAGACAATTGGGGTTTTTGCTGAAGCATAAATGAAATTATACCTCTGTAGTAAACTGACCTATGAAGTCAGAAAAAAGGTCAAATAACAGCAAATCGGCCTGTGCCTCTTTTATCCCATCAATGTAAACATGCTGTTTCTAATGCTTCCAATTAAAATGTAATCTCTTCTAGTCCATATTCAAATGTCTCCCTCTGTGGTCAAAATTGATGTCAGTCCCTTATAAACAAACAGAAATAACAAGTATAGAAGAGAAGTTGAAACACTTTTTTGTTCTAAAAATGTCTAACATGCAAATAAAGACTAAAGTAAATGAGTAATTGAGGAAACATCTCTATCATCCAGCAAGTATATGATAAGAAAACAGTCATTTAAATACTTAAAATAAATACTTTAGTTTTTAACTTCCTAGAAATTGGGTTTCTATAACTCTGGGGGTTATAAAACTTGACTGCTTATATAAGGGCTAAAACAAAGGATGAAAATGAGCATAGCAAGGGAAGTAGGAAGGGAAATGACACATTGGGAACATTACTGAACCATAAAGTCCATTCCCTGCTGGAAAAAGCCAGCACCTCATAGACAGCTGACTTTTGCCAAGCAGGAAAGTGCAAAAGAACTTTAAAAATCTACATTTTTCTGTGAAATCCCCAGATATTTTTGGTTTCAGAAACTAATTTTATAATGAAATGTCACAGGAGCCAGACCAAATAAATCGATGGGCCAGAAATGATCAGCTCTTTTCATCCTCTGGAAGAAGAGTCCTAAATTCTCTCGGGGTCTGAGAAATCCAAGACTAATAGACTCAGAGAACACGCCGAGGCTAATGTGGAAGACACTTATATCTAGAAACAGAACTCATTTTAAAGGGGGAGCTGGCTTATTAACTCAATGTTAAAGGAAAAAAATCTTTTTCATAATTGACAATAAAAAAATAGAAGTAACAGAGGAAAAACACATTGGAGACACCTTTTCCTCTGCCACATTTTAAAGGATTTGTAATTTAGAATTATAATGGTTGAACTTCAGTTACATCGGAAACAGCATCTGCTATCTTCTCTAATTGGAATGATTATGTATTATACTTTTTATTTCTCTTCTGAGCCAGTTTTTCAAAAGCTATAGTCAAGCCAACAAAGTCATTTATCCAAGTCTCATGATATAGGTGCTGCTGACTCTTGAGTTCAGTAAAATCAATTAATTTTTAATGCTTTAGGGATTTTGAAATGAGTCATTTAAAAAAGATTCTCATAATTAGTTTCATTTTCATGAGAATGAAGCAAATTTGTTTTTAGTGAGGAGAGCAGGGTTGAGGGGAAGAATACCATTCACGTTTCTCGAAAACAATTCTCTAAGTTTCCAAGATTAACATCAACAGCAGAAAAAGTCTTTTTAAAATATAATTTGATATAATATTTAAAAACTCAACAATTTTATATCCACCTTATACTATCCATACATAATTAAGGCAAGTGTTGTTCACATTTCATAATGTCTGCAATTGTAGTCACTTGACTTGAATCCTATTGGCTCAGAAATTCTGGAAATGAAAGCCAGTTTTTCTGGTTGTGCCTCAGTATAAAAACTGGCAATCTTCTGTTCCATTACTCTTGTGTTTTTTCAAACTATGAGTCAACAAACAAATTTAGTAGCTTCTGATTAGAATTTCTTTGGATGAAATGAAATAGAATGGAAAATATTTAAGTGCAAGACTTGAGGTAAAAATAAATGATGTTTTTCAAACTTGTGATTCCATTCTATGCACACACGCACTGGGTCACAGTGTAAAGTGTTTTTCCTCATTGTCAGTCACAGTCAAAAAAGCTTGAGAAAAATTTCATATCTTCATGTATAAAAGACTTAAATCTGTGACTTTGCATTTGTAGAAATTGAGTTTAAAGAGGGAGAAACCCAGCATATTGTTAACATTGAAGTACTCTTCGATGGGATCAGAGAAATGAGAGAGGCCTTCACTGTTCATCTAAAACCCGATGAGAACATGGTAGCAGAGACCCAGGTAAGAGAAGGTGAATACAGACTTAGGGCCTGCATTTTAATCGGGGAAAATGCATATAAGCCTCACATAGTGTACAGTAGACTAATGGAGTTTTGTGCAAGCCTTGTATAAAGGAGATGTGCATAATCCCTTTTTCACCTCATAAATAAATTTTGTTCCTATGGCTCTTCCTATGAAAACTCACATTTACAGAAACTCAGGGACTACAGTCACTACAGCCCATTTAGCCTTTCCATTTCAGTTGGCAGCCATTGAATTTGAGATTCATTTCCAGAAAGAAAACATCATCTCGGCATCAAGAGAAGACTGTAAATTCAGTACTATAGCTCATTAAGACATACATTTTAATCCACAACACAATCTGCTATCCCTCCAAATTCCCATCTCTAATCCTTGCTTTATCGAATTGATGCCCAGAACCTCAGCGACCAAAATATTATGGTCCTAATCCTGGTTTTCTGTGCTTATTTCATTTAAATTGTGTCACCAACCACATTTTCTTCAAGATAAACATAATGTCTACAGAATTTTGACCTTTGTACTTTTTTTTTTTAATTTTTAAAAAAAAATTTTTTTTATTTATTTCTAGGAGAGAGAGAGACAGCGTGAGCAGGGGAGGGTCAGAGAAAGAGGGAGTCACAAACTGAAACAGGCTCCAGGCTCTGAGCTGGCAGTCAGCACAGAGCCCGACGCGGGGCCCGAACCCACGAACCGCGAGATCATGACCTAAGCGAAAGTCGGACGCTTAACCGACTAAGCCACCCAGGCGCCCCTTGACCTTTGTACTTTAAATAATCTCTACAACTAAATAATTTTAGGCATAGACCAATGTTTATAATATCTATGCTTGAGTGGCTAAAATGAACAAATCAGGAGACTAGATGCTGGAGAGGATGTGGAGAAATGGGCACCTTCCTACACTGTTGGTGGGAAGGTAAACTGGTGCAGCCCCTCTGGAAAACAGTGTGGAAGTTCCTCAAAAAATTAAGAATAGAACTCCCCTATGACCCAGCAATAGCACTGCTAGAAATTTACCCAAGGGATATAGGAAAGCTGAGGCATAGGAACACATATACCCCAATGTTCATAGCAGCACTCTCAACAATAGCCAAATAATGGAAAGAGCCTAAACATCCATCAACAGACGAATGCATCGAGAAGACATGGTTTATCTATACAATGGAATACTACATGGCAATGAGAAACAATGAAATCTGGCCATGTGTAGCAACATGGATGGGCCTTGAGGGTGTTATGCTGAGCGAAATAAGTCAGGCAGAGAAGGATAGATACCATATGTTTTTACTCATATGTGGAACAGGAGAAACTTAACAGAGGACCATGGGGGAGGGGAAGGTAGAAAAATGGTTAAGGAGAGGAAGGGAGACAAAACACAGGAGACTCTCAAATACTGAGAACAAACTGAGGGTTTTGGGTTGAGGGAGAGGGGAAAATGGGTGATGGGCATGGAGGAGGGCACTTGTTGGAATGAGCACTGGGTGTTGTATGGAAAGCAACTTGACAATAAACTATATAAAAAAATAATATCCATGCTTAAATTTACTCTATTTCTTTTATTATTTGATTTACTATTAGTGTAAAATCAAATTGGACAGATTTCTTCCCTTTAGTATCTGTTATCATTTTATAACCTTTACTACTTGATGGCATTTCTGCTATAGTGCCTTGCTTTTTTTCTTTTAAGTCATATTTAAAATTCAAGAAGTATGGGCAGACTACCTTTCCCAGATTTATATATTTTTAAAACTCTTGATCATGTTAAAAATTATTCTTGTTTTGTTATTTTTGTGAAGGATTGCATTAAAATCTTTGGGGTGAAAAGAACTGAGATTCATTCAGGTCACTTCAAGTGATGACAGCCGCTTTTACATATCCACAGGTGAATATAGAGCTGCAAACTGTGGTATATAAGATATCAGAGGGTTATGCAGGAGCTAAGGCAAATTTATTGGCCCGGTGTCTTGGCATCACGCTCTGCATGGGCTTCAGGCTGGGCCTCGGGTCTCTGCTCATTTAAAGCCTTGCTTTTCGCCGGCATCCACATCAGCAAGGCCCTGCTGTCACATGACCCCTATGATCTGCCTTGTCTCAGCCTGTCGCTCAGCTTTTTTCCCACTAGCAACTAATTGGCCTTCTCATGGATCTCCCTTGTCACAACCCAAGACAGAGTCAGCCACGATCATCCCAATTTGGAGAGAAAAAAATAGAACCTAAATACCTCATGGGCCGCTGGCCGAGCCAGGCTGCCCTGGGTTCATGCCCCCTCCTCGGGTTCCAAAAGTGATGGCCAAGGTGCCACAATCACCCAGAACAAGCCACACAGGGCCTGGCACTCTGCAGGGCCTCTGCGTGTGACAATTATCATTGTGTGAGCATCATGGGTATCGTACTCTACAATAGAAGCTCCTAGAGCCGAATATTTCAGTAATCAAAGTAATTACCTATTCCTCTTAGGCGACCAAAGCCATTGTGTATATAGAAGAAATGAATAGCATGGCAGACGTCACTTTTCCTTCTGTCCCTCAAATTGTCTCTTTACTGATGTACGATGATGCTTCCAGAACCAAAGATGGTGCTGGGCCCGTGTCTGGCTACCCCGTCATCTGTATCACAGTGAGTAGGCAACTGGAAAAATTGAGAAAAATTGCAAAATGACTATTTCAAATAATTGTGGATGTTAGCCAGTGTAGATTGGCTTTGCCATGAAGAAATGCAAGTGAGAAAATACCGCAAGGCATAAGCTTTGAACTTTGGGGATAGGAAAACATGACATTAGTCACATAAAGTCCCCGTTTTTCTTCCTTATCCAACAAAGGTTTATTAACTGATGTGTACACAGTGTGTTATCTCCTGTTATCTCAGGGTCTGCCACCGATAGAAAAAATAAATAAAGGTTGAACTGCGCACTCAAGAAACTTAAAAATAAGGAAGAGAAAAATATATAGGAATCGTCGCCCAGAGGACAAGATGCGCTCACTGCCATGAAGAGCCGGCTAGAGCCGCAGCTCTGTGTGTGAGAGGGGGCTTGGTTTAAGATGAGTCAGACAGGGGGAAGCTATTCCAGGAAGAAGTGATTGCAGCAGGGGCTACATCTAGAAGAATAACATTTAAAAATGGCATATTATTATTTCTTTTTATTTGCCTTTCCTTGAGTTTAAATTATAAGTTCCTTGTGAGCAAAACTAGGATATATCTTATTTTTAAATAACAACAGCCCAGCTGTAATGATCTACTTATAATAGGCACATAATAAATGTTTATTGAATTAACAAGGCAGATAAAATTTGGTGCCAAGTTACAGAGGTCTTTAAATGTTATGTGAAAGACTTGGACTTCATAGGTTGGGTAGTAGAGGGGGAGGGGGGAGGGTTCCTCGCACAGAAGAATGGCATGAGAAGAGGGCTGTGCTGGAGTGTCACCACGCAGCAGTGTGTCACTTGCCTAGAAAGACCCCAACTCGATGTGAGGCGGTGCTGGGAATGGGAAGGAAGACACTAGCTTAAACATTGCAAAGGAAGAATCACCCAAGTTCACGGACCCACCAGAAGTGGGGGACAAGATGAGAAGGAGGAAGGAGGCAGGGAGAAGAACAAGAACGATTGGGGGTCCCAGAGGTTCTTGAGGTGACGCAAAGCATAACAAGGTTACATGCATCAAGTTGGAGTAGAAACGTCCAGTAAGCTGTTTGAAACAGAAGCTCAGAGTCCATATGCGCTGTCCCAGCTAGAATAGAAATGTGAAGGCCGCGTGAATAGCAGGTTGAAATGGCAAAAGGAAGGGCAAGGATTAGGATGGAGAGTGTGAGAAACGTATCTTCCGCACTGTTCCGTACCATGGCCCTAACAGTCACTTGTTTCCCATAGGCTTGCAACCCTAAATACTCAGACTATGACAAAACAGGCTCTATTTGTGCAAGTGAGAACATCAACGACACCTTGACCCGGTACCGATGGCTGGTTAGCGCACCCGCTGGCCCTGATGGCGTGACCAGCCCCATGAGAGAAGTGGACTTCGACACCTTTTTCACGTCATCCAAGATGATCACCTTGGACTCCATATACTTTCAGCCTGGCTCCAGGGTGCAGTGTGCAGCTCGTGCTGTGAACGCCAACGGCAATGAGGGCCTGGAGCTGATGAGCGCTATCGTAACCATCAGCAGAGAAGAAGGTACTCTTCTTTCGCACAAATCACTGAAACACGCAAATGTCTGCTTTCTGGCTATGAGTTCTCCCAGATGCCCCCATGCACTCCTTAATACTCTTTAAGTCATTTTTAAAATTTATTTATTTATTTTGAGAGAGAGAGTGAGAACAGAGGAGGGGCAGAGAGAGAGAGAGAGAGAGAGAGTGTCCCAAGCAGCTCTGTGCCGTCAGTGCAGAGCCCTATGCAGGGCTCAAATTCATGAACCGTGAGATCATGGCCTGAGCCGAAATCAGGAGTAGGACGCTTAACCGACTGAGCCACCCAGGTGCCTAATTATTCTTCAGGTACTCGAAAAATGACATCCGGTTTCTGAAAATATTCATTAGAAACTATTTATTTGCTCCACATTTTGTGATCACCTGTTATATGCCAGACTTTACGCCGGCATATACGTGCTCTCTGCTGGTGTTAAGGAAAATAAATCAAGATGCTTATTCTCGAGAAATTCACACGCACGCTGAGGACAAAGATAAACTTACTGGGGATGAGCACTGTCGAAGTGATTAGTTCTACCCTGAGGGGGTCAGGAAGGGTTTCATCAAAGAACTGCTTAAGCTGCATCTTGAAAACAGCAGAGAAAAGAAAAGCACGAGCAACTACCGACAGAAGCATGAAAACTCATGGAATAATCTGGTAACTACAGAGAAGTGGGGAAGGAAGCAGGGAAGATCACATGAAGCAGGACGGTATGCAAGGGACAGCTCTGGACACGGTGGCTCCTGGGTGATGACCTGGTTGCTGCACACGTGGGGCTTTGCCGGCGAGCTGGGACAGAGGAATGACGGTTCGGGTGGAGAGATGTGTACAGGTGCCCACACCATGTGGTTACGGGGCGGGGAGGGGGGGTTGCCCAGGGCTGAAGCCCAGACATTGGAGGTGAGGGACAGGATGTAGCCGGAAACAAGACTGCAAAGACAGGGACTCTGCTTCATACACTCATCTTTCACTCAGGAGAAGAACTTCCAAGTCAGATTTTTAAAATATCAGTCTGTTGGGGCACCTGGGGGGCTCAATCTGTTGAGCATCCGACTTCGGCTCAGGTCATGATCTCGCGGTCCGTGGGTTCGAGCCCCGCGTCAGGCTCAGTGCTGACAGCCGGCTCAGAGCCTGGAGCCTGTTTCAGATTCTGTGTCTCCCTCTCCCTCTGCCTCTTCCCTACTTGCACTCTGTCTCTCTAAAAAAATAAACATTTAAAAAAATTGAAAATAAAGTGTGCTTGTAAGATTTCGTTCCTAAAACTTTATTTGCATATAATGGTTCAGAGATATATTTGTTGCATAAAGAAATGCTGTATGTACTACCTCCCACCATTATATACTCAGGATCTATAATTATTGATATCATATATAGTAAACAGGTTCTTCTATTAGGATTAAAATATATGGTTTTTAAATTTCTTTTAAAACCAAACTATTATGTTGGTACCAGAAAGAAAAAAAAATTAAACACTGCTTTAAAAAGAGTCCCCCTCTTAATAAACCCAGATGCTAGCAACTGTCTCTGATTTTACTGCTATCTTAATAAATAGTTGTCTATTTCCTCTGTTTTGTACAAATAAAAAAGAGAATATATATAGCCTGTTGTCCTGAAATTACAACCCAGCATCTTTGTCTCTTCCATGATATTAAAATGAAAACATTACAATTCCTTTAAAGCTAACATTGGAGGAAGATTTTCATTCACTGAGAGCTAGAGATGTTAGAAAACAATCTTATATTGTATGCGTATGCATATATCAGTATGAGTCTATTTTGTATCAGTATGTATATTATAAATTACAAATTATAATACACACACCATAAGAATTTACATATATAGAGAAAATGCTACTGTATACATTTTGTTCTCTAATTCTAAGGAGACTTTAGAGGTTTTGTTTTAAAAATGAGTGCATTTTTAGTTGATTTGATTACCAAAAATGATACTTTATGACTAGTCAGTAAGTGGACTATTCTAGGGTAAATATCCAATTCACATAATTACACTATAGTTATTTTTTCCTGTTGACTTTCACATTTTATAATAAAATGGCTTTGTAAATATGATTATAACCTAGAATGCCCAATTTATTAAAGTACGTTGAACAATAATGATTTTTCTCAACTTTATAGAATACGCACGATGCGAAGAAGTAGCCACTAAACTGCCTGCTGATGATTCTCATACCAGGGTCTTCGGGTGGCTTTTTTAGAGCTCCTCTTAGCAATGCTTCAGTTCACAGAAGATTTTTAATTTTATTATTTAAAAAATAAGGGTGCCTCATTTGAAAATATTCTTTAGGTGTTGTCTGTTTTCTTCTTTTAGCATAAACATGTTCATTTTTCCCTGAGGTCTCTGTCAGCCCCGAGTACCAGGGACAGTGGGAGCAGAGCCCTTCTCCGCTAAGCTGCGCTACACGGGCCCGGAAGACCCAGAATACACAAACCTTATCAAGCTCACGGTCACGATGCCACACATAGACGGTAGGTGGCTTGGGTAAGCAAATCCATGGGAGTGGTTTGGGCTTCTCCTTACCTGGTTCGTCTCACTGAGTAGTCGAAATCACCAGACAATGAATGTCCATTGTACAACTTGACCTTCAATTCCTTCTGCTTCTTTCAAGTGTTTCTTTCTTAAAGTCTGACAACCTAAGCATTCTTTAAAATTAAATAAATTTAATATATTGTTGAAACATGATGGAGCAAAACTGGTTAATGTGTTTTATGAAATGGCATAAATGTGTCCATCCTTAAAACTCTTAAACTTGGAATTCCGGTGAAGCATCCCGGCATCTCATTGAGCACCTTCAATGTATATTTGCTATTTCATAGACAGAATTTTATAAATCCAATTTATAAATTGTGTTCATTTTCTCCAGATAGGAAAGTGTGGCCAGAATTTGTGAGTCATTAACCTTATTCACACTGTGAACATTTTTCCAAGTACAGAAAATGTTTTATTTTTTTTAACATTGATTTATTTTTAAGAGATGGAGCATGAGTGAGGGAGGGGCAGAGACAGAGGGAGACACAGAATCCGAAGCAGGCTCCTGGCTCTGAGCTGTCAGCACAGAGCCCCACGCGGGGCTCGAACGCATCAACCGCAAGATCATGACCTGAAGTCAAAGACTTAACTGACTGAGCCATTCAGACACGCCCAGAAAATACTTTCTTTTTTTTTTTTTAATTTTTTTAAAATGTGTTTTATTTATTTCTAGGAGAGAGAGAGAGAGACAGTGTGAGCAGGGGAGGGTCAGAGAGAGAGGGAGTCACAGACTGAAACAGGCTCCAGGCTCTGAGCTGGCAGTCAGCACAGAGCCCGACGCGGGGCTCAAACCCACTAACCGCGAGATCATGACCTAAGCGAAAGTCGGACGCTTAACCGACTAAGCCACCCAGAAGCCCCCGGAAAACACTTTCAAGTTCTCTTCTCCTCAGTTGACTTCATACCTGAAAGAAATTGTTAATACTAATTTTATCACTTGGTGTCTTAGTTATATTTAAAGTGAGAGGAAACAAGTAGGCAGTATTAGGAACTATAAGGTAGAATTTTTCTTTCTCAGAAAAAAAAAGAAATAATTGTGCTTTTTTTGCTTATTGCAAACCCAAATTTGTGTTGGGGGAGATAGGTGGACAAGAATCTGCACCTCTTTACTTTATGGCATGAGGGACCCACATATGCCCAACCCATCTCCAGGCTCATGTTGGAGGTGGGACTCAAAGGTGCAAAGGGCCGAGGAGGGACCAGCAAGGGAAAAAAAGCCTCTAACCATTCCTAATAGAAAGACTGGTCCCTTACACTGCCCTCAGAGCATACTCTGCATTGTCCAACATGGTCAATGGCCACAGCTCGTCCAGAAGCAGGGAAGAAGCGGACCAGTTCTTTCATGAGGCCAGAGTCTTGCTCCAGAGAACCTGAGAACAAGAGATGGGAAAGGTTCCCGGCGAACCCCTCTCTCGTGGTCCACTTTGCTGCGTTGTTTATTTATACGGCAGTTCGACTAACTGTAGCCTCTGTGCCAAACCCAGCTTGCTGCCTCTCTTCATATGGCCTTACAAGCTAAGGAAGGTTTTTACATTTTTAAATGTTTGGAAAAAAACCAAAGAACAATATTTCATGGAACACGAAAATTTCATGAAATTATAACCCATTGTCCGTGATAAGGTCCTATCACAAGTTATGTTCATTCCTTTACGCATCACCGGTGCCAGCTTTCCATCCACCGTGGCAGCCCGGGTGGTGTGGCATAGACCTTATGGCCCACAGATTTTATTTACTACTTGACCCTTTATGGAAGAAGTTTGCCAACCCTCAGCCAGTACTGTATTCGGGGTGTTTGCAAACTTCTTGGTCTCAGGGCATCCTTAAAAACTATTCAGGATCTCAAAGACTTACTGTTTTCATGAGTTATATCTCTAAGTATAGACTAGATTTAAAATTAAGAAATTATAAATACTTATTTTTTCATTCATTGAAAAATAACAAGTACATTACATAGTAACATGAAAAACATACTTTTAAGAAAAAGAACTATATAAACCAAAAAAATTTGTTTTTTTTTACTTTTAAAAATGTATTTAATGTCTAGTTTAATAAATGACAGCCGACTTCTTTCATCCACCTCTGCATTCAAACCGTGGCAATGTATGGTGATTCGTACACTCTGAAGGAGTCCATGGTACACTAGTGAGAGAATAATGGTGGAAAAGTAAAATAATGCCTCAGAATCATTATAAGAATAGCTTTAATATCACACATCTCCTGGAAAATTCCAGGGGACCCCTGGGACACTGTGTCAATAGTAATCACGCTGTACAGTATTTTAGAACACTTGTCTTCTCGGGGATGAAGAAAAGATTAAGTGTTCTAAGCCCTTCGCTGGTGACAATGGCATCACGGTTACGTTCCTTGCAGGCATGCTCCCTGTGGTCTCCACTAAAGAGCTTTCCAACTTTGAGCTCACCCTCAGTCCTGATGGTTCCAGAGTCGGAAACCACCAGTGCTCCAATCTCCTGGACTATACCGAAGTGAAGACCCACCATGGCTTCCTGACCGATGCTACAAAAAATCCAGAAGTAATTGGAGAGACGCATCCCTACCAGTACAGCTCGTCCATCAGAGGCTCCAGTACCTTACGCTTCTATCGAAGCCTGAACCTGGAGGCCTGCTTATGGGAGTTTGTCAGCTACTATGACATGTCGGAACTTCTCACCGACTGTGGGGGCGCCATCGGTACAGATGGGCAGGTAAGGCTTTTGAGCATCTGAACTTGGTCACTGGAAAAACCAGGTGGTTCTGTCCAAGTCTACAAATTGGGACTCAACCCCACCTCCAGATTTCCATCTTGGTGGTCATCAGGCTACAGGGACTGGCAGGAGTGGCGTGAAAATGCATGTCTACTTCTCGAACCATCATCATGTCTTTGTATCGAAAGGTCAGTGTATAATTATTGCCGTAAACTCCAAATCTATTCTGATATTATAAAAATCCAAATACTAATTTCAAAGTATACATTATCGTTTATTGTGTATACATACAGAGGTCTGTGATGTATCATAAACCATCTAAAATGAGGATTTACAATCCTCTGGTGAGTCATTTTTCTTCTTCCTTATTTTCTTCCTCCACCTTCTGTCTTTCTCTCCTTTATCCTCTCTTCTTCTCCCTAGTTTTCTCCCCTTTCCCTCCCTGTCTGCCTCATTTCTCCATCACTGACACAGTCAAAAGTATTTGCACTACAATCTGCTAGTTTCTCCTCTGTGTTTACTGACTCCTTTTCATTCTACACAGACATTGACACATAAAATACACAACACACACACACACACACACACACACACACACACACACAATCCCCACCCTTATCATCATGAACAAAGTTGTCAAAATGATAAGGGAGCAAGATCTCCATTGGTAGTTATTGCTGAGAATCTAAAATATGTTGGGTGTAAGTTTAGAAGTGTAATGAGTGTTTGAACTAAAAGCCATGCTCTGTCTTGCCTGGACTAAACAAAGAGTTTATATAAGTAGGCTTACACATTAAAGTGTTGAATGGTATCATGTATGTATATGTCTTTCAAGACTTAGCCAAGGTAAGACCGAATGTTGACCGTGCTATATCCCTGTGGTGTTAAAAAAACAAGTCATAACATTAGAAATGTAAATGACAGCAGAGTATCAGCTTCACCCCAAGGCGAAGCTGTGAAACCGGACACGCTCAGCTAGTGTTGATGTGGAATGGGCAGCCACTGATTACATCTGGGGACTACTGGACTCCAAGGTAATGAGACGGTCCCTCCATCTCTTCTAAAAGCAACAAAATATTCAGAAACTTGCATGGATTAGTAAAAATTCACAAGACACCAATAGGAAAACCGTATGGAATGCTGGAAAGAGCATGAATATTAGAATCCAGCAAATGTAGACTTAAAATTGGCTCTGATATTTTCTAGCCTTGTGTCCTTGGGTGAGTTACTCAAGATCTCACAAATGTTACCTCTTCAGGCCCTTCTTCCCCAACATGTCTCTGCCCCCAGAAAGAAACATGACATTTTCTAGTAGCCATACTTCAAAAAGTAAAAAGAGGGGCTCCTGGATGGCCCAGTTGGTTGAACATCCGACTTAGGCCCACGTCATGATCTTATGGTTTGTGAGTTCAAGCCCCACATTAGGCTCTTAACTGGCATCTCAGAGCCTGGAGCCTGCTTTGAATTCTGTGTCTCCCTCTCTCTCTGCCCCTCCCCGTTTGTGCTCTGTCTCTGTCTCTCTCTTTAAAATAAATAAACATTTTTTTAAAAAGTAAAGAAAAACACATGAAACTAATTTTAAGAATAATTTGCTTAGTATATCAAATATATTACATTTTGATATGTAGTCAATATAAATTTATTTATTTAAGAGAGAGAGAGAGTGAGCATGTGCATATACATGGTGGGGGAAGAGGGGAGAGGCAGAGGGAGAGAGAGAATCCCAAACAGGGTCTGCACTGTCAGTACAGAGCCCAACACAGGAGTCAGTCTCAACGACCATGAGATTAGGACCTGAAACAAAACCAAGAGTTGGCTGCTTAACCAAGTGAGCCACCCAGGCACCTCATGGTTTAGTTGTTTTTTTAAGTGAGAGTAATGTTACTACTGTGGAAAGCTGGGAAACTAAGAGAATGTAAAAAAAAAAAATCTTATTCATTACTCCATTATCATTGTGCACACCCAAATTTTCTAGTTCTTTCCAATATACATACACATTTTCAATAGTAGCAATGTAATAGTTATACCATCTTGTATGTTGCTCTAAAGCTTAACATTGCGACCATTTACTCAGGACAAGGAAAATCTTCAGATACATGACTTTTGACGGCGATAGAATATTTTACCTTGTGGGTAATCATAACTGTTTTTCTCTTATTGGTCATTTTGATAATTTATAGTTCTGTTATTGTAAATATCTCATAAAATTGTCCTAAATCCTAAGGAATCTGTGGACCAGTATTGACCCTACCTCATTCCAGGTTCTCCCTTGTGCATCTCTGATACCATAGGACTTCAGAAAATCTTGTTTTGTGGACACAAGCTTAGGCCTCTTTCTTCTAAGTGTTCACGGGTGTGTAGACTGCTAATACTACTAATCCCTTGGCTAAAGATTCTAACTTGTTAAAACAATGACCTCCACGGGATGAAATATTAATCTTAGTTTCCAGTGGAATATATTGACTTAATCGCTCTCCTTTACACTGAGTGTTACAATTGTACGACAAGATTCAGTTCTCATTCACCGCAATAATATCGGCACTTAACAAAAATAACCTCAAAAGACTTTGGTTGCAAAGCCTGTCTTCTGCAGGCTGGGTTAGCAGCTGATGGGAAATGCTAACTACTACACAGCTAGGAGTCAAATCATTTGTTTGGATGATGGTTTTTCTTTCTACGTATTTTTGCTGGCAATTCGGGTCATCAATTTTGTGATTTAAGGAGTTTATTTTTTAGGCTATGATAAAGTGATGAATTATTGCTCTCATGATTTATATTATTCACCAACACATGTTAATCCCTGTTGCTGTTCATTGTGGAAGGAGAATTAGAATGGTGTGAGAAAGCCCAGCTAGAACTGCTCAAGAGTATGATCTGACTTAAAAGTCCATTTCCTCTTGTGTAGAAGAGCATAGTGTTATTTGCCCAGTTATTCAGCACAGCTATTTTGAGAATGAAGTATGATAACACCGGTTAGGTGGCCATAGGACTGCCCTCAGCTTTGTTTGGAATGTGATAAGGTGTGATCAAGGAGAGAAGCACAGGTCAAGGGCTGGGTTCTAATAATGGCAGGGGCCACAGAGGAGGCTTAAAGAATCTGTGAGAAATTTGGTTTATTTCTTTGAGCCTTAACTTTCCTCTCTCTCTTTTTCTATGCATCATCTATCCATGCATCCACCCATCCATCCAACTCATCCATCCATCCATCTTCCATCCATCCATCCATCCATCCTCCATCCATCCAAGCATCTCTCCATCCAGCCATCCACACATACATATAAATATAATTATGAGGGAGAGTAAAAGTATCAAATGGCTTTTATTGTGAACCTACGGGCTCAATAAATGAATATTAGTATATCCTCCACTACTCCTAACCCACCTGCAAAATACCTGAAGGAGAAAAGTATAAAATTTTAAGCAGTTCACTTCATTTCAACTCATTATTTTTGAGACATATTAAGTGTCATTACTGAACATATTTGCTTCTAGGTCTTTCCTGCTTTATATTCCTTTATATAGTAATTTAAAAATACCTTATAGCAGTATTATTCATAATAGCTCAAAGCAGGAAAGAACCCACGTGTCCATCAGCTGATGAACAGCTAAATACCCACGGCTTATGCATGCAATGGTATGCTATTCAGAAATAAAAGTACTGAAATATGTAGCAACATGGATGCACCTTGAAAACATAAGTGAAAGAAAGCTGTCACAAAAGACCACATATTGTATTCTTCTATGTATATGAAAAGTCCATGATTGGCAAATACATAGAGACAGGAAATAGGGCCAGTGGCTGACATAGACTGGTAGGAGGAGGGAATAAAAGAATAACTTCTAATGGGCTTGGGATTCCCTTTAGAGGTGATGAAAACATCCTAAAATTAACTGTGTTGAAAATTACACCTCTCCCTGAATATGTTCAATACTGTTGGTTTGTCCACTTTAATAGGTGAGTTGTATGGTGTGTGAACTGTATCTTAATAGAGCTGTTATAAAACAGAAGACTGTGTAAGTCTAATATGCTCAAAACAATGGAATGCACTTCAAGATTTCTGCCTCATATCCTTTGTTGCAAAGGAAGATACTAGAGTAACAACTAT
Source organism: Proteles cristata cristata (assembly GCA_017311185.1). Taxonomy (NCBI): domain Eukaryota; kingdom Metazoa; phylum Chordata; class Mammalia; order Carnivora; family Hyaenidae; genus Proteles; species Proteles cristata. The sequence continues at coordinate 59,377 of JAESUZ010002504.1, forward strand.
TTAGTTGCTCCAGAATTAAGTGAGAAGGCAGTAATATAAATACTGTCACTTCCTTTCCTCAGTGGCTACTCAAAATCTTTAGCTAAGTGAATGGAGAAAATGGCTTGTACAAAATCAGACTCCTCTGGTTAACACTGAATCATGTTGACAGATACAATTTTGTTGTCTTAGGTCCTAAATCTAGTACAGTCATATGTGACTCTTCGAGTGCCTCTGTATGTTTCCTACGTGTTCCATTCCCCGGTTGGGGTAGGAGGCTGGCAGCATTTTGACTTAAAGTCAGAGCTCCGTCTGACTTTTGTGTATGACACTGCCATCTTGTGGAACGACGGAATCGGCAGCCCCCCAGAAGCGGAACTCCAAGGTGGGCTAATAATCTGGAAAACTAGTTTTCTTGCCTATTTGAATTACTTAACAGGATTTTTTTTTTACTATACTAAAACTAATAGAAGTGACCTTCAATATATTTTTTGTGTTAAATATTTCAAGATTATTTCCATTTGTCATGGAAAAACTAACTAAATCATATCAACCCTTCAAGTTTTGCATAATATGTGACTGTTAAATGTAACTTACACATTTTATGGATTTTTAATCCTTACAGTTCATTTTAGGTGATTAATCATTTGTACATTACACAACACAATCAACATGTTTCCTAGACTCTAGAAAATGCATAGAGGAAGCTCCAACTGAAAATAAGAAATGGTATCTGGATGGCTTAGAGGGTGCCTCGATGGCTCAATTGGTTGTGTCTGACTCTTGATCTCAGCTCAGGTCTTGATCTCAGGGTCATGAGTTCAAGTCCTGTGTTGGGCTCCACACAGGGCATGGAGCCTACTGAAGAGAAGAGAAGAGAAGGGAAGGGGAGGGAGGGGAGGGAGGGAGGGGGAGGAGAGGGGAGGGAGGGGAGAGGAGGGGAGAGGAGAGAAGAGAGAAGAGAAGAGAAGAGAAGAGAAGAGAAGAGAAGAGAAGAGATAGAGAAAGGAATGAAGGAAGAAAAGGAGGGAGGGAGAGAGAGAGGAAGGAAGGAAGGAAAGGAGAGAGAGAGAGAAAGAAAGAGAGAAAGAGGAAAGAAGGGAGGGAGGGAGGGAGGACGGAAGCAGTAATATCCCCGGATCCTTGTTCTGGCTCACAGCTAACTAGCTCTGTGATCTTGAACATACTCCTTAACCTTTGTTTCTTCTGAAAGATAAGCTAGAATTCTAATATTCTTTTCATTTTAAAATTCTATTATTCTATAATATTTTAGCTTAACATCTTGGAACAGTGGTAGTAAGAACAACTACTTACTGAGCCCGTTAGCGTCTGCAAATCTTGGTTTCAATCTCCATGTCAGAATTATAATTCAAAGTCCTGAGCATAAAGCTAACTATCTATGGGTAGAATGAGCACTGTTTCATTTCAGGCACATGCTGCTGCTCTGGCCCCACGCCTAGCTGAGCATCATGCCTGCATTACTCATTATGAGCCAGACGGGAAATACTACTGACATTGCATCAAGCTTTGCTATCTTACACACATTAAAATTGCCTTAAAGCTATGTGAAAGGTGATATGAGCACCCTGAGTAGTCATTCCAGATTATTTTACATCTTCAGGTTTTAATTCTGTATTTTGCCTTAGAAAACATGTATTTAAGTAAATTTTAATGTGGGTCCATGCAAGGGTTCTCAAGTACCATGTAAGGATCTCATGTTTTCTTCTTTTCTTTTTAAAATTTTTAATGTTTTTATTTTATTTTTTAAGAGACAGAGACAGACTGTGAGCAGGGGAGGGGCAGAGAGAGAAGGAGGCACAGAATTTGAGGCAGGCTCCAGGCTCTGAGCTGTCAGCACGGAGCCTGATGCAGGGCTCAAACTCAAGAACCATGAGATCAAACCTGAGCCGAAGTCTCAGTCAGCATCTGGAACAAACAACCTCAAGGAGGAACTGAGCCCCCAGGCGTCTCTTTCCTCTATCTGGAAGCAACTTCGGTCAAATTGCTAACAGCCTTGGGAAAGCTCCAGAGTATTTATTAAGCCTGTAAAATTCGGAATCATTCTGAAGCACACAAACCCACTTCTGTGTCCAAATCTTCAACATTTCACAATTTTACTGTGTCTCTCAATTTACAGTTTCATATATGTAGACTAATGCTTTCGGGGGGTGGGGGGAGAATCTTGACCTATTATAATCAATCTGGATATTTCCTACTGACCTCTCTCATGTTCCCTGATTCTATATTGCCTCCCTTCTAGACACGCTTTCTTGTTAGAAAACGAAACCAAACAAACAAACAAAATACATTTTTTAATGTTTTATTTAATTCTGAGAGAGAGAGAGAGAGAGAGAGAGCAGGGGAGGGTCAGAGAGAGAGCAAGACACAGAATCCGAAGCAAGCTGCAGGCTCCAGGCTCTGAGCTGTCAGCACAGAGCCCGACGCAGGGTTCAGAACCATGAGATCATGACCTGAGCCAAAGTCGGGCACTTAACCAACTGAGCCACCCAGGAGCCCCAAATACCTTTGAGTCTCTTATCACTCGGAATCTTTCTGACAGCACCCTTTAGCCAAAATGCTTAAAGACAAGATGAATCTGAATTCACACTTGGAAGAAATCCTGGGGACCAGGTCACCCATATTTCCACTCTTGTGCATTCTCCCCCCATAGGTTCTCTCTATCCCACCAGCATGCGCATCGGTGAAGAGGGCCGCTTGGTCGTGAACTTCAAGACGGAGGCTCAGTTTCATGGCTTGTTTGTGCTCTCCCACCCGGGTAAGCCCTGTTACCCACTGAAAGCCATGCCCCGGATGGCGGGAGACAAATCTCCCACAGCCGCGCGTGCTTCAGCGTCCTTCTCTGTGAGCTCTGAACCCCTCATTCCAAATGAATTGTTACCATGACTTCCCTGCAGGAGTGCCCGAGAATTGCTCAGCTCCCTCTCAGCAGCTACAAAATCATCCGTAGCTACACAGACGTTTAGAGAAAGACAAAATGACTAACGTGAATTTATTTATTTTTTTTTACAAATAGTTTATTGTCAAGTGGTTTCCATATAACACCCAGTGCTCATCCCCACAAGTGCCCTCCTCCATGCCCATCTCCCCTCTTCCCCCCACACCCGTCAGTCCTCAGTTTGTTTTCAGCATTCAAGAGTCTCTCATGGTTTGCCTCTCTCCCTCTCCCCCACTATTTCCCCTCTTCTTCTCCCCCACGGTCCTCTGTTAAGCTCCTCCTAATCCTCCTGTACGTGCAAACATATGGTATCTGTCCTTCTCTGCCTGACTTATTTCGCTCAGCATAACACCCTCAAGGTCCATCCATGTAGCTACACATGGCCAGGTTTCATTCTTTCTCATTGCCATGTAGTATTCCATGGTATAGATAAACCACATCTTCTTGATCCATTCGTCCGTTGATGGACACTTAGGCTCTTTCCATGTTTTGGCTATTGTTGAGAGTGCTGCTGTGAACACTGGGGTAGACTAACATAAATTTAAAAGAAAATGCTACTGAGTCCATTTTCAGTGGGGTTTGCCCTGGGGTAAAGAGCCCAGCAACAACAATCCCCTTCTCTACTTCAACTCCGTCGTAGAAGATGTCAAATTTTAGGTCATTTGTTCGGCAAGCCCTTCTCTGTTCACAGTTCTTTCCTAGATACTGTAGGAAACCTTTGTAATAGAGGCAGACGTGGTACTTCCCTAGGATACTTACATTTCAGACATGGCAACTAATTACCTTTAAGAAGGACTGGCTATGTCATTTTACTCACTGTGACAGCAGACTGTGGTTTGAATTATCAGTGAGGAGGCAGTCACTGAAGTCCTATGTCCACACTTTTTTTTATATAAAAGGACATTTCATTAGAGAGATCATTTTTTATTTGACTCTCCATTATCACTAAATTGGTTTTGCATATTGTGCCCCTTTGCCAGCTGTTGTCAGATTGGAAGGGGAAAATAGTTCACTCACCGTCTTCTCCATCCTTCCTTTCTCTGGGTTTGAGCTCTAAACAAAGGAGAGAATAGGCCTGAAATTCATAAGAGAAAGAGGGTTCATTATAGTTTTATGAATCTGAGCCACAAGAAATATAGACGCAAAAAGAATCATTTTGCTCTCTTATAATTGACAGTTCTGGAAATTAAGACTTCTTGGTCTTTATAGGTCCCTTCCACATGCCTACCTTTCTAATAAACTGAATCTTTGTTTAGGCACAGTTGCTGGCAATCTGAGTAAAATTAGATTCCACTTATAAATTGGGTTTGCCCAACCGTGTGGATGCTAATAGACCCAAGCTCAGCTCGGAGCCCTGGTGCACAATAAATGCATTCACATCAGCTTTTACGACACTGTTGAGCCTCCCAGGAAGTAGCCCTGACCTGGTGAGCATTTCTGCACAGCTCTCTTTTGACAGAACTATAGAGTGGAAAAAGCACTGAATTCGGATTCAGAGGGCACACAGACTGGCTGTGTGATGTTGGGAGAGTCACTATGATCAGCCTCGGCCCAGTTTCCCTGGGACAAAATGAGGGTAATCGTACCACCACCACTGTGACCTTGAAGGCTTGGTGTTAAAAACAAAAGCAAGCGATGTACGGTAAGCACCTGGAAAACTCTAAGCTGTTACACACTTTTTAACTACTGTACCGTTATTATAATTGGCACTTTCTAGCGTCCTTCACGAGCTCAATGATCATGTCGGTGGATCAGCCAGGCCTGACCTTTTCCCTGCGCCTCATAAGGAGCGAGCCCACCTACAACCAGCCAGTGCAGCAATGGAGCTTTGTGTCTGACTTTGCAGTAAGTGACTCAGGCCTGTGCTTAAGTTTACTTTTCTGCCGCCTTTGATTACACCTCAGATTCTTTTTTTTTTTTTTTTAATGTAGTTTACTGTCAAGTTGGCTAACACGCAGTGTGTACACTGCTCTTGGTTTTGGGGGTAGATTCCTGTGACTCATCATCGCTTACATACAACACCCAGTACTCATCCCAACAAGTGCCCTCCTCAGTGCCCATCACCCGTTTTCCCCTCTCCCCGGCCCGCCCCGTCAGCTCTCTGTTTGTTCTCTGTATTTAAGTGTCTCTTATGGTTTGCCTACACCTCAGATTCTTAAATGAAAAACATAAATGTCCTCTCTTCTCCTCAAAGGTGCGTGACTATTCAGGTACCTACACCGTAAAACTGCTGCCATGCACCACTCCATCGACTCAAGAGTATCGCCTGCCAGTCACCTGCAACCCCAGAGAGCCTGTCACCTTTGACCTTGACATACGATTCCAACAGGTGTGTCTCTTGGAGTTATTTTCCCCCGGCTTATAGAATCCCATTTTATTAAGGTCATGATTTACTTTTATCAGTAAAAAAATAAATAAATAAATTCACCCAATGAGTTTAATTCCCGCATGCTGAGAAAAAGGAAGTCAGATAGGAAGGAAGCAAGAAAGGAAGAAAGGAGGAAAGAGCTGCCCTTTATCTGGCATTGGTTCCGATATACAATCTGTTGTTTAAGAGTGTGCAAGGACTGGGGCGCCTGGGTGGCTCAGTCAGTTGAGCGTCCAACTTTAGCTCAGGTCATGATCTCACGGTTTGTGAGTTTGAGCCCCACATCAGGCTCTGGGCTGACAGCTCGGGGCCTGCTTTAGATTCTCTGTCTCCCTCTCTCTCTGCCCCTCTCCTGCTCCCACAAGTTCTCTCTCTCTCAAAAATAAATAAACATTACAATTTTTTTAAAAAAGAGTATGCAAGGGTTTTTGGGTTTTGGGGTTTTTTTTTTCTTTGTTGTTTTTCTTATGTGATGTTGTCTCCTCCTGGACTTTGCTGCTTTGGAGATTTGAAAATTTTCCCCAGAGTTTCCCTGCACTTCTATGTCTTATTCTTGATCTTCAAGGAAAATAAATACTCTGTAGTTCATGCCACCTCCAAGTGCCTAACTGCCATTATCTTGTAAAAGAAAGGTGATGGCGCTTTTTGTCCAAGAACTTCTGCTAAGAGCTGGTCTTCCACAGACCATGATACACCCTGGGAAACCAATGGAAAAGGACTCAAGCAACGCTGTTTAGTCACAGCTAAAACATTTCACCTCGCCAGGTTTGCCTTCTCAAGAAAGACAGAGCCAACGTTACAATTGCCTTCATTAGTTTGGTTGGCTGTGAAAATTGCAGTGCAGTCTTTAGCATTCTACATGTCCATGTATGCAGCTGTGTGTGTGTGTGTGTGTGTGTGTGTGTGTGTGTGTAAGAGAGAGAGAGAGAGAATAATGTACTGATTAACCACCAGAACAATCAACAACACATTAAAGGGCTTTTACGCTTGGTTTTAGGTCAGCGACCCGGTAGCAGCCGAGTTCAGCCTGAACACCCAGATGTACCTACTCTCCAAGAAGAGCCTCTGGTTGTCTGAAGGATCCATGGGATTTGGGCAAGAGAGTGACGTAGCTTTTGCAGAAGGTATCATTTCACAAATGAGACAGCTGCTCCGTTTGCCATTGCGTCTGTGGGGCTTTGCTCCACTGGGATCATGTTTGAGAGGGGAAATTGTAACCCCTGGGATGGTTTTGAGAACGTAACTGGGTCCTTACCGCGGCAACAGGGATGGGGTAGGAAATTGTATATGTGTTATTAGGCGGCTTTTCTTCTGGAAAAAGAAAGAATGTCTTTATTTCTATTTCCCTGACCTAAGTGACTTTTGGAACAAATCTGGGTTTTTTTTTTTCGTTAGTCTTTTCTCAAGATGCATAGACTCAAATACTACAGCTACTTGAGATTGTAAATGCCTCATGGGCAAGGCTTATATCTATCTTGTTCAGTGGTGTATTTCTAACACCTAACAAAACGCCTAACACGCATGGTAGGAGTTCACTAACAGCTGTGAAAAAGATGATTGAAGACCAGGGAATGTCCGTAAACTCCCTTTCAAAAGCAAATGAAGCTAACCCAGCCTTTTATTGATATTTTCTTTTTTATATGCTTTATTAGTCTGCATCTTGCAAAGTAATTTATTTATATAAGGCAGGCTTTAACCACAGTGAAATATTATTAATATTAAACTATATTTAATATAGTTAATGAACCAAGTCTTGAGGTTATTCCCACTACCAGCTGAGCATATGAGGGTCAATAAATCTTCAGTCACTTGTGGTCAGTTGTCAAAGTAGTTTTAACCTGGAAGTGTGTGAGATCCTGAAGGTCTTCCAACATTTGATGCCAGATTGGGAAAAGAAGGAAATCCTCGCTGGTGGCATTATTGTCACAAATTATTGGCAGTGTCACAGACACACCGTACCATGTAACAGAAATAACATCACCACATCTCTGTTTCAGGTGATATAATTTATGGTCGAGTCATGGTAGATCCTGTCCAGAATCTAGGAGATTCCTTTTACTGCAGCATTGAAAAGGTGTTCCTGTGCACCGGAGCCGATGGCTATGTCCCCAAATACAGTCCCACGAATGCAGAATACGGCTGCTTAGCTGATTCTCCTTCACTCTTATATAGATTTAAAATTGTGGTAAGTGCTTTGACCCAAGCAATGAACTGAGTAGGTAGTCAAAGTTGAGTGTTTTTGTCTAATATCGAAAAACAATGGCGTCTTTTTCAAATGAAACTCAGTGGTGACATTTTATGGTAACTTGTACTCGCACAAAACTAAGCGAAGGAAACATTCTGTACTTGCAAAAGTTGGCCTTAGCTACAGCTCTCCTCATTCTCTTATTGCTTAAAGGACAAAGCTCAGCCAGAGACACAAGCCACCAGTTTTGGAAATGTCCTGTTTAATGCCAGACTCGCAGTGGATGACCCTGAAGCTATTCTCTTAGTGAATCAGCCTGGATCCGATGGGTTTAAAGTTGACTCAACGCCACTCTTTCAGGTGGGCCAATAACCAGCCACTCACAACAGGTCCGTGAGCACGTGCAAGTTATTTCATATCGGAATACTCTAGATGTCTTCTATTAAATGACAGTAAAAGTAATATTGTGTAAGTCATAGTAACATTAAAGACAGTTATGTAAGTAAGCCACACGAGACCGTATTGGGCACATGGTGAATGTTCTGTAAACTCCCATTATTCTTATTTTTATTAATGCCTTAATATTACTTTAAGTCTATGTGTAAAGGAGACCCTTATTCAGCCCAGAATATAAATCTAAGTGTGATAGTCCGGAACTCTGTTTTTCTTATTCAGCACTTCCCTCCTGTTGACTTTCCGTGACCATCTTTATTAGAGTGATCTTGTATGAAATGCTGGATTCTAAAAAACAAGTGTGCACAGGTCATAAATCTCCACTCCCCAAAGGCTGGATATCCTAACCTAGAAGTAGAGGGTAAAAAGAAACCCACAGGACCATAACACTGAGCAGACAAATGAAACAAATTCAGAGATGTGTTCCTACTGTGAATCCTTGGGCGAGCAAGTACAGCTTTTAGGAAATTTGCTAAAAATTGTCCAGACAGGGTGGGCTGCAGAAACACATTGTCTTTATTCAACCTAAAGAAAGAATCTTAAGGAAGTATATTTGTGGTTCTGAATACTTTTCTAAAATTATTTTTACTGTTAAACTCTCAAAGCATTTGACCCCTTCTAAATCCTGAAGGCTTCAAAGAGCCGTCAGAAAAGCCTTTCTTTTCACAGGCCCTGGAAAAGCAGAAAAACTGACCTCTTCTGTGGTCTTGTAGGTAAATATGGAACAAGACATACTGGAAGAGAGTCCTGAGGGTCAGAAGGTCTAAGTTCTCATCCTGCCTCTGCCACTAACTAGTTGAGTGTCGGGGCAAGTTACTGCTGTGCATTCTTGTTGACTCATTGTTTAGATGGATAAGTTAAACTGTGTGATATTTAAAGCGCTTTACAGCTCCCACATTCTATGGCTACAAGTCACAGATGGCCAAATATCTACCGGCACACACTCCCTCAAGAGTCGCACAAAGTATCTTACAGTGCTTTACACAAAGCCTTGCGTGTACTACACGTGCAAAAATAGTAAGTAGGTTACTTCTCCGGACTAGAGTTCATTATCAGTTGTTGGCTCTGCCATTAACTTCTTTTGCAATGGTCACACATTAGGTTGGTGTGGTATTCAATTTTCTAACCAATGGAGCTGCATTTTCTAGGTGGCTCTGGGCCGAGAGTGGTACATACACACCATCTACACGGTGAGATCGAAAGACAACGCCAATCGAGGTATTGGCAAGAGGAGCGTGGAGTCCCGGCACCACTCTGTGGGGAGTTCGGGGAAGCCCCGGGCAGTCACCCAGGGCCGGACGAAGAGGGAGGTCAGGAGCCCACCCCCGCTGGCCTGGGAAATAGGCGCTGAAAACAACCGAGGAACCAACATCCAGCACATCGCCCTGGACCGCAGCAGCAGGAAGCAGAGCCCCCCAGGGAGAGTTCCTCCCGACGGCGTCCTCCCCCGGGAGCTCAACCGTCCCAGCGCCGCCGACGTCAGCCTGGTCACGGTGGTGGGAGGCATCGCGCTGGGGCTCCTCGCGCTCTGCCTTGCGGCCGTCACAGTGATGATGTGCAAGAGCAGGAAGGGCGCCAGGAGGAAGGACTCTCTAAAGGGCTCGGGGAGCAGCCAGCCCGCGATGCCCCCGCAGAGCCACCACAGCGACAGTTCAGAGGTCTGATGACCACAGGGGGGCTTCAGCCCTTTCCTCAAGTGCCTCAGAAAGACGATAGAAACCCTAATGCTTCTGTAAACAGCAGAGAACTGGGGACTTCCGTTATGAAGCTGCTCAGAGGACCCGACTGTGCTAAGGAACTTCGATTTGAATTCTGTCTACTCTTTCATGCATCAAAGAACAAAATCAGACCGCAGACCCCATCTTTCCTCTTGCCCGGAAGGCAACGTGCACAGAGCAGAGATGGACTGCGAGGAACGTACGGCACATTTTAGGCATTTTCTCCATGCAGTGGAGACAAATCTATTCAAAGGTGCTACAGACTCCTTCGGAAGTTCAAGAGGAGTCTATTGTTGCTATCTTAGTATAAACCTTGAAGGTGCAATTATCACATCATTTATTCATTATCCAACAGTCCATTAATACGAAGGTTTTCATTGCTAGTCTGAAAGAATGATAAACACACTGTTTACCATGACAAGTTTTCTAATAGGTGAAGACAGTGTAGAATTATGACCAGGGATAACTAAACCCATAATTCACCTTTTCTACTACATGGGAGGGAATGGAAGGAAAGAGAGAGGGAAGTAAGTCACTAGTTTGAATTTGAATTATGGTGTCCTTGTTTTATTTGCTTATTTAATTTTAAATTAAACCAAAGACTATGTTCGGTCTGGAAGAGATTGTTGATGAAAGACTTTGCTGTTATATAGTGAGTAGTCACGTTCTTGCAGGATGGTGCACCTGACTGGTGCTCAGCATCTGTGGGAAACGAGAGGGTTGGTGGCGTGTTGATGATGAAGAAATGCTATAGCGTTAGAGTCACACTTATAAGACAATGTTCTCCAAGAACTGAGCCTAGATATTTGCAGTATCGAACCCATAAATGATAATGAGAAATATCATTACAGCTGGTGGAGGGAGAAAGTGATATTTATTAATGTAATGTTTTTAACCAAAGTGCCTCCTCTCCACACTTTATAGAACAAAAGAACATTTTGCCGGGTGATAGACGAGGTTAACCGTCAGAATGGCACACTCACGCAACAGTGTCCAGAACTTAAATTGGCCATAGGACGTTTCATTAACTTGTTAATCAGCATCTGGTCTAAAGCAAGGGACTCTGCCACTGTCATTCCAGAGATGGTCTTGGAGGTGCCTGCTTCTTCTTTGATCCAACAGGAGAGCAGCATTCTCTGACATCCCCAGGTCAGTGAGCTGATGCAGTGAGATCCTTCCCAGCGTCTGAAAATATAATGTGTCACGCTGCTCACAGTGTTAAAAACCAAGAAACTTAGGGAGCTTGCTTGGCAAGGCTCCCATTGCCTTTCTGGAAAAAAAAATGTACTTTTACCAAATGGCAGAGATTTCAGTTGGAAAGGGAAGGAAAATGTCAGTAGTCTAATGACCAACCTTCCAAAAGCTAGTAAATGTATTTCAAGCAAAAATAAGGTCGGGAGAAAAAGAACCGTGCCTAAAGACTAAGTAACCCTCAAGTGTTGTCTGGAATCCCCTTTCTTTGCATCTGCAGCCAGGCCACGCTGGACATCCCAGTGGAGTGGATCTGATCTGGTGTCTGTGAGTGCCCGTCATCTCTTTATTGAAAAAAAGAATCGACATTGGTGCTGAGAGAGAGGTGAAGTGTCTAATACTCGCCCCTCTTCTTTTGGGCAGCTCTGCACGTCACATTCAAAGTTTTTCAAAGACTATGGTAGACCGTAGTCCCCTTCCACTGGGGAATTTACAAATGTCACCTATTACTCAAAGGTGCCCCCCACAGGACTTCTAGAAAGTCCTGGAGAGCCCAGGAATTCATTTGTCAAATAAACATCAGTGCTTCCTTAATTGTCCCCCTTTCTTTTGCTCTGCGCTCTGCAGATGCTTGACTACTTCAGTAGTTACCTCAGAACTAGGATAGGAATTAGCATGAGTGAAGCAGCCTCCAATGGTGTGTGGACTTCTCATGATTTAGCATTGGGTTCAATTCACTTAGATTGTTAAAGCAAGTAGTCTCAACTGACTTTATGTTACTTTAGTAGTGTGGGTGCTTCAGAGGCCGACTATGGCGCAATCTTGGGCGTCTCTATCATTGAATATAGTAATCAACAGAACATCATTACAACATGTCTGTTTTGAGCTTTGGGGCGACACTGGCTTTATACCAAATTTCGCTCCACAATAAGTTTTTCTAATGAGATTGCCATACATAAATTGGAGGGCTTATAAAATACAGAACATGTCTATCCTTTCCTAATAAAGAAGTTTCTTCCTCTCCACCCATTTCCTTCTCTCTTTCTCTCTTTCTTCTTTTCCTTCCTCCCCTTGAAAACAGAAAGTCTGTGGGAAATAGGCAGATACAGCTTTTTTAAGTATAGAGTGCTTGGATTTTGGCATCATTTCCTTTGTATCTATTTACTTAATATGTGATTTAATATACATTAATCATAAAAATTCTTTTTAGTGGAAAAAGAATCACACAAAGAGCTTTATTGTTCAATAAAGCAGACCCTTTCCCCCCAATATTTTGTTTTTAGAGAATTATGCTGGTATTATCAGATCCATTTACATAAAATAACTTCCCCTAGACAGGATATAGCTGTTATAGCTCCTTAGATGCTCAGTGGCTTCTGACCCTAATTAAAACAAGGTCTTGTTGATATTCCTTAGTAAACCCAAAACACAAAAATATATATTAAGCCTACTAAGCTCTCCTAGCATATGAACTGGGAAGCATCAAAATACGTAATTATGTTTTAATGATGGTTTTACTTGTTCCAGTTCATTCCCTCTGTTAACATTTACTAAATGTTCACCTACAGTTAGTCACTTTGAGACATTACACAGAAACCAAGATACCCTCCCTGCTCTCAAGCAGGTTACACTGAACTATGGCTCATCCTTCAGACTGAAGGAATCCATATTTGCATTAGGTTCTCTCCTGGACCAAAAACACACCAGGTATATCTGGGAATCACAATTTAAACATCTCTCCAGAGCACTGACAGTGGAATCTAATCTTTATCATCTGAAAGAACCCCACAAGTTATAGATCATTCTGATGGTGGATCTCATGCAAAATATTTCAGATCAATAATCTGATGGAAGCGTCCTTCAGAAATCTACAAGGAGAAGACACATTGCAGGGATGTGGGTAGCTCTGCATATTCTTTTCCTCTTACTGGAAGACATGCCCACTCTATTCCAAGAAAGGGATATAGCACATAAACTCTTGTTCCAGTCCATGGACTTCCTCAATACCTCTTCCCACAAGCATCCACAATGTTTGAACAGTATGAATAAAGGTCAACTGAAAATCTGCTTCCACGCTACTGCATAGCATTTGTGATAAGAAGGACCAAGTCTAGGCTCGATATGACGGGATTTAGTTCTATAGGCAGCACACCACTACTTTATCAAGTCCTCATACCTCTAAGTCTCTTCCAGGAACCAACTTCAAGGTCAACTTTAAAAATGGAAATGGACCTGTCTGAAAATCATGGAGTCTTTCCTCACACAAATTGGTGCTAAGGGCTAAAATAGTCCTAGATTAAGAGATAATAAAGTAACAATAAAGGCAAAATGTAATGACATTTAGATTTTTGAAGTTGGAAATTTGATTTCTGCTACTATTTTGAAAATATCTACTTAGTTTTGACTTAGAAATCAATTTAGTCCTTTAAAAAGAAAAAAGAAAAAAATATCTTCAAAGATGCAAATGTTTTACAAATCTGAAACTTACATAATTGTATTGATTTGAAAACAAGTGAGCTGTGATTCTTTGAAACTCTTCCATTTCTTGTAGCCATGATAGCAATAACAAAAGGAAGAAAACAGGTGTCTTTACTAGCCCTAGGCCAAATGATGAATAGGACTTAAATGTTCAATCAGTCCCACTGTGATGGCTTTAGAAATGTGCAATTTGCCAGGAAACTATAAATACTACTATTATCTTACGCACAGACAGCCACATGTGCATATAAAAACAACCAAAGATCTCATTTCTAAAAAAGATATGGCCCTCAATACAGTTTTAACTGAAATGGTTCATATGGAGATTTTCAAGAAGGTCAGCAGAATGGTTATTTGTCTAAACATACTATTGTGGGAGTTAATTTGACATACTATTGTGGGAGTTAATTTGACATACTATTGTGGGAGTTCAATGGTTAATATGTTTCCTTAGGATCTTTCCTGGAATTGATTCGACTGTTTCCTGGTAAAAACATAAACATTTTCAGAAACTATTACCCACAGGTTCAAAGTTTCTCTCATTGTCTAGTTCTCCCTGTTGCCGTATCCTTTGATGTTAAGAACAAAAGACAAATTTTGGTAGCTATTTTGATTTTAATAAGACATTTAAAAACAGAAATTCACAGTGTTTTCTATAGTTTTTTTTACCAGAAAGATTATACAGAAACTTTTTAAATAAAGACTGCTGCTTCTCTCTTGAACTAAAGTTGACCAAACAAACTCTACTAATGTGAGCCCTTCTCTGATTTAATTTTGCTCATTCAGAATATTGAATTTGCAAACTTTTAAGTAGTTTTGCTTTCTTCCCTGTCTTTCAAGTACATTTTATTACCTTTTCCCTGATATTTGTGTGGATGTGTTTTTTTTCAGTATTGTGTTTTACTAAAAAGCAGAATTAAAAAAAAAAACAACAACCCTGCTCTAGCAATGATATCTACTTCTTTCCTTCCTTTCATGGGGGAGGTTTCTTCCTTCCTCTGAGATTTCTTTATCCTTCCCTCTGTCACGCTTCCCTTTTAGTTTTGAAGCCATTGCCATTTTCACTATGTAATTAGCATTCTTGTTCCCCCGAAAGCCAGCACTGATGCGGTATCCTTCTTTATGAAATGTTAAGGCTTTTGGAGGAAGGAAAGAACTCCCTTCAAAAGATCAAAAGCATCGCATTGAATAATGTGATGACAATCTGTGCTTTGATTCTCTCAGTAAAGGTTCAACACTGACATTTAAGATATTTTAAAAGATCCCTTTAAGGATTTGATTGAGTAAAAATAAAAGGCCGGAGATCACATATATGAAGTTGTTTGGGATGATTGAATACTTTGCAACGAAATAAATGGCGACACAAAAATACTGTTAAAATGTTGACAGCAATGAAGTGTTTTAAACTGTAATCACTAAACCCCCAATGCTCTTTTTCCGGTAAGCCCAGTGTTGCCTACACCACTTACACGATCCCTTGAATACGCTAAGTGAGCTTCTACTACAGATATTTGTTTTTCCAACGTTTGGATTGTCTTTCCTAAGAATTGTCAGTATTGTGCCTTAGAAAAAAAGAAAGAAAAGAGAGAAATGGAAATGTTTTAAAACTACCATTAATAATAAAGAGCATTATAGTACAAATCACTTAAAATATAGAAAAGTAATAACTGGTAAGAATAAAAGATGATTCCTGTAAGGGCCAAAATTAAGCACATTACAAAAAGAAGTACAAAGCAGAGTCTTCTTCTGTGGTTTTGGGAATTGAGTTTTTGGCAAGGTATTTTTTAAGCCCGTTTATCTATAAAAGAAAACTTCAGCTTGGACAAGGAGGTGTGTGTTTTATAATTGTATTAAGTGCCTGCTTCCTTCCCCAAAGCCCTCCAGAACACTCAGTGAATTTATATTTATCTAGCCAATGAGTGGAATATCTGTGTGTAATGGAATTATTTGCAGAACTTAATAGCCTTTGTGATTTTCCCATGAGAACTCTTCAAAAGCTAACAGGATCTAGTTTTTTTGTATATTTACTGGGATACTTCATATTTGCTGGATATTGAAACTTATCCCTGGGAAACCAATTATGCAAATAATTTGGAACCATTCAGCCGTCAATCCACGTCTAAAATAATTCTTGCTGCCACTTGTATTTCATAACTGCAACTGTTCTCCATCAAAACACATCACATGTTTAATATAAATAAAGCCCATATAAATATAAATGTGTTAACATGGTCAAGTTATTGTGGTTCATTCTCTAATTTTTACTTACACTAAAATCAAAGAATTTGTGCAGTCTGCCATGAGTGTCAGTTATTTCCGTCCTGGATCTGAAGCCTGAGCTCCCGCAGGCTTCCAGACCGGGACGTGGGTTCCCACTAACTCTCTGATGCTGATAGTAAAATACGGACGCCCCTCAGCCGGCTCGGCCTGTAGGGTCTTAGTGCTTCCTCACCAGTGGTAGCAGGTGCAGGTGCAGCCAGAGGCCACAAGGGGCCAGGGGTACTCACAGGAAACTGCACATTTAGGTAACTAACTTTGTCCCAAGGAGTAGGGTGTCCAGACCCTACTGCAGTTATGAAACTGTGCCCAGCTACACTGATAAGGATGAATCAGCTGATTGGATCCGTTGCTGGGAGGCTGACAGGGTAGTCTAGTTGCCTTTATGTGAACTTCACTAAGTCAAGGATAATTTGATTTATTATATGGTCAGATTTTTAATATGTGGCCACCCGAATGTAATACCAAAAAAATTGCAAAGACAGCCTGTTCTAGCTATAAGAAGGATTGTGTTGAAGGATTATATTGAAGGATAATCCCAAGAAAAGGGCAAAATACATGAAAGAAGGTGGGGTGGAAGGCTGGGGGAAGAAATGGCTATATTGTAGCAGAAAAACTATAATCAGCCTCAGAAATGAAGGGTTCGATTTATCTCCACTATAAATTTTTTTTTTTTTATTTGAGAGAGAGAGAGAGAGTACACACATGGAGAGGGGACTAGAAGGAAGAGAGAATCTTAAGCAACTTCCACGCTCAGTGCAGAGCCCTGACCTGGGGCCCGATCCCACGACCCTGGGATCATGACCTGAGCCGAAATCAAGAGTCAAACACTCCTCCAACAGAGCCACCCAGACAGCCCTCCAGCTTCACTATAGAAGAAAAGAAAAAAAGCCTGTATGCTGGGAAATTTCCAAGTTGCTAGGGAGAAATCCTGGCCTTCAGGAAACTGGAGAAGTGAACCAGGGAAGGGAAGATTCATGATCCAGCCGCACCGGATATTGACAGTGGGAGATAAGATCATGCCATAAAGTCATAATCACCCCAGAGGGACCCAAACTAAGGGAAAACCCCCTCCTTAGCCAGAATGAGTGAATGTGGACCTGACTAGTGGGGAAAAGGTCATCAGGAGCAGGGTTAGGCTAGTCTGAGCCCTCCCTACCCAACAGCCAGCCCAGTAAACTGCTGCAAAGGAAGGTTGGTAGCAATTTTTGAAAATCCTACAATAGACCGAAAAGCCTTTCAAGATCTCATCCTAGAAATGTAAATGTGCCTAACTGCGAAGTGGTAAAGGTGGTAGAGAAGACAGAGTAAGGTTACATCCAAAGGCAGTAGACACAGGTCAGAGACAATGCAGGGAGAGTACGTTTGGGAAAAGCTGGATGCAAACAGAGGTAAAAGGGCTCGCCCAGGACCTCCTCAGAGTCCGAAGCATATGTGCTACATGACAACATACAGTAGCTGGGACCCGACATGGTTTTGGCACTTTTGATAAGGACAGGAGCTCCGTCCCCTTCCACCCCATCACCCCGTCACCCCCACTTGGCTTGAATTCTAATGTTTTGTTTGGGGGGGGGGATTTATTTATTTCTGAGAGAGAGAGCACGAGCAGAGGAGGGTCATAGAGAGAGGGAGACACAGAATCTAAAGCAGACTCCAGGTTCTGAGCTAGCTGTCAGCACAGAGCCCAACGTGGGGCTCGAGCCCACAAACTGTGAGATCATGATCCGAGCCAAAGTGGGACGCTTAACTGACTGAGCCACCCAGGTGCCCCTTGGCTTGAATTCTAAAGAGATCACTAAATGGAGTGGCATCGTTAATACCCAAGTGTCACAGGAGACGGCTTCAGAGGCAGTGGCAGGAAGGAAAGAAGCTTTGTCTATAATTTATGGACATGAATTTCTGGAGGTATGACCTACACAGTGGATTATTTTCAGGGACACTTTATGCGCATGAAAACAGGTGTCTGCTCTGTGTTGATAAAATGGAGAAAAGTACTTTCTCTGTGGAGATATTAGCCCTAGGCTCATGATTTGGTGTTTTTAATTGGAAGTTTTACTATTATCCAGATATGGCAAGGCCGACAGTTCAAGAAACAATTGCCGTTGAAAGGAAAGCAAATTATACTCACAGGCTCCCAGGGGAGACGGCACATTACACCCCAAGAGACCCCAGGGTCAGTCATGCGTCAGAGGGAACAAGAGAGAGTGTGGGCAAGAACCTTTCTTGTAGTTTCTATGGACAGAAACAGCCAAGGCAAGATAGACAGGACAAGGTTTAGCTGATTGGAATAATTTTGATGGAGACTAAGGCATAGGGCTGTCTCTAAAATAATTTTTTTATGTTTATCTTATGTTTGAGAGAGAGAGACAGAGACAGAGACAGCGTGAGCAGGGGAGGGGCTGAGAAAGAGGGAGACACAGGATCCGAAGCAGGCTCCAGGCTCAGAGCTGTCAGCACAGAGCTTGGTTCAGGGCTCAAACCCATGAACCGCGAGATCATGACCCTACCCCAAGTCAGACGCTTAACTGACTGAGCCAGCCAGGTGCCCCAGGCTGTCTTTGAATATCTGGTACCAGGTCTTTGGGGGACTGGGCAGATGGACAGTAGCCCAGAGTTTGAGAGGCGGATAAAGAAGGTGGTTGGGGTAGGGACTCTGGATTGTTTGGTTTACCTATGAAAGGCATAAATCTCTAGGAATTGGCTAACCCTCTTTGAATCTGTCTTAGGGGCAGAATTAAAGTAGACACTAGGGGCATCTGGGTGGCTCAGTCGGTTAAGCATCCAACTCTTAATTTCAGATCAGGTCATGATCTCACAGTTCATGAGTTCAAGCCCCGCATCCGGCTCTGCACTGCCAGCACGGAGCTTGGTTGGGATTCTCTCTAGCTCTCTTTCTCTGTCTGTCTCTCCCTGTCTCTCTGCCCCTCCCCTGCTCATTCTCTCTCTCTGCCTCTCAAAGTAAATAAATAAAACTTAAAACAAAATTTTTTTTAAAGTAGACTCTAGAGAAAGGGCCAGGATTTTTTTAATCTGGACTCCATGGTATTTAATTATACCCAAAACCAGAGCAGTAAGAAAAAACATTTTCAAAACCAAAGTCAAGTTTTGTGTAAGAGTTTTGTGTGAGGCAAGTCCTGACAAGAAGAAAGGGAAAAGGGTAAAAGCCTACCTACTCTAGTATCAAAGGATTGTGTGACAGAAAGATTAAGAGAGAGAGAGAGAGAGAGAGGCTAGGAGCCTGGGGAGCTGATTAGGTCGGGGAGGGAGGGATTACAGCAAAAGCAAAAGGCGGATCTTGCCCCTCCCCTACTGCTGCCCATTTAAGCCCTGGGAGAGAGCGCACCCCTGCAGAAATCCCTGTTCGAGGTCAGGCTCAGCCAAACACACTCAGGGATCAGTGTGTGTGAGGCCAACAACCGCTGCAAACCGTACTGGCCCGGCATCCGAAGGGGGGACCCCAGACCCTCCCCGGGCACCCTGATCAAGGCCGCACCACACCTGCTGCTCAAACAGGAAGAGTCCTGGCAGGGGTCACCTGTGCCGGCTTCCGTCTTGGGGACCGTCGTGGTCTGTGCCTACATGTGGAGGTTGGACGCTTCCCTCTCTCCAAGAAGTGCTCTGCATTTCCTCCTTGAAGGCTTGTCCTGCCTCCCAGCTCTCCTCCCCCAGGAGAAAACCAAACGTCCCCCTGGCTCCGGGGCAGAGGTTACCGTATTTCAAATATCATCTTTGGCGTTCGCCTTCCAGGAGAGCTCCGACTCTCCGTGATTCTTCTGTACTGTTCGCCCCCAAATATACTTCCCTTCAAGGCGGACTTCTTTAGTCTGCACTCAGGAGCTGAAAGAATAAATGGCCTATTGCAGTGTCAAAGAATTCATGAGGCTTAATGCGGGAGGAGTGGAGTGATCTGAATCTCCCAGAGAGTTTTCCAATCACATCTGCACAGCCCTAGAGATTCTGAAAGAGCTCCCACACCCCCACTCGCAGGCCAAGGATCTGTGCCGTCTGAAACGGATCTTCTAGGGAGTGAGAGAACCATGACCTTCAGGGAGAACCATGGGTTTAGAGTTTGCCGTACATTGACAGGAAAGACTGGCATTTTTAGTGCAATCCTGGAAATCAAAGAAGGGAGAGTTGTGGGTTTCTGGAACAGGCTAGGAAGAGATTTTTGCAGTGAGCCCACAGAATGTCCTTGTACAGGGAGATCGTCTCTCCTCAGGTGACCTTCAGCGCCACGGGTGTCCCAAGCCTGCACCACTGTTCTTAAGATATAGGGTCACCAAGTGTCGACATGGTGTGACTTCACCGACTCAGATTCTGGCCGGTGGGGATGAGCTGTGATAAGTTTCTGTTCCCAATTCTTGTTAAAATGCAAGTATCCAGCTTAGTAGGAAAAATATGAACCCCAAGGAGTTAAAAATGAGTGCTAGAGTTGTAGAGTCAGTGGAATCTACCAAAAAAAAAATTATTGACTGTGAATTGTCCAGAATTCATATCAAGTATGATATGGTTTCATGAAAAAAGCAGGTTACAAAACCAAAGGTTGAGTGTGTTCCACATTTTGCATTTATATGCAGATGATACCTACATGTGACAGGGACGCATATAGAGGGGATAAGAGCGGAGATGGAGGTGTGGGGTGGGGGTTGCGAGGGTAGAGGGTTATGTAAGAAGTATGTTCGCAGCGTGAAAAGGAGTGTGTGCACATGTGTGTGCAAGCGCTCACAGTCCTGGACACAGGGTAGAACTGTAGTGGACACCCACACTTCCAGAGACTGAAAGGCAAAAAGGGAATGAGAAGGCTCCCCCTCCCCCTCCCCTCTCAGACCTCCCCCCAAAGAAAACTCCATGATGTTTAAGAGCAAGGACTTCCGGAGTCAGATCTAGTTTTAATTCCTAACCCAAAGCTAGGCGCAGGATCTTGGGCAAGTTATTTAACCTCTTGACATCACTTTCTCATCTGCGGAATAAAGATACTTCTTGGCATCCATGAAGGGCTCAGCACAGTGGTAACACATAGCAGACGTTCACTAAATGGGAACCAAAAAAATCCCAGAACAAAAAAGTCCTCAAAAATAGAACTCAAAAGAAAATTGCACCATGGCAACAAAAAGTGTCTGACAAAGCAAATTTTTAAATACATCACGTCTATATTCTGTTCTATGGCTTCTTTATTTTTAGCAGGTGTTTTGTGTGTGTGGTCTTTTTGGGTTGCTTGTTTTTTGTTGCTGTTTTTGGTGTTGGTTTTGAGGGGGGTTGTTTTGGGGTTTTGAGGGAAAGAATAGAGTTTACAAACAATTCTTGACAGCTGGTGGCTCTTGGGACTAATAACAGAGTGAAAACATGTAGTCCACAGGATGATGTTCCCCAGGGATTTCAACCCATGGAATCTGTTAGAAGCTCTCTCACATCTAAGCACCGTGCTCTGTCCCACATGCTGACAAAGGTGCCGGGCGGCTGCGCATTGACTCCCATTCTGGGGATGGGGATGGGCACCGAGAGAGCTGAGTCCAGTCTGCCCTGGGGGGTGGCGATGCGCTTGCAGCTCGGAGCTTCAGTGCCTCTTCAGTCTTGGGACTTCAAAATCCATCAGAACTGGGGCGCCTGGGTGGCTCAGTCAGTTAAGCGTCTGACTTCAGCTCAGGTCATGATCTCGTGGTTGGTGGGTTTGAGACCCGCATCAGGCTCTCTGCTGTCAGCATAGAGCCTGCCTAGGATCCTCTGTTCCCCTCTCTCTCTGCCCCTCCCCGGCTTACACACACTCTCCCTCTCAAAAATAAGTAAACTTTTTAAAAAATCCATCAGAATTTCAAACATTGAGGCGCGGGGGGGCGGGGGGTTGTTGTAATTATTGGAGATTTAGCAAACAGTTACTTGGGAATTATAAAGCAAATATCTAGTATAAATAGGAGGCCTATGTTACTTTGTAAATTGTCTAGAGAGCTTCCCCAAACTAATCAAAAACAAAGCTGAAGTCTTAGTCGCAGTCACACAAAGATTTCCTCCCCTACTGCAAAAACAGCTCCTGCGTTAAATCAGGAAGACCTGCTAACTGATTACTAATAAGCTGTTTATGCTCTTGAATAATAAAAGTAGTACACAGACCTCATTATTATTATTATTATTATTATTATTATTATTTGTAGCCTCTATGGCACTTCCTTGCTAACGCTATTCCAGCTGGGGAGTGGCTCTGCTTCAATAATATTGATATTCTCACCACTTCTAACTGCTAGGTTCTCCTGATGAATAGAAACAGCTCCCAAAGCAACTGGCTGGCTACAGCAGGGAGCCCTCAGGCTCTGTTAGGAACCTTCTTATGGTTGTTGTAGCTGACACCACCAATGCCTTCCAGGATATTCATGGGCAGAGGAAACACAATGGTGGAATTCTTCTCTGTGGCCACCGTGGTTAAGGTTTGCAGGTAACGCAGTTGCAGGGCTATGGGGGACTCGGTCAGCACCATGGAGGCTGACTTCAGAGACTTGGAAGCATTCATTTCTCCTTCCGCTGCAAGGACCTAAACGGACAGAAATAAGCAAGTTCAGAAATCAAAGCTTACAGGTGTAACTAACCAGGGCTTTCTGTTTCCGGCTGTGGCGGCCGCATACTGATGCTCACCTCCCTGCCAGCCCCCACTTTCCCACACGGTCTCTTCTACTTACTTCTGGCCTGGCTGGGGTGAGAGTTTCACATCCTAATGTGATCAGAGAAATTTGAGGAGGTTGCAGGAAGCAGGGAGAGATTTTACAAATTATGAGTCCCTATATTTCATTTGCAAACAAAATAAAAGCCCTGACTTTAACCCAAACTAATACTGGGCTGTCCGCCCTGGTAATGCTCTCGCGTCCCTCTGGGGCTTGCCCATCCACAGAGTTAGATTTCAGAGAAGTCTGAAATTCAAGGCCTCCAACTGGCTTCTTTCTGTTGTTTTTACTTATCCTAGGAGACACTTTTATTCTCTTGCCAGCTTAGCTTCATTCTTACAATGGAAGAACTGTTTGAACCTCTCTCTGCTCTTGATTGCCAGTGCCACTCTGAAAATGCTAGAAGGCTCTCTTTAGAGCTCTCTCTCCTCCTAGTTCTCTCCTGCCCAGCACTGACTTGCAGCCCAGCCATGAGCAGTCCCTGTCCCTGTGGCAAAGCGCCCTCCAAAGTCCACCGCTAAGAAGCTGCTGGAACTTTGCAGATTAATGAGAGAGAGGGAAGGGATGAGAGCAGAGGAAAGCTTGCGTTGGTTCACAAGGAAGATTCTGAAGGTATGCAAAGGGTTTCTCATCTTAGTGGGTTTTTTTTTAATGTTTATTCATATATTTTGAGAGAGAGAGAGGGAACGAGCATGCACAAGCAGGGGAGGGGCAGAGAGAGAGAGAGAGAGAGAGAGAATCTCAAGCAAGCTCCCTGCTCAGTGTGGAGCCTGATGCAGGGCTCGATCCCACGACCATGAGATCACAACCTGTGCTAAAATCAAGAGTCAGACGCTTAACCAACTAAGGCCCCCAGGCACCCTTCCTCTTAGTTGGTTTCTGACACGCCAGAAAAGCCATCCACGCAGACATGAAGGCTACAGGCCCAACAGATTCAAAAGCATTCGAGGCTAGGCTATGCTCACATTTCGTGATTCTGACCCGATTGCATTTAATCACCCCCACCACTCCCTTTTAATCCAGTTTGCTTAACACACTTAACAATCATGTTCACAAGACACGCACGAGGTTGGCTACCTCAGAATCGCTGGCCTTCAGATGGTGACTCCTCCTAGTGCAATGAGTACGGATTAATGTAAAGGATTGTGGAATCAGTGTACTGTACGCCTGAAACTAACCTAGCACTGTCTGTCAGTTATACTTCAGTAATTAAAACACACACGCACACAGTCTCTAGCTTTAAAAAATGTACATTCCTGAGCCACAAGAGACTGCTTCGCTGAGTCCGAGGTGAGGCCTGGGAATTCGTGTTTGCTGCATTAAGTTCTCTCTAGGAGACTCCAAATTGCAGCCCGACTTAGGACCCACCTCAGTAAGTCACTCCTGACCCAAGCCCCATTGCCAAACCTCCTCCAGGTAGGTTAAGCTGCCCATTATCTTTTAATTCAGGAGGAAATTCTCAGTAAGAATGGTGAAAAAGAAGCCCTTTTCTAATCAAAATAATTGAAAAAGCCTGATCTTCCATTCAAGCTCTATTCTTGTCTGCTCCAAAGGTAGACATCTTGCAGTGTAGACGGAGTAGCCCTTACCCTGGCCCTGGCTTCCCGGGTAGCCTCAGCCTCGGCTGCCATGGATCTCTGTAACTGCACGGGAATCCGGACGTCTTTGATTTCCACTCGGGCCACCCGGATCCCCCACAGCTCGGTGGCATCATCAAGTAAGGTCTGTTTCCAAAGCAAAAGAAAGGACATTGATGAGAAGATAGGGGTGATTTCTGATACGCTTTATATTTGCAGGATAAATTCTGCTTCTTTTTTTTCCCTTTTGTATTCACGGCATTTGGAGTGGACAGTTTGGGAAAGGAATAGGAATCCTCATTAATCATTTCCAGGAATTGAAACATAACCTGATAGATCTTTCAAAAGCTATCAGGATTCGCCCCCACACGATTCCTGATGAAGTATATGTCATCCATCTAGAGTTGAGCAAATCCCCCACATTTTCTAGTCATTGACATGAAGCAGCCACAACGCACTGGCTTCTCAGACATTCCTGGATTTCATCCTGCCTCCCCCATTTGCAGCTGTGAATCATTGGGCCAGTTACTTAACCTCTCTGATTCTTAGTTTTCTCATCTATAAAAGGTTTCCTTTCAGGATTTTTATGAGACTTGGAGATAATACATGTAAGAAATCTACCAATGCCTCACAATAACTCAATAAATATTATAAGGTACTTTTTGAGATATTATGTGCCTTCCTCCATTTAACCTCTGCTCAGTGGCCAGTTTTAAACAGGTAGCCAGGGATATTTATTTTTGGAGAGCACAAGCAGCCTATAATCAAAGATATTCCTGTCCTTTGTAAAAACTTAAGGCCACTGAGGCTATCATGTCAGTTATCCTGGATGGGGACGGATGAAAAAACCAATGCCTTGAGGAAGAGTAAGATCAGACAAATAGTAGAGATCTCTGTGCTACCAAATGGCAAGATCTCTTGCCTTCCAGAACCCTGGGAGATGGGGAGACCCCCCAAGAAGCCAGTGACCAGACTGTGTCAAACTCGCAGGGCCCTTACAAATGACCCGGAGAGTTACGCAGCACTGATACTCTCTCAGAAAACCTTGGGATCTTTATGCCACAGCGCGGGCTCAGGAGATGCAAAGGACCAAAGTTGAATTTCCCTCCTAACTTACAGGAGGGAGGCTCAGAATCAAAACATAATTGATTTAAAAACATACAGAAATCTGTCTCTAAACTGGGGTGTGCAAGAGGTGAGGTGGCTACATCAATATTATAATTATGATTATTATAAATATTAGTACTGATATGGGTAGCACGATGTGAGATTTTCCAGGAAGGGCAGGCTGGTGCTGCCTCCACTGAATCCTGTTCTAATGTTCCACTGACATGCAGAAACATATGGGCGTCTGAGAAATGGAGACCCCTCCTCTGGAGTAACCTAAACTGAAAAGGACTCTAACCTCATCAGAAAACCTAACGTGAACAATGCTAACTCATAATTTTGAATTCAAAAGAAAATGGATAAAGTGCACAATTCCTATGGCTCCCCTTCTCCTGCTCCAATATTTAAATCTACACCTTGCGATGCACCTGGATGGCTCAGCCGGTTAAGCATTCAACTTCGGCTCAGGTCATGATCTCACTGCTTGTGAGTTCGAGTCCCAGATCAGGCTCTATGCTACTAGCTCAGAGCCTGGAGCCTGTTTCAGATTGTTTCCATCTCTCTGCCTCTCCCCTGCTCATGCCCTGTCTCTCTCTCTTTCTCTCTCAAATATAAAATAAAACACTAAAAATGTTTATAAATACATACATACATACATACATACATACATACATACATACGTACATACATAAATATCTATACACCTTGTGATTGGAAATGAATAAAACCAAAAACTGAGGCCCAATATTTAGAGCAGCTGTGTGTGTGTGTGTGTGTGTGTGTGTGTGTGTGTGTGTGTGTGTGTGTGTGGTTTTTGCATGAGATCTTGGGTATGCACAGGTGCACAGGAGAGGGGTTCTTTGAACTGCTGATGTTCGCTAATTACTGATCATTAAAATGAATGAACTGACAATAAAGGGTACTCGTTCCCAGCATCTGTACCTGGATGCTATGGGCAATCTCTTCTCGGCCCGCTAAGATTTGGGACAAAGTTTGTGTCCCCAAGACATTTCTCAGAGTAGTCTGAGCCAACAGAAATGTGGCTTGGTGGACATCATTGACATTAGCCACTGCCGAGACAGCACTATGGATTCTGTAATAGACGACTCCATCCACTTGAGTAGTCACAGAGTCTCTGGTGAGGATCTGAAGAGCAAGAACAGGGAGAAGCACGTGTTTATTATGGCTTTCATAGCGACTGACAAAGTGCCAGGCAGAGAGGATCCCTCTCCACAGAAGGGAGTGTTCATGATTACAGCTCATGCCAGCTTCACCAACGATCTGTCCTGGCTCAAGAATATCACTCTAGTTGGAGTCAAAATTCCTATACATATGTAGTCTGTACCCTTCCCTGTAACGTCATCTCAGGGAAGTCCTCCACCTCATAGGCAGAGGCTGTTGATTGGCCATGGTGAGAATAAGCACTTCTATTTTACAACGTAGCAATTGGACCTTTCTGGAATTCTACTCTCTAAACAGAGGTAGAGCATTTGTTTCCCTAATACCTGAATCTTTTTGGTTTTCAGTTTTTATCAGATTTGATGACAGCAGTGCCTCTTAGAAAACCTAGATGTCACCAGAGACCTTGTTCTATAGTCAAATAGAGACGATGTTCTATATTCTATATTTTATAGAGGCTCTGCCTTAATCATTCTGAGTAACATGACAAGGTGCTTTGAAGCCAGTGAGAGATCTCTGGCAGTATGATAGGAACAGAACTTAGAACTTCCCTCTCCCATCTAGAACTGTCGATGATGGAGCCAGACAAGACCCATGATAAGTCACAGGGCATCTCGAACTCTCTCATGACACAGGCTGAATCCTAAAGTAAGGACTCCTCAGTTCCCACCAGTGCCATGACGACATGACTGCTGGATCTTGACTGAGTTTCCTGGACCAGAGAGAAGAAAACTAACGTTGACTCATAACCCTCTCATCATCTCTGTCCTCCCAGATTGTAGGGCTCTACTCACATTTTCTTTCCTCTTCCTGAATCCTTCTGGTTATTAGTAACTCTATTTCTCTTCCTTGTTGCCCAGTTACTGGTCCTGGATGTTTATTTACAGTGCTTTAAGAACTGAAAAGAATTATTTGCAATCCAAATGCCAGTGGGCTTTATGCAGTGTCTGCTCTTTCCTTAGGCCCACCCACTGTGCTGTATCCAATCACTATATATATAAATGATGGAGCTGTTACTGAAGAATCTTCTGGAAAGGTGACAGCGAGGATAGTATCATAACCAAACCCTGCCTTCCACCAAATTAAATTCAGCTCCTTTATACAACTTACCTGACCTTTCCAAGCATCTTGTCTATTGTCCTCCACCCCAGCTTCTCTGCCAACTGGATCTTTTCTCTCTCTTCTCTGGGATGTTCCCTCTCCCAGGTCTTATAGTAACCTCGCCCTTGCCCTTGGCTTTATTCTCAACCAGAAAAGCAAAGCCCCGTGGTCTTAGGACCCACCCACAGCTCCTCAAGCAGGTATAGTTTGAAAACAAATTGTAAAATTTCAAGTGTCCATATAATGGGGAAGATGCAGGTTTTATTTCTAGTGTTTTCTCTTTAGCCAGCATTACCTCTTGTGGGGGAATGTTGCAGGTAACAGTTCGGAGATCCACTTTGACAAACACATCTATGCAGGGCAGGACCAGGATCAAACCTATGAAAATGAAAAATATAGCTTAAAAAAGATCCTTGACATTTGATTTTTAGATTCATTTTTAAAACATCCAACCCACCTCTATCCAAGGGTTGAATTTGACATTAATTTAAAAAGATATATTGGAAATCAGTGCACTTACTAAAGGTATCCATACAAAAATTTAAGTGATAGGTTTTTTGCCTTAAGTATCAATGACTGTCAACATTCTCACCCATCATCAACAGTACTAGAGAAATAGTAGAATTTAAATCTCAAGATTTCAGAGTCCCTCAAACCAATGTACTTTAGAATCCGCAGTTTCCGCAGAACTGTGTTCTGGTTCAAATATAGTGGGATTTTCCAATTATAAACATTTTCACTTCTCTTTGAGTTGTGAGGTATTAGGGTTTGGGGCTGGGTGGGAGAAGGACGGAGATACTAAAATTCAGTTGAGAATCCTCTGAATCCTTCACATTAGCCTGGTAAATGTCCTCAATAGCAAGAATCACAAATATTAGAACCACAAAGGAGGTCAGCGAGATGGCAACACCTAACCAGTTTCATTTACCAGAAAGATTTTAGGCTGCTGGTTTTGTTCTCAAAGGAGAAACAAGTTTGTAGGTTGTGTGTCATACAACAGAGAACACTGCTAACGTGCTTTCTTTTGGACCCTGAACTTTTCTGCCTAAGATACTTCCTTTTGGTGGCAGGTCACTGGTTGAGGTCATGAGCCCTAAAACTAGAGTGAAGTCTTAACCCCAGCACTTACTGGCTTGGGATCTGGGAACATTCACATCACTTTCCGGAGCTTCAGCTACTTAATCTTTAGAAGATGGCGGTGCACATGAAGCATGATATAACACGATAAAGAAATAAAGTACTAAACACAGCTAGGTATGTATTAAGTGCTCAAGAATTGGCAAAACTTATTATTATACTTGCATTATTAAAGAATAATTGACAATTTACAAAAGTGGAGAGGTTTTCCGTTAGCAACTTGGCTTGTTTCCCTCTAGTTCTTATGGCTTTCTGAGGTAACTCATTAGCCCCAGAGACATGTATGACGAGAGTAGTTATCCTGGGACATTTAGTGGTGAAATCTTCTGGGAAAACTCATTTAAGAGAGATATACTTTGGGGCGCCTGAGTGGCTTGGTCGGTTGAGCGTCCGACTTTCGCTTGGGTCATGATCTCACGGTTTGTGGGTTCGAGCCCCACGTCGGGTTCTGTGCTGACTGCCAGCTCAGAGCCTGGAGCCTGTTTCAGTCTGTGACTCCCTCTCTCTCTGACTTTCCCCTGCTCACGCTGTCTCTCTCTCTCTCTCCTAGAAATAAATAAAAATATTAAAAAAAAAAAAGAGAGATACACTTTTCTCTAAAGTCCTCCAAGTTATGGCTACTGTACTTCTCTCAAATCCAACTCTACCCTCCTTAGACACCTGGCCTCACCAAATGCACCATAACCAGCAAGGGGTCAGCCTTGGTCTGTTATACATGAGTGTGATGAGTCTAACACTTCTTTTTCTTTTTTTTTTTTTTTTTATTTCTAGGAGAGAGAGAGAGACAGCATGAGCAGGGGAGGGTCAGAGAGAGAGGGAGACACAGACTCTGAAATAGGCTCCAGGCTCTGAGCTGGCAGTCAGCACAGAGCCTGACGCGGGGTTCGAACCCATGAACCGCGAGATCATGACCTAAGCAAAAGTCAGACGCTTAACCGACTAAGCCACCCAGGCACCCCGATTAGTCTAACACTTCTATCTGGACAGACTCATAAAAACATTCATCATAAGTAATTCTTGCCCTTTCTCTTAGGTTCTTTATGGAATTAGACAAGTTGGATCATGCTACTTGAAATGACCATCTCTCTTTAACAAGCTTCTGCCTTTGAAATTCCTTATATTTTTTTATGCAACAGATATCTGAGTGCCTACCATGGTGCATGGTCAAGTGCAGAGCACTTGCAGTATCACAGTGAAAAAGAGAGGTGATAGTCCAGTTGGAGAGAGAATGTGTTTACTCAAGTACGTCATAATAAGGAGAAGGAAACAAATGTTATTGAAGAAGTATTGCATAGAACCCATCTTTTTCATGCATCTTCTAAAATGCTGTTTTTGATGACTTTGCCTTTCAAAATATTAAAATTTATCATATGAAACTGTCATGTTTGAAAGTCAAGAACAAATATTAGCCACTTCATATAGCTCAACTACATATAGACCAAGATAACTTGTGGGAATTAAATCAATATCCTCTAGAGTTTTAGTACCTCATATCTTCCCATGCCCCCCCCTCCTAAATCCCAGCCTTTTAACATGAATTTAGAGCACTTTTCATTCTAGGGCAGAGAAAGGATGAAAAGAAATACTACCTTTGGCCAAAGGAGGTGGACAATGGCTTCCAGCCCTATATTTCTATTAACCTACTTTCCAGAAGCGGACATTGCCTTTTGCTTTTCCATTAGTTCTTTTTGAGGAGTGAGAATCAAAAACCAGCTCCTGGAATCATCTTTTCTGAGTAATTTAATCATCTACCGTGGCCACTTACTCCCTCCCCTCATTCTTCTGTCACTCTTTCAGTGGTCTTGGTAATAAGGGACATCTGGCCAATGTAACTGAGCCAGCTTTTGCTCTTGTTCATTGAATCTCTCAGAGGGAGGGCCGGATTTCCAAACTCTCAAACTAGCGGTTTAATGGTCACTCAGTTAACTTGCATAACAGAACGACATCCTTCAATTGAACAGAGAGGCAAGAGTTCCAACTTCCTGTGATGTTTTTTCTTCTCAATAGAAGGTGCTGGGGAAAATTTTGGTGGCAATAGTTATAGTATTAGGTGCCCATGATCTTTGTCAGGGGCACCCCCAGTGTCCTACCTGGCCCTCTCGCTTTGTCAGCTTGGATGCGGCCCAGTCGGAATACAACAGCACGCTCATACTCCTTAATGATCTAAGAGATTAAGGGAGAGCATTTAGTCTTAATGGTTCACCAGCTCATACAGAGAAGTCCAACTTATTTCCCAGGGTATTACCTTCAAGCACATCCATATGGAGATGGGGAAGGTAATGATCATCAACAGGACAGACAGGGAAAACAGGATCCAGCCACATACACCAAGGCGTGTACTGCTGATGCCTAGGAAATGAGGAGGGAAGCAAGTCTGTAACTTATGTGCTTCTTAGAAAAAGCCATTCAGCTGCATGAAGTAAGGATACTACCCAGACGGCTGGCCATGCCTGATGGCACTGAGGCGGAGATCAAAATCCATGCACACCTGTAAATGCAGTAAACATACACACTATTCATTCAGGGCTTTAGATTGAAAGTGACCTGTCCCTTCCAAGCAAACTCTCATCGCAATCAATAATAATAACTACCACTAAATTTAGTAGGACTGACATGGTTTATGATCCTCAAAACATATAAAGCACTGTTGCCCAGAGTCTGGACTACCTACATCAGAGTCCTTAGGGTACCATTTTAAAAGACAAATTCCTTCACCCCCAGGATTCTCCAGGTTGAAATTCAAGACAATCTTTTAGGCTTATAGGTAGGTGATGTTTTCCCCCAAAGGGAGACAGTATGGCTGGAAAAACATTTTGAGGAGCCCCAGGTGTGAGTTTCTATGAAAGATCTCCTACCTGCCAATGCTGTGGCCTTGGGTAAGGCACTCAGTCATTCTAAGCTTCCACTCCCTCATCTATGGGATAGGGATGGAAGTCAGCTGCCTTGAAGGATTTGATGAGGACTAAATGGGATTATTTTTATATGGCCCTTGGCCCATACATTAATATCTACATTAGTAAATGTGTATTATTACCTTTAGTCTCATTTTATAGATATTGCAGGGACTTGTCAGACACTGGTGTTTGACATTTCTGACTTTTCACAGAATTTTGTCAGAGTAGCTCATTACATTGGATGTCTTTTTGCTAATCCCACATTCTGACGACAGGGGCATTTTGGCTTAAAGAATATTGCCCTACAGTGCTAAGTTCAAATCATGCTTCAATCACTGAAAACTTCAATCATTTCAATTACATAATTTCTCAGGTTTTAGAACTCGTGTTTGTAAGACACGCGGGTCTGGCTGACCATTTTATGCTTATTTTATTGTTTATATTCACTACTCCACCCTCTTTTTCCTTCTCATTCCTTCTGGTTCTCTTCTTGACAACCGCCCCCACCTCCGACTGACTCCCCTTCTCCACATAGGCACCCGAATTCACTGCATTTATTAGATACCTTCACCCAGACAATTCCACAAACAACTTAAACTATCTCTAGCTCCATTAATGCCTAAACCATCCATGTCATTGTCCCCGTTAGAGACACAGGGTTATCGCTTCCTCTTCCCTGTTTAACGGTGGAAGTCACTAGGTCTAACTGATTGCACCTCAAGCCCATCTTCACGTATCCACGTTACTGTTACTGACTCATTGGTGCCCATGCTGTCAGTGTACGGACGCTCAGGAGAGCTCCAGGATTCTGCTCTCACAAACAATGCTGCAATGAGTGCTTTCTCATATGTGTGTTTACACACGTGTGTAGGGTAAATGCTTGGTGGTAAGAGCGTTAGGTCAAAGAGATTAGTATCTACACTCTGTTAGCTGCTAGGTGCCCTTCAAAGACTTTCTACTGACCTGCACCATTAGCAATAGCACTCTGTGATGCTGCCTCTTTCCACAGGCCCCTCCTTACCAGCTATTTTGAGGCTTCTCAATTATGACATTCTGGTAGATGAGATGTATCTACGTTTTAGAGCCATATTTAGTATTAAAACTTTGGGAGCAAATGCCCTTTAATAGACTCCAAATACACATAAAGATATATTCAACAGCAAGAAGGACTTGCCTGCAAACCCAAAGTTTACATTTTCAAAATACCACCTTCCAAAGGCTTGGCCCATACTGAGGTGGATTTGACTATCATTGTGCAGGGTAAAAAGACATTTTGTACATTCTGATAGAATCTTGGCTGCATTTTGTTTATTCATGTTTTTATTGCTATTAATGACACAGCCTGTATATAAACATTCTCATTGTAAAAAAAAAAAAATCCAAAGCAACATGGATAAAACCGAAGTCCACTTTCATCTAGAAAGGTCCCATAGTTATTGATTTGGTGTATTTCATTATAGACCATGCCATTCAATGTTTTTATATACATATAACTATCATTAGAAAACATTTGGCTTAGGGGCCACTGAGTGGCTCAGTCGGTTAATCATCCAACTTTGACTCAGATCATGATCTCACGGTTTGTGGGTTCGAGCCTGGCGTTGGGCTTTGTGCTGACAGCCTAGAGCTGGCTTCAGATTTTGTGTGTGTGTCCCTCTCTGCCCCTCCCCTGCTCGTCTTCTCTCTCTCTCTCAAAAATAAATAAACATTTTTTTAAAAAACCACTTGCCTTAGATTTGTAGATTTGGTGAGCCATGGCACCACACTAAGCAACTTCTTAAAAAAACTGAATGTATCTTGGGGCGCCTGGGTGGCTTAGTCGGTTAAGCGTCCGACTTTCGCTTAGGTCATGATCTCGCGGTTCGTGGGTTCGGGCCCCGCGTCGGGCTCTGCGCTGACTGCCAGCTCGAGCCTGGAGCCTGTTTCAGTCTGTGTCTCCCTCTCTCTCTGACCCTCCCCTGCTCACGCTGTCTCTCTCTCTCTCTCCTAGAAATAAATAAAAACATTAAAAAAAAACTGAATGTATCTTAAAGATGCTTCATGTCAATACATGCAGATCGACCTCATTCTTCTTAATTATCACACCTGCTCCATCTTGAACCTGTATCTCAGTTTCTGTACCCATTCTGTTGATTGATCTGAAGGTGACTTGCGGTTTTGCCCCTACCGAGCTTCACTCACAGAGACGTGCCTCCTGGGCTTCGTTTTCACACTTGGCTATAGCCTACGGCACCAGCGGAAACTTACACATCCTTTAGGACTACAGCCAAACACTTAAAGATTGATAACTTACTTATGTGAGTCGAGGAAGTACGGGAGATTATTCCAAATCTCTCTCCCTCCCCCTTATATGGCACTAGAAGTAGATATAAACTGTAGTAACACAGGCCAAGGGACTTGGTTGCTTATTTGGCTCGGTCAACAGTATTTAAATATTAGGTCAATGCTACATACAGTCCTTGCTCACAGATCCGCTTTACTATAAAGTAATTATTTCTTCTCTGAGCAGAAATAGCAGAAACAGTTTGTGACACTGTTCCAAAACACCAGAACAGAAGGATGTACACTACACTTCAGGAAAATGAAAAGCAAACGCACAAAGGGATGATAATACACAGCTTCCAGAAGGGCAGACCTTAAAGACCAACAATACCACTTTGTAGCAAGACTGTGCAGCAATCCAGCCCTTAGTAGGCAAGTTGTTACAGTCATCCTGAAACACTATTTGCAAATATCTACTAAAGGTAAACACACTTACTCAACGACTCACTGTTCCACTTCTAAGTAATACGTAAGAGAAATGAGAGGTAATTACAGTGAAAACGCATTCAAGAATGGTCATTGCAATTTTATTCATAAAATTCAAGAAATGCAGAGCCACCGTAATCCATCAACTGTAAAATGAATAAATAAAACGGTGATGTACTCAGATAGAGGAGTACTACCCAGAAAGAAAAAAACAAAAGACAAAGCTACTGCCATATGCAAAATACAGATGAAGCTCAAAACAAAATATGGGGCAAAATAGGCTGCACCCAAGAGTGCATACTTTTCGACCCCAGTTGTAAGAATATACACTGTATGGGGCGCCTGGGTGGCTTGGTTAAGCGTCCGACTTTCACTTAAGTCATGATCTCGCGGTTCGTGGGTTCGAGCCCCACGTCAGGCTCTGTGCTGACTGCCAGCTCAGAGCCTGGAGCGTATTTCAGAGTCTGTATCTCACTCTCTCTCTGACCCTCCCCTGCTCACACTGTCTCTCTCTCTCTCCTAGAAATATATAAAAATATTTAAAAAAAAAAAAGAATATACACTGTATGATCCCATTTACTTTGTATCATTTCATTCAAGAACAAGCACAACTAATGTATTATGTTTGAAATCAGCGTAGTGCTGTCTCTAGTTAGTGGGGCAGGTGACGTCTGAGTACTGTCTGGGAAGGGAAGAGGCAGTCTCTAGGGTGCTGTCATTTTCCAGATCTCCATCAGGGTACTGATTCCATAGACTTACACATATCAAGGCTGTGGAGATAAGCAAAGACCGACTAAATGAGAAAAGCAAATGTTCTTTATTCAGCGCTTTGCTATCTGGCGAGAGAGTCAGCCTCTGTCACTTCAATTTTGTCCGGGACTGAAAGGCAGGCAGAGGAGTGGGAGAGCTTCCCGGCGGAAAAGGGGGAAGGCTTCAGGTGTGCCTGATCGGGGGCTGTTGGCATGGGGGGAGCTATCGATGGGCTCCCTGGAAGGGGGTGTCCTGTAGGATTGGTTAAGAGAGCATACATATGTAGCTTTCGTTAGTTGGTCCTAAGTTGGAAACAGGGACAAAAAGTAGAGAAGCTGTCTGTTATTGACCAAGTCCTGGCCCTTCGGGACTGACAGTTACAGAAGTTATTGTTTAGCTTCCTGAATTGTCAGTAGATATAACCATCTAGTTTCTTACAAGACTGGCTGACAGCAGGCTGGCTTCCTGGACTCGTTATTACAGATAAGGGGGTTGTTTGTGGGGACAGGCTGATACCGGCTGTTCGTCAGAGTTCTATTTTTATACATGGTCCATCCATTGTCTGTTTGTATATTCAGTCTCTCCAGACAACCTCTCGTGCACTTATTTGTACGTATCTCGTGCTTCCGTAAGTAAGTCAAATAGGGGCGCCTGGGTGGCTCTGTCAGTTAAGCATCCAACTTTGGCTCAGGTTATGATCCAGCCCTGTGTCGGGCTCTGTGCTGACAGCTCTGAGCCTGGAGCCTGCTTCGGATTCTGCGGCTCCCTCTCTCTCTGCCCCTTCCCTGACTCACACACTCTCTCTCAAAAATAAATATTTAAATAAATAATAAATAAATAAGTATTTCAAATAAAGGCCAGAGGCTATAAGGCCAGGCTAGAATTGAGGATAGAAAACTCACTGCTTGCTCTGCATCCTCAGAGAGAAGACAGAGAGGACGGGAAACCTTCAGCAAAGCCAGCCTGCGGACAGACGGACACAGTGCCCAGCCCCGATGAGCAGTGGAGTCATTCACCGCACATTCTAATTAAGACGTCTTCACTTGAAAGCTAGATGACATCCCATTCACCACGCAACCCACTTAAGTCTTAGTTTCCTCCTCTGTGACCACAATAATAACTGGTGGTGAAGACTAAGATAATTACATGTAAAGGATATTAGCCATATCAGGAGGCCCTCTAACCAACCAACCCGCTGCCTAGGATTATCCTAGAGGTGTATTTTGGTCAGTCTTGGGGCACCTGGGTAGCTTAGTTGGTTAAACGTCTGACTCTTGATTTGGGTTCTTAGAGTCATGAGCTCACAGTTCATTAGACCAGGCCCCATGTTGGGCTCAGCGCTGACAGTGCAGAGGTCTTGGGAATCTCTCTCTCTGACTCACCCCCACTCATGAGTGGGCTCTCTATCCCTCTCAAAATAAATAAATAAATGTTTAAAAAGGATAGTCTTAATATTTCCCTCAGTTGACTAAACAGTAGACAGATTCTTACAGATTCTTGGCCCCTGATCTCTGTTTTCTTAGAGCATTTTCTTAGAACACGTATGGAAAGTTCTTTCTCTGAGCCTTCAAGACATAAGTCCTTTTTCTTAATGTTTATGTATTTATTTATTTTGAGAGAGAGAGAAAGAGAGACAGAGAGAGAGAGCAGGAGAGGGGCAAAGGGGGGTACAGAGAATCTGGAGCAGGCTCTATGCTGACAGCACAGAGCTTGACTTGGGGCTTGACCCTACAAACCTTGAGAATCATGACCTCAGCCAAGATCAAGAGTCTGAGGCTTGGGGCACCTCAGTGGCTCAGTTTGTTGAGCATCCAACTCCGGCTCACAGTCTGTGGGTTTGAGCCCTGCATCGGGCTCTGTGCTGACAGCTCAGAGCCTGGAGCCTGCTTCACATTCTGTGTCTCCCTCTCTCTCTTCCCCTCCCTTCCTTATGCTCTGTCTCTCACTGTTTCTCAAAAATAAATAAACATCAAAAAATAAAAATTAAAAAAAAAAGAGTCTGAGGCTTAGCGGACTGATCCACCCAGGGAGCCCAAACATAATTGTTTCAAAAGATTTTTAAAAGCCTCTTGCTAGGATTATTTTCTCAAGGACCCGGGAGCCCGTCTTTTGAAACGTTATCATCAGGGAAGGCAGTATTCCCAGGGTCTGTGTGATGGGGAGCCTGAATTCAGAGGGCGCCTTGCTCCAAGTTGTAACTACACCGCCTGTCAGAAAGATATGAGAAGTGCATCACCCAATACAGATGGCCTCTGACCGCCTCCTAACCTCCTCCACCACTTTTCCAGTAGCTCATTCCAGGCTTTAGAAACCCTATCTCCTTTATTTTGACACAGTTGTTCACACTGAGTTCTGGCCTCTCTCCTCTATTGCAATAGTCTTCACTAAGTCTTTTAACTTTGGTGCACTTACATAGTACTTGATTTTATTTTATTTTCTGTGATTTGCTTTCCTTTACCAGATAAGATTCTAAATATCCATTGTAGATATTCTAGTCCATCCAGATGAGGGCCCCTCTATAAGGGCAAGAACTACATTTTCAATAATGTACAATAAATCCCTACCCCTGAATGTGTTTCTCTCCCAAAGTAATGCAGCACCTGACTGTAAGTTCTTTTTTTTTTTTAATGTTTTATTTATTTCTAGGAGAGAGAGACAGCTTGAGCAGGGGAGGGTCAGAGAGAGAGGGAGTCACAGACTCTGAAACAGGCTCCAGGCTCCGAGCTGGCAGTCAGCACAGAGCCCGACGCGGGCTTAAACCCACGAA
This sequence comes from Proteles cristata cristata, assembly GCA_017311185.1. Classification (NCBI taxonomy): domain Eukaryota; kingdom Metazoa; phylum Chordata; class Mammalia; order Carnivora; family Hyaenidae; genus Proteles; species Proteles cristata. The sequence goes on from JAESUZ010002504.1 coordinate 96,889, forward strand.
CCGCGAGATCATGACCTAAGCGAAAGTCGGATGCTTAACCGACTAAGCCACCCAGGCGCCCCCTGACTGTAAGTTCTTACTGAAAGAAAGAGAGACCAGATCTTCAGTGCAAAACTATTAAATCAGAGCAAGACGATGATCTTATCATCGCTAGATTGTGACTACATTTCATAATTATAAGAGTTCTCTAAAATGTGAATATTCCATCTCAACCACAGAACAATGATTGGTACTGAATAGTTACATGAACATGACAACACATAAATACGGAGTTCCTTTTTACCATTCGATCTTTTATAGAAACATGGAACATATGTTTTGAAATAGAATGGTCAAATATTCAAGAAGGTGTAAAAATAAATGTTTTTAATGCCTTAGGCCCCCCACCTTCAGCTTAAGAATTCAAGCACCGCCAACCCAAGGCAAGCCCGTCGTGTGGCCCGTGTCATAACCTCTCCCCAGATGCGCCTTGCCCTGCAGCCTCCTCACGACAAATTCTAATGAGGCTCCATCGCATCAGTCAAATACAGCAGCAACTCCCAAGCATTAGGGGACCAGGCTTGATACGTGGACTCTTAGGAAATCTCTAATTCAGCTTCAGTGGCAGGGCTTTGGTCTCTCACCTCTGGGTTTGGCTGACGAAGCTACATGCTAACAGCACATAAACACCCACTGCGTTACAGTTAAACACTGGTGTCCTTATACATCTCTGTGCCTCTGCGTGGGCCTTCATGCCCCCCAGACCCCCACTCGCACCCCACATTCTCCTCTCCCTCACCTAGCCACACCCTCACATTTCACCTTTTCTAGGAAGATTCTTCTCTCTCACCCCCACCTTTGGGCGCTCCTCTTCTGACTTTCTAATACACCCTCTATCATGGCTTTTCAGTTGACTTGTGCGTCTTGCCTATAGATCTGCAGGGCTTTGAGAGCAGGCATTTTATTCTTAGGTCTCCATCTTCAGATATATAGTAGATTTTAAATTCATTCATTGAATGAATGAAGTGAACGGCAACCAAATGCTTCGAACGATCAAAAATGATGCTCAAAAAAAAAAAAACGACGTTCAGCAGCAGAATAGACTTCTCAATCAGTTTGAAGTTTCTTTTCTGGAAATAATGATCCGTCAGATGAGATGAGATTCTGCTCTCAAGAGAAGCAATTAAACTGAGAACCAGATGTCCTCACATTTTCTCCTTCATGCTATGGCTCTACTGTACCCCTCATACCATGATGAGAAGAAAATGGAGAAAATGTTTTCCATCTGAAGGCGTCCAGGATGAGCCTCCCCAAAATGTTCTGCTTTGGCACTTGGCTTATTCCGAACTGAAGATATGCAAGGCCCTAAAGACTCAAGATGAGCTTTTTACTCCTGCTTAGCTGGTCCAGGAAGAAATCCATCCACAGAGATAATTACAAAGGCTGTGGTTAGCTAGGGGGGGATGGCAGGAACTGTTTGTTAGAATCCCTCTCCGTGTCCCACTGTTTCTATCTGGTATGACAAACATTTGTTTACCAAACATTCACCCTTCTCACCTTCCTGTGAGTCTGAAGCCCCAGACCCTGGCCCCTTCTTCTTGGCTCGGGATGGCACATAACCCTCAACTGCCTGACTGTCCTGGACCCTCTTGTGTTTGTGTGAGGTTCATGTAGGTACAAGATTAAGTTTGTTTTTCTCCTGTGAATCATCTTATGTTCATTTAATTAATAGACCAGCCAAAGAACCTAAAAGGGTAGAGAAAAGAGTTTTCTTCTTCTATGAAGAAAAAAGTCTCTTCTCCTATCATTCTTCTGTCTCCTCAACCTCCCTTTTCTATATGAAATAACAACATGACCAACAGCGATCACAAATACTTGGTCCTTAAGATTTATGTCCAAACAGGGGCGCCTGGGTGGCTTAGTCGGTTAAGCGTCCGACTTTCGCTTAGGTCATGATCTCGTGGTTCCTAGGTTCGAGCCCCACGTCGGGCTCTGTGCTGACTGCCAGCTCAGAGCCTGGAGCCTGTTTCAGTCTGTGACTCTCTCTGACCCTCCTCTGCTCACGCTGTCTCTCTCTCTCCTAGAAATAAATAAAACATTAAAAAAAAAATTAAAAAAAAAAAAAAAGATTTATGTCCAAACAGTCTCATGATTGTGTTATCTATGACATGGGTAAATAAAAAACACTCTGAGAGTCCAATGGAGAGATAATTAAGCAAACCATGACATACCTACACAATATATCATGAATATTTTTTAAAAATTTTATGAAGACCTGAAAATTACTATGGTATGATGTTAAAAGAAAAAAAGCAGGAGAATGAAAAATTCTATGGACGATATGATCCCAAGAAGCACAAAATACATGCATAGAAAAATATTGGAAGAAACTGACCAAAATATTAATAGCGGTTAATTCTGAGAGGTGGAAGCATGATCGGTTTCTATGGAAGGGGGTCCGAACAAATCTCCCCAAAGTGAGCCACTTGAGCATGAGAGTATTCGAAGAAGAAATCAACACCCAGTGGGCTCAAGAGAAATCTTCATTCCTCCCTTAACTACCTAGAAAAACTTAAATCGGGGGTGTTTCCCAGAATGGGAGTTCTTACCAGAGGTGAATTTTCTCTGAGTGGCCCATGCGTATAGCAGAGCAAACATCTAGTTACCAAATACCTGCTCTTATTGCCCTGAGAATTGCCCTCCTCCCCTTTAGAGCCCCAGGGCCTTAGCTCATTCCTTGGGTCGGGTGACATATATACCTCATTTTACCTTTCTGTCTTTGAACCTCTTATGCGTGTGGGGTTCCTGTTTGTACAAAACTGCATTTGATCATCTACTGTTAATCAGTCCCATGTCAATTGAAGTCTGAGGCCAGCCAGAGGAGTCTCTGAAGGGTAAAGGGAAAGTTTTCCTCCCCAACAACATTGTCCTAAGTTTTCTTAATTTTTGACATGTTTATAATATTAAAAGGGAATTTTTAAATAAAAAAAAAAGTAATCACATCAAGTAAAAAAAAGAAAATAAGGTCCTTTGTATTTCCACATCAGGAGAGCCCAGAGGTTTCCCAGGAGAACAATAAAAAGGGTGTGGAATGATCCGTCACCTTCCCTGGGCCTGGGGATGTAGTGTTACAAGTTCTTCCCTCTTTCTATTCACTTCCTGTCCTATGGAGATACAGTCATTTAATACAGTTCGCAGTTTCCTGGTTCTTTCTCCAGAGAATCAAGGGTTTTAGGTGCCCTACATAAAACCTCAAGTGAAACCCTCCTGATAATGACTATCTTTTCATTGCCTGTAAATCATCTTCCCTCCTGCCTGTTTCTCTGAAATGGGCACACAGCTTGCATCAAGGAACATTTTTCAGGGAAAACACAGAATCGCTGAAGAGAAATTCTGTGCTACTCAGAGTATAGTCTCAGCCTGGCAACCTCACCAGCTTGCAACGTACTTGGAGGCAAAACCTTGAGCCCATCCCAGAACTAGAGCACGAGGCCTTCCACGGGTGAGGACCAAAACTCCGTGTTGTAAAAAATTCCCTGGGTGGGGAATTTTTTTTTCATATTAACACGGAGAAGAAATTCTAAGATTTGATGATTAAGATTCCAATTGGCTTCACTTTAATTCTTAAAGAGAAAAGAAACAAAATAAGGAATGCGAGAGAAGTCAAGGGCAAATGAGTAGTGTTCTAATCATTTACATAATGTTTAACCATCAGGTGGAGTGGGGACGGGAGCCCGAATTTATAGCACTCTATAGATTCGATCTCCCCTTGTGACATCATTGAACTTGGAGCTGGGAAGAGATGCACCCTGGTGGCTTCTGAAAGTTTGTACAAGAAGCTAGTGGCACAGAACAGCAGAAGTCTCCTGCTGGAGAAGACAGCAAGGGCTCAATTGCTCATTTAATTCTCTCAACATTTACAAGTGGAAATTTCTGCATAGCTTGAAGCACTAAATAAGGTCGACTCCTTGATGTATCCAAGATGGAGGAGGGCAAGGGCGAACTCACCCCACAAATCTCTGGAGAATGACTGATAACCGCATCTCTCATAAATTGCCCAAAGCGTATGAAATCAGAAGTTCTAACATAAAGACTCCATTTCTGTTTGTACTGTGATAGTGCAGGGTTTTCGTTATATCAAAAAAGCAGAACCAAGTACCCCTCTGGGCAGTGTTAAATATCTCAGTGGCTCTAGCGCTCCATTTACCCAGCTGTGGTCTTCTCTTGCTGAACGGAAGCTAACGGGTCTCAGGAAATTTCTTGTTTGTAAAGATAATGGAAGGTTCTCTTAAATATCCCTCTTAAATATCCAAGGGATATTTACAGCCTCCAACGTATCAATTTAGGCAAATATCTCACGCATATACTTTTTCTTTAACAAATTGATAATGCCAACTTTGTTTCCTATTTCCAACTTGCATTGCGACTTCGTAACATAAAGTATTAAGAGGATGGGTTAGGACCCCCCTCCCTCTCCACACGTACGCACATACCTACACATGGGCACATGGGCATGTGCATCAGCATCTTCCTCACTTTCTAGAACTCCAGCAAGTTTATAAACTCCCCAAAACTCAGTTTTCTCCCTCATAAAATGAGATTATACAAGAAGCTAGCTCCGAACGATTGTAGGGTTTAAAAATATACTGCAAGCAAGATGCTTCATGATACTGGCATGCCATCCAAGGTGGTAGTTAGTGCTGATGGGCTAAGTTTTATTTTCTTCAACGTTTCTCCACATATCAAACATGAGGCAGCTCAAACCAACCTTTCTTTTTAATCACGGCATCAACAGCTGATATTTGAAAATGGGTACATTTCGGCCTGTTCAACAGGTCTTTGCTATGTAATGCAAAAAGAAAAAATAAGAAGGTAAAGATAAACACAAATTCTATCTTACATTGAAGAAAAGAGCAGATTATAGCCTGCTGTTTGAGAAGAAAAAAAGAGTCACAAAAAGCAGTGAATCCAAAATCCTGGGCTCTAGCTGAAATTGACACCAATCCCAGTATGTATTAACCCCCTTCATGGGTACCCTGTAACTCTCAGAAATGCCATAACTCTCACTTAGCTTAACGTACAAAAAACAAGTTTAGGGCGGAAAAGGGAGACTTACCCACTAAGTTGTCTTTATCCAGCTTCTGGGGGGAAGATGCCCCAGGATCCATCTCATTCTTGAGAAGCTTTTATGCTTGGCCAATTTTCATGGGTTTGGAGCCAGGCCTGGGCTCCAGGCAGCACCCAGATGTGCTTGGGACAGGGAAAGGAGAGAGAGACAGAATGAGCAAGAGAGAGAAGTTCCTCGCCTTTCCTGAGCACCCTAAGGAGCAGTTTCCCTGGTGAAGGAAGCCCGTTAACATAAACAAGACGATTTCTTTCATGAATTCAGACTGCCTTTGTTCAGAGAGAACATTCAAAAGACCATGACCTTTGCTTCTTGTAAAATATCTCTAGGTAATTCTCTATATTGTTTATATTTTATAACACACTTTTATGCATCTTGTGTGATTTGTTCACAATGAGCTGTTGATATAGTATACCTCTTCTTATGTTTCAGATAATAAGATTTCATTCAATTCAATCTATACACGAGTGAGCGATCTCTTAAAACTTGGATCTGATAATGTTACCATCCTGCTTAAAGTAATCCAATGATTACTTTAATGACTGCCAATTGTTAATATTGTCTCAAAAGTTGTCAAAAGACAATTGCCAATTGTCTCAAAAGTTCTTGCTTGCCTGGCCCTCTCTCCCTTTCCAGTCTCACTCACATGATAATCCCCTCACTCACTTAGCAAATAGCCCCACTGGCCTTCTATGACTCCCACTGAAGCTATCTGGGTCCTCTCTGCCCCAGGGCCTTTGCACATGTTATCATATGCATAATTATCTGGTTAATACTTGTTTCTTCCTCTAGACTAGGGGTTGGCTAACTACAGCCTGCTAGCCAAATGTGGTCGGTCACCTTTTTTTGTAACTAAAGTGTTACTGGAAGCTCGTCATGTCCATTTGTTTCTGTGTTGTCTATGGCCGGTTTTGTACCACACCTGCATAGTTGAATATTTGCTACAGAGACCATGTGGCCTGCAAAACCCGAAATATTTTCTATCTATCCCTTTACAGAAAATGTTTGATGACGCCTGACCTTTACGATAACTTCCATAAGGGGTGTGACTAGTTCTTGATTTTTTTGCCATAGCACCTGCTGCGTTAGAATGACGCAGGCACATTGCTGAGGCCCAACAGGTACATGTTGAATGAATGAATGAATGAATAAGTGATATGTCAACGATAACAACTCACAAATGGCAACACTCTTTCTCGAATCCAGGTCCCTGGGCCCTTGCCTCAGGAGGGCTTCTTTCATCAGACCTCTTAGGGTCAAGGTCAGTGTAGGTCTTCCTCCACTACGGAAAGAGCCACTCTTTTATTTTACTTTACTTTAATAACAGCAGGTGCTATGTTAAAGTCTCTTTTACTTTAATAACATTCGTCTTTCTCATATCAATATTCCAAACAATATTTGGTTTTCCCAGGTGTGACAACAAAGCAATACAGAACAAACTCGGTTCTTTCCTGGGTCACCCTCTCTTTTCCAGTCTTTCTTCCCCAACCATCCAGCTATTTTCTTCTCCCAGATCGTGGGGTACCTTCGCCAACTCCTTGATATTCTTCATTGCCTTCTCTGTAAACTCAAAGTGCAGTCATAACCAAAACTGTCACGCACAGTTTGTAATTATAAGAATTAATATGGAATATTGGAACTTTGGGAAAGGAGGCAGGGGACCGGAAACTCGGATTAAGACAGATGCCTGTGCACGCAGAGGGGCTGTGCTTTAGGACACTTTTCTCTGCATTGTTCCCATACATCCTTGGTTATGGCTTGATGTGGAAATGACGCCAGAGGCACAGTGGGTGAGGAAGCAGGCCCTGGGCTCGCACTGCCTGTGTATAAAGAAGTTGTGGCTCTATTACAAACTGACTATGTGACTTTGGGGAGCTCATTTACCCCCTCTTCATGTTCTGGGTTTTTTTGTTTATCTGTAAAATGGGCTTGATAATGGTCTCTATCAGAGTTGTCTGCATGAGAAGTATATGAAATATCCCATGTAAAATACTCATTATATTATTAAATAGTTACCATTAGATTAATACCATTAATAGATGGCAACTATTATTACCATCAGTGACCGCTGAGTTGTATTTCACAGGACTCAGCTATCTTCTGAAATAAGGATGTGGGGTTAACCTTCGCAATACTTCTCTTTCATCCTTGTTTCAAGCAAATGTAAGATTGAGTAGTGATCGATTAGGTAAATCAAAGCACTCCCCGCCTCTCGTTTCCCTAACGCTTCTCCAACTTGCTGCAAATTTGAAAACTGGAGGTGCGCACCCAGTTCTCTTCACTGTTAATCCATTGATTCCTCTGTTTCCTCCTGGCCGCTGCTTGATCATTGTGTCATCCTCAATTTGGGACTAACCTCTCATGGAAAACAGCAACAGGGTAATTTCCTATTTCCATCATTTCTTATAACTAGGTCATGGACACAGGAGGCCCCTTCCCCTTCTAAACCGATGACCCTCCACCGTCATGCGGCAAAATGTTTTGGAAGAATGGGTTTAGCTAATTTCTAAGTACAATTGCCCTTAGTATTAGCCAAATGCCACTTATGCCAGCGCGGCTCAGAGGTGCACGGTTCAAAACAACAGACGGTAATTGTTCCCCGGTGGTGGCTGGCAAGAGCCTCCAGGGAACTTGCAACAAACACATCCTCCTGGAAGATGACTAAGCAACTGTTTTTCTTCTTCCTGCAAAATGTTATAAGTATCTCAGCCTAGAAAGCAAGGCTGATCTCACCAAAGAAGGAACACGTAGGAAGACTGGGGGCCTCAGGGGATGAAGGAAAATCATTTTCAAGGGGATCATTTTCAAGATTTCCTTCTCTCTTGTCTAAAATATAAACCATGTGGGCCCCATTAATGGAATTTTCTCCCCTCCATCGTGGGGGAGTAAGGATGGGGGAATAAGGTAAATCAAGAATTGCTGGAATGTATTCCCAATGGATATTTTCTCCGTTTTCATTCTATCAAGCGCTGACCTAGGGCAAAGTCCTGAAGAAGAACAACTGTCTGGTGTTTATTGGTTTGTTTGTTTGCTTGCTTTAGGACAGCTGTTTTTAGGACCCCTAATTTCATTCCAGCTCCTGATATGCAAGATGTTGTCCCCAAATATGTATACTTGATTTTCCCTGAATGTTCTTCTTAGGGCACAAATGCTATCTTGAAACAATTCATTCCAACCTCTGAGCTCTCCCTTCCCCATGCGTCAGGTGTCAGGAACACTCTCCCCCGCACTGGTCATCCACCACCATTTCTTGCTAAGATGCACAAATCCATTCCAGGACATTTCTTTCTGATTTGATTAACTTTTAAAAATATATAAAAGGTATATATATAACCAATATATATCATCCATTCTATTTTATTCATTCTCTTGTATACAATCCTTGAATTTCCACATGTTTAAATGACAAATGATGTCCACAGATCTGTATGGATATTTACATAGGCACAACTCTCCAAATTGCCAATCTGGCCTACACTTCTCTCTAGAATAATAAACATTTTCAACTATCAGCTGATGAAATATCTGTAATCAAATGTACCTCCCACCAATTAAATAGTCTATCCATTAGCATCCTATTAGACATTTTTTATTATAGAAATTCTGATGACGCAGGTGGAATAATAGCTACTACATGTGTATATATATAATGTATTTATTGAATAAAATGAACAATGAATGTACTACCCAACCTCAGAACTAGAACGTAACCAACACCATTAAAGATATTTGAGTATTCTTCCTGAGCCTCATTCCCTTTCTATACACTTACATATATATTGATTCTTGATAGTTACATGAGTGGTAAATATAATTCTCCCTGTTGTGGCTTATCTTTTCACTTTTTAAATGATACCTTCAATATCAAATATAGGAAGCTTCAATATATTTAGTACTTGGTATGCCTTGTTTAAAAATTCTTCCCTTTCTGGGGCGCCTGGGTGGCTTAGTCGGTTAAGCGTCCGACTTTCGCTTAGGTCATGATCTCACGGTTTGTGGGTTTGGGCCCCGCGTCGGGCTCTGTGCTGACTGCCGGCTCAAAGCCTGGAGCCTGTTTCAGTCTGTGACTCCCTCTCTCTGACCCTCCCCTGTTCACGCTGTCTCTCTCTCTCTCCTAGAAATAAATAAAACATAAAAAAATTTTTTTTTTTAAAATTCTTCCCTTTCTATGGTCTTAAGGATATTCTCCTATATTTTATTTATTATTGTTTAATGTTTATTTATTTTTTTGAGAGAGAGACAGAGCATGAATAAGGGAGGGGCAGAGAGAGAGGGAGACAGAGAATCTGAAGTAGGCTCCAGGCTCCAAGCCATGGGCACAGAGTCCTACCTGGGGCTCGAACCCATAAATCATGACCTGGGCAGATCATGACCTGGGCAGAAGTCAGACGCTCAACCAACTGAGCCATGCAGGTGTCCCTCCTATATTTTCTTTGAAAGCTTTAAGAGTTATTTATTCTTTTGATTTTCAGTCTCCAATCTACGTAGGGCTGCTTTTTGTGCATGGTATAGTGTGGGGATCCATTTTAATTTTCTTTCATAGAAATAATCAATTATCACAGCACCTTATAAACAAAGAGTCAAATATCTAACTGATCTGCCAGGCCAGTTGTTATAAATGGATCCATAAGAGTGGTCTTTGATGGCTTCCTTATTATACTCCACCATAAGTTTGGTTGTCTCCAATGAATACTTCATGCTCTTAGTTTCTAAGGCCTAATAAGTCTTGGTATTTGCTAGAGCGCCTTCCTCATTGTCCTGAGAAGAGTATCTACTGTTTGTAACCATGATGATCTCGTATCCTCCATTTAAATAGGTTCTCTTTGATGATTGTCACATAGTTTAAAAAAAATTCTCCGTAACATTATTACTCATTTTTTGTTGGATTTATCCCAAAGTAATAGGTCACTGTTTTCTTTTTAAAGACTTAAATTTTTAAGAGCATTTATATGTTCACAACAAAATTGCGGGGAAGGTACAAAGACTTCTCATCCACCTCGTCCCCACGCATGCGCAGGCCCCTGCATTACCAACATCCGCCGTTAGAATGGGGAATGCAACATTTGTTGCAACTGGTGAACCTACTTTGACACATTATTTTCACCCAGAGTCCAAGGTTTGCATTAGGATTCACTCTTGATGTACATTCTATGGGTTTGCCAAAATGTATAATGTCGTGATGTCATCCATTTCTATGGCATCGTACAGACTCTTTTCACTGCCCTGAAAACTCCCCTGCACTCCACCTACTCATCCTTCCCTGCTCCTCCCCCCAGACTCTTGCAGCCACTGATCTTTCCAGTCTGTCGATGGTTTTATTTCCTTTTCCAGAATGTCATTTAGGGAGAATCATAGGGAAGCTTTTTCAGATTGGTGTCTTTCACTTAGTAATAGGCATTAAAGGTTCCACTATGTTTTTTCATAGCCTAATAGCTCCTTTTTTTAAATTTTAGTGCTGAGTAGTATTCTTTTGTCTGGTGTTTCCCTTTTTTTTTGAATGACATTTTTTACTGTTGCTCATATTTGAAAATGCAACTGGCTTTTGAATATATTTGTTAATCTCACCAAGCTTTTTATCTTCCTTTCCAATTATACTTTTTATTTCTTTGTTGTACCTTAGGATATTAGCTAGTGTATAGTACAATGCTAATCTACATTTTACTTGACCAGTCTCTGATTTTAAAGGGATTTTTATAAAATTCCAGTTACGAATAATGTATGCTACGTTTATGTAGATTTCCTTTACCTGATAAAGCTTCCTTCTTTTCGTAGTTTGCTAAGTGTGTGTTTTTTAGCCATTACAGTGATTGAGTTTCATCAACCATTTTTTAAAAGAATTTTTTAATGTTTTATTTATTTCTAGGAGAGAGAGATCTCTGAGAGAGAGAGACAGCATGAGCAGGGGAGGGTCAGAGAGAGAGGGAATCACAGACTCTGAAACAGGCTCCAGGCTCTGAGCCGGCAGTCAGCACAGAGCCCGACGCAGGGCTCGAACCCACGAACCGTGAGAACATGACCTAAGCGAAAGTCGGACGCTTAACCGACTAAGCCACCCAGGTGCCCCTCATCAACCATTTTTTTTATAGACTGGAAAATGGTTTCTCTCCATGTTAGTGGTGATTGCACGTTTAACTTTATCCTTGCTTTACTATTAATAAATCTATCCTTTACCCCTGGCACAAACCCAACTTGATTATGGTGTATCATTTCTTAAGAATAAATTCAAGTTGCAAATATTTTATGATAGTTCACTATTTTCTTGTGTAAAGTTGACTTGCATTTTTTTTCTTTCTCCTACTATGCTTGTCTGAGTTTTAGTATTAAATTGGTCTATAAGAATGAGTTGAGGAACGTTTCCTCCTTCTATTCTCTTGGAAGTGCGTGTGCCGTAGAATGAACCTGAAAAGCCTCTGAGCCGCCTGCTTCCCTTCCATTTACAGATGTTGTGACACCAACAAATAGGCAAGTATGACATCTCACTGGGTGCTGATTTCTTCCACTTTTCTGTGACTTGTTCTTGGTGTTTTTTCTAACTCCATTTTCTCTCTCCACCAATTAGGAGTTAAAAACACCAATGACTTTTAACTCATACTGTTACAACTTTTATCGGATATAAATTAATTGAAATTGAAATACTTAGTCATCATCAAAATGCCCCTCCTGAATACAAGGACCTGGGGATACTTTAATTTTGATATCCCTTTCCAACTGACTTGCCAATGTTGCCCAATGTTTAATCTCTTAACTGACCCAAATGGGACATTGTTTACTAATCTTGTGTCATCTTCCAGAACAACAAAGGCTCACTAAATTTTCTTTGAGGTCTGCTTAAGTCGTAAATTTTTATAAGGAATTTCACGTGTGATTCCTCCTACTACCAATCACCTTAGTTCCTCTAAAGACAAGAAGTGACCACAAGCAGATGAGGGACCGAGAGAGAGGAAGAGGATCCCAATCAGCCTCCACACTCAGAGCAAAGCATGACCCGGACTCAGTCTCACAACCCCGAGATCATGCCCTGAGCGGAAACCAAGAGTTAGATGCTTAACTGACTGAGCCACCCAGGCGCCCCCAAGGTAGCCCCTTTTAAAAAGAACTTTTTGCTCAATCCACAGTTGTCAGTCAGTCAGTCCGTAATTCTTTTCAGCTGAGCTTCTTTGATCTCCACTTGAATGTGGACATACTTCACAAAGCCCCCACCAGTAATCTTTGGAATCCAGTTTCTTCACACAATTGGCTGTAGGGCCCTAGAAGTTAAATTTTAGAAAGTTCATTGATTGCTATTTTGTCAAGTGATGTAAAACATATTTTCCCTTAATTGTTTCTAATACTGAAGTCTTGTTCCATGCACTTTTAACTTATGAGACTATAGCTCTCATTGTCCCCTCTGCGATAAACTTACATCAGAAGCATAACCTGAGCCTCAACATAGCCACATTCACAACCTGCGGACACCACAGATGAGTGCCCATTCTCATCTAGGGGGAGGCCTGGAGGAAATAAAGTATTTTCTAAAAGTCTGTGACACTAAGTGTATTTTATAGATGCACAGACTAAACTCACCTGGCAAATCAAGTGGTAAGGCTTAAAACTGAGGTTAACCGATTGTATGAATCAGGAGTGTTTGCAAATCCCACAGACACTATGGGGCTTTACAGAAAGAGAACAGAGAGGTATGTTTCTAATTCCTTTCCATAAATTGGATCTTCATCTTCACATTTAGATTTCTGTAAAAACCGTCCAGTGTTCTACCTCTAATCCAACCTCCGTGCCGCAGCCTAAGTGATTTTCTGCAAAGTGCTTTCTATTTCAAACTGCTGATCCCAAACGAAGGCCCAAGCCCTCTGCATGGTTTACAATTAGGCCCCTTGCTTTTTCGAGTCTCTCAAACTACAAACTTCATTCAAACTCCATCCGGTTACAGGATTACATTGTTGTCCTCGTCTGTCACACGGGGCCTCTATAAAGGATGTGATTCCTTACTCATCCTAAGACTTTTAGGTCACAGAGACTTTCTGGATTCCCTCAGGCAGAAAGGTCCTCACCTTCTCTCCTACATATTTTTTTGAAATGTGGTTGAGAGAGAGAGAGAGAGAGAGAGAGAGAGAGAGAGAGAGAGAGAGAGAGAGAGAGAGAAAAGGAGCATGAGTGGGGGAGGGCAGAGAGAGGGAGAGAGAAAAATCTCAAGCAGGCGCAGAGCCTGTCACCGGGCTCAAACTCATGAACTGTGAGATCTTGGCCTGAGCCAAAATCAAGAGTTGATGCCTAACCCATGGAGCCACCCAGGAGCCCCTCTCCTATGTATTTTCCGGCACTTGGCAGTACAGGTTGCCTGGCGTTGGTGTTAAATGCTTGGTTCAAATTTACCATTTACTCACTGTGGGACTTACATCTTGACTGATTTATCCAGTTAATTAAGTGGCTATTACTTCCCTCATAGGATTACGAGATACATAAAACCAGACCCCAGTAATTATTACAAGTGCTCCAAAAATGTTCTCTCCATTTTTATATAAACCTCGAAGTGCCTGATAGGCACAAGATGCCAGGGATATGTCTATAGGATGAACAGGACGCAGCTCCTCTGCTGTGATCACACGGGCCCGTCGAACAGTAGAACTAACCTGGCGGCAGTATGGACTACAGAACGATGACTCATTCGGTGATTTTTTTTTCTCTGAGTGAATGGTCAACATATATAAACAATATCTTTAAAAAGTTTTATCAGCATAAACTTAGAACACATGACAACTTCCAGCAACTGGCATTGGATTAACTATGCAGTCACATTCTGTGTGTGCAGGTAACTGAAGGCATAAATAGTCTGTTTCTAGTGTTGGTTATAATATAACTTTCATAAAAGACATATTTAAAGGAATAAGCAATCAGTAGTATATATGGGGTTACAGCTGAATTTGGACAAAAGTGGCCTATGTACCAGCATATACGAGAAATTAAAAACGCTATCGAAGCACTTAAAAAAACACTTACAAAATACTTGTCATATCCATAAAGTTTATTTTAAAAAATTGTTAAAAACTAACCATACAGGAGTATTTATCAATATACTTAAAAAGTTTGTTCCCTGTGTTGAAGGAAAATACATTAGCAACATCTTCCAGACACCATCTTTATAAAAGTAAAACTTCTAGATGCTGAAATGTACTACAGTGGAATCTATAGTTTACACTTTTAATCACAGGACTGAAAATCATTCTCCCTTCTCCCCGTCCCCCCTGGCCCCCATGTGGCAGTTCTTACCGCTACTGAATGACATTCAATCACATTCGACACTACCACAGACCCTTAAATAGAGCACACACCGCATGTTTACTAACAGCAAGTCTTCTCGATTGGTCGTCACATCAGACTTTCGGATAAGCGTTGGACTTGAAGTACAAATAGAAACACTACATCCCATGATTGTAAACATTCACCAAGAGCTTTCAGAGTTACGATGAGTAATAGGGGTGGCCCTACGGTCAGCCAAATGCTCCTCACTCGCTCGGATACTGCTGAGATTAAGAAATATGTGTTGAAGGCCAGTCATCACAAGCCTTCCTTGCATTTCTGTAAGAAAGTAGTTCTGGATATATTTTTAGTGGAAAACACCTGAAAGTCATTCTAAAGACTATATTAAGCACCATTTTCACTTACCTGAAATATATTAAGTTAAATTCAGCAGTAAATGAGCATAAATGTCGGAAATTAGAAATAAATGCGGGTTTCAAGTTCCCTTCTGTGGATACTTATGGAGTACTGCGTTCCGGTGACGCTAACAGGAACCGCTCATGCATTCCAAGGGCAGTAATGCCCCCAGGGCCAAATGCGACCCATGAGTCTGAGGCACAACTATTACTTCTGTCAGTGGACGCTATACAAGCAGATTTAAGGCTGTATTCGGCTATAAAGAGTTCAACCTCCTCTTTAGTATTCTTCCGACACAGATCACATACACGACTCAAAATTTTATAGGGTGGGAGGTGAAAAGTCCCCAAACACCTTCTTTATACTATTCTCCGTACAATTCATCATCAGCATATTTACATAGGAGAGTGTTCATACTTAAAACCATTAAAAAATGCGGGGCACCTGGGTGGCTCAGTCGGTTAAGCGTCCGACTTCGGCTCGGGTCATGATCTCACGGTTTGTGGATTCGAGCCCCGCGTCGGGCTCTGTGCTGACTGCCAGCTCAGAGCCTGGAGCCTGCTTCGGATTCTGTATCTCCCTCTCTCTCTGACCCTCCCCTGCTCATGCTGCCTCTCTCTCTCTCTCTCTCTCTCTCAGAAATAAATATAAAAATTTAAAAAAAAACATTAAAAATGCAACCGTCCTGGTTTTAAACTCTTATCCCAATTTCCCCAAGATTATCCTCATTCTCATTTTCTGAGAACGTTGGCCAACCTCACATTAGTCGGATTGTTCACCGCAGTCCTTAGGCGTATCTGATGCTGCTCCGGAGGAGAACACAAACTGAATAATATTCACTGCCACCCGCTTTGGGACAAGCCCGGCTGCAGAGAGAACGGCGTTCCTGGTGTCGAAGGGTAACTGGGAAACCCATCTGGCTGAGCCGGATAGCCTTCCAGAGCCGAAGCTGAATGGACCTGAGAGAAAGAACATGCAGGTCAGCCGCCGCCGGGAATTCGTTCGAGTCTGCACTTGCCTCTGCCACACTATGGATACTTAGAACGGGAAAGAAACAGCAGCAACAGCAACCACAACGTGTTAGTCTCCTGACATTTCCAAGGAACATTCAAAATACTTCAGATGCTGGAGGTGAAGAGAGACACCACTGAAATACTTAATATGTTTTTTTCCCCCCAAAAGGTCAAGAGGTTTTTCTAGAGAAGATGTGCTTTACTGGTCCGTTATTTGAGCTGAAATTATAAAAGGCCAGCTCCAATTTAACGCTTTAACACGTGTGAAGATTCCACTTGCAAGATCTCCAAACTGAGGTCTGAAAGTCTCAAAGCAGTGAAACAATCCGTAGAGACGAATGGAGCCCGGCACTCGCGTTACCCTTCTGACGGGGGGCGGGGATAACCTGCACATTTGGGGAGGTTATTTGTTAAAATCCCCAAACATCCCGCTCCGGGCCGTGGCTGGGCCGGCGCCGCGAGGGCGTCGCCAGAGAAGCCACGGGCGGCCGCCGGCTGCTCACCTGCTGCAACAAGGCCGACTGAGCGGCCGCGCTCTGCTGCAGCTCCTGCAAGGCCGGCTGCGAGGGGGTCTGGGAGAAGCCCGGGATGCCCGGGAGGGGCAAGAGGCCCGGGAAGACAGAACCGCCTGCCGCTTGGAGGCCGGATGACAGGCTGAAACGACAGACAGAAGAACAGGTCAAAACGCGGAGAAGACGAAAGAAGCTATTGCTTTCCGTTACCCGTCAACCACCACCTCCAGATCTAAAACAAGCCAACCTTACGTTTCGGTTGGGAGGAACCCTAAAAGTCGGCCCCTCGCCGACACCAAATCCACTTCCTATGAGACAGAATGTTCTTCTGAACTCAGTACCTCTATGCTTTGCACAGAATGCTCCCCGCAGCCTCACGGTGACAACCGGGCGCACGCGAAGCTGCCTGCGCCGGCATTCGCACCGGACACCCTACCCTCACGGTGTTTTCCGAGTAGCGGAGCTTCGGCCCGGAGAAATAAGCGGACTCGGCCCAGTCAGATCCCGGCTCCTCCGACGGCCGGGTAAACGCTGGCGCGCGGCCCGCGCACCTGCCAGCCACGTACCCGGCTTGGGCCACCAGGGCGGAGTTGAAGTTGGAGCTGAAGGCGGAGGCGAATCCCGGGAGCACGGGAGCCGGCGACGGGGTCGTGGCGGCCACGGGCAGCGGGGCGACGGCGGCCACCGTGGACGGCGCCTGCAGCCCCGGGAACGAGGGCAGCGCGGGGGCGACGCCGGGGGTGCTGGAGACGGAGAAGCCGGGGTACGAGGGGTTCGCGGCCGGCAGAGGCCCCTGCGTGACCGAGAAGAGGGAGGGGACGGCGGTGGACAGGTTGAGCGGGAAAGGGGCCGCCGAGGCCGGCGCCGAGGCCGGCAGCCCGGAGAGCGCGGCCGCGGAGGAGCTGGGCGCGGCCGTGGCCGCCGCGGACGACGTGGCTACTAGCGACCCCGGAAGGGACACGGGGGGGTTGAGGGACGGGCTGCCGGCCAGCGGGAAGTTGCTGGTCAGAGAAGTGAAGGGAGGCAGCGCGGTGAACACGGGGGTGATGGGGGCGGAGGAGGCGTGGGGCGGGAGGGAGATGGACGCCAGCGGGTTGGACACGTTCAGCGGGGCGGCCAGGCCCGAGAGCCCCGACAGGGCGGGGTTAAGGCAGGCGGATAAAGTGCCGGGCCCCGACGCGGCCGTGTACGCGCGGCCCAGCGTCCCCGGCAGGCCCAGCGCGCCGTGCGGCGGGTTCGCCGCGTGAGGCGGGCCTTTGAAGGCCGAAGGAGTGGGGCTCGTGGGCTCCGTTTTGACCATGACGGGGACGGAGGTGACGGCGGGGGCGGAGGCGCCGAGCAGCTCCGAGCTACCCGGGTGGGGGCCCGGCAGGAGCGGGGCCGCGGAGCCCCCGCTGACGGGCCCCGAGGCGGAGCACGACGTGGGCGTGGCCAGGTGAGCGTGCGCGGGCAGCGTGGGCGCCGCGGAGCGGCGCTGCCGGCGGGCCCGGAAGGCGGCCAGCGCGGGGGCGGGGCGCTCTGCGCGGCGGGCCCGGCCGGGGGGCCGTAGCACTTGGCGGGGCCGGGCGCGGGCGAGTCCGGGCGCGGGTGGGCCAGGGAAGACAGCGAGGCCAGCCCGCTGGTAACGGCAGAGGGCAGAGCGGACGAGTTGATGAGACCCGTGTCGTTGGAGGTCAGAAAGCCTTTCAGAGCCGACAGAAGAGGGCTGTTGGCGGCGAGCGGACACGCCACGCTGGGGGCGGGGCCGCCGGCCAGGACGGGAGGAGCGGGTTTGGACGCGCCTTGGGACGTGGGTGTTAGGGGCAAGGGGAGGCCCGCGAACACGGAGGACAGCGAGGCCGAATTCGGGTTGTTGGCGGCAGCAGCAGTGGAGGCGGCGGTGAAGGGGAGGCCAGGGAAGGAGGCGGAGGCGAAGGTTTCACTGGCAGCGGGCGCGGCCCGAGGCGCGGCGGCGGCCGGGGCCTGGGGGGCCGGGGCGCCGGGCGGCGGAACCAGGCCCGGGAACACGGCCGCGCCGGGAGCCGCGGTCGTGCTGTGGCCGGAGGTGACGGGCGCCGCGGGCAAGGAAGCCGTTCTGATGACTGTCGGGTTGGGCGCCGCGGGCTGGGCCGTATGAACGGCCGAGGACACCTGGCCCGGGAACACAGGAAGGACAGCACTGGGCATGTTCATCCCGGAGGCGGCGGCGGCGGCCGGTGCCGGCGGATGACTGCCCGCTTTGACTGGAGACGCGGCGGGGGCGGGAGCTGGGGCAGGCGTTGAAGGACTGGGCCCGTGCGGAGAGAAGAGCTGGCTCGCCGGGGCGGGGAAGGCTAGGGAGGGGTAGGGAGGCAAGAATCTGTCACCATGCGGAAACGTGAGATTGCAACCCAAGAGAAACGGTAAAATGTAACATTTAACAAACACAAAGAAAATCACTGACAGGCGGGACAGGCTATCGCAGTGTGCACGTGGCTAGACTCCACGACCCCGATTTTCACTGAGCAGCCTCGTTAGAGCTGGTGATCGTCTAGACTCTGCTCAGAAGAGCCCTCCAATGCACACGGAGGAAGTCTTGGGAAAGGAGCAAATTTTCGTATTTTCCCAGTTTTTAAAAATTAAAACTTTATTTTGTGATTAGTGTTGGTGTACTGACTTTCCCTTTCATTCTTTCAAACCACTTACCTAGAGTAATGAAACAAGTCACTGTCCCTCTTAAGAGCTTTCAGGACATCACTTTCCTTTTAGGCTTTCCAGGATTCATGCCTATTTCTCCAGTATTAAGGCCACTCGGTGAATTGAACTTGACCTTCCAGTTTAAGATCTATACAGCTTTTCCCCCCAAGCATTTTCTCCTACTGCCACCTCCTCTATGCAGTCTCAACCTCTAATATTTGCTTTGTCCTAGGAGCTCCCTTAGGGGCAAAAGCCATGTCTCCATCTTTAGAGCCTTAGCACCTGGCACTGAGCGTGGCATCTGGGTATCTAATAAGTGTCTGCCACACTAGGTATAGCACCATTATCTCCACTGTAATTACCAAACCCATCCGAGGACGACTTCTCAAGAATTCTACTATAGTTTGCTATAACATGTGCATTCTGATAAACTCTACAGATAATTACTGTATGTATTCTGGGGGATGATTTGTGCTTCCCCTCTGAATCAATTCGTGACAATGTTAGCCTTTGATGATCTTGTTAGTGTCAAATGGAAAGCATGACTTAGGTCACTAAGGTCATAATGACAACTATCATCTGCTGCCTTATATATCAAGTAGACAGAGAATGTTCCTTTTCCAGTGATAATCAACTGAAACATATTTTCACGGGCTAAGACTTAAGTTTCTAAGTTTATGCATAATAAAGACTCTTGCATAAAGAAGTTGACATGGTCACTGAAGTAATTGATGTACACTATAATGATCATGGTAGGGAATGGACCATAGGAAAAGAATGGAAGAAAATAACATATATAATCCATCTGTACCAATAGATAGCCAAAAGGTGCTATATCGGGCTGAACAAATTTTATGGTAGTTTAGAAAAGAGGGGAGCATAGGTGGCTAATCAGTTACTTAAGTGTCCGACTCTTGATTTCAGCTCAGGTCATGGTCTCACGGTTCTGTGAGTTCGAGCCCCACACAGGACTCTGTGCTGACAGTGCAGAGCCTACTTGGGATTCTCGCTCTCTCTCCCTGTCTCTGCCCCTCCCCCACTCACACTGTCTCTCTCAAAAATAAACTTTAAAAAAAAGGAAAGATGGCAGAATTGACAAACAGTAATA
Organism: Proteles cristata cristata; assembly: GCA_017311185.1. Lineage (NCBI taxonomy): Eukaryota > Metazoa > Chordata > Mammalia > Carnivora > Hyaenidae > Proteles > Proteles cristata. Next base: position 116,929 of record JAESUZ010002504.1, read on the forward strand.
TATAAAATACATAAACTTCAAACTCAAAAGGCTTGAAGTCTGTACCATAGTCATGTCATTGCCGGTAATTTCATTTCAAGAAAAGATAGACTAGATATTTTAAATTTAGAAATCATATGAAATATAGATTTGTACTTTAACTGGCATTTGTTTTATAAGCAGAAGCCCAAGGAATATATATCCAGTTTTGTACTAAAAAATTATGTAGGTCAGCATTGGTTGGGAACTCCCTGAGAATTCACTATCTTATATAACAACATGCTGAGGACCATGCAGTTAATGATGGATCATAAGAGAAGACCAGACTGTCCTGCAACATTCTTTACAGCAGCCTCCGAAAGACTGGAGATCTTTTTATATGATAAAGCAAAAGCCATGCACTATTAATCATAGTGCCTACAGTTAAAATGTGACAAAACGACAAATCGAAAAGAGTCCAAAAACATTCCATGATAAATACTACTTTCCTGTCACGTAATTTGGGTGTCAACCATAAAACATCTGTCAGATGCCGCACTAAGCACTTTATGCCTATCATTTCATTTGTCCGCACATAACCGTCTGAGATAGGTTCTGACAACCCATTTTAAAGACGGGCAATCTGCAGCCTGGTGTGTTTAAAGCAATATGTTAGAAGATCGTACAGCTATTAAGTGGTTTCCAGAGGGAATAAAGGTTCAGGGTGCCTGGGTGGCTCAGTCGGTTGGGCTTCTGACTCTTGATCTCGGCTCAGGTTATGATCTCAAGGTTCATGAGTTCAAGTGCCGTGCTGGGCTCTGCACAACATCTGCCCCTCCCCTGCTCACATGCGTGCATGCATGCCCTCTCCCTCTCAAAATAAATAAATAAAAAGAAAGGGAATAAAGTTTCAGCTATGCAAGCTAATAAATTCCAGAGATCTGCTGTATAACATGGTGCCTATAGTTAACAATGCTGTATCGTGTACTTAAAAACTGAAGACGGTAGATCTCATGGAGATCTTACCACAATAATTTCAAAAGGGTCATGCAGCTATTAAGTGATGGAACCCTGGCCTGACAGACCCACATCCTTAACTGCTGTACTAGTGATCTTTTTGTCTCCTGATGCTATTCAAAAGGCAGATAAAACCTTACTTCTTTAACATTCACAGCACAGGGAAACAGTGCACTGTTCCTGACGTTGGTTCTTCTGCCACTAACTTGTCACTCCCTTCAAAAACAATGACGCTGAGCATAAGTTTCCTTCACCCCCTTTTCAAAGAGGTTAAATGACACGGTAACAAAGTTGGGCGGCGCCGGAGTCAGGACAGGAAAATCATGTCCTGACACCTCCATGTCTGTCCACCCCATTGTGCTACGTCCTCTAGAAACCACAGCTAAAAAGCACCGTTTAGGCGCCCTGCTCAGGGAACAGAACTCTCCCGCCGAGACTCTTAACTATGCCCGCAACGATCAGGTTCCCGTGCCGTTCTGCTACCGTCTCCTGTGGGAAAGCGCGCATCTCCTTCCAGACCACAGAGTCCCGCAGCTGGAGGAGGAGCAGGCTGCCTCATCGCCTCCTTTTTCAGGTCCACTTCCTGCTCTGGCGACCCTTATTTTCTGTCCTACGTTAAGCTATGCTACCCTCAATATTTATGAAAATAACTGAATCTAAAGCTAGTACTTAAAATTGATTTTGGGGATAAGGGTTTTTAGCATCCTCTGTGTTTCTATCAAAACAAAAATGAGGCTTCCAAAATATTACATAATGTAAAGTGAATGTGGATGTAACGCCACATAGCGCTCAGATTATACTGCAAGTTTTTCAGGTAAGACACAAAGGCACATGGTTAATTTTAAACCCAGTTAATGTGGACGTTTCATTGTGTTGTGTATATAATGTACCACTAGCAAGCAACTTTTAGCAAGTGTTGATTAAATTCTTTAAGTAGGAACTTTCCCCAAAGCACAGATTCCAAATACATCCAATTCAAATTGTTGTCAGTGAATAACGGAGCAGAAAATCAGGACCGACAGCTGTGTGTGGAGCAAATTTGATACTTACTTTGATTCTGGGTAGGTTTTGACTGACTGGAAAGGTCTTCATTTTCTGTATGAAAATAAATAAAAAGGTTGATTTCAAGTTTTATTCAAATTCATCACCACCATAATAATCAGAGGTTGACATCAAAAAATGAAAAGCTCAGGATGTGTATGCCCTCTTTGCTAGGAAAACCATGGATGCAGAAAGAGAAAGGAAACCAACAGAAAAAATGGTAGTAACTATATAAAGACTCACAGCATTATGAGCAACTGATGCCTAACCTCCTTCCCCTACCACTTCTCCTTAACTTCTCAGGTTTTATTTGTTTTTGTTTTTTAATGTTTTCATTCATTATTTTTGAGAGAGACAGAGTGCAAGAGGCGGGGAGGCAGAGAGAGAGGGAGACACCAAATCTGAAGCAGGCTCCAGGCTCTGAGCTGTCAGCACAGAGCCCCACGTGGGGCTCGAACTCACAAACTGCAAGAGCATGACCTGAGCTGAAGTCAGACACTAAACCAACTGAGCCACCCAGGTGCCCCAACTTATCAGGTTTTAAATAAGCACTGATATTTTGCAGATATATTTAAAAACACTTTCTGGAAAGGCGACGGCCTGAGACTGCCACCTAGGAGCAAATGGCTGCAGGTGGAGTGCAGAGACCCACCACCGTTCCTGCCTAAGCTGGCAGTCACTTCAACAGCAGGAAGACTTGGAGGTGGGAGACAGACACTGAGCACAGAGCCCACGCTATCTGAGGGACCAATCTCACAGGCCACGTGACGATCCAAGCAACTAGAAAGAAAGGGCCCTGGTTTCCTGTCGCACTCATTGCTGAAAAGACCCTATGCTAGGAGCTGCCGAGAACCACCCTAATGGAGGCAGACTCGAAGCCTGGGATGCTGACCCAAAAGCACCCTCCTCCCCATCCCCCATAGAAAGGACTTAACTAGACCATTAGTCAAAGATACAATGCGAGAAAATTTACCTCTCATAGCCCAACAGTAACTGCCCAAGAAACAAACAGTGGTTCAGATATAAGGTGCAGAAAGAACCTGCAAGCCCTGATGTGGTAAGCAAAAAGATGATCAGAGCTCGTCTAAGGAACCTGGTACAAATAAACAACCAGGACATACAGTGCCTATCAATAAAGATTCAATGAAAGGAAAAAAACTTTGAAAACTTGTAATGCAAATTAAGAACACATACATACACACATAATATGCAAGAAAATATAAGCAGAGAAGGTGAAGGTTTAGATACAAAAATATGATTCCAAATCAGTAAATGTAAAGAATGGTGAAGATTAGAAATACCATTACAAAAGCTAAATTACTTAGTTGGAAATAAGAAACAAGAAAATAACATTTAAAATGGCAAAAAAAAAAAGATATATACATTTTTTTAATGTTTATTTTTCAGAGAGAGAGACAGACAGAGAGCAAGCAGGGGAAGGGCAGACAGAGGGAGACACATGACATAAAACAGGCTCCAGGCTCTGAGCTGTCAGCACAGAGCCCAATGTGAGGCTTGAACCCAAGAACCATGAGGCCATGACCTGAGCCGAAGTCGGATGTTCAACTGACTGAAGCACCCAGGTGCCCCAAGGATATATAAACAAATAGGTAAGAGACTTAGAAGACAAATACAATGCAAAATAAAACTACCAGAAGGAGAAAAAAGAACAGACGAAAAAGCAGTAACTAACAGAATAATAAAAACAAAATTTTCCTAAGGTTTAAAGACTTGAATTTTCATATCTAAAGGGCTTACAGAGTTCTGTGAAAGATTACTGCTAAGACCACGCCTAGACATCCTGATGAAATAGCTGAACTCCAAGACCAAAGACACTTCTGAATTCTAAGGATAAAGAATAGTTTCCTTGTAAGCTTCTGGAAGGAGACTAAGGTTCTAACAAAGAAAAGAAAATTAACTGGAATTGGTTTTTCATCTACAACTCTGTACACGTGCCCTTTTAAAAAACTACTTAGAGGGGCGCCTGGGTGGCTTAGTCGGTTAAGCGTCCGACTTTCGCTTAGGTCATGATCTCGTGGTTCGTGGGTTCAAGCCCCGCGTCAGACTCTGTGCTGACTGCCAGCTCAGAGCCTGGAGCCTGTTTCAGAGTCTGTATCTCCCTCTGTCTCTGACCCTCCCCTGCTCACGCTCTCGCTCTCTCTCTCTCTCCTAGAAAGAAAATAAAAATTAAAAAAAAACTACTTAGCGAAACCTCCTACTAAAAGTAAAGCACGATGAGCACATCAGGACCGAGGATCAAAGAACAGAGGAAGCAGCAAGAAGCCGCCAAGTTCAGAGGCAGGGGAGGAAGCATGCACGGGACGCCAACAAAACACACAAACTGATGAAAACGGAGAGTGAGAGTGAAGTCAGTGGAGTAGGGAGCAGATTTTTAGCTTTCTGTATACTGACAAACCATTAAGAATATGAAAATAATCACTAGCGATGTTAAAGATGAAAGTTCTAAGTTTTGGGTGGGCCAAGGGGAGAGGAGTTGTTGAAAATAAAACAGCAGTTTGACTAAAACAAGTCAACGAAAGTAAGGAAAATGAAAAACTGGGACAAAAGAGTGACAATGAATACAAAGATAAAATGGAAGGACTAAGCAAATATGCAATTTTTACAATGAGTGAAAATGCCTATTAAGTCTCATTCCCACTGGTTTAAAAACCAGAAGCCAGCTATTTGTAATCTAGAAACCAACTAACCTAATAACTAAATAAAACCCTAAAATAAAAATTCAAAGTAAAGATACAGATAAAAGTAAATATTATGTAAACAAAAAGGTTAATATTAATACCCAATAACACTACACAAGAAAGAAATATCTGATTGTGAAGTATAACTCAGCTGACATTTCTTTATAACTAGAAAACTCAAGAATCTTTCAAGAAAAAAAAGCAGATTAACAATAATCACCTAAAATGAAATATTCCTTTTATAGTTTTAACAAAAACTACCTTTAAAATCCCTAGAGACAAAACTAAGGCAAAGAACCTATAAAAAGAAAACTATAAAATCTCCTTGAAAGAGATAAAATAAGCCCTGGGGGAAAAACACTACCACCTGACATAACATAAAGACATAAAATTCAATATGATTGAATAGTAAGACTATCATAAAAATGTCAGATCTCTCTAAATTTATAGAACTGTATATATTATATAATTGCATATTATTTTCTGTATGATATAAAATTATATAACATTAATATCTGTAACTATAAATATATATAAATATGTACACATGCATTCAACTGTTTTTCACTGCATAAAATGATCTTAAAGTTCAGATGGAAAAAAAATTTGCAAACATAGTAAGAAAAATAGAAAATATAGTAAGAGAAAGCTGGCCTTACCAAATATCAGAACACACTATAAATCTGCTAATCAACCTATCATCATAACATAAAATAACTAGATTGGAACAGAATAAAGAATCCAGAATTGGAACCACATGTGTATATGAAAACTCAAGACAAATGTGGTCTTTCCAATCAGTGGGGAACACAGACTGGTTAATAAATGGTGCTGGCATGATGGGCTACACTCGGACAAAAACTACGAAGAACCTCTATTTCACCCCAGATGCAGTAAGAGTCTTAAAGACCTGGATAACCTCGACTCCCTAGGGCAAGAAGATGTGAAGCAAGATAAAACAGTTCCAGCTTTTCCTTCATAGCCTCTCTTTGTCTATGCAAAAATTGAAAACTCTATAGGCTAAAGGTACCATAAATAAGGGTAAGAAAAAAATGATAACTTTGCAGCAAACTGTTGAGCAACTCTCATCGGGGTACCTGGCTGCAAACAACAGAACCACTCTAGTGGAAAAAGAATTTGTTAATAAATGCTATCAGGTAACTCTGCATCTCTGAGAAGGATAGAAAAAAAATTAAGTTCTATTGTACCCTACATATATCTAGAAATAAATCATGAGTAGATTAAAAGCTGTATGTTAAGAATGAATCCCTATAAAGTAATTAGTGACTACAGATGACACTTTCATACTGCCGGGATGGGGAAGGGTCTCCTAAGCGAAAACTAAAACTCGGAGGAGTCAAGTAAACAATACCTAACTGAAATAAATACTAAATTCTGGTAAAAGAACACAAATGAAAACGTAGGTCAGACCCCACGTTCCCCACAGACTCCAGGGACGATGCTGAGCTGAAAAGTGCCAGGGGAAGCTGAAGCCCCTCTGGGCACCTTCTTACAAGCTTTTCCTCCCCACACAGGAGTAAAGGGCCCAGATAACTCACTAAGTCAACAGTACTTTCCACTGCTGCCCAAGGTTTCTCGCTCGTGAGCAACCGTTCCTCATTCCTCTGTCCATACAGCTCCTGTTCACACCGGTGGGCCAAGGCCAGTCTGGTGGAACCTGTACATCACACTCAGACCCATCCTCGGGCTGAGCCCATTCTCCCGCTAGGACACACCACGTCGAACAACCGTTCCCTCCAAGCGTCATTTGTGTAGGAGTAAGATTTCACTTTTAACGTCCCGCACCAACACGATTTTACCTGCTCCGACTGGGTTAGGAGTGTATGGAGGCGGAGGGGGTACACCTGGAGCTATGACGTTGGCTAACGGGACCAGACCTGCATTGTTATAAGCACCTAAAATAAAATCATAGGAAAGAAATAGGATTTAGTATCATTCTGTGGCCATGAGGTCAAATCATATTAACCCAGCTGTCTAATCTTTACAACTGTTACATGATAGAGTCGCATTCTACATGGGCGTCTGGGTCTAGTATTAGGAGAAAGCCGGGAACAAAGGAGACAACTGGAGAGAGTGACTTCCCACTGCGCGCTCATTCCGGACGGAAGCTCGCTGAATGGCACGGTGGGTAGATCCTGCCAGATTCAGATTTTCTGCCTTTTCGGTCAAGCACACACGGTTGACCTTTTCAAGTTACATGTACTGAGGATACTTTGAAAACCAACTCGTGAAATGGAATTCAAGATGATTTGCCAAAGCAAAAACCCATCATAATGATTAAAAGGAATCTATAATTAATTTACCAAAAGGTAAATACCCTAAACTAAACTGTCCGCTGCACGGCTGTAGAACAAGACACTGTGGGCAGAATGAGACTGAGCAGAGCACAGTTCAGAAGTGCTCCAATCTTCCCAAGTATGTAGACCAACGTTTACTTTCAACTTAAGAAATAAAGGGCAAAAAGAAAACAAAGTAAAAAATGTATGAACCGCTTACTTGGTGCAATAGTTGCGTGTGGCCGGCACGGAGGTATCGGATAAGGAACTGGCTTATGCGGATTGTATGTTGGAGGAGGCTAGGTGAGAAGTACAGCAGTTACAAGAAAACTAAGTCACTAGTTTTCCTGCAAAACAAAATATAACTTGTCTCTTGAAATATTTAGTAGTAAGAAGCTAAAAATGCTCCAACATATCACATGCTACTGGACCAATACACGGCACAAATGAGAGAAAGGGCTTTGCTTTACTAAATGTGGTTCCTATAAATTCCAAAGGCATATCCTGCAAAAGACTGCTGCAGAGCCATTTTTATGTCAGTGTTAAATCCTCTCTCACGAAGGGTCAGATCTTATCCAAAACAGCAAACTCCTCTCTGACCCACTAGAGGTTAATGAAAAAATTCCCATCTCCTCTTCGGTAACACAAGAATCCCACTAGGTCTTGGAACCTCGGCTACCCAAGGGCTTCCAACTTCCTCCTAAACTCACCAGAGATTCATCTTATCATTCTTACCCTCTTTTCACCTTGGAAGAAAAAAAGCACTATGTCCGTTAGCATCCAGCACTCTGACAGCCCCACCAGAACACGGATTGGGATTACGAATTCAGGGTTTTGGTCTTGCTTTTTGAAACCCACAAACCTTTTATTTTACAGTTCAGTTGGTCTCTGGAAAACCAGAGGTATCTGAAGCCACGTCAAACGCTGTACTTTTAACTACAGTGAGCAAGTGAGAGACCCTGCTTCAGGGAATCTCGCACTCCATGCTCTTGAGGCAGAGGGGATCCACTGGTAGTAAAAGACCTGGATTCCTTCTAGTTCTCATACACGGCAGCCCTGTGAGACGCACTAGTCTCGTGCAAGGAGTGTGATCTGTGACAACAATAAGCAACAGCCACTGGAGTTCCCGTCAGGCCAACAAGCAGGGACCTCAAGACAGCCGCGTAAAGGCCTCGACCACTTCAACTGGAACAATCCCCCAACCCTCAGGGTCATCTCTGGGTTTAGTTTATATCCTAATGAAGCATTATAACCGCTCCCTTAAAAATACCCTCACACTCCTGGCTCCACTCTTGCTTCACCGGTAACACTCATTTGGCCCCAACCTTAAAGTACACTCGCCATGCCCCACACTCCTCCGAAGGGAACAGCTGAACGGGGACAGAGAAACAAAACGAAACAATCTGACTGGTCTCACTTTGGAATAAAACATGGAACCTCAGAACGGCCTTTAACACTGTTAACTAATTAGGCATTATTTCCCTGGACCATTCCCCTTCCTGGAGTTTCTGGTATCCTCTGAACTCTACAACACAAAACCAGAGTTTATGCTGTCTGCGTAAACAGACAGAAAACTACACGTACCGGTTTGGATGGTCCAAGAATCCGTGCAGCTATTCCTTTGCCTTCATTAGTACATTCTTCACCATCTTTTTTCAAGGGGGTTCCCTATTTAAATAAACAAACAAACAAATAAATAAATTTTAAAAAAAAGTATTGAGGAAAAAAAATCACCCCCAAACAAACCCCTCACACTGAAGGACTGAACATGGAAGGAGTTTAAGGACTTGGATTCCAGATCCAATCCTGACTTGGCTTTAAGACCCTGTTAAGGTCCTCAGGCCTTCCTCTGCCATGGAACCCTCACCACATGTTCAGGGACCCGGAAGCACACGATACACATGGGGATGACAGCAGGGCAGGCTAAAGTAGGTCTTAATTTCTCCCCTGCACAACTGGAGTGACTGGAAACTGACTTCCATGCTACAGTAGGTATAACGTCCAAAGAATCAAAAAGAAAAAAGAGCACGTATATCAGTCAGAAACAAAAATGATGTTCTCTATAAGCATTAAGTGTGTCACTTCATATTACACAAGAATAAATGAGATCTCATTCAAGACTGCTATTATAAACTGATCAGAATAGGCTGGCAGACCATTATGATGCATCCTTCTAAGAGTGCGTCCCTAAACGGTACACACTAGTATGGAAGCCAACTTCCAACATGGCCCCCAGAGGTCCACATATCCTGTATGCCCTTGTAAAGCTCCCTTCGAGAATGAATGGAGCTGACCTGTGTAACAAATAGGGTATTCCAGAAATGATGGCAATTTGACTTCCAACACTACCTCCTAAGAGACAACGCAGCGTCCACTTGCCTTCCGGATTATGTGCTCGGGTGGAAGTCAGCTACCCGGTCAGGAGGTATTCAGGCAGCACTATGGGAAAGTCCTTACGGTGAGGGACAAAGACCCCCACCAACGACCACCACTAACTTGCCAGGCATGCACAGGAACCCCCTTGGGACCACAGTTTCAAGCTCCAATGGAGCCTTCAGATGACTGTAGCCTCATGAGAAACTCTCAGCCAGAACCAATCTAAGCCACTCCCTGATTTGATTCATAGAAACTGTATAATAAATTTTACTGTTCTAATCCACAGAGTTTTAGGGTTATTTGTTGTATCACAATAAAAATATACCATTCTTTGGATTATCTTATAAAGACATCTGAGGAACCAGATGGTATGAAAACAAGTTTCTTTCCTACAGGACTTCTCAGGGCCTTTATCATGCAGTGTAACTCTCCAGGAAGAAAGCATTGCACAGTTTCCCAAACACACTTAATTGTGAGACAGTCTGAGGAACACTGAGAATACGGGAAATAGTCCTTTATTAAGTGTAAATAAGCGCTTCTAACAAAACAAACTCATCCTCTTTTCTGTTTGGCTTGTTCTTCTACACATTTTGCACACATACTTTAACGTGGTTTGAACTTTCAATCAGTAATGAATCCATGAACTAAGCTGCCGACATAACAAAATTCCTTTCCTTGGTAGAAGCATCATCAACAGGCATTTTCTTTAAACATCTTAACTGTGCTAAATTTCATACTCAGCCACAAGAAGTTTCTCACAGTCACAAATGTTTGCTTACTGGGAAAATTCCATTTATGCGACTAGGTTTTCCTTTGGGATATGGATTTCCTGGGATTGTGCCACAAGAAGAGATCATAGCATGAGGAGCTTTGCAGCCCCCCTTGAAAGCCTGTAACATTAAAAAAAAAAAGCAAACAAACTCATAGGTTAAGTATTCTGGATATGAGGAAGACCTGTTAGAAAACACGAATTAAAGAACAGCATCACATTAATCTGTTCATACATCGTCAGCACTTACAGTAGTGAACATGACCCAAATTCTTTAGTAAAATCACTTTACTTACATGGAATTACTGAAGTGGTAATGTGTTTGTTTTTTTTTTTTAATGTTTTTTATTCTATTTATTTCTAGGAGAGAGAGAGAGACAGCGTGAGCAGGGGAGGGTCAGAGAGAGAGGGAGTCACAGACTGAAACAGGCTCCAGGCTCTGAGCTGGCAGTCAGCACAGAGCCCGACGGGGCTCGAACCCACGAACCGCGAGATCATGACCCAAGCGAAAGTCGGACGCTTAACCGACTAAGCCACCCAGGCGCCCCATTGTGGTAATGTGTTTTTAATTAGTTTTCCTTTAGTCACAACTAACAGCGTCCTACACAAAAATATCTCCATAGGAGATTTTGCAAATTGTCTGCAAAAAAGTCCATTTACTATTTAACATGTCCTATTTCTCCCATGACCAAGAAGTAACATTGTCCAACTCTACAAACACCAAGCTTATGTCACAGGCAAGGCAAAGAGAGCAACAGATGACAGACATGGGCTCTGCTCTGAAGACATTTGTAACTTAGTGAAGAAAACACAAGTAAATGACATGGAAGGGACTCTGGGTATACAAAGAGCTGTGCTGTTGAAAAAGTAAGATATCTGGGTAAACTGCATTCATCATAGTGTTACATAATTATGAGACACATGGAGGGATGTTCTAGCTATTTCTTATTGCATCCTCAGCTTCTATGATGGTATACTAACCAATCTTGAATTCATACTCAATAAATATTAAATGAATGAAAAACACTACATTAGGTGACATATATCCCAACAGATCCGTATTATGCTACAGATATGAAGTTATATATGGCTACATTTCACAACTGTGTACGATGTCACATACTCTGTTGTAGAAGTATATTGGTTTTATAAATTCACGCACAACACATATAATTAGCTATATAATCCAACCCTAAAAATTATCTCAATTTTTGCTTTTTATAAATAGTACCAAGGTAAATACCCTTATATACAAATTGGTATTTATTTATTTATTTATTTATTTATTTCCTCAGAATAAATTCCTAGTAATAGAATTTTGGGGTCAAAAGGCACGAATACTTTAAGGCTCTTCAAGTTTACCTTCCAGGAGAGCTTTACTAACTTACACTGACTAGAGAGCCTATTCCACAGAACAGTCAGGCCCATGTTATTTCTGAAAAGGAAAAATGACCTGATCAGAATGCTTTATATGGAAGAAAAATAACAGCAGTAAATGCATGGTGCCTTAAAGAATTTCGTCAAGAAAACCAATGAAGAAGTTATTAACGTGAGAAATGTGGACTCAGATCTTGCTTCTGCTCCAGGAACTCAGGAGTAAGGCCAAGTTCTCTGCCGGCCCTGACTTAGCAGACGTGCGAGGGCTGAGTGTGCTCTGGCAGCCAGACCCCAGGACAGCAGTCCGCCTCCTCCTCAAGCAGGGTTTTAATCACTAATGCAGTTTCCAGCCATCATGATCTTAAGAAATAAATACCTTAAATGACAAATCAAGTACATTTTGATAAGTACCACTTCCTCCATTCTTAGAGATTCTAAAGTAGTAAACTGGAATTTTGCTATATATATCTCACAGATTTGATTAACATAAGACTGATGACAAGGCAGGGTGGGCGCCTGGGTGGTTAAGCTTCTGACATCGTCAGCTCGGGTCAAGATCTTGTGATTTGTGGGTTCGAGCCCCTTGTTGGCTCTGTGCTGACAGCTCACACCCTGGAACCTGCTTCGGATTTTGTGTGTCTCTCTGCCCCTCTGTCTCTCTCTCAAAAATAAATAAACATTAAACAAAATTTGTTTTAAAAAAGCAAAGTTAAAAAAAAAAAAGGCTGATGACAACATAAATTTAAAACATCACAGTCCTAAATACAGAAGATTAAAGGCAAGAGCTTGGAGGCATGGCAAAGCTACCAGGGGACCGAGAATAAATACCCACTGAGGCATAAGCTGAGGAGCCGACCAGGTGGCTCTCAAGCCGTTTCCTCATCTGCCAGTACCCCCCTCACCAGCTCTTGTCCTCCATGGGCTGCAGGGATGTCATTCTTGACCCACCACACCAGGGCAGTTAGGCTATTTGTCACAGTTAACACAGGAGTAAGACCAGCACTTTCTTCTTCATCAACATTCAGAAAAACCCAGTGTTCTATTTATAGAGCAATCTTGAGAAAATTACCTGTTCAAGTACTCTCTTGCACCGTTTCTTCTCAGACATATTTATCCTGAATAAATCTTCGATGGGACGAGAATTCTGTGCATCAACGATGTTTCTACCAAGGAAATGCAAGTTAGTGTTTCAGAACCCGGACATACAATACAAAGGCCACAACCTTTACCATAGACTCTCGCTATGTAAGCTCTTCCCCAGTGGGTGACCCAGGGAGAAGCGTGATTCGTTACTTAGCTTTAGTTGGTGAATATAAACAACATGCTTACATAAAATCGATAAATATAATAACTGAACTGAGGCTCATCTGGTTACCTACAAGTAACAAAGTAATTCAATAAATAAGCGCTATTCTGAGATTCTTGAAAATATACCCTTGCAATGAAAGGAAGGAGATCTACGGGAACAGAACAAAACCCATGTGGCCAAATGTGTAAGAGTCATGGTTGATCTAAAACTGAAGCTCTACCTTGTGCTTTATTTTAAATTTGTACTTTTGTCCACATCTACAAAACACTTGTATAAGTCCTATATGTTATATAAGTCCCTTATATAGGGACTTCAAAATGCATGTGCTCTAAAAAAACTTCCTCCATCCTGCAGAAGAACAGGCCCTTTTTCTCCTTTAGCCAACATTCATTACGGTCCTTTATTCTGTGCTGTGTTGAGCATTTTCACATATCTCACAGTATCGAAAGTTCACAATCCCTTATCTTAACAATGGAGGAAAATAAGGTCCAGAAAGGATAAGTAATAGTGAGCCAAAAAAAAAATGTTGATTAGAATGTAGCAGAACCTAACTATAAACCCTGTGGCTTTCTCCGTGAGCCTTCAAACTATTTAGAATAGGCAGGCAACGAAGTCATTGAAATGTGGAGAAAACACATAAATAATCTCTGCATGGCCTGTTATTCTCGAAGTTAAGACCACGTGCAATAAGTACACTCGATATTTAGATGTACAAATTTAGTCTACACTTTCACAGATTTTATTAGGGTTCCATTTACTAATAAAATCCTAACACACGTTAATGAGTTTAAAAACATTTAAAAAGTTTTCCAAATTTACTCCAATAAAGTAAAAGGAAAGTGAAATACTTACGAAGCTAACAGCTCAAGAGCAACTAGCTTGTCTTTGCTGAAGGTGAAACAATTGAGTATATTGACCACTTCTGCTGGGTGAACAGCCACCATTTTCTATTAATATAAAAATAATTTTGTTGTCAGCATGAGAAATTTTCATGCCAGACTGCCTTTTTTAGGGAGACACGGTTAAATGTTCTAAATGTAAATATTTGCAGTAAAACCACGTACTCAAAAGTAAATCCTAACAACCATGTAAACTCAGGCTTTTTCAATAGAACTATTTCAGTTGAAGACCTAAGTTCCTCATGTGCTCTTTATCGTTTCTCAATGTATTCATTTACAGAAAAAAATGACTTACATATACTACTTTTTACAGAGAGGTTATAAAAAAGGGGGTATTTATACATATGGGAGAGAGTCTGCTTGAGAAGTTAGAAAAAAATTACATTCCTTAGGGCACGACGTATTCTAGAACCAGGGCTTGCTAGAGTGCAGTCCGTGTGCTGAATGCTGTTACTAACAAAGGGTGACAGTAGAGTCACCTCAGGTAGGGAAAAACCAGGTTAAACGGTATGGGTATTAGCGTGTACGTGCGTGAGCAGGGGAGGGGCAGAGAGGGAGGGAGAGAACGCCAAGCAGGCACTGTCAGCACAGGGCCCTACTCGGGGCTCGACCCCATGAACCGTGACATCATGATCTGAGCCTAAATCCAGTCAGACACTCAACCGACTGAGCGACCCAGGCACCCCCTAAGCAGGATTCGTTACTGCAGAACTTTCTTTTTTCTTTATTTTAATGTCTTATTTATTTCTCAAAGAGAGAGAGAGAGAAAGAGAGAGAGAGAGAGAGAGAGAGAGAGAGAGACAGCGTGAGCAGAGAGAGAGGGAGACACAGAATCTGAAGCAGCCTCCAGGCTCTGAACTGGCTGTCAGCACAGAGCCCGACGTGGGGCTCAAACTCATGAACTGTAAGATCATCACCTGAGCCGAAGTCGGACACATAACCGACGGAACCAGATGTGTCGTTTCTGGCTAAACGACGATTCGTTACTGCAGAACTTTCTTAAGAGTCTTCTATTACCACTCACTGTGATGCTCCAAGACTGTGTGCAATGCCACATAATGTGACTAAGGTACTTTTGTTTTGAAAATAAGATTCAGCCAATTTATAGATTTATGTTAACAGTGGAGGAAATTCAAAAGTCAAGTCAAGTCAAGGCCAGAAGATCATTTAGAATCATTGCCCAATAGATTACTAAAATTTAGAGTAGCGGTTTTCAGACAATTTTATTCACGCTAGCACCAAGAGAATTGGTTTAACTATATAACCCTTTGCAAGTTTTTAAATTGACATCTAAAAGCTATGGCACAAGTTAAAATACCTACAAAATATAGATTTTTTATCTTCAGTTCATTATATATTTGTAAAAAACTTTGGACTACTGACTTAGTTCACTTCATTTATAAAAATGTCTATTGTATAACCTAATTGTCAAGATTAGTCTTCAGTGTGAAAACCACCAAATCAAACTTACTTTGTCAGAAAAGGCTGGACTCTAAGTTGTGCCCGTGCTAGGCTTTCACCTCTCAATACCTTAGAATCTCAATTCTAAGGTAGGTCCAAGCAAGCAGGCCTCAGGGCTTTGTCATGAGTTTTTTGTCTTAATAAAATAATGTGAGGTCCCCATAAGTATTTCTTACAGAAGCTCTCTGCTTTGCTCTCCCTCTTAGGAAATTACATGATCTCTTTGGTCCTTGGGAAAATATTTTCACCCCGGGGTGATGGGTAGATGGGTGAGATAAACTTTTTTTTTATAAAGTTAAAAAAATTGTTAAAGAGGAGAATCACTAACAGATCCAGACAGTTTCTTCACCACCTTAGGAAGCTAAGGATTTGTAGATTCCCTTAAAATTATCCATGCCTGATACTCCAAGGAGGATCTTCCTACATAGCCAGATACTGTTTTGACTTAAAGATCTCCTTAAATTTAGGCTCTAGACCTGTGCTGGCCATACAGTAGCCACTAGGCACACTGCCTGTTTAAATGAAAATGAAATAGGTAATACAGTTCCATAGGCAGACTAGACACATTAAGTGCTCAAAAGCCACATGTAGTTAGTGGTTACCATATTGGAGAGCAGAGATACAAAACACTCCCATCATTGCTTAAAGTTCCATTCTGACAGTGTTGATCTAAAAAATGTAAATATGATCCCATCTGACTACCATTCTCAGACTAAATATAAGAGGATAAAGACATCAAAAATTTGAGGGGCGCCTGAGTCGGTTAAGTGTCTGACTTCAGCTCAGGTCGTGATCTCACGGTTCATGGGTTTGAGCTCTGCATCAGGCTCTGTGCTGACAGCTCAGCGTCTGGAACCTGCTTCCTATTCTGTGTCTCCTCCTCTCTCTGCCTCCCCTCACTCGCACTCTATCTCACTCTGTCTCTCAAAAATAAATGTAAAAAAAAAATTTAAAAACAAATTTGAAGAAAGTACATAAAAACACTTAAAAATTCAAATTCTAGGGCACCTGGGTGGCTCAGCTGGTTAAGCAGCCAACTTCAGCTCAGGTCATGGTCTTGTGTTTCACAAATTTGAGCCCCACCTGCTTCAGATTCTGTGTCTCTCCTTCTCTCTCTGCCCTTCTCCCACTCATTCTGTCTCTCTCAAAAAAATAAATTAACATTGCAAACTTAAAAAAAAAATCAACTTCTGGGGGGAGGGGAGTACCTGGGTGGCTCAGCAGGTTAAGAGCCCAACTCTTATTTTGGCTCAGGTCATGATCTCATGGTTCATCGAGCTCAAGCCCTGCAGTGGGTTCCAAGTTGACAGTGCAGGGCCTGCTTGAGATTCTCTCTCTCTCCCTTCTCCCTGCTTGCACTCTATCTCTCAAAAGAAAAAAAACTTAAAAAAAAAAAAATTCAGGGTGCCTGGGTGGCTCAGTTGGTTAAGCATCCAACTTTGGCTCAGGTCATGGACTCCTAGTTTGTGGGTTCAAGCCCCACATCGGGCTCTGCACTGACAGCTCAGAGCCTGGAGCCTGCTTCAAGTTTTGTGTCTCCCTCTCTCTCTGCCCCTCTGTCACTCATGCTTTGTCTCTCTCTGCCTCAAAAATAACTAAAACGTTTTAAAAAAATTCAAATTCTATGTTTTGTTTGCCTATAAATATTTTCTCTTCTATTCTGCCAATTAGGATCCTATGGTATGCACGTTAATAGTAGAGTACACACAATTTAAATTCACAGTTTGGGAAGTCTTAATTTTTTTTAACAATTATTTGATTAATCAAAGTATAAAAAACTTAGGATACATTTTTCTAATGCAAACAACTTACAACCTGAGATCAATTACAGAAAACAAGGGGAAGATTCAGGACACTGAAGTTCTACATCCTAAAGAAAAATGTTACTTACATGTTGTAATGCTTTCATTGCCTTTAACTGAGGCTCAGCCCAGGAGAAATATCTCAGTAAATCAACCACCTGAAAAAGCAAAGAACTCCTTCAGCTCTAAAGATAATGTATTTGCAAACACTTCTACAGGATTTGTTTCAGTACTTAGAGTTACTATTCGGTGTCGCCTGGCACAAACCACTGTCTAAGTGCTCACTGGCTATCTGAGGTAGTACTTAGCAAAATGAGCAGTGCAAAAAGAGAACATTTCACAGAATCCAGGGTAGCACTGGTATAGAAATAAACAAAAAGTATAACGCAGAGGAAAAACAAAGCACCTAAAGAAAAAGAAGACTGGAAAAGTACTAGATGGAGATAAAATGTCAGTTTAGAAACATACGGCTGTATTACAAATGGAAAACGTTAAAAACTTGGTGGAGAGTGACAGCTTTAATCCATCACAAAAAGCTGTTCAGTGGTGTGGGTTAGAGCGGGTCCACTACCTCCTGGTCCTTCCCTTGAATCTGAAGGGCATGGATCTCATTATCTATACCACAGATCTTTTCTCTAAAAATGTAAGAATCACCATGAGTTACTCCAGCAACTTCTAAACAGTAGGTGATTTTGAGAACACAGTTAGCCAGGCTCTTCCCCCACTACAGCCACCAGCGATTTTCAAATGAACAAGGGAGATCCTATGAGATCGATTAGAAAGATGAGGAGGGCATCATCCCGGTCACAACACTGCACAGCCACCACCACCCTGCTCACTGCCTCCAAGTGAACTCCAAAAGGGAAAAAAAAAAAAAAAAAGACTCAAAGAGAGAGTAATAAAATCTGGGTTAGTGAATTAATGTGTTATGGTTTCAACTACTCTACAAAGCAAAACTAATGCTAGAGACTGGAGTGGCATATGAAGAACAGAAAAAACTTTTACTCCTTAGAAAGTGATGTGTATTTGCAAGTGAGTATTATGCACACGTTCTTTACTGTCATAGGAATAATGTTTTTACTATATGTATATAGTAAACACTATCTGTCACTTTATCAACCAAAAAAAAAAAAACCGTTACCATCATGCCTGAGAAGGGAAGAAAAACAAAAACCTTCAATACAATATGAAAGCTTAGAAGGTCATACTTAAATAACAGCTTTTGGTTTTTTAAAGTTTTTGATGACTTTAGCAAAGTGGAATAACCATCAAGGGCAGTTTTCTACAAAATTACACACACACACACACACACACCCTCTAAAGAAGAAAAATTATTATCTGTGAGAAATTAAAATCTTTGTAAAACATTTAAATTAAGCATAAGGGGATTCTGCAAAGTAAGAGGGCAGCTGAAAAACACTCATTACACAGGCAGCAATACATGCAATTCTTAAAGTAGCTTTAAGGGATTTAGCAGTCAAGAAAAACCTCTACAGGCTTAAAGTTATCCAAACTTCAAGTTTTAAAAATCTTGAGCAACAGATGAGAAGTTGGAGCATTTACTAACTCCACCTACAGGCTCATCTACTGTCGACCCCTCCTCATTCCTACCCTTTCCCAGAAGTCTTCTCCAGGTGCACATTTCTCTTTCTGCCCTATTTCTCTAGCAAGCATTTTCTAAGTATTCCTCAGAAATCAGGCCTCTGGATGTAGGTGGTGTGCATGCATATATATGCATATGCATTTTTTAAATTAGCAAACTCCCCCTAAAGCTGCGTGAGTTTTCACTGAACTACTCCGCTTAAAACATCATTCATCCAGCAGTGACACAGGCTACTTATTAGACACCGTATTTTGTCTTCTTCTTGCTAAATGTTTACTTAGTGGCTTCATATAAGAACCATAACTCACCATTTGCTCAAGTTTTCTTTTTAACATATAGTGAATTTTGTAATTACCGACTTAGAGATACTGTACAAATTTGGGTATGTTTACCATTAGGAGTTTATAAATTTAAGATACTGTCCTCTGAATAAATACTTGAAACTGCTCTTGGACACTGAATTTGAAAATGTTACCAGGGACACCTGGGTGGCTTAGTTGGTTAAGTGTCAGACCACTTTGGTTTCGGCTTGGTCATGATCTCACAGTTTGTGAGTTCGAGCCCCATGTCAGGCTCTGTGCTGGCAGCTGCAGAGCCTGGAGACTGCTTGGGATTCTTGGTCTCCCTCTCTCTCTGCCCCTCCCCACTTGTACTCTATCTCTCTCTCTCAAAATAAACAAACATTAAAAAATAAAATAAAATAAAATAATAAAATAAAATCATATTAACACAGGCGCCTAAGTGTCTGAGTCAGTTGAGCATCTGACTCTTGATTTCGGCTCAGGTCATGATCCCAGCACCCTGGGATGGAGCCCCTCGCTGGGCTCCACACTGAACCTGGAGCCTATTTAAGATTCATTCATTCATTCTCTCTCTCTCCCTCTCTCTTTCTCTCCTTCTGCCCCTCTCCCCCGCTCATGCTCTCTCTAAAATAAAAAATAAAAATAAAGTTAACATATGATATTGCAGTGAAAGCAGGTATGTTTATAAAATACTCTTAACTATAAACTAGGTAAAATTTTCTCCCACTTGAAAGCTTCTGAAGTCCTTGAATAAATACAGCAACAAACTAAAAGTCTGAACAAAAGTAAAAAAAAGATTTTTGTGTAAACAAATACCTGTTCACTAGAGAAATATCCATGCACATATTCAATTGCTTTTAATTTGTACTCTGTCAGAACAGCCTAAAAAAAGAAAAATAGAAAAACAGGATTAGTATACGCAAGCTAAACAGTTATATGCACATATTGATATTGCCCAAGCATCATGGCAGCCCTTCTTCAGCCCCAGCACAGGCAGCTAAAGTCACTATGGGGACATGACATTGTACCCTTCCAGGTTCCACGCTGTAAGGGATACACGGAGTCGGCAGGGACATCTCCCGCATCTCCCTACTCACTCCTACAAGGAAAAGGAAGAGAGCTGCAGGAGGGAAGATTTGACATTAATACAAATTCCATACATAATTCCTGTAAATGTCATTAGAGTTTCAGAACCTCCCAAAGTCAACCAAACTGTCATTTTTGAGAAGACTAATTGTATCAGACATTATTCATGTACTCACGCATCAGTTATCAAGCAGCTCTTATGCGCTGATAGAGAAACAGGAACGACAAGGTCTGGTCAGGTTCTCAGTATTTCCACTAGAACGGAAGACCCCCAGGGACGACCCTCACTTTAATCTGTGTGTCTGCTACTAGCTGGCAGTGTGGCCTTTGAAAGGCATTTTAGGGGCGCCTGGGTGGCTTAGTCGGTTGAGCGTTCGACTTTCGCTTAGGTCATGATCTCGCGGTTTGTGGGTTCGAGCCCCGCGTCGGGCTCTGCGCTGACTGCCAGCTCAGAGCCTGGAGCCTGTTTCAGTCTGTGACTCCCTCTCTCTCTGACCCTCTCCTGCTCATGCTGTCTCTCTCTCTCTCCTAGAAATAAATAAAACATTAAAAAAAATAAAAAATAAAAAAAATAAGTAAAAATTAAAAAAAAAAAAAAGAAAGGCATTTTAATTACCCTGAGAACCTTTTTACCCATAAAAAGGGAAAAACATTCACTATCTACCTCAGAATTGCTGTGAAAATTAAAATAGTCAATAGTAGATCTGACATATAATAGTACTCAGTACATTATGGTTTCTTTCCTCACAGGGCCTCTATCAACGGGAAGTTCAGAGAGAAGTACGATGGTCTTAACCAAGCACTATCCACAGCCGTCTGAAATCACATGTCCTTGCAACTGTCTGCCAAACTTAGAGATGAAAACAGTTATTTAGTAACTACTAATCATTAAAAATCAACTCATCCCTTTGTGTTTACTATAAAACAATATTTGTACTTGGCATATATATCATTTTGCTAGGAAAAAATATGAACAGCTTACTCAAAGAAACATCCAGGTTGCCTAGTTGTTTCTCAATGAAAAGAGAAGTGAGGAAGAGAGAACGGGATTCTGGGTAAGGTACTGTTACTGTTGAGATGTAATCTCCGGAAGTGATTATCTGGTTTAAACCAACTTATATTTACAAAGTCTAAAAGCAATTAAAAAAAAAAAATACAATAGCAATTTTCATTTAGATATGCCTACGTCTTTATCCCATTTTAATAGACTTAAGACAATGTTGACATATCTAATTTGGCATAGACGGCAAAATATCTATTTTGCTTGCAGACCAGAAATAAAGATTTACATAAGAACGTAAATTGCTGGGGCGCCTGAGTGGCTTAGTTGGTTAAGCGTCGACTTTCGCTTAGGTCATGATCTCGCGTTTCATGGGTTCGAGCCCCGCGTCGGGCTCTGTGCTGACTGTCAGCTCAGAGTCTGTATCTCCCTCTCTCTCTGACCCTCCCCTGCTCACGCTGTCTCTCTCTCTCCTAGAAATAAAAATATTAAAAAAAAAAAAAAGAACGTAAATTGCTATCTCATGTATGATTTTAGTCACTGGAAAATATCCTATTCCCCTCATTAGTATTTGTGTGTGTGTGTGTGTGTGTGTGTGTGTGTGTGTGTGTGTGTGAGTGAGACCTTTTCACAACATAGAGGCGAGAGATCTTGCAAATTGTACCTTATAGCTTCCAAAAGTAGAAATCTACTGGTCTACCTGAACACACAATTTACTTCCTCATAAACAGTAGTTAAATATCAGCTCATGAACAAATTGTTACAAATTCTAAACATATAGTTGACAAACTGATACTTTATTGCAAATCTAACTGGGGAAAATCGGACTTGCAAAAGCTGACATTTTGACCAAAAACAAGATTCAGCATTATCAAACATGTATATTTAACCTAACACGCGAATCTGAAAAACAGTTTTATGAAGGATGAAGAAAATTAACACTCTGCTTTATAGAGAATGCAAAAAAACAGCACGTTCACAAGCGGTTTCATTAATTTCATAGTTCATTGAAATAAATCAATCACCAGGGCATAAAGTAACAAATCCTTCTCCGTCAATCAAGGTTACGGTTTGGAAATGGCAAGAAGTTCAAGGCAAAGCACTCAGTATTAGCATACTAATGGTACAAGTCACTCCAGGTATTTGCTTGGCTCAAGGCTAAATTCCAAATTCTGGGAGGAAGGTTACATACAACAGCTTCAAAAGCAGCAAACATTTAGAAAACCGGAAGAAAAAAAGTGCTGAAATTCAAGTTACTGAAGTCCATTCGTAAGAATGTGACTTTAAACCTAATGACATTTGGACATTGTGTCCGTCCAGGCAACACACAGCCTATCTTGAGATTTGAAAAACCTGCCATGAGAACTACAATTAAAAAGTAGTTCTAATTTTCAGTGTTAGGTTACTGAAAGAGGAGACAAAAAGTTCAGAAATACTAACTCACTTTTCCGCAAATACAGAGCTATTAAAGATTTGTAGAGCCGGCTTCAGAAGGAGGATTCTTTGAATATATTTTCCACGATACCGCGCTGATTGTCAAGTTCAGCGTTACTAACTTAATTTCTATTTGTATCGTGAAATGTATCAAGATTCAAGCTCCTATAGTGGACATTAAAATTCCAACCAATTTTGCAATCCTAAAACTCGTTACTTTGTACCATCGGCACGCAGTCTCTCAATTAACGACGAGAATTCGTAGCTCATTGATCGATTTAAGGAATTACGTGAAATTACCTTTCTAATTTCATCCAACACCGTTTCAAAGGACTTTTTGTCCATCTTGATTAGTTTCGACGTGGTTTAAACAGCTGCACTCTCAATCACAAACGTTCATCCCTGGTCTGCTCCAATAGTAAAAATGTTTACAGCGGAGGAAAGACTCCAGGAGCAAGAAAAAGGAAGCAAAGAGGTAGGTAGACAGTACTTCAAACTCTGCAAAAATTTCTAAAAATGGACACTTATAAAAACTTTTTGTTAAAAGCAAAAACCGTCAGGCGTTCCCAGCTTCATACGAAGCTTCAGGACACCTCGGGGGAGAGCCCCGGTGCTCTCTGAGTCCTGCAGAGAAGCCCCGGGTTTGGCAGCCGGAGCTGAGCTTCGCTCCCCTGCAACGGAAGGCCAGGCGCCGCCGGGGAAACGTCGTGAAGCCGCTCTCCCGGCTGGAGCGGCCAGGAGAGCAGATGCACCTGCGCCCCGGGTCCTGCGGGCGGCGAGGAAGGAGGTACCGGCCTCTCAAACCCGCACCAGCGCCTCGGCCGCCGCCCCTCACTGCCGCGAACCTGGACTCATGGCCCGACTTGCGCTCAACTCCAGCAGCTGCGCTGGCTCCCGAGTCCCGCAGCCCGGGCAGCGGAGGCCGGGCAGGCTCTTTGTTACCAGCTGCCACGGCTTCCGGGAGCCGGCCGGCAGCCGGGGAGCACGGGCAGCCGGGCGAGGGGGCCTCTCTCTCCGGTAGGGGGGCTCCCGAATACCGCGGCGCCCACAGCGTCTAGAGCCCTTCTTGGTTACCCCTACAGCTCCCACCGGCTCCTGGGGGCCTTTGACGAGGCCCGTCGCGCCCCAGTAAACTCAACGCTGCGCCGACGGCTTAGGCCTCTCTTTCCCGAAAGCCAATGGAGGGGTCCTGGTGTGGGAACGTAGGTGTCTATAGCAAATGCCTGGGTTCCTCGGAAGCGGAGGGAGCCGGAATCGTTCTCAGAGCTTGAAGACCATTTTTTGAGAGTCACATTTCTATTTTCCTGGTTCGAATGTGCTCGAGTATGATTTTTCAAACTTAATTTTTAAAAAATGAACGTCGAGTGGTTAAGGCATATCTATGGATACCCTTATTTTTGGCGGACGGGCGAAGTCCACAGTGTGGACCGCCCCAAGGGGCGGAATAGGGTGGTCGGGGGAGGGGGGGGTCAGCCCGAGCCGCGTGACCTGGGGGCGTGGACCCCGAATGCGCCGAGAAACCGCTACCTGAGCTCTGATTTTCTTTCACCCCGGTCTGTGCTCTCCTCTTGGTTCTCAAAACCCGCACATCCAGGGAGAGGGAACTGGAGATAGGAGCTTGGGCCCCGAGGTTGGGCCGTCGCCCTATGCAGCGACGAATCGCGTGAACCTGAGGCCGTTCGGTGGCCCCCAGCCGCCTGCGGACCCTTCCGTCTCGTCATGGCGAGATTCTGGGTCGGCCTGGCCGGCGCCGGCTTCTTTCTTGCGTTACTGGTTTTGCATTCGCGGTTTTGTGGCTCCCCGGTGAGTCGAGCAGTGAAGA
Source organism: Proteles cristata cristata (assembly GCA_017311185.1). Taxonomy (NCBI): domain Eukaryota; kingdom Metazoa; phylum Chordata; class Mammalia; order Carnivora; family Hyaenidae; genus Proteles; species Proteles cristata. The sequence goes on from JAESUZ010002504.1 coordinate 141,181, forward strand.
AATGTGTGTCGGGTGTGTGGGGACGCGGTTGAGAGGCGACCCCGCTGTTGCGGGGTGCGGGTGGTGGTCTCTGTCTCCCGCACTAGCTTGTCTCAAAACCCGCACCGGGGGCGCAGCTGCCCACGTCTCGCTTTGTCTCCACGGGTTAAAAAGTTTGTATATGATGCATCGCCGATTTCCTGTGTTCTTTCCCCAGATCCCGCTACGTCTCAAGTAATTTGCAGGTTTGTACGGTGGCCCCCTGGGTCTTCAGGCTCTAAACCCATTCCCGAATCATTTCTGTCCAGCTGTCTCAGCACCTCCTTGCCACGTGTCAAGGCATGCTTAAAAATAAGCATTTACTTGGGGTGTTTTGTGGGTTTTTTTTGTATTCAACCTAGAGAGTAAATTGAATCTTAATTTTTTTTTAAGGTTTTAAGAAAATTTGCTTTTCAAGTTTCTTGGAGAACCAAAGAAATTCTATACCGGCTGGATGTGGATTGGCCTAATCATCCTGAATACTTCACTGGAGCGACATTTAGTGTTGCAATTGACTCTCTCAGCGGATTGGTTTACGTAGCCCAGGTGAGTAAAATAGGGATTAAAAAAAAAATTATGAACACAAAAGAAACAACTTCCTGTTTTGCTGCTGGAAGTAACCGTATATGTTTACATTATGCTAGTTGTGAAATTTGGCTTTTGGATTGGCTTTAAATAAATATTTTGGTTTCGAATGTAATAACTCATATTGTTAGGTTTTGAAGCTGGTTTTCTGAACGTTATTAAATTTCTCAATTAACGTTTAATTTTTGTTTCTCTCTACCAAAGTAAAGATTACTTTCTAAAAACTGATCCTATCTAAGCAGTTATTTTTATATACCTTCAGAGAGGGGATAACATCCCAAAGGTATTAGTGTTCACAGAGGATGGATATTTCCTACGATCCTGGAATTATACAGTTGACACACCTCACGGTATATTTGCAGCCAGTACACTACATGAACAATCTGTCTGGATCACGGATGTAGGAAGTGGTATGTGTAGTAATATCTCTTAAATTATCTTGCTAGAAATCCTATTTTTATCCCTGTTCTTGCTTATATGCTTTAAAATCAAGAATTGCTAAATCTAATCGTAATTTCTTTAATGACTTATGAAATCACTTCTTTCTAAAAATCTTTACATTGTATTTCTGTAGAGTCAAGACATTTAACAAGGAGGCTACAGTTGTGATTTTTCCATTAACATGTCAAGGGACTTTTCCTCCTTAAAGTACCAGTTGTGAGAGTATACTTTCAGGGATGTTTTTATACTTTGTTAAAAACATCAGCTGCTCCTCCCAGGTTAAATAATTGTAAACCTCTTCTGTGAAGCCAGAAAACTAGCAATCTCTGAAAATTAACGGAGTCCCTGTCTCGTTTTCCTTTACCAGTTCTCTTTCAAAAGAGATTGTGCCAAGAAACCAGAACTACATTGTTCCCCAAAATGCAAGATTTTCAGAAACTGCTGGTGTTAATGTGTCTGAAATCCTACCAGCTTCAGCATGTCTGAAATTTTCCTTCCATCAAGTATTTTTAGTAGAGTGTGTTGTAAATCAGAGGAAGCACAGTTGAATTTATGGCTGTGAATGTTTTCAGAGGTAGCTGTTGGCGTATTCTTGTGGCTTAAGACAAGACACTACCAGAGATAACCTGTCATTATTATTTCAGGATCTCAGGAATGAATGGGATCATAAAGATAGTATTTCTAGTAATCTTTGGCCCAGTTACATTCATGGCTTGAAGGACCTCCTGTTTCTTCACTTCTTGCCAATTCAGATGCCACTTTGGAATTAATGAACTCTCAGTTTCTGAGGTGCTGTTAACTATTTGTTCTCAGAACCCAAGAGATTTCTGAGCCTCAGCCGATAATCCATTTATTTCAAAATGTAGTTTGGATGGTAAGATTTTGGTTAGAAAAAAATCTAGATTACTTCTGAGTTCATTCTAATACTGTAATGAAATATGGCTTTTCCACTCCTTTTTTTCCCCAGGATTTACTGTTAAAGGCCTTTACTTTTTAATTTATTCCATTCATGTGATTTTTTTTTATAAACTACTTCACTGATTCCCACAAATAAAAAGAACACACATGACCTCTTCATTCTTTCCATTATAGCTGTTTTTTTTTCATGCACAAATCCAGAGACACTTTATATTCCTTCCCATATTTTGAAGAAATACATTCCCTTTAATAAAAATATGGCTGTAAATGAGCCTATTAAAAGAAAAAAAACTCCACAACAATGTTCTCTACTGGTATTCTGTGTCTTTTGCCAAATTTTTAGAAACTTTGAAGATTGCATTCTGTAATAATATTATGTTCTCTTATTATTGCTACAAACTAACTCAAACTTTCAAGACAGGTATAATAATAAATACATTTTTTTAAGTTAGAATAAATATACTTTTTAAGCTCAGTGTATCCAGTTTTTTTTTTGATTTTTTAATATTTTATTTATTTCTGTGAGAGAGACAGCATGAGCAGGGGAGGGTGAGAGAGAGAGGGAGATACAGAATATGAAACAGGCTCCAGGCTCTGAGCTAGCTGTCAGCACAGAGCCTGGCACGGGGCTTGAACCCACAAACCAGTGAGATCATGACCTGAACCGAAGTCGGACGCTTAACCGACTGAGCCACCCAGGCACCCCATGTATCCAGTTTATTTTTTGAATGCCTAACAGTTAGTTTGGTCTTGGTATGCCTTCAAGTTGATTTCTGTTAACTGCTCTGTGGTTTTTTTTTCCTACTTACTACTACCTTCCTTTATATTTTTGCTTTTAAAGAATTTCAATTCAAAGAAGTCTTAATGTAAGTGAGAAGATATGATACTAGCAATTTGGGAAGATGTATTCCCTTCTTAGGAAAAAAGTTAATGAGTTGAATTTGAACTTGTTTCCACTAGGAGAAAGTGTAGTTTTAAAAATCTGTATTCTAGTGAACTTTTTGTTGACCTACTAAAATTTGAGAGTGTATGATTGACTGAAATAATGATTTTCAAATATAAGTTCCTTTTCCAGTTTTTTCCACAAGGAATGCTTATTCAAGGTTGTACTTATGATGAAAAAAGAAAATGGTATACCCATAATTTAACATCACAATTTCCTGTATAAGGACCCAATGGTTTGGTTTTATTTATTTGAATTTAGAATCTGCTTATTTTGGAGTACCTGAGACTTTAATTCATAACAAATTTGGTTGGCACTAATGAAGAAGCTCAATTGCTTGTGAAATACAGCATTCAATTAGCTGAGCCTATTAACTTTTCATTACTGTTTAAATTTTTGCTTTCTGTTTGCTTGAAAAACATGAATGTTTGGACAGTAGTTGTATTTGAGAAGTGTGTGTGTTTGTCTTTACAGGATCCTATGGTCATACTATTAAAAAGTACAATTCCTTTGGTGATCTTGTTCAAGTCTTGGGCACCCCAGGCAAAAAAGGCACTAGTTTGAATCCCCTGCAATTTGATAACCCCGCAGAATTATATGTAGACAACACGGGAGATATTTACATTGTGGATGGAGATGGAGGATTGAATAACAGATTGATCAAATTGTCCCAAGGTACCTGGCTTAATTTTGTATGGTATTACAAGAATATTATTTAATACATTGGATTTGCTTAATTTGTTTGATACCTGGTAAATATAACTATTACATGTTATATATGAAGCTGTGTGTAAAGGACTCAAGTGAGTTGTGTGGGATGGCCAATAATAAATGATTCTCATAATAGGCTTGCTTAATTCTCTCTCACAAGGTAGGCATTTGCTTTGATTGAAACTGGAGGCAGTTTGGGGGTTTATAGTGGGCTCAAGAAGTAAGTAGTTATCCTATCCAGTTAAGAGTGAGGAGGTTAGGAATCTGGCCTTCCAGAGCTGAGATATCCTTCAGTTTGATTGATCAGCTAAGGGTTTCATTGTATTTAGTGTTATGTGTCAGTAGTATTCCAGGTGCAGGTCTATCTCAGATGGAACAGTTAAATGGTATTCCGTGGTATGGGTTGTTAAGGTAAAATAACATAGGAGAAGGAGAAACTACCGTTGACTGGAGAAGGAGAGTAAGAGTTCATAAAAGAAGTAGCTCTTGAACTCAACTGATTTTGGTGGGAGAAGAAGAGGGTGGGAGGAGCGATCCCAGGCTCTATCACACAAGGTCTGCAGGTGGTAATTAGCAAGTTTTACAGGAAAGGAGCTGAGGATGTAATTTTTGAACAGTGGGAAGTAAGATTTGGGATGTTCTTGAAGCCTTAGCTATGAGTTTTGAAGCCATAATTTTGCCTTTAAAAAGTCTAAGGCTTTTTAGTGGGACAGTTATGTTATAGAAGCAGAGTTTTTACATGACACTGTATCGAGGTATATTTGCAGTAAACTCTGTCATTTGGACAGAACATAAACTCCTACGTGGAGGCTATGTAGTCAGCTTATCAACCAATAACTAAGTTTGGTTGGTGATAGCTAAAGGGAGGTGAAATGGGGATAAAGCAAGAATCAAAAAAATCTATGAAAGAACCCCAGGAGAAAGACTGAATGTGGGTGTATTGGTTTCTTGTGGCTATGATAAAAAAAAAAAAAAAAAAAAAAGGAAAAAATTGCCACAGGGGCGCCTGGGTGGCTCAGTCAGTTAAGCATCTGATTTTGGCTCTGGTCATGACCTCAAGGTTTGTGAGTTCAAGCCCCACTTGGGGCTTGTTCGAGCCCCTCTTGGGGCTTGCTGCTGTCAGCGGAGAGCCCACTTTGGATCCTCTGTCCCCTTTGCTCTCTGCCCCTCCCCCACTAACTCTGTATCTCTCTCAAAACTAAATATTTTTTTAAAAATTGCCACAAACTGGATGGCTTAAATGGAAACGTATTCTGTCGTGGTTTTGAGATGCAGAAGTGTGAAATCTAACGGGCAGGCCGTGCTCCCTCCAGTGGCTCTGGAGGAGAACCCCTCTTTGCCTCTGCAGCTTTCTGTGGCTCCAGCTCCCCTCGGCACAGTGAATCTCCAGACTCTGCCTCTGTCTTCAGATGGCCGCCTTTTCTGTGTGTGTCTGTCTCAAATCTCCCGCTCCTTTCTCTTACAAGGACACTAGTCGTTGGATTTAGTGTCCACTCTAAATCTAGGATCATCTCTTCACAAGATCCCTAACTTCGTTATATCTCTGAGACTCTGCGTCCAATAAAGTCACCTTCACAGATGCAGGATCCCCTGTTACTCAGGCTCAGACGTATCTTTTGGGCGTAGAGGTACAATTCAACCTATCATGGGGGTAATAAAGGAGACAATATAAAACATAATGTGAATTACTAAGCTCAGAGGAGTTGTAATATAAATTAGTTGGGAAGGAGTACCAGTTTGAGGGAGATGTTGACATGAATCACAAACAGTGGTTTTCAGTGATAAAAAATTCAAACGGAGATAGTCATTAAAAAAGTCACTTAATTGCTTCAAACAAAGAAGGAATTTTGTTTCTTCTGGTGAAACATAAGAATTAGACAAATTGGTTTATAAACAAAAAGCCGGAAAAGCATAATAGGCGTTATAATTGAATAGTATGTTTGCAACTTAAGACATAAAATATAATATGCAAAGGTATAAGGTATTCTATATGTGGCTCTGACCAACTATGTTTACCTCTGTCAGATTTTATGATGCTTTGGCTGCGTGGAGAACGGGGGACGGGGCCTGCCCAGTTCAACATACCTCACAGTGTTACAGTTGATTCAGCTGGTCGGGTAAAAATACACTCATTGTGTCTGGAACTGTGTATCTGTGTGTGTGTGTGTGTGTGTGTGTAGTGTATGGACCTATACATGTAGATCTTGGTGCACATGTGTGTGTCCTGACATCTAAATATGTATGAACGTTTGTGGTTGTGTGTCTCCGAGTACGTCTGGGCAGTCTCTTTGGGGCTGGGGATACCCACATACTCTTATAAATGTTTGAGTCCCGTAGTGGAGAGAGTTCCCCAAATATTTAAAAATGAACAAAATAGATTTTCTATGTCACTTAAAGGTAGAAGGAACAAATAAAGGGATAGACCATAAATGAAGTTACCTGAAAAAGAAACGAGTCGCTCTCCCACTAAGAAAACTACGACATGTTTGAAAATACTTTTAACTTTAGAATTAAATTAATTCTAGAATATGTTGGTCAAAGGGGAGAAGGGAGAGGTCAGTTTTGGGACCTTGAAATCAAGAGCCACCTAGGCAAGCTCCCTTCTCACTAGCTTCAGTGTGAGGAATAGAAAACTTTCACTGACACCTTTCAACCCAATTCTTTCTTCCCACCTCGTCTCTTTTGCACACCTGTAAGTATACATACCACTTCTTTGGGGCTACTTTCCCAAGACCAAATCCCCTGCCTAAATATTACCTTAGTTTCTCCTTCTGTTTTCCTGTAGTGGCCTTTACTTCCTCATTATGGTAACTGTCACACTGTCATATCAATGAATCGTCTCCCATGACAGTGTAGACGGCATACATGCACGTACTGAAGCTCCTTTGCTTTATACCGTGGTGCCTGGCGCAGAGTAGTCACCCTGTATGTAAGTGAAGTGACTCAACGACTTTCTACGCAGTGGATGTACCAGACAACCTTGGCTTCATACCACTAGGAATTTAATCCCTTTCCACTTACGATTCTGTGGTCGGCAAGCGACCTTCTGATTGTGATTTGGCTTCCTATGTAGACCAAGTGAGAATGTTTTAATCATAAAATCTTTATAAGTAGTTCTCAGTATAGACAGGAAGGTAACTGAACATGGAAATTCTTCCTGTAAGTGGGGAGCTAGAGAGTTGGAGTTTTGGTTTTAAACACATGACACTGCTGAGCCTGGTTAACTTCTCCCTTTGTGGGATAAGAACAAAATCCAGTTTCTGAGTAGGCAAGACTTAGATGCTGGTAAATTCTCCACAGTGATAGTGGAGAGGCCTTGGAGAACATCTGATGGACGTACTCTGGCTTCTGAAGGAGGAGACATGAGGATGTTCACGATGTTCAGACGCGCTCATGTTGTAACCACAGCCCTGCTCTTCTGAACATTTTACGTGACTAACTCATTTAGTCCTCACCCAGCCCTGTGTGAAAAGTTGATTAGGTGCAGAGCCCAACTTGCTGGTGTTTCTTAAACAAGATTCCTCCGATTTTGTTCAGTAGAAAGATAACGGTAACAATCTAAAGTATTACTCAGTCTTAGGATCTAAATTACATTTCTTCCTGGGTCACTCATCTAAGACAATCCCAAAATCATTAAGGAATCCATTCTTACTAAAGAATCCGGAATCAGGAAAAGATCTTGAGAAATTGCCTTACTTAGGGATCAGCACCCTTTCTGAAGTGACACAGCGAGTCCTTATTTGTGTCTTATTGTAGATGAGTGTAGTGGCTACTAAAATTCACACATATTGACAACTACATAGTCAGGGATACCTTGAAGAAATAGTCCCTGAATCCACAAACCCAGGATCCTGAAAGGAGGAGGCGGAGGTCAGCGGGGCTGGCCCATACTGCCGGTCCATTCTTGCGTAATCCTAGCTGCGTGTCATAGAATCACCTCACCGTCTGTATGCTGTAGGCTGCACGCGTCAAATATAGTACAGGAAAGGCCTTTTAAAGTGAATCTGCTTTCCTGTTTTATAACAAGTTTCCTTAATAACTCATACCAACCTATAGCAAAACTAAATTAGACCCGTTGTTAGGCTACTGTCATTCTTAAAAGCTACTGAAGTCTAAGCTTCCTCTTTCAGTGGTTGGCACTTGGGAAGTACTGTGGTAAAGAGCAGGTGGGTGTTGCTGCAAAAGGAATGAACACCCTAGCCTGAGCGTCCCCAGGAACAAGGCCGCGTTCCCTTACTTCTGTCTTCTGAGGAACTGACAGAGTAGCAGTACCCAGCCGGAAACTGATTGTCCTGGGAGAGGAATGAATGCTGTCCCTCCTCAGTGCCTCTGATCTTCCGCATCATAATGGAGGACTCCGGTTTTCTTGTTACTCAGATGTTTGATAGAGCAGACCCGGGTATTATCTCTGGGCTTTGACCTAAGACGGGTGGCCGGTAGTGGTCTCCCACTTACCAGAAGCTCACTTCGAACAAGGGATTTAAACTTTCTGAACTTTAATTTCCTGTCTGGAGATAGGGCTTTCTTGAGGCCCTCTAAGTACCAGAGGAGATGATGTATGTGGAACGTCCATCCCGCCCCTCTCCCCTTTTGTTTTCTTTCTCATTATGATGTGGATCTTTTGCAAAAAACGTTTTGTTGATTTCTCAGGTATGGGTTGCTGACCGAGGAAATAAAAGAATTCAAGTATTTGATAAAGACACCGGGGAGTGGTTAGGAGCGTGGAATAATTGTTTCACAGAAGAGGGACCTTCTTCTGTCAGGTAATGTTTCCTCTTTTTTTTTTTTTAAATGCTTGTTTTATCTGACTTATGTTTGCTTCTCTGAAGAGCTAGCTGAAAGTTTAAAATATTATTTTCAGAGCAGAACAGAGCAGAAAAGGAGCAGAAACAAGTGCGCGGAGAGCACACAATCGTTTTTCAGATCCCAGGCAGAGGAAAAGCGGTTAAGCGCCCAGCGCACTGGGATCCGGGTCTCAGAGACAACGTACGCTGGGCCCCCTACAGCGCTCACCCTCAGGATGCATATGGCGAATTTTTAAACATACAACGAAAATAGAAATCTTGAGTCTGTGATGTTAGCCTAGCACCACCTCTCCATTAGTTTCATTTTGTGTGGTACTCGCATCTTACTTTTTTTGGTTGTTTAAGCTAATCTTTGGCTACGTCTGCCATCACAGATCCTTTTTCCCTCATAAAGAGAATTAGACAAACTTAAATTCTCCTCGAGAGCACCCTTCAGCAAGTCTTCGTGCCCATTGTTGTTTAGTGCTATGGGGGAGAAAAATGTTGAGGAAGTAAACATTTCTGTTGATTTTGCGTACATTTATTCTGTAAAATGTCTCTCTCCTTAGATTTTCTCCTGACGGGAAGTACGTGATCACAGCCCAGCTGAATCTCAGCAGGGTCTTGCTGGCGGCCGCACCCCCGGTGGGAAGCATTGGCAACTGTTCTGTGATCAGCACGATCCAACTAGCAGATGAGGTTTTACCTCATCTCTTAGATGTCAGTGCGCAGACCGGTGCAATCTACGTAGCAGAAATTGGAGCAAAGCAAGTGCAAAAATTTGTCCCGATGGAGAGCTATTTTCCTTCATTCACACATTCGTAATGTTTCTTTTCCTGGAGATCTTTCAAGTGGAAGTTCAGAGTCTCAAATTCATTGTCACGTTCTTACAAATAATGTTTAAACACAAGAATTTGTTTCTTTGTTTTTTCATGATCTAGTGATGGGAAGAATTTGTTTTTATGTCATTCAGAGCCATATGTTTTATTGCTGTTCTCATGACTTACTTTTACCTGTAAGTGCATAAGGCTATTTTAATGAAGGAAATGTAATTCTAAAAACTGGGGTCTGAAAGAGGGACTAAGATTGTAACGTAGGTATTTGCCATGGCAGGCCCAATCCTCTCCGGGAGCAAGACGGAAGGGAATAAAAGTGGGTTTTGCAGGCTGTATTGAATTTCATGTGAAGGACTATGAACCTCCAGTTTGTTCACCTTGTATAAAATGTACATTTTGAGAGATTAAGTCAGATTGATGGGTACCCACAGGATGCTAGCGCCTAAAGATTCAGAGATGAAGAATCAGGACTTCCCTTTGTGAACCTTTTCAGTAGCATATGGTCCAGTGGAGATCAAGTGTGCAAACTGATAGAACACAGTGACAACAGACCTCAAGTGTGTCATGTGGGAACATTACATCTGACTGGGGGAATCCTGGAGATTTTGCAGGGAAAATCAATTTGAGCTCCTAACTTGAGAAACCAAAGAGCGGAAAACAAGGTGGTCCAAATGGACAAGTTGTAAAAAGTTACAGACTTGCTGCGAAGTTTGATAGGCTTGCTTTTAAAAGCCCAGCTTGCCTGGGTCCTTGAGCTGTAAGATACTTAATTTCAACCTCTAAATGTAGAAACAAAACCGCTGGCATTTAAGCACTTTCCTGAAGGATCTTTAAAAATAAAAACTGGAATGATTTTATTAAAGGTAGAATTAAAAATAGGGCCCTTCGTTCCTCTTTCGCTTCCTCCCTCCTTCCTCCCCTCCCTTCCTTCCTTGTCTTCCTTTTTTAAAACATGAACTCAGTTCATTCCTAACATTTGTCTACCTCAAAGAAGTTTTAGAATTATATATATATGGGGATATGTACTGAACACTTGAACTATTAAGGTGAATAATTTCTTACCTTTCTATTTCTGTGTCTTTCTACTCTTTGGTCTGAATACTGGCTTCCCAGGAAAGACCGTCTTTTCAGTTCTGGTGTATTCTAGGCTTTGGCGGAGCCTTGTCATATGATCTTTCAGGTCATTCCTCCCCTTTGTCTTCTATTCACCTCCTTCTTTATCCTAGACTCGCACTGTAACCCATGCAGCATGTGAGAAAGCGTGAGCTGACTCTCCTCATCACCCATTATAGCGGCTGTCTGTTTTCCAGACCTCAAGGGAATCACGCTGGTTTGATGCTCCGATCATATCTTTACACAATTAGTGAAATCTACCAACAGGAAACTGTCCTGTGTTCCAAGGCCTTTGATTAAGTGTGTTTGTGCTACTGATCATGCTGTATGATCTTAAGTGAGTCTTTTTAGTGTTTCTCCTTGTAAAACAAGAGCATTGCTGTGCTTCCTCCTTCTGAAATGCTGCGAGGATCCGATGTCCAGCAGATACAGATGTGCCCTTTGAAATCTACAGCTCCAAGTGCTCGCTTCGGCAGCACATATACTAAAATTGAAATCTACAGCTCCGAGTGCATTCAAGGCAGAAATTCTTTTTTTTTAATTTTTGTTTAACATTTATTTATTATTGAGAAATAGAGACAGAGCATGAGCAGGGAAGGAGCAGAGAGAAGGGCAGACACAGAATCCGAAGCAGGCTTCAGGCTCTGAGCTGTCAGTACAGAGCCCAATGCAGGGCTTGAATCCACAAACTGAGATCATGACCTGAGCTGAACCAACTGACCCACCCAGGCGCCCCCAAGGCAGAAATTCTTAAGAGTTACTTCTACCTGCTTAACTTACGTGATACCGAATATCAAGTTTGCCTTAATTTTGCATTTAGTGCTTTTTTCGAAACTTATCCTCATGAACGTTATGCAGCTCAGCGAATATAGTAAATTTATTTGGATAGAAGGATGTGATTTGATAGTTCTGTTTTATTTTTAAGCCAGAACAAGAAGTGCAGATATCTCTTAGAAGGTAAACTCATCTTGTCATTTCAAAAATGTTGTATTTTTGTTTTATACCAGATTTGTATAAAACTTGCTGAAAGTTTTATTGTCATATATCTTGCTAAAAGTGTGTATTAGCATATTTGTAATCAGAGTATTTCACTTTTTTCCTTTGGATTAATTGGTTAAATGACTGAAAAATGTTGTATTTTCATTTTAAACATACGAATTAAACTTTTGGAAAGAAAAGGCAGTATTATCTGGCCCCCCAATTAATGTTTGATTTTATTGTTATAAAAGCCGTTTTGGAACTTCTTATTCTGTTAAAGAATTTCAGCAATCCTGATGTCACAGGTTGGGGCTGGGAGAGTATCCTTCATCCACATGTAAAGTAAGACTGAAGCGCGCTTTGCTTGAGTTTGCTTTTTGGACTGAAAACCCCGTGGCTACTGGGGGAGGGGTGGTACAAAAGATAGTGATACTAGGTAACTCTAAGTATTTTTGCTTTAGAAATAGGACCTTTTTGTGACTCTACGGTCTAGATCTCTAGGTGGAGGCATTCTAAATTAGAAAACCAAAGCCTGTAAGTATCATCCCTGACCTCTGTTAGAACGTCGGGTCTCTACAGTGGAATTCTTAACCTGAGTGAAATTAGAGGGTAAACTAAGAAGACCCATAGGACTTGTGCTTCAGTCACTTACCAGGGGAAAAGACTCCTCCACGCGTTGCGGCTGTCAGGCTCAGTAAAGGCACTGAAGTCCCAACTTCTATTCTGCCTTGCTGTTTTGAACACTGGCTTTGAAAACTGGGTGTACGGGATGGCCCACACTGCATCCGGAAACTCACAGATTTGTGCTCCTTTGATTCACCAGAGTGAATCTGTTGGCATCAATAAAAAAAGTATCCTGGGGCGCCTGGGTGGCTTAGTCGGTTAAGCGTCCGACTTTCGCTTGGGTCATGATCTCGCGGTTCGTGGGTTCGAGCCCCGCGTCGGGCTCTGTGCTGACTGCCAGCTCAGAGCCTGGAGCCTGTTTCAGTCTGTGACTCCCTCTCTCTCTGACCCTCCCCTGCTCACGCTGTCTCTCAATCTCTCTCTCCTAGAAATAAATAAAAATATTAAAAAAAAAAAAGTATCCTGAATGTAGGACTTTGTTTTACTCTTTAAAATTTCAGCAATAATCAAATAAAAAAACCTTTTTAAAAAGAGTCATATTCATTTATTGAATAAAAGCATGAGAGCACAGAGGTGTGAAGGCACTCGGGTGGGGGTCCTCCGCCCTCGTACTGGACCGTCCATTGGAGAAAGAAAAGGCTCGAAAACAGTTTCCTTTCAGTTCAACCTCGGAGGCGCCGCACTCGCGCTTGCACTTGTCTTACCTTCTTGATGCACGAGAGGGCGGCAGAGTCCTGCTTGTGAGCGTTTCTTGGAACCAGCAGTGGAGCTTCGTCTTTATACTTCTATTTTTTAACAATTGAGGTTAACCATACTTTAAATTTTTTGTCTTTTTCTTTAGCTTGTCTGTCTTGAGGACATTAGCGTATAGGTGATGTCCTTTCCAAGGGTTATTGGGAATTTTTACTGTTTAGACATTCCCATGTTTAAACAAAACAAAAGAAACCCAAAATACTTTTCAATAAAAGCCAAACTAACAGAAGTGAATGACTCATTTGAAACTGAAACGTGAAGAGGAGTTTAGTGCAATAGAAAATATATTCATGTTACCAGAGAATTAACCCTTTTCTCCTTACTGGATTTTTTTTTTTTTTTGCTTTAAACAGTGTTGCTTCATGGTTGCTGGCTCTTTTACAAATAAGAAAAATGGATTCTTTACAAAGAGGTCAAGAAATTTCTCCACCAGATACTTACCCATAGAATCCATGAGTTTGTAGAGTAAGTTAATCCTGTGAACAGGTAGTGACATAGAGACACTTGCTTTGTAAGAACTGAGTGGAATCGAAGCAGTGAAAAATCGCGCTTTTTGAAACTTTTGTTTCTTCCATTGTAAACAATGAAATGATATTGTTATGATTTAATTCTGCTTTTATGTCACAGTGGCCCATCTTGGGGGAGCCTGTTTTTTGCCCCTATGATAGTCTGTGACCCTGGTAAACAGATTCAGGGTGTGGAGTTTCCCTCCGGTTGCTACATGTAAGAGAGAATCCAAAAGCAGTGGACCAAAATAACATGGTGTTTGGAAAGAATTCTGAGACCTTCGAAGGGTGATCATAGAGTAGTATGAGCAGACGTACTGAGCTTTCCTCCAGAATGAAGATGATGAATGGAAATTAGTGTGGCCAGTTGGTCCAACTTAGTGAGAGAACATTCTAGCAAAGAGCAATTCAGCAGTGAACAGACTGTGTTCATACTGGAAGTGGTAAACTTCAATGATTCAGAACTTGAAAGCCGGACTTAGGTAGATCTGATTCTGATCCAACCTCTGCCACTTATTTGCTGTGTTGTTTTGAGACCCTGCCTCATTTCTCTCATTCGTGAAATGGAAATATTAGCATTTTCCTCAGGATCATTGTGAATAGAAACAAGATTGTGCATGTAGAACATTAAACCCAGTCCCTGGCACACAGTAAGCATGCCCCACAACTCAAGAGACTCATTTGTGGTATGTAAGCCAGAGCCCAGTAGTCGCGCCATCCTTTGGGCAGAAATTCTTACACAGGGAAGATAATGAGACCAGATGACCTTCCCTGTTGCGTGATTCCGTGTTTAGTCACACTATTGAAAACTAATACCGTGTAATATACTAAGTCATCTATCATTTAGAAATGGCCACTTTTAAAAAGCATAGATATTTTCAGGTACCAGGAATACGTGGTGAGCAAGGTAGACTCCTTTTCTGGAATATACATTCTAGAGAACAGTTTGGGAAAAAAAAAAAAAAAAGTGAAATCCTGATGAGAATTTATGGTAAATCTTAACACTTGGTAGGCTAAATAAACATGCATTCTCAATTTTCTTCCTTACGTCACCTTGGAGACGGGAAGAGCTAGCTGCTTGCTTTCTCAGCCCAACTAGCATGTAGGGGTAGTTGCATGTAGTGGTAGTTGCTAGTGCAACAAAAATGGAAGTCTACTGGGAGGTTTCTGGAGAATCATTTGCTTTTTGATTTAAAAAAACAAACAAAAAAAACCCAAAAGATATGCTTAGCACCACTGCCTTCTCCCTTCTTCCCTGACTTGAACTTGAATGTAATGCCTGGAGTTGCAGCAGCCATCTTGGGACTATAAAGCAATAAACCAACATTCTTTTTTTTTTTTTTTTTTTAATGTTTTATTTATTTCTAGGGGAGAGAGAGAGAGAGACAGCGTGAGCAGGGGAGGGTCAGAGAGAGACCGAGTCACAGACAGAAACAGGCTCCAGGCTCTGAGCTGGCAGTCAGCACAGAGCCCGACGCGGGGCTCGAACCCACGAACCGCGAGATCATGACCTAAGCGAAAGTCTGACGCTTAACCGACTAAGCCACCCAGGCACCCCAATAAACCAACATTCTTAAGGAAGGCTGGGATTTTATGATTGGAGGGCCACTGTACCGGCCTGGAAATTCCTTATTCCAGGTTTTTATATGAGGTGATTGAATGTTTTTTCAGATAAGAAGCATTTCTAAGAAATTCAGTATTAAATTACCCTGCATTCATTTGGATTGATATATTTTATGACTTTAAAATTCTATATCGAGGAAAATAAGTCAGTCTGCTCTTATCTCTTATTTTAATGTCCTTCAGTAAGATGTTATTGGTGGGTGTTTTTTTTTTTTCAATTTTGATTCTGCATTTCTTTTGAGACACATTAGATTCCTTTGTCAAATTTATCCCATACAGGGGCGCCTCGGTGGCTTAGTCGGTTAAGCGTCCGACTGTCGCTTAGGTCATGATCTCGCGGTTCGTGGGCTCGAGCCCCGCGTCGGGCTCTGTGCTGACTGCCAGCTCAGAGCCTGGAGCCTGTTTCAGAGTCTTTGTCTCCCTCTCTCTCTGACCCTCCCCTGCTCATGCTCTCTCTCTCTCCTAGAAATAAATAAAAAATATTTTTAAAAAATTATCCCATACATTTATTAATTTATAGCTATTACAGTAGGATTTTTTTCCCCCATTGCTAATTAGTTTTGGATGGTATAGAGAAAAAGTATTAATTCTTATGTATGTCATCTATTAGCATTAATAAACCCTTATTAATTTTAATTAGCTATTATACATATTCATATTTTCTAGGTATACCAACCACTCTGAAAAAAAGATACACTTTTCAATATTAAAAAAGATGTTTTTAATTTATTAATTTTTGACAGACAAAGACAGAGACACAGAATCCGAAGCAGGCTCCAGGCTCTGAGCTGTCAGCATATAGTCTGATGCAGGACTCAGACCCATGAACCGTGAGATCACGACCTAAGCCGAAGTCGGATGCTTAACCGACTGAGCCACCCGAGTGCCCGACACCTTTCAATATTTTTATTGTTTAATTTTAAAAATTTTATTGCATTAGCTACATTGTTCAAAATAATGTTAAATGATAGTAATGATAGGAAGTATCTTCATTTTATTTCTGATTTCAATGGAAATATTGGTACTTTACCAAATAATATATTTGCCTTGAATTTTGGTAATTTTCATACTTAAAAAGTTTTTAATTCCAGAATTTTGTTAAGAATTATTACTTAATTTTATAGTGGGTTTTGGCATTGATATATACAATGTATTGACTAATAAAAGATACAAATTTTTTCTTACAGTTATTGTTGGAAAAACTTTAGTTGTTAATTGATTTCTTGCTTGAAACTTCTATTCTTGAGAGAAAGAGGGCAGTAGAGTGCCATTATGTAGAATTTATCAATTATGTTCCACCCATCTCCAAAAGGAATTTGAGCCTCTTTACAAAATTTTTTAAATATGTTAAAATAGAGTAATGTCAAAATTTGCTTAGAGGGGAGGAAAATACAAATATTCAAAACTTGGATTAATAGTTGCAGCAGTTAAACATTAAGTTAATTCTGAGTTTCTTGTAGCCATAGCAAAGAAGGAAATGTGGATATATAATTTTCATCTAATAAAAGGAAATAGATCCATTCTTTAGGAAACAAGAACTTTTTTCCCCCATTTTTCTACTGCATGGAGCTTTAAAGCTGAAATAAAACAATATGCCTTCCACAAAATTTAATATAACATTAAGAAACTTTTTTTAATGTCATGAAAAATCAAGGAAGGTGTGACAAAGGGATAGGGTCTTTAAGCCGGTAGTTCAATAAATATTAAGTATTCTTATTTGTTTTATACACCATTGATCGGATGGATGCACAGAGTTTGTCAGGGCTCGATAGAATGATGGTGGTAATGTTCTGTGCTTCTGCTGTCCAACATGGTAGCCCCCAGCGCATGGGCTTTTGAGCACTTGAAATGCAGCTTCTGTGTCTGAGGAACTGAATTTTCTACTCTAGTTTTACTTAAATTTAAATTGTTACATGTGGCTACTGTATTGGACAAACACAGCAGGTGACTAGGTTTTCATAATAATGGCCAACAGTGTGGTTTTACTCAGTTTCCTTGTTCATTTGTGTAATTTGCTTTGTCTGTAGTGTGACCTTTGGCGATGTCTCTAATAATTTCACGAAGATTAAAGATTAAACATTATCATGCATCTTGAGATATTTAATTGTTGAATCTTTTGTTAAATATTTTCCAAAGGAAAGTGAAGTCATTCTGTGCAGAACTGAGGAAAATGGTTCTCAAAAAGCTTTTAAGTATTTATGTGTGTTTGTACTTACTTATTTTATCAGCTCACTTCTGGGAACATATCTATTTTTCTATCATCTTTTTTTCCCTGAAAAGAAACCATTTTTCACATGCAACAACTCAGGATTCAATGCAAATTTGTCTCACATAGATTTTTTTTTAAATGTTTATTTATTCTTGAGAGAGAGAGGTAGAGAGCAAGTAGGGGAGCAGCAGAGAGAGAGGGAGAGGGGATCCCAAGCAGACCCAAGAAGAGCCCCTTCCCCCACTCACACTCTGTCTCTATCTCTCAAAATTAAATACACATTAAAAAAAAAAGAAGGCTAGAATTGGAAAATCTATGGCTAAATATAAAGAATTTTTTCCTTTTAGAAAACTTTAGATAAGTGACTATTGAGGCACTTAGGTGGCTCAGTCAGTTAAGCATCTGATTCTTGATTTCGGCCTCGGTCATGATTTCATGGTTCAAGAGACCTTGCCCCACTTTGGGCTCTGAACTGGCAGCCTGGATGGACCTTGCTTGGTATTCTCTCTCCCTCTCTCTCTTTGCCCCTCACTTGCCTGTGTGCACATGCTCTCTCTTTCTCAAAAACCAAGTAAATAAATAAATGAACATTAAAAAAAGATAAGTGATAACATGTAGAATTTATATAACATGTAAAAAGAAGACAAAAATATCACAAAGGATGAGATGAGGAAATGAAAGCATACTGTTGTAAAAATATTCTGTGTCTCCCTCTCTCTCTCTGCCCCTACCCCACTTGCACTTTGTCTCTCTCTCAAAAACAAATAAATGTGGGGTGATTCGGTGGCTTAGTCAGTTAAGCATCTGACTTCTGCTCAGGTCATGATCTTGTGGCTCACGAGTTCAAGCCCTACAATGAGCTCTGTGCTGACAGCTCAGAGCCTAGATCCTGCTTCAGATTCTGTGTCTCCCTTTCTCTCTGCCCCTTCTCTGCTCATGCTCTCTCTCTCAAAAAGAAAAACATTAAAAAAAACCATAGAACAGGGGCGCCTGGGTGGCTTAGTCGGTTAAGCGTCCGACTTTCGCTTAGGTCATGATCTCGCGGTTCGTGGGTTCGAGCCCCGCGTCGGGCTCTGTGCTGACTGCCAGCTCAGAGCCTGGAGCCTATTTCAGTCTGTGACTCCTTCTCTCTCTGACCCTCCCCTGCTCACGCTGTCTCTCTCTCTCTCCCTTCTAGAAAGAAATAAAACATTAAAAAAAAAAAAAAACCATAGAACTAATAAATAAATAAATAAATAATAGACATTTAAAATTTTTTAAGTGAAAAAGATAAAATGCTATACAAATTGCCAATTCCAAAAGAAGCCTGGAAAAGAAGGAACTGGAACAAAACAAACAGGACAAATAGAAACATGATAGTAGATTTAAACCTGTCATATTAAATACTACATTAAATGTAAATGGCTTAAATACTTCAGTTAATATTCAGTAGTGTCAGAGTGGATTAAAAAAAAGATATACAAGATAAAAGATATATATAAACTTTATATATAAAGACAAGATAATTAAAAGTAAAAGGATGAGAAAAGATATTCCATTATAAAAAGTGATTATAAGAAAGCTGAAGTAGCTATATTACTGTCAAAGTAGACTTCAGAACAAGAAATATTACCAGAGATAAAGAGAGAAAGCTTATAATGATAAAAGGATCAGTTTTTGTCAGGCTGAGCTAAGAGTCAAAATGTGTATATGATTAGTGGCACTATTCCAGAAATATATTAAAAGGAAAATTGACAATAAAACAGAAATAGACAAATCCACCATCATAGTTAAAAATTTTAAAGCCCATCTCTTAGCAATTGATAGAACAGCTCGACACCCTGTGATCTAGCTGTAGATAAAGATAAAATAAAAATTAAAGATATAGGTGATCTGAATAACACTATCAAATTTAACCAAATCAATATTTATAAAACACTATGTATAAATAACTGCAGTTTACACATTCCTTTTAAGTGCATAGGAAACAGACACTAAGACCACATGCTAGGCCATAAAACAAGTCTCAATAAATTTAGACAGCTTGGAATCATAACAACATATTTTCTGACTATATTAGAATTAAATTAGGGATAAAAATATGGTTTCTGAAAAATCATTGAATAATTGAGAATTAAATACTACATTTGTAAATAATTTGTGTCACAGAAAAAAATCACAGCAGGAATAAGAAAATACCAAGTAAATAAAAATACAGGTCAAAATATGTGAAATTCATTTAAAGCAGTGCTTAGAGATATATTCATAGTTTTAACTATTTATGTGAGGGGGGACATTGGGATAGCTCAGTCAGTTAAACATCCAACTCTCAATTTCAGCTTAGGTAATGATCTCATGGTTCCTGAGATCAAGTTCCTGGCTGGGTTCTTTGCTGACAGTACAGAGCCTGCTTGGAATTGTATTTCTCTCTCCCTTTCTCTCTACTGCTCCCCAGCTTATGCATGCATGTTTTCTCTCTCTCTCTCTCTCTCAAAATAAATAATTTTTAAAAATATTTATATGAGGAAGAAGAAAATCTGAAATTAATAGTCTATGATTCAAACTTAAAAAGAAATGGAAAAGCAAACAAAATCAAAGATGGGTAAGTAAACAAAGAAATAATGAAAATCAAGTAGAAAACAGACAAAATTAATGAAACAAAAAATAGATATTAGAAGTGATCAATGAAATGTATAATATATATCAAGAAAAAACCCAAATTACTATTGTCCAGAATGAATATTATTACTATAGTTCTCATAGACATTAAAAGAATAATAAAGAAATACAAAAAAACTTTATACCATAAAATTTGACCACTTAGCAGTTGGCAGACTTTTCCTGTGAAGGGCCAGACAATAAATATTTTAGGCTTCATGGGTCATGCAGTCCATTCAATTACTCAGCTCTCCCATTGTAGCATGAATGCAGCTATGGATAATGTGTAAATGAATGAGTATTGATATGTTTAAACTAAACTTTACTTACAAAAATTGCTGACACCACCATGGGTATGGATGAATCTGAAAGAGATTATTCTGAGTACAAAAAGCCAGAAATAAAAGAATACATACTGTATAGTTTTATTTATATGAAGCCTTAGAAAAATCAAACGTAATCTATAGTGATAGAATGTAGATCAGTGTTTGTCTGAAGCCATAATGGGTGTTGGTGATTAACTGTGAATGATATGAGGCAACTTTTTTCATATTTTGGAAAAACTCTATATCTTCATTTTGGTGATAGTTTCGTGGCTTTATATCTGTTAAGGTTTATCAAACCACACACTTAAACTGGGTAGGTTTTATTGAATGTAAATTAAACCTCGATAGATTTCATTAAAAATCAAAACAGAAGGGGCGCCTGGGTGGCTTAGTCGGTTAAGCGTCCGACTTTCGCTTAGGTCATGATCTTGCGGTTCGCGGGTTTGAGCCCCGCGTCGGGCTCTGTGCTGACTGCCAGCTCAGAGCCTGGAGCCTGTTTCGGTCTGTGACTCCCTCTCTCTGACCCTCCCCTGCTCACGCTGTCTCTCTCTCTCTCTCTCCTAGAAATAAATAAAAATATATAAAAAAAAATCAAAACAGAAGATTGGAGAATGGGAACAGAAGCAAAATAGATGGGAAAACAGAGAATGAAAACAACAGAAAAGAGACTTCGGTGGAGGAATGGTGGGTGAGAGAAGAGCTGTTGGATAATCTTGACCCACAAGTACATTTGGTGAGTGAAAGTACGTGATTAGGTGTAAGAGGAAGTAAAAAGAACGTGAACAGCTGTTGTATAGCAGATGCGAGGAAAACAAACTGAGTGAATTCATTGTCAACTGAAACCAGAGAGCAAGAATATTGAATGTCAGGTATTCTCATTTCCTTTAGTTTCTTTAGCCATGGTTTGTAGCCTAGAGAAAGCAGCGGGTAGGCATTATGAAAGGTTAGGGATTCCAGAGCACATATGGCTAGTAAGTACATAGTGTTAGGAAAGCAATATAGATAGGGCCACCTGGGATTTAAGGGATAGGAGCGGTAAACCTTGGTTAGTGAAGAAAAGGTAGAACAGGTATGCGAGATAGGAAAAGTGAAATGTAAAAATGATTAGGACTAAGAAAAGTACTTGCTATGATTAGTTGATACCTGATGCAACCTGAACTTTCCAAAGTAGTGTAGTAATGGAAAGTAGCTAAGCCTAGAAATACCAAACTCTTCTACCAGGTACAGACTTTTAAAAAAGTCCCTCTCCTCTCTGTAGGGAATAATCTCAATGGACATCAAACCTATCAACGGGTAGCTTTGACAGAAAAGTATTTACATTCTCCTTAGTGTATGGATCTCAATGACATATTTTTTAAGAGTTATTTGATACCTAGCCTCTCATTTATTATGGGCCTTACAGTCTGCAACGCAGGGTATGCTTTAATGTATAACTCCTAAAAGCATAAGACAAGTTCACTGTAGAAAAAAAAAAAAAAAAAAAGAAGGGGAAAAATGGACTAAAATGTTTTTAGCCTCTCAGAGCCTTAATAGGGCTGATGATGGATGATTCCTACCCAAGAAAAAGAGGACAAAGAGATTTCGGCTCATCAATAAAGCATCTGACTTCTCGAGAAATGGCTGGAGATTAAATTTAAAGTCAATCTTAAATTAATTTGACAAATGCACATAAAGATTATTACCTGCAACAATAGGAATGTCAAACCTATAAGTATCTATGTGGAAACAACAGCTTATAATTAATATAGAAAAAAAAGAACACTGCTTTTCCTAGGTAGGAGCATAGAAAAGCCAATTTTGAAGGAAAATTGTTATCCGGACGTTTGATAGGACATCAGCTTTCAAGATTATGACTTATTTTTTAATAGCTTTGAAATGTTTCTTGAAGACTCCCCTCTTATACTGACCACTCCCCTTTCAATTCTTAAAGTACTTAGTATTTATTTGTGATTTGGGAACCTAAATATATGTATTCTCAATTGCTTCTGTCTGTCTTGACTTCCGTCAAGCCTGCAAAATAATAGAGAATGGAATTTTGGTCTCTTTCATAATGCTTTGCCTAGTGCTATGCACATAATAAACGCTCAATTGATACAGTCACACCTGGCTTCTGAGATCCTTCAACAGTAGAGAATAAGGGAGCTTTTAAGGCAGAATTTCTAGTCTCAGAGCTGACTCAAGAGCAGGAATGATGTATTAAGAGGGAGTCTCTTACAGTGGCTAGTGCAAGCACAGAAAGGAGGAAAGGCTCTTCCTCCAGAACGTAAGTACCCCCTTGTTAGATCCAAAGAGTCCTCCTTTAAACAGGTTAACTTTCCTTTCCCTATGTGAAGATACAAGGGTAATCTCAACCTTTCTCATCAGGAGAAGATTGAAAAGTCTGATAATGGCATGAGCCACTCACCTGTATTCTCTCCACCTCCATCAATAGACTTCCAGAACCTGGAATGCCACCATCTAATGCAATGACTAGCCATGGGATGCAGTGGTAAAGTGAAGAACTGGAAATTCTTTCTAGGTGTGGTGTGCTACTGAGTGTGTCATCTACCTCCCTTTCGGTCCTTTCTCCTCTGTACAATTGGATCTCATAAGGTCAATGCGTGGTAAATAAATTTCCAGTCTACTCAAAGTACAGAGAGCAAGAAATGCCCCAAAGGCACTTCTAAATGAGAAGAATCCTTTACAAAGGGATACCTCCATATTTGGGGATACACGAAAGTAAACATTTTCATTTTAACTATGTACATTCACAGAATAGTCAGATTACCTCTCCACAGGAATCAGGGACATGGTCACAGAGAGTCCTTCCCCTTAAAAGGAGAGAAATTGGAAAAACAGTGAATGATGGCCCTCTTTCCACCTCTACTTGCAGTGTGATCTCAGACGAGTCATTCAAACTCTCCAGACCCATTTCCTCTTCTAAACTATGATCATGACAATGGTTCCTGCCTCATGAGATTATTGTGAGGATTTATTGAAATACTGCACTGGAAGAGCTTGGAACAGTGTGTGGCACATAGAGACAGTTCAATAAATACTAGCTATTCTTGTTGAAAGAAGTACAACGGATAGAGCTGTCAGGATACTAGAAGCTTTGTAGGACCCACAAACTTCATAACTTCCTTGAATTCAAGGTGGTTTTAGGACCTTGAAACTACCATGGGCATCTTATTTGGAAGACCCCAACACACAAAATAAACAGATAAAATATATAGTCATATTCTCAAGTAAATGTAATTGTTGTCATAACATTTTTGAAAAGATGTATAATTTTACTACCGACATCTTTCCTCATTTTGAATATATATATATCTTTTAGTTCTGAAACATTTTTTAAGAGAAAGAGAATGTGCATGTGCACTCGCACATGCATGCACAAGCAATGAAGGGGCAGAGAGACAGGAAGAGAGAATCTTTTTTTTTTTTTAATTTTTTTATTTATTTCTGAGAGAGAGAGACAGTGTGAGCAGGGGAGGGTCAGAGAGAGAGGGAGACACAAACTCTGAAATAGGCTCCAGGCTCCGAGCTGGCAGTCAGCACAGAGCCTGACGCAGGGCCCGAACCCACGAACCGCGAGATCATGACCTAAGCGAAAGTCGGATGCTCTTAACGACTAAGCCACCCAGGCACCCCGAGGAAGAGAGAATCTTAAACGGGGTCCAGGCCCAGCATAGGGCCAGTGTGGGGCTCGATCACATGACTGTGAGATCATGACCTGAGCTGAAATCAAGAGTCTAATGCTCAACCAACTAAGCCACCAGGCACCCCAGGTGTGAAACATTTTTCAAATGATAATTGTCACTGTGCTTTGAGTGCTTAACGTTCACCAGATACTGTCCTACGAGCATTATGTATGTTCACTTATTTAATCCTCACATTAACTACAAGATAGTTACCTCTTGCCTCCATTGTACAGATGAGAAAAACCAAGGCATAGAGAATCTAAGTGACTTCCCATGATGGTATAGCTAGTAAGGAGCAGAGCCCATGTAATGTCCCAACATGACATGCCTAGTAATGAGTAGAGCTTGAGTAATTGTCTGAAATGGTACAACTAGTAAGGACAGAGCTCAAGTTCCTTGACAAACATGACAAAACTAGAAAAGGGTAGATCTAAAGGAACTTGTCGAATAGGGCAACAATTGATAACTAGCAGCTTCAAGTAACTGCCCAAGATGGCACAGCTAGTAAGGGGCTGCGATTAAGTACCTTCCCCAGATCACAGACCCCATGAGGGTTGCAAATGGTAGGTGGTCTAGCACCGCACTCTCACTATTTCTTCTATAGTACCTCGTACTCTTCTGTAACTCATTGGTTCTGGGCTCTATGCAGTGTCTTCACACATAATAGGGCCTTTATTTTACATTTGTCTTCTTCCTCATTTCTTCAAAGTGGGTCTTAAGACAAAAGAGTCTGTTTTCTTGCCTTTGGGAGGCAAGGGAAGAAGAGCACTGAAAAGCCTGCCTCCCACTGAGCCACCTCCATCTAGAATGGAAGAGCCCTGAGGCTAGAATGTTGGCTTTTCTGAGGAGCACAAAGTTTGTTGAAGCCTGGGGCTGGAGAGGAGGAAGAAACGGGTTTAGGATTAGGAAGAGGCGACTGAGCAATTTGGCTTGGCATAAAATTTAAGGTTCACCAAAATACTCAGTAATCAAGATAAATTTAATAAAATACTTTTCAAAATTTAAAAAGGCAAAAAAAAAAAAAAGAACCATAAAGAAGAAAATTATCAAACTTTTCACATTTGGTGAAGCAATTGAGGCCAAGTCAAGCAAGATGAGTATTAGAAATACTGCATTAAAGGGGCGCCTGGGTGGCTTAGTCGGTTAAGCGTCCGACTTTCCCTTAGGTCATGATCTCGCGGTTCGTGGGTTCGAGCCCCGCGTCGGGCTCTGTGCTGACTGCCAGCTCAGAGCCTGGAGCCTGTTTCAGTCTGTGACTCCCCCTCTCTCTGACCCTCCCCTGCTCACGCTCTCTCTCTCTCTCTCTCCTAGAAATAAATAAGACATTTTAAAAAAAAGAAATACTACATTAAAATATTATTTATCTTAATTATTGCATTTTTGGAAACCCCTTAAATTTTGCGTCCAAGCGGAGTACCTCGCGTACCTCATCCTAATCCTGAATTGGGGAAAAGGGGAAGGCGGGCGTCATGGGAGCCTGAGGAATAATCCTGGGGCCTCGCATGAAAAAAAAATAAGACATGAAGCCTCACTAAGAACATCCCGTACAACCCTTGTCATACATTATTCCCTTTACTCCTCACAGCTACCCTTCAAGGCAACTATTAGCATGATCACTTGAAAAGTTAATTTATTTATTGGTGAGAGTGAGAGTGAGCAGGGGAGAGGCAGAGAGAGAGGGAGAGAAAGAATCCCAAGCAGGCTCTGTGCTCTCAGTGTGGAGCCTGACATGGGGCTTTCTCTCACGGTTTGTGAGATCATGACCTGAGCCGAAATGAAGAGTGGAGGCTTAAGAGATTGAGCCACCCAGGCGTTCCGGCGTTATCATTTATATAAGGAACCAACGCTAAAGCTACAAGGATAGAAAGTGACCACGCGGGGTTTCAAGATCTACCTGCGTCTGGAGCCTGGCTAGTCCCACTACTGGCTAGTACGTGCCTAGGAGCTAATAAGCAGAATTCTTGGCATTTTTTTCCTCTTCTAGGTTGTAAGTTCTATCACATGAAGACAGAAATCACAATGAGAAATTTCACTTACTTGGCCCCTCTGGAAGCTGCCTGAAATTTTAAACCACAGATTCCTCTCCTGGCACTTGAAAAAAATTACAGTTCCCCCCAAGAAACTCATGTATTCATGGCTAGTAAGGAGCTCCGTAAAGAAGACTGCTGATGGAATGCACCCTTTTGGTGTCAGTACACCATTTTCTGGGCCACAGCATATTTGGAACAGAAACGATCAGTGAAGTGAATTCTGTGACAATTTACACTTGTGTTGTAAATCCAGCCCGTTATTTATGGTAATCCAATTTTGGGTGCAGCGGAAAGAGAGTAGGCTTGGAGTCTGAAATGAAATCGACTGCCAATATGTTACTTTGAATCATTTACTGAAATCTCTCTGCGGTTTCAGTTTCCTTTTGTATAAAATAGGGTGTGTTTTTTTTTTTTCATGAAAATGAGATAATATGCAATCCTGCCTCCCTTAAATCAACATGATCCAGTGATGAAGAACCTCCATTGTAATTTCTACTTGCACATCAGGAATCCAGGTTCAGTCAATATTTTTACTCACTGCCAAATGTAATCAAGGCATAGGGCCCTCCTTGATCCAAGGAAATAATTGAAACTTTTAGTAAACAACTACCCATAGGTCTGGCTCCACGGTTTACTTCCTCATTGTTCTCTTCTATAGCTACTATTGGCATCTATCACAGCTTGGGCTCTGGTCCGTTAATAGATGGCTATTATAACTGTATTGTTATCATCTTGTTTGTACAAGTTCTGTTGTGCACAATAACCATTTGTCATCTAAGAAATCACCTTTTGGCTTCCACAAACTATGAATTCTATGAATTCATAGACTGGGCATAGTACTTCAGGCAGATTTAATCAAATACGTTTTTGTGCCCTAACAGGTTTTGGGCATAACTCCACTGTATTTAATTTATCTTTGTATGCTCAAAGGCAGGTACGATGCCTGGCTTGTAATAGGTTCCTCAAGAGACAATAGTTGATCCTTGATGGACATGACTAAAACAGCTGGGGGGGTTTCTGTTTGTTTGTTTATTTCATCCTTGGATATATAAATATTCCAAATAGTAGGCTCTCCAGAGTCTGCTATACCCTTTAGCAAATCACCCATGAACCAGAGCATCAGATTGAAAAATAAGAATGAGGGACTAAAAGATCCTGGTGTTGGATACTGGTCAAGCTTTTGACTTATTGGAACTAATTTACCTGAGTTGAGTTTTTTGTGTGTTTCGTTTTTCTGGAGAGGGAGAGAGACCACGAGTTGAAGAAAGGGGCAGAGGGAGAAAGAGAGAGAGAGAGAGAATCTCAAACCAGCTCCATGCTGAGTGAATCGTTGCAGGGCTCGATCCCATGACTCTGGGATCATGAACTCAGCCTTAACCAAGAGTGTTGGACGTGCAACCGACTGAACCACCCAGACGACTCATTGGATCCAATTCAGATCAAAGACTAATTCTTGCCATTTAGCTTCATTTTCTAATAGTTGGGCATTTGATCCTTTAGAAAGACCTTCTTTGGAAAATTCATTCATCCAACAAATATATATCAGTTAATGGAGCTCCGTCCTATACACAACCATAACACATTATTCCCTCAAGGCTGTGTCCCTGCCACAGCTCTGTGTATAAGGATGGGGCAGAAGGTACATTCCAAGAATGCGAGAGGAAGTGAGGAGCTCCAGTCACCCAGGTTCAGCTCAAGGGCCCAGCAGGTAGCCACATCTTCCTGATGACCTCCCTCCAGCAGTCTGGTATTAAGGAGGAAATAGAAAGGAGTGATCTTGTGACTTTAGAATCGATGGCACTGAATTCCTTGGAACTGGATGAAGAGAGTGAGGGACAGTAAGGAGTTAAGAATGACTCCAGATTTTTGGCTTGAGGTTTCTGGAAAAGGAAACTAAAGACTCTCAACAGATTTGGAGGAAAAAAGCAAAGAACTTAAATTTGGGACATGGTTTGACATTGACATACTTGTGGTATATTTAACATTAGATGTCTCACAGGCCGTTGGATATCCCAGCATGGAGCTCTGGAAAAACATCCGGGCTGAGATGGAGATTTGGGAGACATCTTTGCTTAGGTAGAAGTGGAAACTAAGTCAATAGGTGAGATCACTCAGAGTGGAAGACTGAGCACTAAAATCTCAAGCCACAAGTTTTAAGAGGAGAGTAAGAGAGAAGAGTTAGTGAAGGGCACTGAGGAGCAACCTGGAGAGTTGGTGGAGATCTGGGGGAGAGTACTATGACAGATGTTTCAGCAGCCGGAAGAATAATTTTAAGAAGAGGATGTGATCAGCATTTCAACAAGTTAAAGACAGGTCAGATAATGACATGACCATTGGCTTGAGCCAGGAGGAGATTCTCAGTACCTTGGGTAACTGCCATTTCAGTCAAACGATTTGGAAACATTGGAACCAATTTGCCACGAGTTGAGAAATCAAGTGGAGGTGAAGAAGGAGAGAAGAAGAGTGCAATTGGTCAAGGAGCTCGCCTACGAAGAGAAGGGGAGAAGTAGAGTGGGTAGCAAATGAGGAAGCTTCCAAGATTGAATGCATTTATGTTCCTGCTTTTAGGATTGGAGGGAAGTGTAATTATTTGCTGAGAGGAGAAGAGGGTTTAAATACTGGAAAGAAGGGCTGCTGTCACAGGAGGAGATGGAAAACCACAGATGGGCAATAGATTGTGCCCTAGTTTTTCTTATGCCTCAAGCTCCTTTCACCAAACCGGGAAAGCAAGAGAGAACGTACCACTGAGGAAGGGGAAAACATTTATTTTCTCCCTACCTTTCTACCCATAACGTCCCACCTTATTCTCTACACTGAGCCCGTCACCCCTGCACTGCCTCAAGATTTTGAAGATATGCGTATTTAGAGGCACAGAGATTTTTGTCAGAAAAAATGTTATAAATAAAAGGTATAAGTTGTGATCTATAAGCCTCTCATTCAAACCACACAAAGCTGCACTGACTTGATCTCGAAGACAGAGCAGACTTGAAGCTATTGTGAACTCAGTTATCTTAACGTGCATCCTTAGGATTTTTGTGATATTACAGAATTGGCAATAATCAGTTTCCAAGACATTATAGCTCTTTCTGTGCTCCCTGCGAGTATTAATTTAGATACTTCAGAAGGGAGGGAAGTCTGTGCCTGTAATGTGAGTTTATTAGTCAAGTGGGACTGGAAGGATTACTATTTGCTCCAATTCTCCATCTTTCTCTGATTTTTCAACTGAAGAGACAGATTACCACGGAACAAAATGTGCTCTCACTGTGTGGAAGGTTTATTTTATGTGCCTGCAGAGCCTGATGAGGGAACGCTGCATTTAGGGTTTTATAAACAATTAAATCACACCCTTCCTTGGTGTAAAATTATTCAGAACACCTCAGTTGGTATCAGTTTGGAAGTTGTAAAGGCAGCCACACAAAGCATGGAAAACATAAAAGGTGCATAAATATAGATGATGTGTCACAGGAAATTAAGATTTAACCTCAAAGAGAGTTCAGGAACAGAGGCAGTATTTGGACCCAACAGACTTAAATTGAGATTGTAACTGTGGTGTCCATCAACTGTGTCCCTTAGCTGGGAAAACATACCCTGTTAAATGGTGCTAGGCCCCTTCAGATGGACAGAAATTTTGACAGAAACGATACTATGTTGGTTTCATAGTCAGCTCCCGAGTGCTCATCAGAAACACAGAGTGAAAGAAAAATCTGTTTTGCTCAGATCTCCAAATCGGCCGCAATTAAGTGGTCTGTCACTTTACACCCTACATATTAGGGCAGAGATAGACTTCTCATTGGCTATAAGCGTATCAGCCATTGGGGTAACACAGACTGGGAACATCGTGTGGAAAGGAACACCACCAGCCTGACTATGAGAGAACATGGTGGTGGGTGAGAGTTTTCTCTCCTTTGAGCTGCTGTGAGTGAATACTTCTGTCTTTTTCTATAACCCTCTTGACTGAAGAGCTAAACAGACTCCACAAGCACAAGCCTGTATAGACCAGAAGATGAGCTTATGCCTGAGAAATGGAATATTCAACTTTAAAGACCAAAATATTGCATACAGTGAGCCTTTAAAAAAAATAAGTGGCCAATGAGGAAAAGCTGAAACCCAGAGGGACTAAAATAGGTCCTCCTTAATACCCACTCAACCACAAACATGCACCATTTTTTTCTTAAATATCTGCTATACTCTACTCATTTTTTTCATTCTTAATCTTGCTCATTTGCAATCTTCTTTTTAAAAAAATCAATATTACTGGACTTATCCATTTTTCTTTCCGAAGAACAGTGTTTGCCTTTGTTGATTTTTTTCTATAATACCTTGATTTCCTATTTTGCTCCTTATTCTTTCTTTCTGTTCTCTCTGGGTTTGTTCTATTCTTTTTCTAACTTCTTAAGTGTATGCTTGGCTCATACTAAATCCTTCTTCTATTGCATAATGCTATGGTTTTCCCTGTAAGTGCCACCTTCATTGGGCCATTTAAATTCTCCTATGTAGTATCTTAATTATATTCTGTTCCAAATACTTGACTTCCATAATGATTCTTTTTGAAGTCTGTTTTTAAGTTTACAATGATGAGGAATCTTATTCATCTTTGTGTTACTGCTTTCAAGCCTAACTGCATAATTGATAGGGAAAGCTGTATGTGTGGTGTAGATGATCTGGAATATTGAGTCGTGAATTGTAGCAAAGTATAAGGTCCATCTTGTAAATGCTCCATTTATGCTTGAAATGAATGAGTATTCTCTAATTGTTGTCATTCTATAAAGCTTGCTACTTGTATGAAGAATTTTTTGATGTCCTTGAGCAATTAATTAAGAAAAATGAATTTTTTAATTTTCCTTGAAGTTTTTTTCAGTTTTTGCTTGCCATTTTGTTATATTCTTTTCGGGACGCCAGAACAAAACCGCAGGAGCTTGAAGAGCTTAAGGCTTGGAGTCATTGATTTGCACTATTGAATGTATCATTAGGTGGATTTGATTAACTTGAATATTTTTACCACCTCCCACTTTTCCAGCCTCTTAAGTCTGAGATTTGTTTAATGCCTTGTTACTTTCATGGTTCCATTAGGGTCACAGGGCCCAGGGCAAAGTTTTACTAAAGGAAGGAAGAGATAATGCTTTCAGGAAATTTCAAGACAACCTGCAATGTTGATGGTGTTTGTTTGTCTGACAACTTCCTTTTGAGGTTTACATTTCCATTAGCAGTGGCTTGTAACTCATGGGGGTGACTTCAGCACTGTCCCACACCTTCTTACCCGGTCTATAATGGTTAAAAGAGAGAGAGAGAGAGTTAATGCCAGCTCATGATGAGTTGAATTTAATAAATTCCTCTATTCATGATTTAATGGCCCTTTTGTTTTTTCTGTTTCAACTTCTTTCTTGATCCCTTTTATAACCACAATTAGGTCACTGCATCACCAGTAACTGTTTTTGTTCTGCTTCAGCAGTTCGGTTCATTTTTTGGAAATAATTTTAGTTTTAAAGAACTGCAAAACAGCATAGAATTCCCGTATACCTTTCCACCTTTCTATCAACATCTTCCCTAACCACAGTGTATTTATGAAAACAAAGAAATTAGCCTCGTTTCAATACTATTTACTAAAGTTAATAAAATAAAATAAAATGATTTATACATTTCACCAGGTTTTCAATTAGTCTTTTTTCTGTTCTAGGATCTAATGCAGGATCTCACAGTACATGCACTTGTCTTATATCTACATGACTCCTTAGTCTCCTCAATCTGTGACTGTGCCCCCATTCTTTCTTGTCTCTCACGACCTTAATATTTTTCAAGGGTAATGCTCAATTATTTCATAGAATGTCCCTCACTTTGGGTTTGTTTGCTGTTCCCTCCTGATGTGTTGACATCAGTCATCATTGGGATGGATCCCGCCAAAGTGGCGTGACTTTCCAAATGCATCATACCAGGGGGTACATGATGTCAGAACAGAGGTATTATTACTCGCGGTCACTTGGCTAAGATGTCTGCCAGGACTCTCTACTGTAAATTTACAAATTTTCCCTTTGTAGTTACTACATATTTAGGGGTAGGCACTTTGAAGCTATGCAGATATCCTATTTGGACTTGAACTTTTACACGAGGCTACCCAAGCCCTAGTCTTCGGTGGACGTGAAACTGAAGCCCTCAGGTTACTGAAACTTCCTCCTTCCTCAAAACAGAGGTCCTCTAGAATCAGCTTACAAGCTTACCTCCAAGGTTTTCAATTTCCTTTTCACTTTGGCCCCACGGGAATTATTCTTACTCTCTTACAAGCTCCTCTGTGAATACACTTAAAAGAACGCTTGTTACATTTTATCTAGCATTTCATTGTGTTTAGGAATGAACGACTTTTTTTCCGGGTTACCTCTGACAACATGTTGCTGATTGGTGCGTCCGCCCACCCTCACAACATGGACACCAACATGCATCTATATTCTGAAGGCCATCTTTATGGGGGCCATATTTTGAGTCCAAAATGAAGATCCCTAGTTGAAAATAAAACTTTTCTGGATTTGTGATTTTTTTAAGTGAAAAGATTTATAATTGTATAAAAATCAAATTATGTTTAGTGAAACCTTCAATCCTATATTTGGGAAAGAATAAAACTACAATTTTTTTGTAAAATTGAGACAACCCCAGAAAACACTGGACATGGGTTTTCTGCACCTACAGCTCATTAATCATCTTGCTCAATTTCTCCCTTTCCGTTCAGGGCACATGATCTCCCACGACAGGATTGCATCTGTGGAACACAGAGCTCCAGTGTTTTTCTGTAATTTGATGGTGATGATGATGATATAAGGAAATAACCACTATTTCTAAACTATGGCTAGATATACAGGTATACTTAGCAAAATAGTTCTTCTTAACATTAGAAAATTGTTCTATCATCTCCTATTGCTATTTTATTACATTGTCCGGGTCTGACTTCTACACTGATACATTTTCACCAGCATACTTCTTTCTATATAGTTTTTTTTTTTTTTACTGCTGCCATCTGTCATTGTAACTCATCTTCTGTGCTGAGTGGCTTTGCATGTGATGATTACCAGCTTCCTAGCCACATGGACCTCCCAGTTCCCCATGAAAGAGGAGGATCTCTCACTCTGGCTGTACTTAGATTTAAATACCTGACTCATCTAAACTTCCTGCTGAGATTAAAATCTGAAATGGAAAGCCGATTAAGTGTTCTCTGTTTAGGCTGGGGAAGGGGTTGGGGCTGTGCACGTGTGTGTGCGCGCACATGCATGTGTGCTCATTTGGAAAGGACAGGCTACGTCCGATTGTTCAATAAAGCAAGGAACAGATGGCACTGTCAGTTCTAGGCTCAGCACAGTCGCACACCATATGAGCATCCCCAAACTGTGCTGCATATGCAAACCCAAGCGGCCAGCAATCCCTCTGATAGTTAAATCCCCAGAGCTCCAAGACAGCATATTGCATCGCATTCCTTTGAACAATAAAAATTGCTTAACTTTCTACCTTCCCTCCACATTCCTTCCCACACCCGGCTCCCTGGGGCAAGTTGGAGAGGAGCTTCAAATTTACCTTCTGTGAAATTAAGCCTTTAGTCATTTGTTCTCTAGGGCAAGGAGATAGTGACACAAGGCGGTGCTAGAGATAAATGAGTGAGACTCAACCCAGTAAATGTGAAAATTATTTATTCACCAAACAAGTATATGACAATCTCCCTTTATGAGCAAAAGCCTATTTGGAATAGATAATGGTGCAAAAAAAAAAAAAAAAGAGAGAGAGAGAGAGAGAGAGAAAGAAAGAAAGAAAGAAAGAAAGAAAGAAAGAAAGAAAGAACAGGAAATGTACACTCCCTGCCCTCAAGCCAACTGAAGCCAGTAATAAATCAGAGGAGATAAGATACACAAAGTTTCCAAACTACAAGTTGGAACTTGAAGAACATAAAGTGGAAAAAAAAAAACAACAACAACCAACCCCAAACATTTAAAAGAATGACATCACTGTTAGTTGAGAGGATAAACTTGATGGAGTCAGTAGCAGCATTTGACCTGGACTTGAGAAAGTGAGTCTTAAGTTGGAAGGTACCCCCTGGTACTATATATATATATATATATATATATATATATATATATATATATATATATATATAGTACTCAAGTAATTCCTACTTCCATCACTAATCCTTTAGCCTACAAAACATTAAAATGAAAAAAAAGTTTAGTCTTGAGATTTGGCCATTTTCTTCTTGCTGGAGAATTCCCTTTGCAACAATTTCCCCTCTTGAAAGCTTCCAATTCAACCGGAACTCACACACACTGGGGCTTGGTGTAAACTGGTACTACTGTTTTGGAAAAGTAAAGCTAAATATGGACATTGCCTGTGCTCCAGCAATCCACTTCTATATATATTCACTGAAAGGCACTTTCGACAATATTTAAAGCAGCAACATTTAGTCACAAGCTAGAAGTTATCCAAGTGCCCACTGACATTAAAATTGATAACTCTATCATGGAACATTCACTCAATGGAATGCTATACAGCAATATATGCATATAGTTGTATAGCCACACATACATGAATGAATCTCTCAGACATAAAGTTAAGCAAAGGAGCCAGACACAAAAGAATAGATACTGTATGGTTTTATTTTTATAAAGTACATAAATTGGTTAAAGTCCTCTGTGCTGTTAGGAGATGAGACATTTGTTACCCTGAGGTGGAGGGTAGTGAGGGGACAGGAGCATAAAGAAGGGCTTTTCAGGTGTCACTAATATACTATTTCTTTTTGGGGGTCTGCTTAAATGAATGTGTTCAGTTTACAGAAAGCCATCAAATTTTACCCTTATGATATGTGTACGTTTCTGAAGACACATTTTAATTAAAAGTTTTGAATGTTTCCTCAAATTAAGATAGCCTAGATTTCTCAAAAATAAAGCATAGGAGAATTAATTTCATTAAACTTGCTTTTGACCTTTGGAATCTAGCTCTTTATCATATTATTATTATGAAAATTTGACTTGACCCCTAAGTCTGGTCTAATGACTCCTCTGTATCGATAATATGCAACTTTCTCTAATGGGAAGGTTTGGACTAGGTCCAGATTGATGTTCTTAGGGTTCATTGTCTCCTTAGATGCTGCTCATGTAAATTTTGTCCTTATATCGCTTCTCTTTGCATTTTGTCTCATCTTTACATGCCACTCATTCTCCCTGCAGCTTCATTCTCCACCACTGAAGAGTGATACCCAAATGTCTAGCACTTTTTTTAGCTTCAGAGGCCCTAAATGTTGTCTCCCCTTGGATGTATCACAGGCTGTTTATTTTTATTTATTAATTTATGACAGAGTGCAAACGGGGGATGGGCAGAGAGGGGGACAGAGGATCCAAAGATGTGGGGCTCGAACTCATGAAACACGTGATCATGACCTGAGTCAAGGTAGGAACCAGTCAGGTGCCCCTATCAGAGACCCTTAAACATTTTTGTTAATGTTTATTTATTTTTGAGAGACAGAGAGACAGAGTGCAAGCGGGGAATGGAAGAAAGAGAGGGAGACGCAGAATCCAAAGCAGGCTCCAGTCTCTGAGCTGTCAGTCAGCACAGAGCCCAATGCGGGGCTCCAACTTACAAACCATGAGATTGTGACCTGAGCCGAAGTTGGACATTCAACCGCTCAACCGACTGAGACACCCAGACACCCCTGTCACAGTCCGTTTAAATGGAACATATGCAAAACAGAGCTCGACACTTCTCCACAGTAAAATTCCTTTTCCTCCTGTTCTCTCCATCCTGATGAAAGGCCCTGCTGTGCATCTAGCAATCCCACTTGGCGGTCAGTCATCCTAGACTTTACTCTCCTTCTTCTTCCTCACTTCCTTCATCCCCTACGTTCACAGGCTCTGTCATTTTTACTTACTAAAGAGTTCTTAAATATTTATCTTTTTTCTCAGTTCCAAGCCCACCCCCCAAAAAACTTGTGGGATACATGAGTGTCCATAGTCACCGTACCCCCGATTCTCAGGTAGCCACTTCCCAAACATGGGTTCCTTCTCCAAGTCTTTATTTCTATAAATAGTACATCTACTCTATTAGTTCTCCGCACAACAATCTTTGAGTCATCTTTGACTTTCCTCTCACACATCCAGCTGGATAGCTGTATCTTCACAGTGTATTCAGAATATAATCCAGGCTAAGTTTTATCACCTCTTTCCCATCCTCACCACTTGGATTCAACACAAGCCATATTCCCAGCAGCAGAGGCCGTTCTCACACCTGTACGCTGTGCCTCACCCACACTGCTGGGCTTGCGGTGCCCCAGTGCGTCTTCCCTGGATGTGCGCCCCATCTCTTCTCACTGCCAGGGATGCTCATCTCCCTCTTGCCAACCCGGATAATTCTTCCCCTTCTACGGTGAGCATATACCACAATTGTCTTTGGGATCTTTTTTCTGGACCTTTCAGACTGAGCTAGCACTCTGTGTTTTTATTTATCTTTATATTCTGAGTGCCAAGCACATGGCCTGGCACGTGGTTGGTTCTCAATAAAGTCGGAGACATGATGATGTACTGCACTGTAATAAAGCCCTGCCATAACGTCTTGTGCAAACATTTATTATAATAATGATCACATCCTATTGCAATTTTTGATTCCTAAGTTTAGCTTCCTCACCAGGTTAAAAGCTACTCAACATCAGGAAATGTGTGTCATAATCACATTTGCATCCTTGGGGCACCTGGATGGCTCAGCTGGTTAAGCATCTGACTCTGGATTTCAGCTCAGGCTATGATGTCACGGGTCGGTGAGTTTGAGCCCTGCATTGGGCTCTGGGCTCACAGTGCAGAGCCTGCTTGGGATTGTCTCTTCTCTCTCTCAAAAATAAATAAACATTTAAAATAGTAATAATATTTGCCTCCTTTGTCTGCCCAGAGTAGTGTTCAAGAATAATTGCTAAATGAATAAGAGCACAACTGAGTTGGGGGTGCATTAATCAGTCTGTTTCTTGCTAGTTGTATGGACTGAAGTGTATACCCCAAAATTCATATGGTGAAGTCCTACCCTCAATGCAGTGGTATTTGGAGATAAGGCCGTTAGGAATTATTTAGATGGGGGTGGGCCCTCATTACGTTAGTGCTCTCATAAGAAGAGACATCAGGGGGTACCTGGGTGGTTCTGCAGGTTGAGCGTCCCACTCTTGATTTTGACTCAGGTCGTGATCTCACAGTTCATGGGTTTGAGCCCCGTGTCGGGGTCTGCGCTGTCAGTGTGGAGTCTGCTTGGGCTTCTTTCTCTCTAAATCAATCAATCAATCAATCAATCAAGCAAGCAAGCAAGCAAGCAATCAGTCTTGGGCTCTCTGAATGAATGAATGAATGAATGAATGAATGAATGAATGAATGCTTTTAAAAAAAGGAAGAGACATCAAAGAGTGAGCCCTCTAATCTCTCCTTCTCATGTGTCCCCTTCTCTTCTGTGTGAAGACAGAATGCTGCTCTTGGCGTATCAGAAAGAGACTCCGACCAGAATCTGGCCATCCTGGCACCTTGATCTTGAACTTCCAGTCTGCATAACTGTGAGAAGCCACCCAGTCTATGGGATTCTGTGACGGCAGCCTGATCAGATTAATATACTGTTCCATCTGAATTAGCTACTTCTGGCTATTGTCAAGGGCCATGATTGGGAACCTCCCTGAAAATACACATTATACTTTTTCTACAAATTATTGCTTTGTCTTGACTGTACATTTCAACCATTTCCAGATGGTGCTAATAAGGCCAAGGTCAATCAGCCTGTTGTAATACAGAGTCACAAATTACACACTTAGCCACAACCAGTCATCTCAGGAAAGTGAAACTGAATAACCCCATTGCTGGGAAATCAATCCAAAGCCCATTTCCTCCTGAGTAGTGGTCTATAAGTGCCATGCTTATAAATTAAGAACAAAATATTGTTCTGATATCCTTTCCATTACTTTCCTGTAATTGACTCGGCAACTAATTTTTTTCCCTCTTTATTTGACTCACAGGAAAATGAATGGCTTGTCAGTTATGTCATCACGGATACTTAATTTTTATGAATTAGGTTTTTAAGAGCCTAAACCTGTTTACTCTATGTGTTTTAAAGAAGAATGGGGGGATTCCCATAAGAATATTTACTTCTTCCACTTGTAGATTTCTCCCAAAAGAGAATCCACATGGATCAGTTGATCCTGATGAAGGAATAAAAGGTGAAATCATACCTATTTGTAATTAGAGCTTTTGGTTTAATGTCTCCAAGTGCAGTCTATGTCTGTGTCAGAATACCCTGGGCAGCTATAGCCACAGTGCTTTTCTTGAACTCTTGCCAGTGGGTAGGTTGCAGTAAATGGTAAGTTTGAAATCAGGAAGCCCCAAGTCAGGTCATAACCTCCTGATGGACTGTCTGATTTTTTTTTTTCTAATTGGAACATCAATTTATTATTCAAAAAGGTAGAGAAGATGCTCCTAGACCTGATCTGAAACAGACCAGACAGGAAGTAATTGTCTAATGCTTCCCCATCCAGTTGCTTACAAGGAATCCCGCTTCCAATTCTGTGTGTCTTGTCTCCTTAGTTTCTGCGTTGGTTTATTCCCAAACGAAAACCAAGAAGGAGACCCGTATGTTAGTGGTTGTGTCTCTCCCGCTATCAAAACATAGTGGTGGCATGCTTATAGAATGGTGAATATTCTCCTTAAAAAGAAAAAACAGCAAACAATAATAACAAGAAACCCCAAGAAGGAAAAGGCTGATTCCACAGATTTCAGGGTCATACATTTTGACTGTTATTAGAATGAAATGGATTGAAATTTACACCAGGGAACAGGCTCCCAAACAGTGCTCTCCCCTCAAGCTCTCACTGTTTCATACTTCCTCTGTGTGACTCCTGTACTGCTTTCCCGGGCATTCTCAACTCTTGCTTTTAGAAACCCTTTTTTAAAATATTTTTTTAAAGTTTATTTTAATTTCTTTTGAGAGAGAAATAGGGAACAAGCAGGGGAGGGGCAGAGAGGGAGACCGAATGCCAAGCAGGCATTCTGCAGGGCTGAAACTCACAAACCGTGAGATCATGACCTGAGCCAAAATCAGGTCTCAGATATGTGAGTGACGGAGCCACCCAGGCACCCTAGAAGCTCTTTTTGGATGGAGAGAGCCATTTTTCCAGGGTTAGCTGCTGAGGTACCTCTCTGTTCCATTACAAGGGTGATAGAATATTTACTGCATTGAATTGACGAAATCACAGATTTTCTGCAAGCAGACTTCCTTTCGGGTCCTCAGCAAGAAGAAAACTGCAAAGTCCAGGCTGCAGTGGCTGCACATCTGGATCTGCCCCTGCAAGATGGTAACTAGGCCATTTCTCCCTAGCTCTTCCGGGACGGAAACCGCCTTGGTGCTGGAAAGTCTGAAGGAAACAAATGGCTCAGCTGTGCTTCACAAGTGCTCGCTAGGATGTCAAGCGTGCTGGCAAGGGAGAGCCAATAGAATCCAGAACTCTTTCGGGTAAATTCGCTGTCAGTCAAGGCCCACGATGGTTACACTTCCTGCCACCCTCCACCATTGCTTCTTTCAGACAGGCCATCCCAGCAGCGAGGGACTTTTAGAGCCATCCAGAGACCTGCCAACCAGGGAAACCAAGAGAGCTGCCTCCAGGGAAGCTTTTGTTCCCTGAAGATGAGCAGCGGAATCTGCAATCAAGGCTCATCGCTTAGCAGACCGAGGGCTTTTAAATCTTATTTTTCCCCCCTTTCCACTGTACTTGATCCTAAAACATTAACCTAAAAACTCACGAGTGGAGGAGACTATATCCAGTCTTCAGGACCTTCCTATAAGACAATTGTCTCTATTTTGACCTGAAGTTAGCATTCATCCATAGTTACGATCTGTTTTTTTTTTTTAATGTTTTATTTATTTCTAGGAGAGAGAGAGAGACAGCGTGAACAGGGGAGGGTCAGAGAGAGAGGGAGTCACAGACTGAAACGGGCTCCAGGCTCTGAGCTGGCAGTCAGCACAAAGCCCGACGTGGGGCTCGAACCCACGAACTGCGAGATCATGACCCAAGCGAAAGTCGGACGCTTAACCGACTAAGCCACCCAGGCGCCCCAGTTACGATCTGTTTTTGAATTTTATGATATGTAGCATGTTTTCCCGCTAAAATCTACTGATGGCCAACGTATTTTGCTCAATTAAAAGGGAGGGGGATGTGCATACATTCAACATTCAAACAAAACTCTATTATGAAAGAAAATGCCTGTAATTTTGTTTGAAGAGGGCGGTCAGCGTCGGTCTGCAGCGGCGGCTGGCGATTATCTTGGTCATCAGCAAGAATTCCACAACAAGCAAACTCTGGGAAGGTGGCTCAGTCGGTTCAGCGTCTGACTTCAGCCTAGGTCACGATCTTGCCATTTCTGACTTCGAGCCCCGTGTCGGGCTCTGTGCTGACCGCTCAGAGCCTGGAGCCTCTTTCAGATTCTGTGTCTCCATTTTCGTTCTGCCTCTTCCCCACTCACACTCTGTCTGTATCTATCGAAATTGAACATTTAAAAATTTTTTTTAAAAAAGCAAATCCTGGGAGCACATTTCATTTCCATCTCCTCTCAGAGTTTTTCTCTCTCTTCCCCCCCGCCCCCCAAAAGACGGTTTTTTAGTGAATTAACACTCATATGCCCGACTAAAATGTCATCGCAACCGCATGAGCACTCTTACCCATCCTTGGGTTCTCTGTCATCTTCTCCAGATAAGGATGTCATCCAAGAGATAGTTGATTAGTTATCAGGAGGCACACCAGGAACCCCAAAGAAAGTCAGGTTCAAGTTGTCCCGATGTAATTACCGATGCATTTAATTAAATCATGTACAGAGGCATTAAATATTTCAGCAAAGTCTGTTTTAAGTTGTTTTACCTCCTGAAAGACACTAATAGGAAATGATTTCCTCAGGTAAATGAAATTTAGCTGTGATGGTGGGTAGGGCAGACACAGCAGCTGCAGTTTTTAATTAGACGTTTGCCTAACCATATAAAAAGACAGTGATATATCTTCATAGCATCTGGCATCATCACCATCCTCCAGTCATTCTTTAATTAGCATGCTGGTGAATTTAATAGAAAATGGCTTTAACTCGGGAGCAGATGGCTCTTCTGAGTGACACGGGGAATGACAATTTCTGTCATGTTTACTTCGCATGTAGCTTTCTTGTCCGGAAGATCCCTTAGGAGCCCAGGCCTGATGAGATCAGAGGTCGGGTTTAGTATCTTCTGAAAGCAACCAATTCTGCATCTTGTTCAGTTAAAAACGTCTGGCTCATGAGCTTCTAGAGATGGTTTTCCTTTGTCTCTCCCTGTTCCTTTCTCATATGCCATGAGGAGATGAGCCTTTCAGCTGTTAAAAGTGAGGCTTTTATAAAAATTGAAATAGTTTCTCTGAGACAGATAAAACTATGTCTGTCAGGTCCAATATCATCTCAAATGACGACCTATATCACACTTCTGAAGTTCGGGATACGTGAACCCCCATCTCCCTCTTAGCTGGCAATGGGTTTGAAAGAAGAAGGGAGGAAAAGATCTTTGTTTTTCATAGATGTTGTTTTTGTTTTTTTTTTAATGTTTTTTTTTTTAATTTTTATTTATAGGAGAGAGAGAGAGAGACAGCGTGAGCAGGGGAGGATCAGAGAGAGAGGGAGTCACAGACTGAAACAGGCTCCAGGCTCTGAGCTGGCAGTCAGCACAGAGCCCGCCGCGGGGCTCGAACTCACGAACCGTGAGATCATGACCTAAGCGAAAGTCGGACGCTTAACCGACTAAGCCACCCGGGCGCCCCAATAGATGTTGTTTTTGAAATGAAAGGAAAAGCTGAGGACATCCTAAGGAATAAGAAAAAAATGAATGGTCAAAAGTGATGGTGTGCTTTGGTTCTTATGGGCCTGTTTTTAGAACGTTTTTCATGCGTAAATGTTCTTCCTGTGGGATCGCTGTGTGGCCCCTGGGAAATGTTAAATAATGAGCTTAATTCACTTCACATAGTTAAGATCGACCGAATCAAAAATGGAACATTTATCTGTTTGGATTAAGGGTATTCTCTCTCCATTTATTTTCAGGTTTTCAAACATGAGTTGCAAACAATCTTGTCCAAACCGATGACGGGCAATGCGCATGTGCTCATAACTGTCATCTGTACTATTAGGTGCTTTATTTAAACTATCTCATTGAATTCTCACAAGAAACTGAGAGGCCTGCAACCCTTTCAACAAGTGAGGAGATAGACTAAAGAGGTTACCTGAGGAGCTGAGCCAGTTTCAGATGCTGGTCTTTCATATGGCGGTATTGTTCCGTCTTCCTGGTGGTACACTGTGTTTAGAATCAGAGACCATTCATTGCTTATTCACAGAAAAAACACATATCACATCTAATTATGTGCCAGATAGGTGCTGGGGATCTGAAGACACCTAGACCCTTGACCTTGAGGAAATCTCAATCTTGAGGTATTAGAGACATGGGCAGCCACAAATATGAGAGATGTGATGAGATCTATAGTAAGGACACAGGCAGCTACTTTGTGAACCAGAGGCTGGAAAAGAAAAATTTTCCAGGTATCATGCATAAATTGACAATCAATGAGTTTGGTTTCTTTCCCTCACCCCCCCCCGCTTTACTGAGGTAAAATCGACAAATTAAATTGTATATGTTTATAGTATACAACATGAAGTTGGGATGTATATGCATATTGTGAAATGATAACCATAATCAGGCTAGTAAGGTTTCCGTCACCTCACATAGTTACCATTCATGTGGGGAATGTGATGAGAACACTTAAGATCTACTCTCTCAATAATGACAAGTGTAAAACACAGTATTATTGAGTAGCGCCACCATGTTGCACATTAGATCTACAGAACTTACCCTGCATAGCTAAAACTTTGTACCCT
Organism: Proteles cristata cristata; assembly: GCA_017311185.1. Taxonomy (NCBI): domain Eukaryota; kingdom Metazoa; phylum Chordata; class Mammalia; order Carnivora; family Hyaenidae; genus Proteles; species Proteles cristata. The sequence goes on from JAESUZ010002504.1 coordinate 183,803, forward strand.
TTGACCAACATCTCTCCATCTCCCTCACCCCCAGACCCTGGCAACCACCATTCTAATCTGCTTCTGTGAATTTGATTTTTTGAATTCCATGTATAAGTGATATCACATAGTGCTCGTCTTTTTGTGTCTGGCTTATGGCAGTTAACATAATGCCCTCACGTGTATCCACGTCATCACCACTGGTAGGATTTCTTTCTTTTTTATTAAGCTGAATAATATTCTAGTGTATATATTTATATCACATTTTCTTTTTTTAAAAAATGATTATTTATTTTGAGAGAGAGACAGAGAGCTTGAGCAGAGGAAAGACATAGAGAGAGAGAGAGAGAGAGAGAGAGAGAGAGAGAATCTGAAGTAGGCTCTGGGCTCTGAGCTGTCAGCACAGAACCTGCTGTGGGACTTGGATCCATGAGCTGTGAGATCATGACTTGAGTCGAAGTCAGAGGCTTAATGGGCTGAACCACCCAGGTGCCCCTATATCACATTTTCTGTTTCCATTCATCCATCAACAGACACTTAGGTTGTTTCCATATTCTGGCTCATGTGATTAATGCTAAAATGAACACAGGAGAGCAGACATTCCTTTGAGATGTTTGTTCGAATTCCTTTGAATATACACCTAGCAGTGGGATGGCTAGATCATATGGTTGCTCTATTTTAATGTTTTGAAGAGCCTCCATACTATTTTCCATGATGTCTGTACCAATCGAGATTCCTGCCAACAGCGCACAAGGGATCCTTTTTTTCTATATCCTTATCAACACTTGTTATCTTTTATCTCTTTGATGATAGTCATTTCAACAGGTGTGAGGTGATACATCACTGTGGCTTTGATGTGCATTTCCCCTGGTGCTTAGTGGTGCTAAAACCTTTTAATTAACTGTTGGCCATTTGTATATCTTCTTCTAAGATGTGTCTATCTGCCTTGCTCATTTAAAATTTTTCTTTAATTTATTTCTGAGAGAAAGAGACACTGTGGGCAGGGGAGGGCCAGAGAGTGAGGGAGATAACAATCTGAAACAGGCTCCAGGCTCTGAGCTAGCTGTCAGCGCAGAGCCCGACGCGGGGCTCAAACCCACAAACTGTGAGATCACAACCTGAGCCAAAGTCGGATGCTTAATGGACTGAGCCACCCAGGTGCCCTGCCTTGCTCATTTTTAAATTGGGTCCTTTGATTTTTGCTATTGACTTGTTTGAGCTCCTTATGTATTTTGGACATTACCCATTTATCAGATGTATGATTTACAAGTATTTTCTCCCATTTGACAGGCTGTTTATTCACTCAGTTGATTGGTTCCTTTGCTGGGCAGAAGTTTAATTTTATACAGTCCCATGTGTCTATTTTTTTCTTTCTTTGCCTATGTTTTGCGGATCATATCCAAAAAATCATCCAAGACAAATGTCAGGAAGCTTTTCGCTTATGTTTCTTTCCAGTAGTTTTATAGTTTCAAGTCCGGGTTAAGTCTTTAATCTATTTGGAGTTGGTTTTTGAATGGGATGTGAGAGAAGAGGCCAAGGTCATGTTTCTGCCTGTGGATGTCCCATTTTCCCACAGTTTATTTATTGAAAAGGCTATCCTTTCCCCGTTATGTGTTCTTGGCCCCCTCACTGGAGATCAGTCGAATGTAAATGTGTGGATATTTTTTTGGGCTCTATTCACTTCCATTGGTCTCTCTCTATTTTAATGCCAGGATCATACTGTTTTGATTACTATAGCTTCATAATACAGTTTAAAATTAGGAAGTGTGATGCCTCCAGCTCTGTTCTTCTTGCTCAAGCTGTCCGTATGAATTATAACCAGTAAGGAATATCAGTCCAGCATTGCCAGAGCTCTCTCTCTCTCTCTCTCTCATTTTTTTTTTGTAAGTAAACATTCAGAGTTTAAAAAATCTTGAAGTTCCCTTATAGGAACTTTTCACTGAATGACACCTCCACCATGCAAAGCAACATCTGCGTTCATTACATGCATTCATCACAACATGTTTGGAAGAAAATATTAGAGAAAAATGAGGAACTGTTCACAAAGAAATTGCTCGATAAATTTTCTGAGCTTTAAAACCAATGCAACGAATTCAAATTTAAAGCAAATAGAACATGTTTGCAAGGTGTATTCATCTCACATTTGCCTCTTTGCAACCACCGGTTATTGGAGAACTGCTAGCATTCTGTTTGGGGGGGCCTTCTATTTCCATTCCTCTCAAACACGTTTCCTGCTGGCAGTTTTGAGAAAATGGATGATGATTTAGGGATAAGCAATCCACCTTGGAAACTGATGTTCATGTTGAAGTTCAGTTTTCCTTGGAGTTAGCACCTTGGAGGCAGATTTAACTTGAAATGCATTCACTTTGCACCTTTTGAGCAGCTATTTACACTTGCTAGTGATAATAAAAGAAAGTATTTGGCTATAGGAGGGAAAAAGCACAGACTTGTGTTTACTCAGTCAGCACAAATAAGACTTCAGAAAGCCTAGAGGGAGACAAAGGATACGATGAAAGAAAACCCTACTCCAGCCAATAGAAAGATGCCAGGTCAGGAATCCAGGTGTGCAACAAAGCACCTGAGAGTTTTCTCAATTGTGTTATAAAATCTAGAATCTTATCAGGATACATATAATCAAAGAGAATTTCTCAGTATATATTATCTTGCTACTCAAGTACTGGTTAATAAAAAAATAAATATAAGTACAGTGAAATAAAAGGTATGTGTGCTCTGAATTCTACAAAGGAATGGCTCTTCTTATTAGAAAAGTGATTATATTAGCCTTGGAGACCTAGTCTATCTTTCTAACAGCGATTTAGCTTGGTCCACAGCAAGAGATGTTTACGTCACAAAATTCTTCTGAGGGCATTTCACTGGAGAAAATATATAAATGGTCCTTTATATAAACAGATATTTGATTTCACTCATAATAGAGAAACACAAATTAAAACTACACCAAGATACCATTTTTTACCTATCAGTTTGGCAAAAATTCAAATGTTTAGCAATGGAATGTATGGCACTCCTCATACATTACTGGTAACAGTGCAAAATGGAAACCCACCAAATTAGCCTGGGTTTCCCAGAGAAACAGAGCCAATAGGATGTATGTATATGTATATGATGTATATGTATGTTTCTGCGTATATGTATTATGTATGTAGGTGTGTATTTTAAGGGATTGGCTACCACGATTATGGAGGCTGGCAAGCCCCAAATCTGCAAAGTGGTCCGTCAGGTTAAAGACCCATTCGGAAAACCTGATGCTTCAGTTCAAGTCCAAAGGCTGTTTCCTGGAAGAATTACCCTTTTGCTCAGGGGAAGTCAGTCTTTTGCTCTATACAGGTCTTCAACTTATTGGCTGTGGCCCACCCGCATCCTCTAAGACAATTTGTTTTCCTCAAAGCCCACCAATTTAAATATTAATCTCATCCAAGAAACACCCTTACAGAATTACCCAGGATAGTGTTTGACCACATATCTGGGCACCATGGCCGAGCCAAGTTGGCACATAAAACTAACTATCACAAACGTGACGTAAGAGAATTTACCAGTATCTAGTAATATCACATATGCATTTACCTGTCTATCCAGCAATCCCCCTTCTGGGAATGTATTGTGAAGATACACGTCCACAACATGAATCAATTTGAAACAACATTAGCACAAAGTTACTAATCGCTGCATTGTTTGAAATAAAATGTTGGAGAAAAACTGAGACCGTTCTAAGAGAACTGACTGAAGTAATTTATAAAATAGCCATATAACAGATTGTTAGTTAGAAATGAAAAATACCAAGGTAGCTCTCTATGAACTTGTATAGCATTATTTTCAAAATATATTCAGAAGGGGAAAAAAAAAGCAAATTGCAAATAAATATAGTGTGCTACCTCATATAGGAAATGAGGGAAAATTGGGTGCCTGCATGGCTCAGTCAGTTAAGCATCCAACTTCAGCTTGGGTCATGATTTCATGTTCGTGAGTTCAAGCCCTTGCACTGGGCTCTGTGCTCACAGCTCAGAGCCTGGAGGCTGGAGCCTGTTTTGGATTCTGTGTTTCCCTCTCTCTCTGCCCCTCATCTGCTTGTGCTCTCTCTCTCCCTCTCTTAAAAATAAACATAGAAATTTTTAAAAAAATAAAGAAAGGGAAATTATATATGTAACATATATATGTAAATATAAGTATATACACTTATACATGTTTGCATAAATACACACACATACACACACACATATATATACAGACACACATATATATACAGACATGTATTCATACATACACACTCAAAAACACACTCACACACACATGCTTAATTTTTCAAAAAGAAACCTGGGAAGGGTAAGCTAGAAACAAACAAAATGATGAGCTACAGAGGGTGGGTTAAAACTCTTTCTGGGATCCAAATCCAAATACTATTCTTTTCCTTGATCCTTCCCTGAACCATGTACTTTACAGTTGTGGATTTGTGCCAACTCTAGTATCTCCTTAAAATTTCAATGCAAGCAATCATTTGCTTTTCCTTGGGAGAACCAAAAGTGTTTAGAGACTGCCATGAGCCAGGGATTCACGAAATGCGACCACTTCTCACTAGTGTGTAATCAAGACCTCAGGTACCTTGAGTTGCCTTGTCATTATGGAGGACCTTTTGTTTTTCTAAGCTCTGCTGATAGAGACTCCAGAATAGATTCTATTTATCTATTTGCTTTTTTTGTGGGGAGGGGCGGGAGGGAGATTCCAAAAAGAACCGCATATCGAAAGAAAATGAAAATTATCAGCTAAGGTTTCATTATTTGATGCCCAATTTATCTGAGGTATCAATCTTTTACCTCTGATCGATTATAAGCCATCCCAAACTTCCCTAGGCCAGTTACCAAAAGAAAGCACTAGAAGACTTCTAAGTCTCATTGGCATTTTTAAGGGGGTAGAGAGGAAAAAGATTCAAAGTTGGGGGGCTGTTAGAAGGCTAAGACAATACCACAGGAAACATTTCTAAGGGCTTGAACTAAGGCCATGGAAGCAGAGGAAAAGTGGGATAGATTTTGGAGATACCTAGGTCTCCAGCTCAAGTGGCTAGGTGGGAGGTTAGATTAGACTTTAGTATCCCCCTTCACAGAAGGTGACCATCTTGATTTATGTACAAAATATTAATGCCAGAAAAACCTCCACAACAATAAAGATGACTTTTCAAAAAGAGAGAGAGAGAGGGAAAAAGAAATTATGCACCACTTTGATTTATTGGTTCTTTAGAAAGTAATTCACAGGTGAAAGAAATTACAGAATGTTCCTTCCATGCAAGGATGAAATATAAAACTTGGCTTTTGTGGCATGAAGGGGGCGGTGGGAGTTGGATGAATTCTGAGTTCAGCAGTATCAATTTTGACGTCCAAGAGCTTGGGAACTCCCTGTTTCAGAACAACCAAGGAGAATGGGGTCCTTATAACATCATGGCTTCCCTACACAATTATTTTACTTTATTTGGAACTTTAGTAATCTATCTAAATTCTTTTCCATGGAAAACACTGATGCTTGGAAAGCAGAGCAGTGTTGATAGTATTAGGGAGAAAATGACAAGCTTTATATCATGGCTTGTGGGTCGTAGGAAGAGCGATGGGCCCCTTCCATGAGAGGAGGCGTATGATTACTTGCAGATCCACATGAGCACACAAACACACCCTTTGCTTTGAAGATTCAAGTTCTAGCATAATTCTAGTTGGTCGGAAAATGATGCAGCACAAGTTGGAGTCAACCCATGCCTCCTGATGTCTACCCAAGATGTTCAAGCTCTATTGTGGTGGTAGATTTTTTATTATTTCTCAAAGTATTCACTGCTTCTACCTGAGGCCTTCCTGTCGGGCCGCTACCTCTCTGTTGCTCCATATAAGATGGCTGTACATTCCTGTCCTGTGCAGGTACGGCTGTATAATTTATTTGGGCCAGTAAAATGTAAGTGAAGTCATGTGTGTGTGATTTCTGAGCACAAGTTTCCAGAGCGAGTACAGAGTCCCCATCCCTTTACCCTCCACTAGGAGACCAGTAAATCCAGACAAGGACCTTTCTGACAGAAAAGATCCCTGAGTGAAAATAGGGAACAAAGCCCCAGCTGACCCATGATGGCATCTAAGGTGAGCAATAAATGTAGACGTCTTTGTTACTGCAGCGTAATTGAGCCTAAACTGACAAAATTGCATAGCTTGTTCTATCAGTCAGCTATTGCTATAATGTGCAAATAGTTAAAAACCACAAAATCTCAGTTGGTACAAAAAAGAAGCATTTATTTCTCACTCTTGTCTGTGGGTTGACTGGGTGCAACTGATCTAGGTGAGCTTAGCTGGGGCTGGCTTCAGGCTTAGCTTGAGTTCAGCTCTACTCTACTCTTTATCAAGGACCAGAAGGCTATGCTGGACATATTCTTTTCATGACAAAAGGAAAGAGCACAAAAGGAAAATCACTGGCCCACAGGCATATTTTAAAATCTTTATTCTCATCACATTCAGAACATTTCATTGGCCCAAGCAAGCCCTATAGTTAAATGTAACATCAGGGAGGCAAAGAAATAAATTCTGTCTCTTGTAGGATGAACTGTGAAATCCTGTGACTAAGGTGGTAGAGAAAGGCAGGCGTGAAGAGTGGAGAACAATAATGCAAACCACCAGTGGCTTCAAGATGGCACATAATTATGCAGCAGCGGGACTGAGTGGGCATCCCGGGGGCTCTGTACACTTCTAGCATGATCCACATCACCACCTCCCTCCTCACTGAAGGGGAGCACTACTTGCTGTAGCAAGTGCTATCCAAATTTTGTGGGACCTGAAACTTATACATTATGGGGGGTCCTTTTCAACTAAAAGAACACAAAATGCTGTGAGAACTCACTGGTAGCTCCTGATGGGGTCCTCAAAAGGGCACAGGCACATGAGGGTCTTTGAAACGTAGGCTTCCTTACCTCGCATTAAGTCAGCCCCTGCTCACAGGCTCACCACCACTGTCTTTCTAAAGAGCAGTACCTTTAATCCTATTTGTATACTTGCTGCTTTATGTCAGTCAGTCCGCAAGAGCCTGGGAATTTCCAGGTAATCCCGCAATATCTATACTCATCTACATGGTATGCATGTTACTTTCTCAGGAAGGCCGCCTCTACCAGGGCTATTGAAATGGGCCCTGCACCCTTTTATTTCCTACTCCTTGCCTGCTTTCTTTTTCTCCATAGAACTCATCACTGCCTCATATACCATATATTTTATGTACTTATTTTTTAAAATCTATTTGTGTCCACCAAAATAGAAACTTAATGAAGTAGGGATTTTTTTATAGCTTAAAAAATTTTTTTAATGTTTATTTATTTTTGAGAGACAGGGAGACAGAGTGTGAGTGGGGGAGGGGCAGAGAGAGAGGGAGACACAGAATCTGAAGCAGGCTCCAGGCTCTGAGCTGTCAGCACAGAGCGGGAGGTGGGGCTCAAACTCACGAACTGCGAGATCATGACCTGAGCCCAAGTCAGACGCTCAACTGACTGAGCCAACCAGGTGCCCCGAAGTAGGAATTTTTTAAATCAATTTTGAACACTGTGGTATTCTTAGCGCTTAGAACAGTGTCTGGCACTTGGTGGGCTTTCAATAAATATTTACTGAACACATGAACAAAAGAAAGACTCACGCTTTCTAATATTTTCATTATAAATGCATATCGGGAAAGAAAACAACTTGAGATGCAATGTATATTAACCATATTTACTAAAATGGAGCTGGAAGGTACCTCGGAGATCACAGACCAACCTTCTTACTTTATTAATTGGGAAAGAAAGAAAGAAAGAAAGAAAGAAAGAAAGAAAGAAAGAAAGAGAGAGAGAGAGAGAGAGAAAAGAAAGAAAGAAAGAAAGAAAGAAAGAAAGAAAGAAAGAAAGAAAGAAAGAAAGAAAGAAAGAAAGAAAGAAAAGAAAGAAAGAAAGAAAGAAAGAAAGAAAGAAAGAGAAAGAAAGAAAGAAAGAGAGAGAGAGAAAGAAAGAAAGAAAAGAAAGGAGAGAGAGAAGAGAGAAAGAAAGAAAGAAAGAAAGAAAGAAAGAAAGAAAGAAAGAAAGAAAGAAAGAAAGAAAGAAAGAAGGAAAGAAAGAAAGAGAGAGAGAAAGAAAGGAAGAAAGAAACCCAGGAACCCAGGTCCCAGGGGTTTAAGAGATTTGCTTCAGGTCACTTGTGGAATCACAATTCAAATATAGCACTTAGGATGTTTTCAACCGTAAGTAACACCAAGTCCAACTAAAGCAATTATTGCTTTAAATAATAGCGTGGTTCTTGCCTCGTTCTGTTCTAAGGAATTTTCCAGTATTAACCCACTTAGTGCTCATGGCAACTCTGTAATGAAGGTGCTACTAGCCCATCTTACACATGGGGACACTGAGGGACAGAGCCTCGAAGTAACTGCCAAGATGACCGAGTTAGTGAGTTGCCAAACTGGGCTTTGACTTGGGCAGCCTGCTTTTCAAGTCCACGGTCTTCCTGATTGAGGCTGGCTGACTAAAGAGAGTTTATTGGCTGAAGTAAGTGATACATCTGATGAGGCTCAATCTGTGGCTTAGCTCTGTCACCAGGTTTCCTTTGCCTTCTGCACTCTGTATTCCAGAGTTGGCTCCATCCTAAGACTGGCTTCCCCTGAGCTCCCACGACAGTGGCCAGCAGCGACTCACATCGTACGTGTCCATCTTTATATCCAGTATGGAGAAAACATCCTGGCAGTATGCCTGACGTTTTCTTCTTTCTATCCGTAACTCACGTGACCCCATCCCCCAAATCCAGTGTGGGCTATCTTACTTAGCTTGGCTGATGGACTTCAGACCTGGACCCGCGAAACACAGATGTCTGTTGGGAAGGGAAAATGGGGATGGGGAAGGCAGTTCTGTGAATTTACCTAAGTCAGTTTGGCTGCATGGCAAGTGTGCTCTCTGGTAAATATTGGAAAACCTCATTTAAGAGTAGGAGGGGGCTGTGATTCGGACCTGCAATGTTGCGTCCAAGTAGAATGCTACAATGACCGCAAGTCTCCAATAAAATCTCATCCAACATATATTTAGCAAGCAGGCACAGAAAACCAGTCACACTGCCAGGTGGTAGCTCAGGAAAGTTCCAGTTTTTGTTTCAGGCCAATGGTTTCTGTCCTGGCTGCATGTTAGCATCGCCTGGGAAACAGAGATGGTTTGGCCCATGCTTCACCATTAATCAGCATCTTTGGAGAGAGGCTCAAATGTCACTGTTTTTATTTTTATTTTTTATTTGAATGTAGTTGATACACAATGTTACATTAGTTTCAGGTGTACAGCATAGTGTTTCAACAAGTGTATACATCACGCTATCCTCACTATACTGTAGATAGATACCATCTGTCATCATATAACGTTATTACAATATCATTAACTACGTTCCTCGTGCTGTGCCTTTTATTCCCATGACTGGTTCATTCCACCAACCATCCGTGTTTTTAAAAGCTCCCAAGGTAATTCTATTGTGTAGCCAGAGTTAAAAACCACTGCCCTGGGCACTTACAATTAGTACATGTATGAAAGTCCCAACAATATTCTGAAGGCAGGACTAGCCAGTCCAATGAGCAAGCCTGGGGAGCAAGCATGGAGTCCTTTAGGCCCCCAAACGGCTGTCTCCAGTGTCTTTATAACCCTGAACTCTATCAATTTTCCAAAAATGAAACTTATATATTTAAAAAATGATATATAAATTTTTGTCATAAGGTTTAGTAATTGCTAAGGACCTAATTTCTGGAACATTGCACATATTTGGCACTTTAAAATGAAATCGTTACAGTGCTTTTCAAAATATAGTCTATAGGGGCGCCTGGGTGGCTCAGTCAGTTAAGCATCTGACTTCCGCTCAGGTCATGATCTTGTGGTCTGGGAGTTCAAGTCCTGTGTTGGGCTCTGTGCTGATAGTTCAGAGCCTGGAGCCTGCTTTGGACTCAGTGTCTCCCTCTCTCTCTGCCCCTCCCTCGCTCACACTCTGTTTCTCTCTCTCTCTTCCTCAAAAATAAATTAACATTTAAAAAATTTTTAAAAATGAAGTCTATAGCATCTAAATACTATGAATTTATAACATCATCAGCCATTATATGGAACAACTTCTTCAATAGTAAGAAGTTTTATATTATTCATCATTCTCTTTGAATTTGTGTTTTCATTCTGCTTCCCTTATAGATTTTCATCTAAATTTATTATATTTTATGCTTGAAAGGGCTCCAGTGATCAACATATCATAATAAAAATAGGTGGGTACAATTAAATTTTAACTCAAGAATTTTTTCCTTCCTGGACTAAGTTGTCATTGCAATTATTACATTAAAATTAATAAAAATATCATAAAAATATTACATATATTTTGTTAGAAAATCATTAAACAGAAAATAAAATTTTATTACAATTGTATTTTTTAATCAGATAGTTGGAGATTTCAAATATTTATTTCATGTATATCTACATATATTCATGTATATTTATTAACTAAAATGAGACAGGATTCAGGACTGATTTTCTGATTTTCCTATTTAGCATTTTTATAGACAAAATTTCAAAGAAAACCCATTCATATGAAAGAATAAATGGGAGGGACGCCTGGGTGATTCAGTCGGTTAAGCGTCCAACTTAGGCTCAGGTCATGATCTCACAGTTCGTGGGTTCGAGCCCCGTGTCGGGCTCTGTGCTGATAGCTAGCTCAGAGCCTGGAGCCTGTTTCAGATTCTGTATCTCGCTCTCTCTCTGACCCTCCTCTACTCACGCTGTCTCTCTCTCTCTCTCTCTCTCTCTCTCTCTCAGAAATAAATAAAAACATTTAGAATAATTTTAAAAAAGAATAGATGGGAATCAAAGGAGTTTTGTTATAGGAATGTCACTCAATTCTTTGACCTTTGCCTCAATTATATGCCAAAAAATCACAATGATCTATCATCAAAATTAATTTTGATCATCTTTCATCTGACAACTTGATTCCTCTTTCAGTTTTGTCAAAAACAATAAATTAGAAACTGCCTGACCTGTAAAAGTACTTTATTTACTTGCTCAATACCAATTCCAATAGGTGGAATTTTTTCTCATCTGTCACTTAGCACTTTTGCGTTCCCAGCCTCCATCTAAAAATGTGCTATGATGAGGTGTGATACAGCTGAGAGTCAGGGGTAAGGGGTATCATGCGTGCTGGCACAGGGCTCCCAGTTCAGAAGGGTCCCACACTAGGTTTAGTGCTCTGCTGTAAATGTCTTGAAAATCTTAATAATTTTGGAAAAAGTGGCCGCACATTTTCATTTGCACAGAGCCCCCACAAATTATGTCCCTGGTTCTGGATGAGAAGTCTGCTCTTCTTTTGTGATAGAAGAACATTGCAAAAGTGGTGTTGGAAAGGTGTTGTGTGTTGTTTGTACCTTTTCAAAAATAAGTTATTTATCTGATTAATTCTGCTGTAGATAAAAATATCATGTACTCAAGTATTTTTTTCTTTGAATACATTTGAACAAATACTTAAAAACATTTTAGGACAACATTGTAGGACATTAGAGACAAAATGAAGCAACCGCACTCCAGGCAGTTTAAAAGAAAAAGAAGTAATATCCCTGGTAGTGGTGAGAAAAAGTGAAACAACTCGGTTACGCTGGTTCTCAGTGACCAAAAGAGAATCAAAATGGAAGCTATTGACATTTAAGAAGGAATTGAAATTAACACCATCTGTACTTTCTTGTACCTAATGCTTACTAACGATGACTCTACTTGAAATAAGAGGAGTTGGGTTTTAATCTTAGATCTACCATTTTCTAAATCATTGAACTTCTCTAAGACATAATTTTTGCTTCTATAAAATAGTTCTACATACTTCCTTCCTGGCGTCACTTACAGGAGTGTTGTAAATTCAGAGAAGAAGATAATCATTCCACTATTTTGCTACTAAACATGCAACTCATAGGATTTTCTCAAGATACTAATTCAAAACTATCATTTGTAAATATGAATATATACATTAATCTATAATTTCATATTATAATTATTAAAATAAATGTTATTTTAAGCCCACACTATACATAGAGAAAATTAAATATAGCTGATTATAAGCAAATATCATCCTTTTAAATTCAATTAAAAAAATCTCCTCCTCCTTCATCTTCTTTCCAGAATAACATGAAATATCCAAGAGACATTTTTTTTCTAGCATTGAATCTCAATTCTTATTCATTCATTCATTCGAGAGAGAACTTGTTTGAGCAAGGGGCAGAGAGAGGGAAAGAGAGAAGGAGAGAGAATGGGGAGCCAGGGGTGGGGCTCAAGCTCATGAACCATGAGATCATGACCTGAGCAGAAGTCAGATACTTAGCCAACTGAGCCACCTAGGTGTCCCACCAAGAGACTTTTATTTCATTTCAGAATTTTGTTTTGAGTACCCATACTGTCTTTAAGTGTACTTTGAGTATATGTCCGTGTATGTATATATATGGTTAAATGATCAGCAATAGTGTCATTTAACTGTTCAACCAAAGTATAGGACCTTATCTTTCTTTACATCCCATACCCTCTTCCATTTACAATATAGTGTCTTTAATTGTTCTCCATATGATTTATAACTCTATATACATTTATAACTGCATCAGACAATGCTATGATTTTTGCTTAAACAGTCAAACAAAATTTCAAAAATTCTAGAGAAGGAAAGCCTGTTTTACTTACCCATGGTTTTGCTTGCCATGTCTTTTTTTGTTTTGTTTTGTTTTTCCTTTTTGATGTTTCAAGTTTCTTTCTTTTGTTTAGGGAACTTCGTTAAACATTCTTTTAGGTCAAGATAGTTCTTTGGTGACAAATTCTCCTAGCTTTCCTTCATCCGAGAATGACTCGATTTTCCCCTTCATTCCCTTTTTTTTTTAATCCACTATTTTTACTGGCTAAAGGATTCTGGGTATACAATTTTGTCTTGTTCAGCACTTAAAAAAAATGTCACATCACTTCCTCCTGACCTCTATGGTTTCATTTGAAAAATATGCTCTCATTCTAATTGTTTAACCTATAGATAAGGCATTTCTCTCCTTTTCTCCCTTCCTCCTAACTGCTTCCCCCCACCCCTGCCTCTCTCTCTGCTTTCAAGATTTTTTATTTTGTTCTTAGTTTTTGGAAGATTGTCTGTGATAGCTCTCGGTATGGATTTTTTGAGTTTATCCATTTGAGATTCTCTGAGATTCTTCAATCTGTAGGTTTGTGTTTTCTCCCTGTTTTTTTCCCCCAATTTAAGGAACTTTTTGGCCATTATTTCTCTGAGTATTTTTTTCAGTCCCATCTTCTCCCTCCTCTCCCCCAGGAAGGCTGATGCCACAAATGTTAAGCTCCATAGGTCCCTAAGGCTCTTCTGTTCTTATTATTTGAAATGTTTATTTATTTTTGAGAGACAGAGTGTGAGTTGGGGAGGGACAAAGAAAGTGGGAGACACAGAGTCAGAAGCAGGCTCCAGGCTCTAAGCTGTCAGCACAGAGCCCAATGTGGGGCTCGAACCCATGAACCATGAGGTCATGACCTGAACCAGCGACTGAGCCACCCAGGCACCCCCGGTCTTATTATTTTTAAGTCCTTCCTTCCCTTTTGTTCAGATTGTATAATTTCTATTTTCTAATTTTTCAATTTTACTCATCCTTTCCTTTGTCTTCTTCGTTTAACAGTTGAACCCATCCACTTTTTTTGTTTTGTTTTGTTTTGAGAGAGAGAGAAAGCATGAGTGAGCGCAAGCTAGGGAGGGGCAGAGGGAAAGGAAGAAAGAGAATCTTAAGTAGGCTCCATGCCCACCTTGGAGTGTGATGTGAGACTCGATCTCAAGACTAAGAAATCATGACCTGAGCAGAAATCAAGAGTCAGGGGGTCAACGTACTGAGTCACACAGGCACCCCAAGGGTTGTTTTTTTAAAAATTTTTGATTGTTTTTCAGTTCTAAAATTTCTATTGGGTTCTTTCTTATATCTTCTACTGCTTGCTTTGCTGAGACACTGAGACTTTCTGTTGTTTTCATTTGCTTCAATTCTGCTCATAATAGCTAGCTGAAGTAGTTTTATGATGGCTGCTTTAAAACCTTTGCCAAACAATTCTAGCATCTCTGTCATCTAGATACCGGCATCTTTCAATTTCTTTCTTCATTCAGTCTGAGGAATATATATTTCATTCCTCGTTTCTTGCTGTGACAAGTGATTTTCTATTGAAACTTAGACATTTTGAATTTTATGTTATGAGGCTCTGGGTCTTATTTAAACTTTCTGATTTAGGCGTTTTTCGCTGATAGGACTCCAGCAGGGGAAGGAGGAGGGGGGCCACCTTGTTACTCTGAACAGTGATAGAAGTCAAGGTTCCTCGCACAATCTCTCTTGTTACTGTTGGCTGCGGCTGGGAGTTCTGCTCCCCACCACGCCTCCAATGACACTTCCCTGTCTGGAAGTGGTAGACGTATCTCTTCATAGCTCCACCAACGCCCTCATGTGGGGGGTGGCCCCACTACTACCCAGTATCGGTCAAGTCCTGACTGTTTCCTTGTTCTGTTCGGATACCACCATAGTCGGGTATCTCATTACTGCAGGTGGGGCAGGGGGGCAGTCTCAGTCCATTACTTGGCTCTTTCTGATGCCATTTGGACGATTGTGTGAGGGGTATCGGGGACCTCATTACAGCCTGGTGAGGAGGGAAACCCTAGTCTTCCCACTCAGCTTTTGCTGTCATGGGTGAGGGGGTTGGCTGGAGTAGAACAATTATTGTCTAAACATGCTCTGTCTAGGGGCACCTGGGTGACTCAATCGGCTCAGCATTGGGACTCTTGATGTCCGCTCAGGTCATGATCTCACGGTTCATGAGTTTGAGCCCGGCAAGGGTTTCTGCACTGACAGCGCAGAGCCTGCTTGGGATTCTCTTTCCCTCTCTCTCTGCTCGTTCTCTGCTTGCTCTCTATCTCTCTCTCAAAATCAATAAAAATAAACTTTAAATAAGTAAGTAAGTAAGTAAATAAATAAATAAATAAATAAATAAATAAATAAAAAAAAACGTTCTGTCTCCTTAGTCTTCCCCTGACCTGGTCCTTAGGCTAGACAGAGCAGGCTTTGGTTATTGTCGTTCTTGTTGTTTTGACTGAACCCACTGGCATTTTTAAGTTGCTGGTTTCTCCAAGCACCCAGTCCTGGATATATGATGCAGAAGGAAAACCCAATGAACTCACCACCATGTCATTTCTCAAGTCTGGAAGTCCCTAGTCAGTCTGCCTCTTTCTCTCTACTTTTCAGATCCTGCATATGTTTGCTTTATATATCATATCCAGGGATTTCAGTTGTACATAGTAGGAGGAATGAGAAAAAGTATGTCTAACTCATCTTCCTGGACTGTTTAATATGGGCCATGTTAAACTTCCCTAAATATGAACCATAAAATGTTTGCTGTCTCTGCTTGACTTACCCAGTTACGGATGACTTTATGCAACCTGATGGTTTTGTGACTTTCTAACCCATCTTTTATATTATCTGTAATTTATCCTACATAGTTCATGTAGAACATGTGGTTTATATTTTTTACTCTACCTGTAGAGGGTCATTGCTTTATAACTGATGTGCTCTAACCTGGAGTACAGATCCCATGAGAGATTCATACTTAAAAGATTTGTAATCAAAGGTCTGCCTTAGAGAGGCAGTCACAAGAACTTCAGCGATCTCCAGTGGACACCAAAGACTTTATCTCTAGGTAATATTAGCACAATGGATGTTAGACATAATTTGTCATTGGCGAAATGAGTGGCACTTAAGGTCTGTGGATTGTCCAAGAGTATCATACAGCTACCGGGAGAATCCAAACCCTGAAGAAGGCAGCCTTGGCTTAAGATTCTAACTTATCTCATGCATGGCTACCGAGACAGGATTTCACATCTTGGATCTCTGCCCCGAGTGAATCTTTCAGACCTGATATTTATGGGAGTACTTAAAAAGACAGAGAGATGCTACATCACTGAGCTTACAGAATATGCTGTGATTGGTTTTGTGCTTGCTTGCCAAGGCTCATATGTGTGTCAGAACCGGGTTGGAGATTTGCTCTTAGTGTGATATACCCCTCTTCAGCAGGGCTGTGGGTAAGGAGATGTATTCAGCTTTGCTACCTCTAACTAGTGAAGACTGACTGGTGTCTCCCAGACAGAATTTAGTAATTGTTAACTACTAAATAGCCTTGAGTCATTTGCAACCTCAGAGCACTTAGTATTTTGTATATCTTCCTTTCATGATGCCTTGGAGAAGTTCGGGCTCACTTCATGCTACCCTGACGGCCATGTTGAGAATCTGCTCTCTTTGACTACAAGCGTTATTCTCTGATTGGTCTCTGAAGTGGGACCCAAGACTCTTGTGTCATCCCAAGAAGCAGACCCTTGACAGAGCATTTGAGTGACTTTAACTCATTCATGCCCATGACACTGTAGGCTACCTTCTTTCAATCACCTAGAAACATCTTGTTTTCTCTAGTGCACAGTGAAAGAAAGGGTAAATGGGGAAAGAAGAAGCATCTATGAAAGAGATGACTTTTTAAATGCTACCCAACAATTTTAATATATATGCATCTAAGAATACTTAGAAAATAAAGTGGAAATGATCTTTTCCATAATTTTCAAGAAAAAGATACAATACATAGGAGTTTTATTTTCCTTCCTCAGACCTCAGACATCATGCTTCAAACCAATGACGGACCCTATTCAGAGATCTAACCTGGTCAACTGAGCAAGGAATATGCTTCTCTTAAACAGAGCAGAGAACATTGGGCTGGAAATATTTTCAACAGTTGGAAAGCCCTTTTTTTTTTCCCAAGTAAAATGTTACACTGATTCTAATGTGAAAGATGGATGTAGGTAATGACCAAGTTCTTCAGTCAGTGTACATATTGATTATTGTTTCCAAAGCCTCAAAACTCCTCAAAGGGGCCATCATTTCAAGACAGATATTCTCCTATGGCTCTTTTGCTGTCACAGGTTAAAACTGATTTTCGAGGCTCTTTGAATTCAAACTGCAGCTGCTAGAAGCTAGTGTCAAAAGATAGTTTTATGGGAGTTTTTTCTCCATGTTGTCAGAACAGCACTGTCTGTGAGCCAGTGAGGGCCAGGCCAGCTGGAGGCATGGAGGGCCATCAGACACTCCCAATTCTTACAGCCCATTCCTGCCATGTTGGCAGTTAAAGTTGGAAAGCTTGGTGTAAACTAGACAGGCATTTTATAAATTCTGGCAATGGCAGACAAAATAGCTGTACTCTGTTTTGTAGAAGCACGTCCTCAGGCAGCTGCTAATAAAGACCACAGTCTGTGGATAAAGCCTTCTTGCTCGAGATGTTGACAGTGATGAAGTGGACCAGCCTCACTTGGGTCTCAGCCAAGGGTTGGTATAACACAAGAACAGCTTATCTTCCTATGTGATTGGAGCAGTACCAGGAAGTCTCATCACCTCCCAAATAGTCACCCAATCAGGTGCCTGAAGTTCCACCATTAGAGATGAGTTTATCTACGATCAGGTACGAAGCCAGCAGGGAGGCCCCAAGTGCCTAGCCGGCCTTTACAGCATTGCCACAGCTGTTCTTAGCATGGTAGGCACGTTTGTTTCTGATGATGGGTCTTTTTGTAAGTGTTTTAAAATTTATTTTGAGAAAGAGAGAGCATGAGTGAGGGAGGGGGAGAGAGATAGGGGTACAGAGGATCTGAAGTCAGCTCTGCACTGACAGCAGTGAGCTGGATGTGGGGCTCGAACTCATGAACCCATGAGATCATGATCTGAGCTGAAGTCAGACGTTCAGCCGACTGAGCCACCCAGATGCCCCTCTGATGATGGATCGTAATGGAGAGCATTTGGAGATGTACGGGGGGCACTTTTCGGTGATCACAAGGCAGTAGGATGGAAACAAGAGTGACAGAAATGATGAAGGCAGGATTACTAAATACCCTACAAAGGGAGGGACTGTCTTCTAGAAGGAAGAATTATTGGGACACCTGGGTGGCTCACTTAAGTGTCCTGCTCTCGATTTCAGCTCATGTCGTGACCTCATAGTTCTTGAGTTTGAGACCTGCACCAGGCTCTGTGCTGACAGTGCCGAGCCTGCTTGGGATATTCTGTCTCCCTCTCCTTCTTTCTCTGCCCCTACCCTACCTCTTAAAAATAAATAAGTAAACTTTTTTTTTTAAAAAAGGAAAAATCATTTTGCCCCAGACATTGGATGAAAAAAAAATCAGATTTATCACTATCCCCTTAGTGTGCAATTATCTGGTTTGTTTTATTTCCAGACTAAGAAATTCTGAGCAAAGTCTGTGCACCCATGGGGATGGAGAAGCACCAAACCCCTAGCTGGACTAAATTAGACTCAAAAAAGTTAAGAGCAGGTAAGGAGTAGGTGAGAACTGAATTAAATCAGAAAAGTCAGCCTGGTCTTTTCTGCATTTCCAGTCCTTCACATGTTTATCCATAGGTGTAACGTCAGATACTGGAAAATAAACAATTGTAGAAACTGAGTGATCCTTAAAACAGGGCAGTGTAACCAGAGGGATTTTGGCTTGACTCTGACTTGGACACGGGAACGGGAGAGGTGACAGGTGGGCCACTTGATGCCATGGCCATTTCAGGGTACATGAGCCAGATGAGGTTTGTCCTGCTCTGTCACTGAAGTCTTTACAGCAGCTACAATAGTGCGCATTGAGCCCACCGCACACAATAACATTGATCTTGTTCTGCCTAGTGGGCCGTGATGAAGCCCACATGCCTCACAGACAAAGCTTTACTTCCTATGGGTGGCATTCTCCACAGAGAGCAGAGAATGCTCCCTTTGT
This sequence comes from Proteles cristata cristata, assembly GCA_017311185.1. Classification (NCBI taxonomy): domain Eukaryota; kingdom Metazoa; phylum Chordata; class Mammalia; order Carnivora; family Hyaenidae; genus Proteles; species Proteles cristata. The sequence continues at coordinate 202,606 of JAESUZ010002504.1, forward strand.
TCTTCTCCAGGTTTTTTATGAGCACCTGCCTGGGTCTGTGTATCTCCCTGCACCTGCTGAGTTAGCAATTCTGCAGCGTTAAGTCATGTCTGCCGAGAAGAGTCCTCTGACAAGGGAGTCCCAGTGAGCCCCAGCCGATCCCCAGAGCCCTGGCAAGAACAGATCTTGAGCACCACGCTCTCCTCAAAGACCGCTTGATCATTTAAACATAAATGTGTAAATTTTTTTAATATATGGAAAAAATAAAACCCTAAAAATATTTGGTGTGTTTGGGAGAGACTTTAGCAGTCTTTTATAAAGAACATGCTAAAGCCAGCTTTAAGCAAATGCAAGTGTGTGTTACCAGGAACTTGAAGATATTTAACATAGGTCCCAGTCACAGCTCCTGGGTGGCTCAGTTGTTTGAGTGTCCGACATTGTCTCAGGTCACGATCTCACAGTTTGTGAGTTTGATCCCCTCCATGGGCTTGCTGCTATCAGGGCAGAGACCACTTCAGATCTTCTGTCTCCCTCGCAGTCCCTCCCCTGCTCCCTCCTACACTCTCACTCTCAGAAATAAATAAAACACTAAAAATTATTATTATTATTTTTTTTAATGTTTTTATTTATTTCTAGGAGAGAGAGAGAGAGACAGCTTGAGCAGGGGAGGGTCAGAGAGAGAGGGAGTCACAGACTGAAACAGGCTCCAGGCTCTGAGCTGGCAGTCAGCACAGAGCCCGACGCGGGGCTCGAACCCACGAACCGAGAGATCATGACCTAAGCGAAAGTTGGACGCTTAACCGACTAAGCCACCCAGGCGCCCCTAAAAATTATTTTTTAAAAATAAAATTGGTCCTGGAGTCTAACACATTCAAGATCACAGGGAATCAAAAAGTGTTTTCAAAACTGGTATGAGCCAAGCTTTATTTCAATGGGACATTTTCTGAGCCTAGGTCCAGAATGGGCTATCTGGAGAATAATGTGACAATTGCCTAATCATTTCCGATTGTAATGGCTGAACTCTGTACTGATATCACTAGCCCTAACTAAAAATTACAGCCTCACCTAAAAGATATAATAATCTAATTATGGACATTGGAAGTAAGACTCCCTGTGCCGTCACCTCCTCCATTGCTTTCTCACGTCCTTATCCGCACCTATGGGACATCACACTGATAAAAGGGCACTGATGAGGCACTGACTTCCCCAGTGACTGTCCGAGGTCAAGACCCTGGAGGAAGGGAGAAAAGATGCAGGACATCACAGATTTACCTGGATGGGGACCACACGTTCCTGACCAGCACGTCTCCTAAGGATGAAGTCTCTCCCACAGAAAAGCCAGAAGCCCCTCCTCAGTAACAACTCCATTCTGGTCACAGTTGCAGCCCCGTGGCCCCCACTAGATGACTGACAAACGCCAGGGTCCTTGTTCAGGAGCAGGGAGATAATGGTAGTTATTCTTACAGCTAAATTAGATATATTCCTCACTCCTTCTCTTCTTTCTTTCTTTCTTTCTTTCTTTCTTTCTTTCTTTCTTTCTTTCTTTCTTTCTTTCTTTCTCTTGGGTGAAGAGAAAAGAGTGGGGAGAAAGGAGATTGAATTTAATTCTGATGATGAGGGTTTTAGGATGTCTGTGGTTCTTCTACAGACTTGCCTCATAAGTCTTAGGAAAAAAGTTCTGAAAGTCAGGAAAGGTTACATGAGAGATAGATATGAGAGATGTTATCTCTACCTTGAGTTACTTCATTGTTCTCGATATAGGAATCATAAAAAGTGGGGAAAAATATTGTCAAGTAGGAAGAGAGAATAGTTATCACTTTTCCTAAGTTCACGAAGGGTAGAGAAGAAGCTACTATAGCCTACTGCCCATCATTTCCTGGGTGTCACTCACACCATGTGTTCTGGCCAAGTCTAGGCACTGTCCTCATGGCCATCATCCATGTACTACTGTGGGGAAAGCACTGGCCCCTACCTATGCTAATAGCAGTGGCTCAGAGACTTTTACAAAGTTCAGCTCTTGTCTCTAATACACCGAGGTTCAGTTCAACTTAATTTAGAACTCTAAATCACCACTTAGAATTGTGGTTGATAAGTCAGTCAGAGGGATTCTAAAGTGCATCTTATTTATTATGAATCTAAAATTAAAATGTCATTTCTTTTCTTGGAACATAAAAGAATATGATTATTTCTCATAAGTGATTAAAGTTAGTCTGTAAGTGACACCTTCTTCAATCAGCTTAAGTATAAGCAAGAGAAAAGATTGGACATTTTTGAAAATTCACCTAATTTGAGTAATGTATAAACCAGTTTGGGGAGAAAATTGACTTTCAAGGAAATTCTTTTTTTCCAGTCAATGTATTTTTTCCCAAACCTTGCTTATTTTTTATTGTTTAAAAATGTTTATTTATTTATTTTTGAGAGAGAGAGAGAGAGAGAGAGCATGAGCAGAGAAGGGGCAGAGAGAAAGAGAGGGAGGCAGAGAATCCCAGGCAGGCTCCAAGCTGTCAGCACAGAGCCCAAAGCAGGCCTCAAACCCCCGAACTGTGAGATCATGACCTGAAGCGAAACTAAGAGTCAGATGCTCAACCGACTGAGCCACCCAGGTGGCCCAAACCTTGTTTATTTTTAAAACTTGGGATACATTCTGGAAAGTTTTCAGATTCTATTTCCCTTTGGAGAACCTCTCTCCAGAGCAGCTCCAAAAGAGACCGGGCTTCTCGACAGCTGTAAAAGAAGTCAGCCGTGGAAGCCGGAATGAGATCTATCAAAGCACCTTTGATCATTTGATTAGCTGTTTTCACTCTTTCAAAAGCTGGGATGGGAGGTTATACTAGATTGTGTTACTTTCAACGTGTGCTTCCTCTTACCTCGTTCCATCCAAGCTGCCCACAAGCAGACAGCAGCCAGGAGGGAGCAAGCGTGTCTTTCCCCTCTTCGCTTAGAGCCTTTCGAGTGCACATAGGGTTTAGGCAAACAGGGTGTGTCTGTCTAAGTAAGTGTCCGTCTGACCTCGTCGGTCGGTGCCTCATTGAAGAAGCCGCACTGCGGTGCGTGTTCCAGTGAGTTATGTGTGCTCATAAAAACACACTGCAGTTCGCAAAGCTATCGACACTTAGTCGTGAAGCAAAAACACCTGTCAAAAGAGTCTTATTTTAACTTGTTAATGACACCACGAATAGACAGAGGACGATGCCATCATTTCAGCGGACAGTTTTACACAGCAGGCCTCTTCCAGGGCACTAGGAATAGCGCAGCCTGGCTCTGGTCCCTAATTAGAGAAGCCCCACCATGGACACCATACATCAGTTGTCATCGGAGAACTGTCCTCCTCTGTGTGCAGGAAGGCTAAGCCTCTGTTAGCACCGAGGCCAAACACCGCAGCAATTCCGGCAGCCCAAGGGCTCCTGGACATGGCTCATTGCTCCGCAGATGACTTGATATTTTTCTTATAGCTCTGAGATGATAAAGTGGCTTATTAGGTACCTCTTGCATTCACAGGCACGTGGTGCTCATGGCTTTGAGGTAAGTTGGGAGAACAACTCACAAGTCACAAAAGAACCTGATCCTTCACTGTATCGAATTCCTGACTTCCTTTGGAGCAGTACAGAGTTAGATCCGGGGTTTCAACTAAATTCTGTCACTCCGCAGGCCTCCGCCAGCCGGACAACCCAGCACGCGGTACCCTAGGGGCCGTGCTGGACCTGCCTGCCCGGGGGAGACATTCAGCTTCCTCTTTTTAAGACCGATCCTGCACAAGGCATGTCAGCAGGTGACATGATGTGAAGCATCACTAAAGGCTGAATTGTGTCCCTTGCAAAATCCATATGTGGAAGTCCTAAATTCACATGTCTTAGAATGTAACCGCGTGTTTGGAGACACGGTCCTTAAAGAAGTGATTACATTAAAATGAGGTCATAGGATGGTCCCTAATCCAATGTGATTGGTGTCCTTATAAGAAGAGGAAATGAGGACACAGATCTAGTCAGGATACAGAGGGAAAAGCGTGTGGAGACACAAGTAGAAGACCAGCATCTCCACGCCAAGGAGAGAGGCCTCCGGAGCAACCAAACCTTGCCAAGCACCTTGATCTTGGACTCCAGCCTGCAGAACTGGGGGAAAGTTAAGTTTCCATTGTTTAAGGGACTAGTCTGTGGTTCTTTGTTCTGGTGGGCCCAACAAATTAATACAAGCATTTTCGAAAATCTCTTAGAAAAATAGGTAATGTAAGCAGATTGTGACCGCGCGATGATCAGCATATTTCTCCAGAGGATTTGAAAGAGACAAGAAGAGGGCCGCCTGGGTGGCTCGGTCGGTTAAGAGCCCAACTTCGGCTCAGGTCATGATCTCACAGTTCATGGGTTCAAGCCCAGCGTCGGGCTCTGTGCTGAATGTTCACTCGGAACCTGGAGCCTGCTGCAGATTCTGTGTCTCCTTGTCTCTCTGCCCCTCCCCTGCTCCCACTCTGTCTCACTCTGTCTCTCAAAAATAAATATGTAATAAAAAAAAAAGAAAGAGACATGAACAGTGTTGTAGGCCACAGACAAGGCCTATAAATAATAAAATTCAGCAATTTTAACTGAAACAGCTGCCCACATGACAACGGCTTAGTGCAATAGATGAGTAGATTTACTTAAGTTTACATAAGTAGTAAAAATACCTTCAAAAAAGAGGAAAAAATACCATTTTAAGAATTTAGGGAAAAGTGTTTTCTAACTGGTTTTTTTAAAGGTAAAATGGTCAAAGCTGTTTTTTTTTTTGTTTTTTTTTTTTTGAATAGTATTGGTAGGACTTTGAAAATAAAGAGTGAGTTATGGTAGCATTGTCTTAGTTCTTTCATTCTTGTTCTAGATATTCATGTTTATTTACTCTTTGCTGAGCACTGAGAATGAGTGAGACGCTTGCTGCATCTGGGAGCTCACAGCCTTAGTGGGAAAGAGTGTCTCCACCACTCTTAATACGGTAGCAGGATCACTGTGCAAAGCATTCAGGGACAGAGAGAAAGCAGAGATCAAGAAACGCACCTGAAAAATTCAGGGAAAACTTCACAGAAACAGAAATGGAAAAAAACAAAACAAAACAAAACAAAAAAACATCGCTGGGGAGAACACCGTGTGGCCCTGTGAGAATTGTTAACCTTTGGGCTTCCAGGGCCCTTCCTATAAAGTTGGGGGACAAAAATGCATTCTGTATCAAGACTTTAGGAAGCGTTGTGGAGTAAGAGTACCTAGCACAGGGGCGCCTGGGTGGCTTAGTCGGTTAAGCGTCCGACTTTCGCTTAGGTCATGATCTCGCAGTTCGTGGGTTCGAGCCCTGCGTCAGGCTCTGTGCTGACTGCCAGCTCAGAGCCTGGAGCCTTTTTCAGAGTCTGTGTCTCCTCTCTCTGACCCTCCCTTGCTCATGCTGTCTCTCTCTCTCTCTCTCTCTCTCCTAGAAATAAATTAAAAAAAAAAAAAAAAAAAAAGAGTACCTAGCACATAATTTATACACTCAGTAGATTTTCTTCCCTCACTGCAGTTTGCTTCCCCTCTTTCTGCGTCTTCCTTCCCCAGACCCCTACCTCCTCCTTCTTCTTTGCCAGATCTTACAGTCTTTCTCTTTCTCCTGTTTTAGCATGTATCAGGCATCATTCCAGCAAAAAACAACCTCAGTACCTGCCAGTGCATGGGTGAATCAGAGCCATTTAGGCACTTGCCAAATCTAGAGTCATGCCCTCTGTTGACTATCTAAATTGACTTAATGGTACCTATCTAAAAAACAAAGCAAAAAACAAAACAAAACAAAAAAAACATTAAAAAAGTAAACGAAGCAGGAGATTCTGAACGCTCAGAGACCAGCCACCAGCCAGAAGGCGACTGTTCACATCCATTTAGTTTTTACTCCAAAAACCGTTACACCATCTTATGCCCCACATGCCTGTACATGTTGCCATCTTGGTTTCAGCCCTTAACTGGTGAGATTTCCCCTTTTGTTTCAAATGTTCCAGGAGGAATGTATTTCCAAATGCTTAGAGTGCATATACAAATGATCTGACTTTTAACAACACATTTGTTTCCAGAAGGAGAAGATATTTGCACCCATTCTATAACTTCTCTTGGAGTACAAATAATTGGGCAAGTGAACCTGATGAACTTCATTACCTCCTTTGAGGCCAGAACAGCCCACAGGTCCCTCTGAATTTTTTTTTAAGCATTATTAAGCAGCAAGCCAGCCTGATTTTGTATAGCGATTTCTCAAGGAACTTTGCAATGGTGCTTTAATCCATTTGTTGCAAAAATAAGAACTTTTTCTTTCATAGAAACTTCTTGTGTGATGTATTTCGGTACAGTATGCACTGGTCTCCATTTGCTAATCTCCCTTATTTCTCTGAAGAAGTGAAAATGTATTGCCAGTCTGGTAAATGTTAAAGGGTTTTAGGTTTGTAGAGGGAACTATGGTTAAGGATTTTCAAGAAGATATGAGTATCAAAAATGAGACAATTTATACTTGAAAAACTTGCTACGTGATACTTCAAAATGCCATCATGGAGAAAAAATTTCAAACTTTGTTGTACTTTGTTCTGCGAGTTTTATATTGGGATACTATTTTCCTTTTGAATTATACATTTTGGGGGAGTGATGTGGGTTGCAGGGTGGGGGTCCCACGGTCTTGGCAGAGATTGGTAAAGGTCTTAATCTGACCATTACTTGAGTCATTATCAAATAGATAACCCCAGAGATGCCTGGGTGGCTCAGTCGGTTAAGAGCCCAACTTCGGCTCAGGTCATGATCTCATGGTTGGTGGGTTCAAGCCCCGCGTCAGGCTCTGTGCTGACAGCTCAGAGCCTGAAGCTTGTCTTCAGATTCTGTGTCTCCTTCTCTCTCTGACCTTCCCCTCCTTGTGCTATCTCTATCTCTCTCAAAAATAAATTAAAAAAACAAAACAAAACAAAAAACAAATAGGTAACCCCAAAGCTACTTAAAACACTAGTTTTGCTTATAGATGAAGATATACTGAAAATACACATGGAATATGGGAAGGGCACATTGGCACATTCAGACTGGCTCTCTGGGGGGCAGAAACTGGGTGTGAGACACAAGTCAGTGGGCATATTAGGACAAAGACTCCAGAGCAGAAGATGAGAACCTGACTTTATGTGTTACAGTGGAAAACGGCCCCTTGACCCTAGCAAAGACAACAAAAATAAAATGATAATTTTGATTACTATTAAGAACAGAGCAGATTTGAATTAGAAATGAGCTTTTCAAAGGATAGAATCGTGAATGTAAAAGATCAATAGGGAGCACAATTATCTCAAAATAGACACCATCCATGGAAAGCCCTATCACTGGACTCGGCTTATGTAGCGCCTTGCCCTGAGATGTCTTGCAGCAGCACACAGCTGTTGACTGCTTTAAAACTCAAAACTGGAGGGATGCATGGGTGGCTCAGTCAGGTAAGCTTCCGACTTTTAATTTTGGCTTAGGTCGTGATCTCAGGGTCTTGGGATTAATCCCCGTGCTGAGCGTGGAGCCTGTTTAGGGTTTTCTCCCTCTCTCTCTCCCTCTGCCCCTCCTCCCCTTTCATGCTGTCTCTCTAAAATAAGTAAAATGGTGGGGTGGGGTGGGGGCACTTGTGTAGCTGAGTTGGGTAAGCAATTGACTTTGGCTCAGGTCATGATCTCAGGGTCTACGAGTTTGAGCCCCATGTTGGGCTCTATGCTGTCAGCACAGAGTCTGCTTCAGATCTGCAGTCCCACCCTCTCTCTGTCCCTCCCTCACTTGCTCTCTCTCTCTCTCTCTCTCTCAAAAATAAATAAACATTGAAAAGAAAATGAAAATAAATAAAATAAAAACCTTTTTTTAAATAAATAAGAAAACCTGAAAACTGGAGTCCCTTGGGTAATATCACTGTGAGGGTTGAGAACACAAAGGATGCTAATATTTTATGGTGTTTATTACATATAGGCACCCTTTCAAATATGTTATATTAATTCATGCAATGTAACCCATATGAGGTAGATATCAACTTGTATTATCCTATTATACAAATGTGGACACTGAGGTACAAAGAACCAAAGTAATATCCTCAAAGACACATGAACAGTAAGAAACAGAACTAGTAATCAAAACCAAGCAGTCTGAATTCAGAGTCCAGTCATTTAACCACTTAGCTATCCTACCTCTCAGTAGGTTAAGTAAGACATGTGCGGTCCTTGGCCATCATGATGGTACACCCTAGAATTTCTGGGCCATCCTGTTTTCAAGGATTCTTTTTATTTTTTTTAAATTTTTTAATGTTTTATTTATTTCTAGGAGAGAGAGAGAGACAGCGTGAGCAGGGGAGGGTCAGAGAGAGAGGGAGTCACAGACTGAAACAGGCTCCAGGCTCTGAGCTGGCAGTCAGCACAGAGCCCGACGCGGGGCTCGAACCCATGGACTGCGAGATCATGACCTAAGCGAAAGTTGGATGCTTAACCAACTAAGCCACCCAGGCGCCCCTCAAGGATTCTGCTCATTGTACCCACATAAATTCCAGATATTTTCTGTCACATACAATAAATGTTTGTATGTGAATGTGGAAGTTTCTTCAATCACCAAATGTTTCGACTTTAAAGTCCAGGTAAAGGCTATTATTTACACTCATAACTCATTGGCGTGAAAACACTCAACCTCTATGTACCTCTGTCTCCTCATATTTAAAATGAGAGTGTTGGGCCAGAGGGGCATCAAGGAAAGGATTGTGAAAATTCATTCATATCCTCTAATGTCCAGCAAAGTGCATTCCTGGAGGTGATTGAGTCTGCTCAAGTCAATGAGTCATTGACCATCTGGAACTATCCACAGATTAATTACCAATACTATTGTTAAGACTGTAACCTGTTTTGTTTGTGCTTAGAGAAATGTTTTTGTGCTTTCATTCTTAATTTGGCAGCAGATGATATTAATTCAGACCGTACATTATACTCTTCAGCTTTTCCCACAGGCAATCTGATTATCCTACCCACAGAAACAGCAGAGAGCACCTAGCTTGTAAGATACCAGATGAACAGTACTCAGTGAATGAGCTTTCTGTACTAAATGGGGCGTGAGGTTCATTGCACTCCTTATCGCAGTCAAGTGAACTTGCAACAGAGAGAAGAAATAAGTCATTTAAATAAAGTGGAAGAGATAAAAGAAGAGTTCCAAGTCACTCAGCCAGTTAAAACCAATTTAGCACGTTCATAGAATTTAGAACTTTTCTGCTTAAAGCCCTTTAGTGGATTAAATATCCAGAGTTGACAGAGAGAAAAGAATGAACATTTCTGGGCATTTAATATGTGCCAGTCACAGGGCAGTCTTTCTTTTTTTTTTAAATGTTTATTTATTTTTGAGGAGAGACAGAGTGAGAGCAGGGGAGGGGCAGAGAGAGAGGGAGATACAGATCTGAAGCAGGCTCCAGGCTCTGAGCTGTCAACATAGAGTCCGATGAGGGGTTTGAACTCATGAACAGTGAGATCATGACCTAAGCCAAAGTTGGACGCTTAACTGTCTGAGCCACCCAGGCGCCCCACTGTGCAGTCTTTTTTTTTTTTTAATGTTTTATTTATTTTTGAGAGAGAGAGTGTGAGGGACAGGGAGAGGGAGATGCAGTATCCAAAGACAGGCTCCAGGCTTTGAGCTAGCTGTCAGCACAGAGCCTGATGCAGGGCTCGAACCCACGAACCGTGAGATCATGACCTGAGCCGAAGTCAGACGCTTACCCGACTGAACCACCCAGACGCCCCATGTGCAGTCTTTAAGACAATAACAACAGTTGCAAACATTTCTTCCACATGTACCACTCCAACTGCTCTACACCTTTCCACTCATATAATCCTCACAGTGGCCGCAAAAATAAGCCCAGTTTTTATCCCTATGTTATTGCTTTTAAACTTATAACAAATTTAAGAGAGAACCAACATTACCCCTATTTTTCAAATGAGGCAGAGTTTTCAGACAACTGTATAATTTGACCATGGCCTGACTGCTAACGAATGACTTAAGTCAGAATTCACACTTATGTCTGTATGACCCCAAAATTGTGGTTTTTAAAAAAACGTGGGTTTTTTTTTTTGAGAGAGAGAAAGAGGAAGGGCATGCGCATAGAGTGGGAAAGGGGAAGGGGGGAGGGGTGGAGACAGAGAGAGAGAGAGAGAGAGAGAGAGAGAGAGAGAGAGAGAGACTCCCAAGCAGGCTCCGTGCTGCCAGCCTAGAGCCTGATGTGGGCTCAAATCCACAAACTGTGAGATCATGACCTGAGCCGAAATCAAGAATCAGACACTTAACTGAGTCCCCCAGGCACCCTTTTTTCCTGCCTCACCATGAATCTCAATATTTTTGAAAAGCTCCTCATTCTATATTGTATTTGACAATTTCCAAGTTGGGAGGGCCCTTAATGATTTCAAGTTTATTTCTTTTTATTTTCTAGAAAACCATTGCTTTTTTCAAAGGGTGCACTGGTCTGAAACCCCAGTCTCTGCCTTCTTAACCTAATCCTCTTTACTTCTGTGATTAGGATTCACACAATTTTAACACAATGATTCTTAAGTCGGTGTATGCATCAGAGAGCTCCCCTGTGGTGATTTTAAAACTACAGATTGCCTCGCACCGTCATAGACCTAGAGAATCCGGGTTACCTAGTCTGCAAATGCGTGACACAATATTACTCTAACTTCACAAACTATTAATATAATTATTTACTCTAAACTCCTAGAAACTAGACTTTGAATCACTTATTACTGTCAGAATTACAATGGACTGGACTTCAAGACATACCATGACTTCAGTAGAATAGCAAGTAGAGAGCCAGGATCAAAGACTATGGGTTCTGGGGTGACTCGGTGGCTCAGTGGGTTAAGCCTCTGATTCTTGATTCTGGCTCAGGTCATGATCTCACAGTTCGTGGGTTCAAGCCCTGCATCAAGCTCTGGGCTGATGGTGTGGAGCCTGCTTAGGATTCTTTCTCTCCCTCTCTCTCTCTGCCTCTCTCTCTCTCTCCTATTTATTTTCTCTCAAAAATAAATAAATTATTATTATTATTTTTTTAAAGAACTATGGGTTCTGACTCATCAGTAGACTCAGTTGTAGATCTGGTCCTTGAAAGAAGTGACTGGAAGTTTGCTGGTGCACAGTAAACTAAGGAGGTAGTAGTCAGGGGTCTTTGGGCAGTGAAGATGTTTGAAGTCAGGCAGGAGGTAACATTGTCATTCTGCGTAATCTGAGTTAGAACAGGTCCTTAACCAGAGCAGTGATCAAAGGAAGAGTCTACACTCTGGGAAAGGGGGGCTGACAAGGTAGAGGACAGTTGTCAAGGCTTCAGTCATATAACTTGGGCTCTGGAGCAGACATTCAACCCCACAAAGAGTTCGTAGTACTAAGAAGGAGCCATTGCTTATTTCTTTATGTAAACAACCACTTCTTCAAGTATTGGTCACCTCTTAGACCAGGCACTAGACAGAGTGGGTGGCTTGTCTATTCTATCATTGTACTGCAGATTATTCATTATTTCTTGACCATCCGGTATAATAGAACACCCTTCCCATATTTAAAAATTCCCCGATCTATGATTCTGAGGATGCATAGAAGCATATATTAATATATATGAATATATACTAATTATACTAGACACTGATCGTTCTTTTTGATGATCAGCATCTGAACCTCATTATACTTTAGCAATCCCTTACCTCCTTTTTGATTGGATCTAAGTGAGCAAGAAGGAGCAATTTTCTTTCTAGACACGTTGATAAGACGTTTGCATGTCAAAGAGTGGGAAGTAAATCTGAGAAGAATTCAGGTGCCTGCCCCTCTCAGCCTCCATGAAACTTCTAGGGACCCAGTGATCTACAGCAGGTCCAGATACCCCTTCTAAGTAAAGAATAATTTGTTGCCTCTGGCTCTTAAAGATATCAGCCCTAATACCTGGAATCTGTAAATGTTACTTTATATGGTCATGTTTTTGCAGAAGTAATGAGATTAAGGATTTCAAGGTAAACTGATTCTCCTGGGTCACCTAGGTGGACCTCATCTGTCATTGCAAGTTATTGGAAGAAGCCTGAGGGACATTTGGCAACACACACCAAAAGGCAGTGTGAAGACAGAAGCAGAAGTTGGAGTATTGTTTTAAGTCACATGGTTATGAACAACAACCACAGAAAATGAATATGGATTTTTCTATTAATAACTGGAAAGAGCAGATACCAGCAGCTAACTTTCCTGGCCTCCCCTGTGGGGAGGGCACACGCATATGCTTGGGGAGATGCATCCTGGGACTTGAGTCAGGAATTTCTGGTACAAAATGGTGGGGCTGTAGAAAATTCTCCCTGGGTTACAGGAAGGTGGATTTTCTGCAGCGAGAATGTGGGACTAGTTCAGTGGGGGAAATCATGGCCCCACTTCTGGCTGTAAGGCCTCCAGCCAGCCTGGTGCACCTGACTGTCCAGTAACTCTGTAGGCAGTTGATGTTCTTTCAACACATTGCCCTTCTGTTCATTGTGTTCATTCCCACAAACTAAAACCCTGGCCAATACATGGCTTTGCCATTTGTGTGGGTAATTTTCCAAAATTTTCTCTTTCTCCTTTGGTAGAGAGAGCAGTATAGAGAAAATGGTATAGATATAGCCATACATATACATTTGATTCTCTTACCTTCAAAGAGGAGATGTGAAAGACGTACCAAGTGTGTGTGTGTGTGTGTGTGTGTGTGTGTGTGTGTGTGTGTAAACGCACATAGATAGTGTTTGCGAGCATGCAAAGAAATTGTTCATAAGGTTTCTTTGATGTTTGTCAAAGATGGAAGATTTGAACCCAAAGCGCAGTCATTGCTTCTCAGAAGGAGGGGAGCCTCAGGAGGAGACAGCCTATGAGGAAGATGCGTGTAGTATAGGAGCCAGCCTTGGGGCTCAGGTGCACCAGCAGGTAGTTGATCCTGCCCTGACGGCCAGGCCCAGCGAAGGATAGAGCGCCATGTACAAGCTGAGCTCCAGTGTCATGGAGAAACTGTCAGAGGATGCGTCTATTTTGAGTGTAAAATAGACAACCTGAGTCCCAATTTGTCCTGTGGCTTTCCCTTGGCTGACACCTTCTCAGGGGCACAGCACAGTAAAATCACAGGACAGGAGAGGTCACAAAATGGAATCTAGGGAAAGAGAACTCATTTGTATTCAACATTTGCCATAAGCCAGGCTCTTCATTTCCCACGTTGGTTAATTCTTTAAGCAGCCTAATGATGTAGAAACTCTCATTAATATTCTGAAGATGAGACAACCTCACTTCTGGATGGACAAGCCCCTTCCTGGAGGTCACAGGGAAAAGGGTGGGTTCCACACCCAGGCCTGCCCTTCTCCAAACCCATATTCTCCACTTGCTGCCAAGTTCACCTGCTGCCTTGTGACAAAGGGAAATGATGGGACTCGGGTAACCTCACACAGTTTCTAATCTAGAAAGAACCTTAGGATAAATATTTTAAAAAATTTTAAAAACCTGACCAAAAAGGTCTCTATTTTTAAAAAATAACATCCATATCCATAAACAGTATAAAGATTAAGACATACTTGGGGCACCTGGGTGGCTCGGTCAGTTAAGTGTCTGACTTCGGCTCAGGTCATGATCTCACAGTTCATGGGTTTGAGCCCCGCGTCAGCCTCTGTGCTGAAAGTTCAGAGCCTGGAGCCTGCTTTGGATTCTGTGTCTCCTTGTCTCTCTGCCCCTCCTCCACTCATGCTCTCCCTCAAAAATAAATAAACATTAAAAAATTTTTTAAAAATTAAGACATTATTTGTTAAAAGAAAATATCAATTAGTAAATAAGAATATCCAGAATATATCTATAGTTTAATATAGTAACTTAAATAACAATTGACCAATTCATTCTAATACACTTGGCAAAAATTACCTTCAAATATCCATAAGCATGTAATTCCTAAGTTATACTTCGAGCCCAGATGCTTCTCAGTGGTAGATAGAATCACAAAGGTGATTCTCTGTCTCCTGGTTATTTAATCAAGCCCTAACTAAGGTAGTGCTTCTGTGAGGGGATTTTGCATTTGTAATCAAGACGTCAGATCAGTTGACCTTAAGACATGGTGATTATCCAGTGGCCTTGACTCAATCAGGTGAGCCCTGAAAGTACCTAAAGTTTTCTCTGGCCAGTGAGAAAGTCCCAGAGATCCAAAGTATTAGAAAGACCACCTGTTCTTGCTGGTTTGAAGGAATGCAGGCAGCTTCTAGGAGTGAGGAGTGACCCTAGCCAAGTTGACAGCTGGCTAGGAAATGGCAACCTCAGACCCTCAACTGCAAGGAACTAGATTCTACTAACAGCCTAAATGAGCTTGGACATAAATTCTTCCCCAGAGGACCTAAATCAGAACACAGCTTAGCCAAAACCTTGATTCCAGCTTTGTGAGGCCCCACACAGAGAATCCTGGAGAGTCCACCTGACCTTCTCACTTACAGGACTGTGAGCTAATACTTGGGTGCTGCTTAGTAGAAGTTTCTACCATAAACTTAGAAGGGTCATCGAAAACTAAATAGTAGAAAACTACTAATTGGGGCGCCTGGGTGGCTTAGTCGGTTAAGCGTCCTACTTTCGCTTGGGTCATGATCTCCCGGTTCGTGGGTTCGAGCCCCGCGTCGGGCTCTGTGCTGACTGCCAGCTCAGAGCCTGGAGCCTGTTTCAGAGTCTGTCACTCCCTCTGTCTCTGACCCTCCCCTGCTCACGCTGTCTCTCTCTCTCCTAGAAATAAATAAAACATTAAAAAGTTAAAAAAAAAAAAGAAAACTACTAATTAGCAGTAGCTCAGACATTCTCCTAAGCTCGAGATCTACACACAGAACTTTTTCTTTTCCCCATAAATATTTATTGAGCATGAATTTGTGTATACCACTTAGGATACATCCATAAACAAAAGGAATATGGTTCTGTCCTGGGGCCCTTCTATTCCATTAGAAAAGGTAGATATAGTGACCTCCTAGTCAACCTCCTCTCTCCTTCCTCTTCTTTCTGTGTGCGCCCTCTCAGTGGACATCATGGTGGCATCCACTCGATGCCAAGTTAGAAAACTTGTGTCCTTTTCTGTCTTTCTCCACCACATGTGCAATCAGCCAGCAGATCCTATTTATTCTCCTTCTGTAATATCATTCAAATATGCTACCTTATTTCCAAACACAGGTCCTTCCTTAGTACAAGCTACTAGCACCTTACCCTCAGATTACTGCAACAGCTTCTTTGTTTAATGTTTATTTATTTATTTTGTGTGTGAGAGCTCAAGCAGGGGAGGGGCAGAGAGAGAGAGGGAGAGAGAGAGAATCTCAAGAAGGCTCTGTGCTGCCTTGGAGCCCGATGTGGGGCACGAACCCACAAAGTGTGAGATCATGACTTAAGCTAAACCAAGAGTAGGATGCTTAACCAGGAGCCACCCAGGAGCCCCTACTGCAACGGTCTCTTAAATGCCCTCTTCCATTGCCCACTTCATTCCTGATCTCTGGTTTATTCACACTGAAGCCAGAATAATTTCCCATTAGCACAGATCTGGCCATTCACTCCCATGCTTCGAGTCTCCCAAAGTCCCCTGCCTTCAACTCTAACGATACCCAAACCTCATGCAGATCCATGAGTTATATCACACCAATATTTTAATGTTTATTTATTTTTGAGAGATGGAGGTGAGCAAGGGAGGGGCAGAGAGAGAGGGAGACACAGAATCCGAAGCAGGCTCCTGGCTCTGAGTTGTCAGCACACAGCCCCACATGGTGCTTGAACTCATGAACCGCGAGATCATGACCTGAGCCGAAGTCGGACACTTAACCGATGAGCCCTTCCTCATTTTCTTTCTCCTGCAACTACAATACTGTCCAGCCACACTGAATTACCCAGACATCATCTCTCTGTCTACCAGCGCTTTTCCCTCCAGATGAAACAGATCTCCACCCCCAACTCCAACTTTTTTTGTCTTACTCTTTGTCTTTATTTTCACTTCTGGAAAGACTTAATGCTCTTTCATGGGCTGCCTTGTGCCCTATACCTGGCCTGTTTTAGTATTTCCCACTCAGCATCTGTTCAATGGATAGTTGATAGTATTAAGCAACATTCTGATTAGTAAAATTGATTAACTCAAGCTTTGCTGACAGTCGCTTTACATCATGAGCTAAAGTGATTTGATTTATCTCAAAACAACCTCATTGTTGAGTGTATTTGTTGTATCCATTAAATTGATCATAAAAGGCTTTCTGTGAAAATCTTTCCTTTGCCTGCTGTATTCTGTATGCCTATTCATTATAAAGCTGGGATTGAAATAAAGCTGCACTGAAATGCTTTAAAAATATCATTTTATGAATAACATGTCTGAGAGAGAATTTCTGAATCTGTTTGCAAAGCTGCCATCAATCTGTCACCTTAAAATATTTTCACTAGCTGTTCCCACATTTACCAATGTTATTGCCATAAATCTCACACAGCGATTTTGTTGAATGAATGAATGTTGATAAGCATATGACTATGTTTATCAGAAACCCGAAGAGCCACTGGGGAGAGGGGAAAACTGAAGGCATCACCATGCAGATAAGTGGGTCTCATTAAAGCTTCCAGACTGGGACCTATTGACAACACACTATGAGCAGCGATGTGACAGAGTGAGGAGACTGCAAGGGGATGGGGGTCGGGAAAACACCGAGAAATAAAGACGGAAACCAAAGTTCTGCACAAAATGGGTAGATAGCAAGGATAAGAAGGGCAATTTTTACTGGGCACTTTTCTAGTTATTTTCTCTTTCTCACTGTGTGTATTATATTTGAGCTTTTGCAGAGAACAGGGCAAGGGAATACCAAGCGGCAAAATGGCTTATAATGCAAAACAGTCTTCTGCTGGCCATGTTGGCCAGAGCTTTTTGTTATAAGCAAACGATATCTGCTCTGATTGATTCGCACACAAATGACATTTATTAAGAAGACCCTGGGGGCGCCTGGGTGGCTTAGTCGGTTAAGCGTCCGACTTTCGCTTAGGTCATGATCTCGCGGTTCCTGGGTTCGAGCCCCGCGGCGGGCTCTGTGCTGACTGCCAGCTTGGAGCCTGGAGCCTGTTTCAGTCTGTGACTCCCTCTCTCTCTGACCCTCCCCTGTTCACGCTGTCTTCCTCTCTCCTAGAAATAAATAAAACATTAAAAAAAAAAAAAAAAAAAAAAGAAGACCCTGAATAGTTCACAGAATAGCAACAAGGCTAGAGAATGTGGCTTGGGGGTTACTCAGCCACACACAAACACACAGAGTCCCCAACCAACACATCTAAGTTAGTTGCTAGCTTATACAGCTTGTATTCCTAATGTTGGCTCTGAACATTGGCCACTGGCCAAAGGACACCATTATGAGTACTTCTCCACGGCTACCTCGCAAACTTCATTTATACTGATTGTTACCACTGCGTGAGAGAGACCCCTTTGCCTCTCTGAATCTCTAGTTTCCAAGTTAAAGTCAAGGGCAGGTGTATTAGATGCTGTATAGCCAAAAATAATAACAAATAACTGCCAAAACCAAACACATGAATTGATAGCATACATTGGATAAATTGAACTACATTAAAATTAAGGATTCTGCTCATCAAAAGGCATCATCAAGAGATTTCAAAACAAGTCATAAACTAAAAGAAGATATTTACTTCATGTATATTCAACAGAGGGTTATTATTTGGAATACATAATAAATTCCTATGAATCAGTAAGAAAAAAATAGAGAAATGAGCAAACATATGAGCAAGAATTTCATAGAATCATAAAAAGCATATATGACAATATCTTTAATGTTATATATAATCAGTAAAATGGAAATTTAAAAAAATTAGATGCAATTTGGTATTCACCAAATTAACAAAAATTAGAGTCTGATAAGAACAAGTGTTTGTAAGAATCTAAAAACGGAGATTTCTCATACATGTTGGAGTTAGTCTCAGTGAAAATAAATCTTTTGGAAACCCATTTGGCCTTGGCCAGTAAAATTCAACAAATAAATATGTTCTGAGCTAGATATTTTATCCTTGGACTATAATACGAAGAATCTCTTGTTTATGGGGACAAAACCTAGTAAGGACACAATGGCACTGTGATATAAATTGGAAATATCTAATTTATTAATAGTGGGAGAGAAAATACTCTTTGTTTACATTTATTTATCAGCATACTCTACATTAGTGGAAAAATCAATGAGCTATAGTCACTCAGATCATCATTCATGACCCTAAAAAGCATGACACCGAATGAAAGTAGTAATTCCAGAAGAAAATCTACAATTTCATTTATGCAAAGTTTAAAAACTCAGCACTATATTGTAAAAGGATAATGAAAGTGATGAAACTACAAAGAACACCAGCACGGTGGTTAATTAACCATTGGAAAAGTGATTGAAGGGGTGCATGGGAAGAGACACCTGCACACCACAGCAATGGCATCCAAAGTCCTGGATATCTAGGGGTGCCTGTGTGGCTCAGTCAGTTAATCGGTTAATTGTCCGACTCTTACTTTCGGCTCAGGTCATGATCTCACAGCTTGTGGGATCAAGCCCCATATCAGGCTCTGCGCTGACAGTGTGGAGCCTGCTTGGGATTCTCTCCCTCTCTGTCTCTCTTCTGTTCCTGCTGTGTTTCTCTCTCAAAAATAAATAAACTTAAAAAAAAAAGTCCTTGTTATCTTTTGTCTTTTAAGTTGGCTAGAGATTACATGGATATTCATTTTACTGTTGCTCTTTAATGTATACGTATATACCTACATTGTCCAGTCTTTGGAATGTTTTCTAAATTTCACAATTAAAAACTACTAAGTCGGGGGCGCCTGGGTGGCTTAGTCGGTTAAGCGTCCGACTTTCGCTTAGGTCATGATCTCGCAGTTCGTGGGTTCAAGCCCCGCGTCGGGCTCTGTGCTGACTGCCAGCTCGGAGCCTGGAGCCTGTTTCAGTCTGTGACTCCCTCTCTCTCTGACCCTCCCCTGCTCACGCTGTCTCTCTCTCTCTCCTAGAAATAAATAAAAACATTAAAAAAAAATTTAAAAACTACTAAGTCTTACATAGACAATGGGATTGGTGGAGGTAGGACTGGGTAGGAGGGCTGTATTTTTGGCCCCGGGGAGGGGGTAGACCCTCCTTTTCTGAGTCCCACAGGGAGTATTTGTACCTCCCAGAGCTGTTGTGTTGGGAAGAGCTTCTCATGCACGGTTCCCTGGGAGAAGAGCAGTGACCTTCGCGAGGGTTCAGCAGCTCTTTATTGAAAGGGTTGGGAGGAGGGGTAAGTGAATGGTACGTCCACAGAGAGAATATGGGTTTTGTGCCCTTGGGTCTGGTTACCAGTTATCTTGCAGCACAACTATACTGTTTATGTCTAGGCTTTTTGCCAAGAGTCCCCTCTGGATGCTCCCAGATCTTCTGTCTGTCCCTTCCCCAGAGGACTTCTCTCATTTCCTGCTCTCTGTTCCTCACTCTCTGATTCCTTACCTCTCAGGTCTTTCACTTTCATCTTATAAAGCAATGTCCCTTTAACTTTTTCTCTGGCCTGTGTCCCATCTCTGTGTCCCCACTCTCTAGAGCCAGGGTCTCCCGATTCAACGGTGTCTTCCGTACTTCACGCAATTTGCCACCTACAGTGTTGGACTCCAGTTAACGCTTTTCCTCCATCCACTTACTGTTTCTCCACGACGAGGTGCATATAGTTTCTGGCCGGATGTGCCTTCTTGCCCTGGGAAAAATAATAAAATGAGTTTTAGGCTTCTGGAGGGTGGGGGGCTTATGGACGGCAAAAGCAGGCTTCCCCTTGGGCTGCAGCTGTTCTTAGTCTCCCTGTCGGTAACCTCCAGGGTCCAAGTCAAACACATATCACAACACTGCGGATTCATTTCTTTCTAAAAACTTCAGCTAGTGTGCAGAAAAATGCATGTTCTGCCTGTAAGATAACTTTGAGCCCTCCTCTTTTTTTTTTTTTTTTTTTTTTGCTAACTGATGCCCAATACTCAGGACTTCATACACTATGAGATGTCTACCCTGTTTTTACAATGAGTCACATTAGAAAACATTCTCTGTTAACTGACACTGGATGGTAAGAAGCAGGATAGCTAAGGGGTGATTGTCCTTTAAGAAGTAAGTTGTCTGGAATGGGGGTGCCTAGGTGGCTCGGTCCATTAAGTGTGTCACTCTTGATTTCGGCTCAGGTCATGATCTCAGGATGGTCAGATTGAGCCCCACACTGAGCTCTGTGCTGAGCATGGAGCCTGCTTGGGATTCTCTCTCTCTCTCTCTCTCTCTCTCTATCTCTGCCCCTACCTCTGATGGTTCTCTCTCTCTTTCTTTCTCTCTCTCAAAAAAGAAAAAAAAATTAGGTGCTCTGGGTTTGAATGCCAGCTTCACCCCCTACCAGCTGGCTTACCTTGGACAAGGGACCTAACCACCCTGGATCAACTTTCTCAATCATATGGAAACCGCAGCATCCTACCCCCATCAGTTAAATAAAATAGTCCATGTAAAGCACCTGGCACATGGCCAAGGTTCAATGTTAGTTATTATGATGTCGTGCACAAACCACATCTGTCTAATTACAGAGTTTTCCCTTGTGAGTGATGAAGTGGGTGGGTGCGGGCGGGGCCAGCAAAGCAACGGAGAGAGAAGTCCTTGCACTAACATTGGGGGTTTTCATCCCAAGTGGTATGTACTTTAGAAACAGCATTCATTTCTCTGGTGAGACAGCTCGGTGGGTGTAGACATGGCACGGGATGATGACCAGCATGACAGTGAGAGTGTCTTGGGCCTAAACAGATCACTTTTTAACAACAATCAAACCTTTTTCTTGCTTTTCAAAAATTGATGACAGAAAGCCATCTGAACATGTCTGCTTTTAGGAACAGGCACATAAATCTGTCTTCATTTTAAATTTTCCTCTGAGGAAGAGAAACGTGGCAAATGAATATAAATAGTTAGAGGTTTCTTAGTCTTCTTCTTTTTTTTCCCCTACCAGATGTCAAGGCTGACACGTGTTAAATTTCCAATTGGATTTGGAACACAGATTTCGGAAGAAGTGCACCTTGGGTTCTGTGAACTCTCAAAAGTTGGAGACTGGAAGACATATGGGAGTTAGATCCGGGGGGCATGCCAATCCCAGCCAGGCCAACCAATGGCTGCAAATTTGCTTTTCCTCTGCTCTGCCAACATTTGGGGAAAAGGACTTGGCTGCTCTCTCAAGCAGAAATAAACTCTGGAAGCTGACAGGAAGCTGGAGGAAGACAAAACCCATGTGTATAACAGGGGAGCGGTGGACTATAATGGAGCCTAGAATTAGCAGGCTAGACCTCCCAGCTTCTCCTAGAACTTCAAATCTTAAAAAAAAAATCATTTTAAAATGTTGTTTGCAAAACAGTTCTCCAGCCAGTACTCATATTTGTCATCTCTGCAGTGATTTTACTTGTAGATAGTACTTTGAGAATTGTGGGGTGATTTGAAGCCTGTTTTATTTAACTTTCTACTTCTTCCCTGGGGTAGTGTATGGCCGTCTAAGGTGATAATGAAATTGTTCTAGAAATCCATCTCCTATCCCAACCCTGTGGATATCTAGAACTGCATCTGCATGAAAGACCTTGGCATAAATGGTAAAGGGCATACAGATGAAAGACGGAAATAGAGACGCCTGAGTGGCTCAGTTGATTGAGCATTCAACACAGGAGAATGTGGCTTCCTTACCAATAGGCAAGAAGACCTAATCTGTTTGTGACTCAGTTTCTTCATAGTAGGATATATGAAGTTAAAATATCTAAACAGAGTAAGTTTTTTCTTCCAGGAGGCTATAGATAAAGGGAGTAGAGTGAGCATTTGTGAATGGATAAGCATTTAAGGAGTTTCTTAAGAGAAAGAACTTGGAAATATAGACTAATCTTGGGAGACTTACACATAAAGACCCATAGAGCAACTTTAAGTCAAATTATAAAAATTGGGTGTTCTGCTATTTATTGGATCTTTCCCAGTCACAGGATCATGATACTGAAATGACCACATTTCTCCTTCTATTAGTCTGATACTTCATCTGCCTCCACTGCTTCCCAAGGCAGCCCATCTATTGCTGGTGGCTCTTATCATCTTATCTTATCTTATCTTATCTTATCTTATCTTATCTCTTAAAATTTTTAAGCATTTATTCATTTTTGAGAGACAGAGCATGATCAGGGAAGAGGCAAAAAGAGAGGGAGACACAGAATCCAAAGCAGGCTCCAGGCTCTGGCTGTCAGCACAGAGCCCAATGTGGGGCTCGAACCCACAAACCGCGAGATTATGACCTAAGCTGAAGTTGGACGCTTAACTGACTCAGCCACCCAGGCACCCCTATTTTATTATTTTTAGAGAGAGAAAAAGAGAGAGAGAATGCTGGGGAGGGGCAGATGGAGAGGGAGAGAGAGAATCCTAAGCAGACTCCATGCCCAGCACAGAGCCTGATGCGGGGCTTAATCTCATGACCATTAATCATGCCTTGAGCCCAGATCAAGAGTTGGACACTTAACCGACTGAGCCACCATGTGCCCCTAAAATCTTTTCTTCGTTGCAATGAAGTCTGCCTATCCTTGATCCTTTTCATTATTATTTAACTTTTTTCTGTTCCAAGCAGAATGTGGAATAAGCAGGGAACATTGTTCATGACAAACAGGGGGAAACACAGCTCCCTGAAGAGAATATGCAAATGCCATTGAGCATGGGAAAAGATGCACACTCTCTTTAGTCATCAGGGGAATGCAGACTGAAACCAGAATAAATGATCTCTGCATGAACCTCAGAACGGCAAAAACTTTTCAGCCTAACATTTCCAGGTGTGAGCAGGGACGTGGAGCAACATGAACTCTCATACATTGCCAGCTAGAATGTCAAAAGCACAAGCACTGTGGAAAACTGACAATTTCTGCTAAAGCTGACAAGGCCTGTCTTAGGATCCGGCAATTCACACCAAGGGAAAGGAATAGGTACGTCCACGAAAATAGATGTGTGAGAATACTCAGACCAGTTGTATACATAATGACCTCCAACTAGAAATAACCCGAATTGCCACCAACTGAAAAATTAGTAGCATGCTGTACAGTGGAAAACTTTGCAAAGATAAAAAGAACAAACAACTGAAATACACTACAGCATGAATGAATCTCACAGAACTACGTTCAGTGAAAAAAGTCAGACATGAAAAAACCCATGCCCTATATGATTCCAAATTCGTTTGCTGTTCAAGAAGTGTCGAAACTAACCAATGATGCTACAATTCAGAATAGTGGTTCTCTGCAGAGGTGGGGGATGGATGGATATAGAGTGGGAAGGAGCAAGTGAAGAACTCATGGTTTCAGGAATGTGCCAGAAATGATCTATATCTTGATCTGCACAGTGATTACAGGAATATATGTATATGTAAAAAATCATCAAATTGGAAACCTAGTATTACTTCACTGTATGCGCTGTGTTTATCCCTCAATAAAGTGAAACAAACCAAAACTATATGAAATGGGAAAGTCAGGTTGAGTACGGAAAGAGTAAATAAATGTGAGTGAAACAAGCCAAAAAGATATGAAATGGGAAAATCAGGTTGGGTACGGAAATGAAGACAGGGAGGAGGGCTGTGTGCTTTGGATCTAGAACAGACAAGCAATGGGGGGCGGAAATATTACCTTGAACTAAACCAAAACCTGCTAGAATCTGCAAACACGGTGAACTCATTTGTTTCTCTCTAGCATTTCATTCTGATTGAGGGATTAAGTTTAGAGTTGCCGTAAGGCAAGCTCCCTGGGAAACGGGCTCCCAAGAAGAGATTAATGTGCAGGAGTTTTATCAGGGAGGATGCTTATAAGAACATCGCCAGTAAGAAAGTCAGGGAAGCAGGACTGGGCAGAGAGAGATGAAGGTGATGGTATCTTACCAGACTCAGCCAGTTCTACCAGGAGCTCTTACACTCAAAGTTGTGGCAGAGAGGCCAACCCTGCAGCAACCGTTCATTGCTGCCCTGAGGAGGGCGCATAACCTTGGGTGGGGTGCTACCTTGGGTGGGGTGCTTCCTTGGGTGGGGTGCTTCCTTGGGTGGGCAATAACCCGCAGAGAGGGATTCAACTAGGAACCATTAACGGTTAACATTCCAGGCATCTGGAAGAACTATCGTTGTTGGTCTGTAAGGCACAGTCTGGGCAATGCATCAGCGTATCCATCCTTTGTGATATTTGCTTCTTAGTAAGTTTACCTCCACCCGGGACGCATTTCTCTGGGATTCAGTTGGTCTCATCTCCTAGGTAAACCCACAAGAGGAAGGTTAGTGGGATGAGCCACAGACCACACCACTCTAACTGGCTTTGAGGTCACAACTGATTCTCATTCTCTTTTCTTCCACTACCTAGTCTGTATTTTTTTTCACCTTTGGCTGGCAGCTCTGTTGGTCTGGGTGGCTTTTCTTATGGTGTGATACTTACCCTCATCACTGAGGAGGTTGGGCTCGCGGTCACCATGCCTTTCTCACGCTGTGCCTCCTGAACTTGTCCATTTACTGTTAAAATTGGGAGAAGTGCTTCAAGACATGCCCCTGAGAGCAAAGCTATCCTTCCCTGGCTGTGTGGAGCACTGGAAGCACTAAGTCCCACCGTAGGCATGTTGGTAAGCTAGGCCACTCCTTCTTTAACCCCTATGGCTCTTGGATCTACATATTAAACCTACTGAAGACACAGCACCATATAATGGTCTTTTGACCCTGTGTCTAATCATGTTCCTGAAGGCGAACACCCTATTCTTGCAGAGTTTCATCTTCCAGTGGGTGCTTCCAATAGCTTTATCTTTAAAAGGGCAGTCCGTCATTCTTATCAACTTAGCAGATTGTGGGCGGTGTGGTATGTGACAGGATCAGGGTGTCCCATGTGCACACAGCTGTACCTCTTTTGGTGAAATGTAGGTCTCTTGGTCTGAAATGATGCTCCGCATTCACCTGTGCAAATGCATCAAACATTCTGTCAGTTTTCCATAAACCGTGGGGACTGAGGCCCTGGGATCAGGAAAGGTAAACTCATATCTTGAGCATGTTACTATTCCAGGCAGAATGAACCATTGCCCCATCTAGGATGGAAGAGGTCCAGTGTAGTCAATTTCCAAAATGACTAATCTGTTCCTTCTAAGGATAGTTCCTTCTAGGAGTAGAATATCAGGGGCTCAGTGTTGGTCCCTGTTGCTGGTAGTTTGATTATTCGGAGCGACAGAAACAGGTCAGCTTTATGTGAGAGCTCATACTATTGGAACCATATGCAGCCTTCTCTCTGATGTCATGGCTATAGTGGCCCAGAAGTGGGGTGGCTGACGACAGAGACTGGCTGACACCAACCAATTGAGCCATTCCGTCTACTTGGTTGTCTGGTGCCTCTTCTGTGGCAAATTCTCTCATTTGGGTGTAGCCTTGTGATGCACAGTGTTGGTTCACAAGCTTCTTGGGCGCTCCCAGGTGTAATCTGAAGTTGACCGCCATATGTGGAGGGTAGGGGGAGACTGCCCTCTAGAAAGAGACAGGCCATTCCTGGTTGGTAGGTGACAGGGAACTTACATAGGAGGCTGTCTTGGGCAAGCAAGGCAGGTGGATTCCTACACCCACCCTCCAAATCCTAAAAGTTTATGAAGAAGCCCTAACTGGGCTAAGTCACATGTACCGTGTAGGTGTTCTCAACACCACATTGTCATCTCAAGGCTACATTTTTGGAGCTGACTCTGGTGGTGGGAAAGTCAGGTGAATCCCACATTCCAAAAATAGGGAAGGGGATGAGGAGCCTCTGAGTGGCTGGATCCAACTTACAAGTCATTGGCAGTCACGTCTTTTCGATGACCTTCCCCAATACCCAGCACTTCACACGTTATGCCAGCTTCCATAGGTGCACCCACATGCTGCTTCCCAGACTTCTTTCCACCTGTTTCTTTCCAGACTCCTGACCAAAAGCCAAACCACTCACTATTGTGTATATTTTTCTGTTTTATATTTACTGCTGATCACTTTTTTTTCTTCATAAAGTAGGTGATCAGGGATACTTCCCATATCTATGGTAATTGGAAGGATTTCTCCTCACCTGTGTCTTTCCACGCCACCTGGGAGGGGAGTTATTTGGGACCAAAATTTATTTTTGGCTTGTACTTACATACCAAGACAACTTATTCTTTTTTTTTTTTTTAATTTTTTTTTTCTTTTTTGTTTCTAGGAGAGAGAGAGAGCGTGAGCAGGGGAGGGTCAGAGAGAGAGGGAGTCACAGACTGAAACAGGCTCCAGGCTCTGAGCTGGCTGTCAGCACAGAGCCCGACGCGGCTCGAACCCACGAACCGCGAGATCATGACCTAAGCGAAAGTCGGATGCTTAACCGACTAAGCCACCCAGGCGCCCCAAGACAGCTTATTCTCTTTTTTTTTTTTTTTAATATTTTATTTATTTCTGAGAGAGAGAGAGAGAGAGACAACATGAACAGGGGAGGGTCAGAGAGAGAGGGAGACACAGAATCTGAAACAGGCTTCAGGCTCTGAGCCAGCTGTCAGCACAGAGCCCGACGTGGGGCTCGAACCCACACACCATGAGATCATGACCTGAGCCGAAGTCGGACGCTTAACCGACTGAGCCACCCAGGCGCCCCCAAGACAACTTATTCTTAAACCAAGCTTGGCCTTTTCCTTCTCTGTCAGCTGGGGACCCACATATGCAGCAACAGATGTGATTTGAAAGAGGGGCAGTGATATAGTAGTCAATGACACAGGCATCAGGGCCACCTTACTTATACTCTCTGGCTGTGGCTCAGGTCCAGAAACTGGGCAAGGGATCATAATGTTTTATTGAGGCAGCTGCCTCAGCCTCCTGATCTTTCTCCTTGATTTCTTTGTTTTGTAGCTTGAGCAGTACAGCTGTTTCTCATCCATCTATTTTGTCCTTAGGGTTTCCATAATTCTGTTAACTATTTCCATAGCTCTTCATGGGCCAATCCCCACCTAGTTATGACCTTGACACTTATTATGACAATTCTATGCACTTGCTTTTGGCTGTTAAGCACTACAAACTGGCCTCCATTCTTTCTTTTCTTTTCTTTTTTTATGCTTATTTATTTTTGAGAGAGAGAACAGAGTGTGAGTGGGGGAGGGGCAGAGAGAGAAAAACAGAATCTGAAGCAGGTCCAGGCTCTGAGCTGTCAGCACAAAGCCCCATGTGGGGCTCAACCCCACGAGCCATGAGATCATGACCTGAGCCGAAGTTGGATGCTTAAACACTGAGCCACCAGGCAGCCCTGGCCTCCATTATTTCAATATCTTATCCTCATTTCTATCAGAGATACAGTTCTAGAACAGCATCTCCTACCATTAGCCTGGTCTGTGGAAGACAGACACCGATGAGCTCAGGGAGGCCTGTTTCCTCCAGGCCTTCCCACTGTACATAGTTTGAAGGTTTCACTTTTTAAATGGTACATTCTCTGAGCCTTTTGAGCTTACCACTGTTTGCCAAAACCATTCTGGCATTTCTACTTCATTAAGTGTAGGCCATTGTGTTTCTTAGGCTTTGAAGAGCCATACTTCTAGCATATTCGCATTGTCTTATGAGGTCTTTGCCAGGGTGTTACATTCCATGTCTCAAGAGAATCCTTTGAAGTTGATAAACTCTTTCTTGTCTGATTTGTTATTCATCCTTTCTTGATTCAGCCCTGTCTGGATTCAACCCTACAATACTCTTTCAGCTCTGTGGTCGGTGTTTACTAGGCTTTAGAGCTTCTTCAGGGTATTATCTACTTCCTCTGTTATAAGACTTATCACTTACCTAGCTGAGTCAGTGCTGCAAGTCAGGTGCTTCCGCCTTGCCTTCCAAGGGTGGAGAAAGAGTGCTATCCTTTCCAAGAAGGAAGGGAGCCACTTCTCCAGGCCCAGAGAGTTCAGAATGACCCAGGGTTTCAGGGTTCTTGAGTGCCTTGACCCAGATGCCCCCATTCCAAATCTCAGCCTCTTTGTCCTTCTTAATGAAGGCCCTGACTTCGGCCCATCAGGCCTGCTGAGGCCGAGGATTTAATAATCTCTGGAGTCCTGAAACAATTCTCAGGTTTTTTTGGTACTCTAGCTATTGAGGAGATGAGTGTCCTTTGATATGCGATAAATGAGGCCTTCTGACTTCTACAATTCACCTTACATCAGTGATTAATCACTCTGGTAGTTTTAAACATATCAGCGAGTTTTGACATACCTACCAGACACCCTTTGTGACTCACATCCAACAAAGAGAATATAGTCGAATTGGTGTGACATGACCTCTGTGGCCCAGCTATATAAAGCGATATAGCTTCCACCTGACTCTCTTCCGCCTTTGGCCCTGTTGCCCCGGAACCCTGCTACCATGCTGTGAAAAAGACAAGCAGCTGCGTGGGAGGGTCACATGTAAAAGAATGTTCCAGCTGGAGGTAGTATCAACCACCAGATAAATGATTGAATGAGCCCCTAGATGATTCCAGCCTCTAGCCTTTCAGCCACTCCATCTGATGCCGAGGGGAGGAGGGAGGAGGGGTCTTCACGGGGCCCTGCCCGAATACAGATCTGTGAACTAAATATGCGTTTTCACTGCTGCCACCAAGTCTGAGAGTGGTTTTGTCACACAGCAATAGATTCAAGGACAATCACTCTCAACCTTTATCTTTCTGCGGTGTTCAAGTAGTCCTCAGTAACTCGATCCAGTTTCATAGTCTTTTTAATTACTTCTTCCCTCATATCTTTCAAACGCTTGAGATATTATACCAGCTGACATCTTCTCTTCTACCTGGATGCCTTTTTACTTCTCCATTGGGGAAAGCCTTAACAAGTTGCAAGCCCATAACATGTCACATGCCAAGGGGTCCTCATTGTCATCTGACCAGGGGGTGAGGCCGCTCTAAAACTTCACTTTAAATTCTGCTTCTTCTACTTCACCACCTTTTGTCGTAAGTTCCAGGAAATGGGTTCTGTTTGAGAACAGAAAATTTGTGCACAGAAGTTTATTGGGGATTGTACTCAAAAAAAAAAAAAAAAAAAAAGACAACCACCACATAAATCGATGGGATTGGGGCATGTGGGTGGCTCAGTCAGTTAAGTGTCTGACATTTGATTTTAGTTCACGTCATGATCTGACAGTTCATCATCTTGAGTCCCATGTCGGGCTCTGTGCTGACAGTGTGGAGCCTGCTTGGGATTCTCTCCCTTTCTCGCTCTCTCTGTGCCTCTCCTCTGATTGTATGCACAGACTCTCTCTCTTTCAAAATAAATAAATAACTTTTTAAAAATGATGGATTCAAAATTGGGTGGAAGTCGAAGCTGAATTGTAATACAGATTCAAATCAGACCTCGGCAATGAACACGGGGTACTCTGCAGCTGAGAGATTTAGCTGTCCCAAATTCGGGGGTGGGGAGGAGCTAGGCCTTGGACTCCGGCATCAACACCAGCAGAGCTGTAATTTTGGGTGGAGTATTTCTGCGTCTCCCGGGGAGCAGTCCCCAGAGAGGGGTGCAGAAGCCAACACTCTCGGAAGCTGGGGGAATGAATCCCAGAGCGACTGTATTCCTGGAGGAACAGGGAGGATCTGGGTGATGCACTGCAGTTTCTGTTATGAAGTCTGGATGGCTCTGGGTTGAAGAAGACAATGGGGGCTGAGGAATTTTCAGGATGGGGTGAGAGGAGGCAGAGAGGTCAGGCATTCTTCCGATGATCGGGTCATCACAGATGATGGAAACTCATGGGGCAAATCAAACAGATCAGACAAATGTGGTTTATTTTCTGCCTGCCAGGGAATGCTCACACACATCTCTATGGAATCATTGCTCTGAATTATTCAATCTCATCGCCTAGTAACACACATTTGCTCTCTAAGCATGCTCAGTCGTTTATCACACCATGTTTAGAATCAACTCCATGAGGATATTTCCTTTCATATCATTACTGATTTTCCTTTAGTTCACCAGCAGTCCATTAATTTCTTTTTATCCTATCACAATGTCCCAAATATTTTCATACTGTCTTAAAATATTTATCTTGGACCAGTTTCCAATCTTGCTTGACTCATCTCATCTTGCTTCAAGGAGAAATTTCTTTTGATGTTAATAGTAAACTGCTTTCTTGAAAGGCTACATGTGATTATTTAGGAGGATAAAAAAGAAACTTGGTTGGATCACTCAGGCAGGCTGTCGTCTTTCCTTCTTTGAAACTTACCTCCAGTGAATTTTTTTAGACCCGCTAACCCATATGGACATGTTTTCCATTTTGGAGGAAGGGAAGTTTTTGTTTTTTCTGCCTCTTTAAAAAAAATTGTTCTCATTATGGAATAGCATTATGGCCTCAAATATCTGCATTAAAAATATTTATCCAAGAAAATCTTTTTCTGCATTGCTTTAATTCAGTGAAACAGTAAGTAGATCCTGACTTTTGGTAATGTTTGAAATGTCTTTTCTTTTATCTTTTTTCTTTTTTAAACTTTTTATTTTCAATTTCTTTGTTAAATGTTTCAATGGCTTCTGCAAATATCACCTTCTCTTGTAAAAACCTTTCTTTATTTCTCCAAGCAGAGTTAGTTACTTTCTTCTGGATACCTACATTAGCTCATTCATTCATTCATTCACTCATTCATTCTGCAATCACTTGTTGAAGTCTACTGTATGTCAAGTACTGTACTGATGCAATCACTTGTTGAAGTCTACTGTATGTCAAGTACTGTACTGAATTCTGAAAATAGATACAAAAACACATCCTGCTTTCTTAGACTCTCGGAAGAGAGAAAGAAATGAACAGTGATTATATTACAGAGGATGTTATGAAAAGAGGATGAGGCATTCAATTTGAACCAAATCTAAAGGATGAATTAAGGTTTCCTAGTTTGGGGACTGGGTGGACTTTTTTTGGCAGAGGACTCAGTCTGAATGGAGGCCAACCCCTCTGAGAGAATTACACATAGTTAGGAGAGGCTAAATCGCCACACAAAGAGAGGGGAGGGCTATGGAGAGGACTGGAAAGGAAACAATGCCATGCTGAGTCACTTGGGAAGCTACTGAAGCTTTATCCCTAAAGGAGTGACATGATCACATTTGCATATTATTTTTCTATGAGAGAGTTAAATATAAAATTAACAACAAAGTACCTAAATGAAAATGTAAACATATTGGATATGCAAATATACACCAAGACTAATATTCGCAACTAATAAAATACATGGATTAATATTCTTTTTTTTAATGTTTATTTTTCTTTGAGAGAGAGACAGAGACAAAGTGTGCATGGGGCAGGGGCAGAGAGAGAGGGATACACAGAATCTGAAGCAGGTTCCCGGCTCTGAGCTGCCAGCACAGAGCATGATGTAGGGCTTGAGCTCATGAACTGTGAGATCATGAGCGAAAGTTGGACCCTCCACAGACTGAGCCACCCAGGAGCCCCCATGGGTTAATATTCTTAATATATTAGTAACGCCTACAATCAGTTAAGGAAAACACTAGCATTCCAATAGTGGGCAAAAGACACATATTAACAATTCACAAAAGAAAGCATTAACGATGTTTTTCTCTATATAGAGTAATTAATGGTTTATTTTTAATGTCTCTGTGCCTATGTAAGTTCTGACCAAATTATCTAAAATGATCACATATTACTTTAAAAAGTTTTAATGGTAAAGAAAATAACTTAAGAGATCATTTGATAAAAATGTGGCTAAGTTTGGGGAGACCCAGATGAAAGAATGTCTGCATCAGCTTAGGCTGCTATAACAGGGACTGGGTGGCTTCAACAACAGAAATGTGTTTCTCACAGCTCCGGCACCTGAAAACCTGAGATCAGAATGTCAGCATGGTTGGGTCCTAAGTAAGGGACACCTTCCCTGTTTGCAGATGGCCAACTTCGTGCAGCATCCTCACTTGGCAGAAAGAGAGAGATGATCTATTTAGTGTCTTTTTTTATAAGGGCACTAACCTCACTCATGAAGGGGTCTCCATTCTCATGACTTAATAACCCCCCTAAGGCCCCACTTCCTAATAACATTGGTGGTTAAGGCTCTAACACATGAATTCGGGGTGGGGGACATAAGCCTTAATCCACAGGATAGAATGGGTCATATTGTGAGATACTGAGAGTCTAGAACAAGGCAGTGGCTATAGGGTAAAGAAGGAGAACTAAACTCAAGAAATATTTAGAAAGGAAATAAATAAGACATGGTGATTAATAATACTCTGAAACTGGGTATATAGATTTGGAGTTTGGGGGAGACGCTAGGGACTTATCAGGACTGTTGTTTCCTGAATTATTTTATAATGATCCATCTATATAATAGACCCATCAGAACTCCAGAATATCATTTCTAGAACTCAGAATGGGAGTTAAGTGGTTATAGAAACTCACCACAGGTGAGATTAGATTAGTGTTCCCCAGGAGATGGTCATTGATGTTACAAGATGAAAAATTTCCCTGGACAGGAAGTTTGGGAAACACTAGGCTAACAAACCTATATAGGTATACTTATAGGATAGTTTGCCAGACCCTTTACCTTGTTGAAGGGCACTATGCGTCAATCATAGCATATAGTGCATAAGATTTCCCAAGCCTCTTTGACAATGGGATCGTGTTTTCAGAGGATCTTTGGGACATATGCTCGGGGATACCGACTGGAAACCACACTAAACACTTGGAAAAGTATTTAAAATACAAAATGCACATTGGGCCTAAAAAGTAAGGCATACGTATAGAAAGAAAGAGACTCAAGGAATATCTACCCGGTGTCCATGGCAGTAGCGAGTGTGAAGAAGATTCATATCATGGGAAGCAAAGTGACCGGCAATAAAGTATTAGACTTGGATAAAAGAAGAATGGTTAATAATTCCGTTAAGAAAAAAAGAACAGAGTGCTCGCCCCCCATGGACTTGCCCTATCTTATCTCTAGAAGGAAGTTTCCCTGCTGTGGGAGTGGGTACATCACTAAGCTGTCCCATTAATTAGACTTTGGAGTCAGCCTGTAGCAGTATTTCTCTTTACAAATTAATAAATTAGCATTCTGCTTTTATTGCAGCATGAAGTAGCTTCCATGATTAAGTCAACTTGAGCCTGATGAACTCTGGGGGATGGAAACTGAGTTTCCGATGTGCAAAACTGAGGGTCAACCCGTGAAGCATGGTTAATACCCCAAGGCAGTTCAGCTCACTCTCCCATGCCGTCACCCTCTCGTTCCCCACAGACTTTCTTTCAACTTCAAAAAGTTCTGGGGTCAGGCCTTTTCATCTTGATATCACCACTTTATAGAAAAGTGACATACATGCAACTGGTCATAGCACTTCATTTTTCCTGGAAAGTTGTAACAAGAATAGTTACAACTTTGCTTTTTGAATCACGTGACAAAGAGCTCAGTGATTGAGGAGGCAAACGATGAGACATAGGAGTCAATAATGCCTTTCAGTCATGGCATTTGTTGGCTGGCTCCATGAAGGGTCTTATTTCTGGGTCATGCCTGAGTCATGACATGGGTTCTAAATAAACAGCAAGGCTGGTCTTTGATGTCGAATTCATTTCTGAGTTGTCTTCTCTTATTTTTCACCTTGTCCATAGATACACAAGCCAACGGCAGAAGGAAGGAAGTGGCTTTTGTGGCGCTTCGGCTCTCAGTTTAGCCACTGTCTCAAGAATAGATGACTAGCGCGCCATTTTCTGTTCTTGTTGTGATTCCCGTAATAAGCGCTGATTCATGGTTTCTAGTTTACATTCTCCTTGTGTGGTCTGCCATGAGGAGAAAGGGTGATTTGTTCTTTTCAACATAGAACATGAATGTCTATGCACTTTTAATAGGCTTATAAACAGGTGTATTCCACTTGGTAAATGTTTCCTTCTGTGAGTGACTGTCTGTTCCACCTCATCCTCATTCAAGTAGCATGAGAAAAGGAGGGAGTTAGGTGGGCAGGGAAGGGGTGATGCATCAAATATTAAAAAGCTGAGGTCAAAGCATTACAGTTTATTACCATGATGTTTCACAGAATATAGAAGCCATTAAAATTCCAATACTGCACCATATTATTGTGATAAAGGTTGTAATGGGAACGAGGAATGACACCACATGAATCTGTTCTAATAGCACTGGTGATAACACGAGCAAGAGAAAGACACAAACAAAGTCCACTCCTATTATCACATTAAAATGAGAATCTGGGGCCTCTGCTTTGAAATCCAAGACATAAGCTATATATCAAAATGAGTAAAAGTAACATCCAGATGATTAATAATGTCATATTATAGTGGACAACTTGAGGGAGGGGGGTGATTAATCATTCCTAGCCCTACAACATGATAACCATACCTAACCTGGTTTTGCTCAGTTTTAAAGATGCCTCTTCCATTGCTTGTCTTCATGATCACCATTAGTAAGAACTATGATGCTTGTACATTAGCTGTTAAGCCACAAGCCCAGTTCCGCACTCATTAGTAGTGAAAGCTTTGTGGTCCTTATCTTTTCCACCTTTCAGTTTCCTGATATGTAAAACCAGAGAAAGAACATACCTACCTCAAAGGGTTCCTGGGAGATGAAATATAGAGCATGAAACATAGCACTCAAAAAATCAGCAGTTACCATTAGTAATAGCAGTCACAGTGTGATATGAGAGATGTTTTTACCACCTGACCTACTCAGCAGGCAATTTCAAGATAGTTTTATATAGTTACGCTTCACTCAAAGGCAAGGTTTATCCTTCACCCTGACACAATCCAATGAGGTGTCCTGTTCTCCTAGCCTCATTTGAGAAGATGGAGTTTATAGGTATCTGGCATGTCTGCCATGGATTGTCCACATGGTATGGATCACATGGGGTACTGGGCAAGTTTTCAGGCCTCAGTTAAGGATAATTCCAAAAAAGGCGATGGGGAGTCAGTATGCTAATCCTTGGAGTTGGTGGTTTTAAGTAGGCAACAAGACCACCATATTGCCCCAGCTTGCACTTGCCCCTATAGTGCTGCTGGTGAGGGGGCTCTCAGTCCTAGCTTGCCCTCCTGAATGCATGGTATCTCTTTCCTTTACACTTCTTTCTTCAAGCCACCGAGAAAGTCATTTAGCTTCTTGGTATGAGAAAACAACACTATTCAAGTAAACAACCACATACTTCTTTCCTTTAGGTCAGAAAGTTGTTTGGTTGTTTTTTTTTTCTTACTTTTTTTCTGTTTATAGCCAATTTCTTTTAGTTCTTTTTTACTGACTGAAACAGATTAGGAAGAATGGAAAATTTTTAGTGGTCTCAGAGATGTGGAAACAATATTTGCATTAATACTTCACATATGATCCCACTTTATTTTTTTAATGTTTTTTATTTATTTCTGAGAGAGAGAGAGAGAGAGACAGCATGAGCAGGGGAGGGTCAGAGAGAGAGACACACAGAATCTGAAGCAAGCTCCAGGCTCTGAGCTAGCTGTCAGCACTTGAGCTGAAGTTGGATGCTTAACCGACTGAGCCATGCAGGCGCCCCAAAACTGATCCCACTTTAGAAGGGGGTAAAGATTTATACCTTCAATTCAAGTTACAAAACAAATAGCATCATCTTCTTTAGCAGGTATTTAGTATTCCAAAAACTGATAACTCCTTATAATAAGATTTTAAAAGAACTTTCTACCCTAACCATGAGAGTAATAGAAATCCACTGATTTCTCAGTTTGAATGCCTCCAAAAACTGAACTTGATGCAAGTTGGGATGCACTTATTAATTTGGGAAATGAGAATACTCCTGTGGGAGTAGAGGAAGTAAACCAAGGAAGGGAGGGAAACCAAAAATGAGTGTGTTACATAGACCAATGCAATAGAATAGAGAACCCAGAACTGGACTCACAAATGTATGGCCAACTAATCTTTGATAAAGCAGGAAAGAGTATCTAATGGAAAATAGACAGTCTCTTTAGCAAACGGTGCTGGGAGAACTGGACAGCAACATGCAGAAGAATGAAACTAGATCATTTTCTCACACCATACACAAAAATAAACTCAAAATGGATGAAAGATCTGAATGTGAGACAGGAAACCATCAAAACCCTAGAGGAGAAAGTAGGCAACAACCTCTTTGGCCTCAGCTGCAGCAATTTCTTGCTTGATATATCTCTGAAGACAAGGGAAATAAAAGCAAAAATGAGCTTTTGGGAGCTCTTCAAGATAAAAAGCTTCTGCACTGCAAAGTAAACAATCAACAAAACTAAAGGACAATTGACGATATTTGCAAATACATATCAGATAAAAGGTTAGCATTCAAAATCAATGAAGAACTTACCAAACTCAACACCTCAAAAAACAAATAATCCAGTGAAGAAATGGGTAAAAGACATGAATAGACATCCCATTGGCCAACAAACACATGAAAAGATGCTCACATCACTCATCATCAGGGAAATAAAAATCAAAACCACATTGAGATACCATGTCACACCAGTCAAAGTGGCTAAAATTAACAACTCAGGAAACAACAGATGCTGGCAAGGATGTGGGGAAACGGGCACCCTCTTACACTGTTGGTGGGAATGCAAACTGGTGCAGCCGCTCAGGAAAACAGTAGGGAGGTTCTTAAAAAATTTAACAATAGACCTACCTTATGACCCATCAATAGCACTACTAGGAATTTACCCAAAGGATACAGGAGTGCTGATGCATGGGGGCACATGTACCCCAATGTTCATAGCAGCACTCTCAACAATAGCCAAATTATGGAAAATTTGGAAAATTATCAATATGGAAAATGGAAAGTTATCAACAAAAGCCCAAAAGTCCATCAACTGATGAATGGATAAAGAAGATGTGTTTTATATCTACAATGGAATACTACTTGGCAATGAGAACGAATGAAATCCTGCCATTTGCAACAACATGGATGGAAGTGGAGGGTATTATGCTAAGTGAAATAAGTCAGTCAGAGAAAGACAGATATCATATGTTTTCACTCATACGTGGAACTTAAGAAACTGGGGCACCTGGGTGGCTCAGTCAGCTAAGCGTCCGACTTCAGCTCAGGTCATGATCTCATGGTTCGTGGGTTCGAGCCCTGTGTCGGGCTCTGTGCTGACAGCTAGCTCAGAGCCTGGAGCCTGTCTTTGGATTTTGTATCTCCCCCTCTGTCTGACCTTCCCCTTCTCACACTGTCTCTATCTCTCTCTCAAAAATAAATAAAACATTAAAAATTAAAAAAAAAAGAAACTTAACAGAAGATCGTGGGGGAAAGGAAGGGGAAAAATAGTTTCAAACAGAGAGGGAGGGAGGCAAACCATAAGAAACTCCTAAATACAGGGAACAAACTGAGTGTTGATGGGGGGCAGGGCAGGGGAGAGGGGAAAATGAGTGGCAGGCATTGAGGGCATTTGTTGGGATGAGCACCGGACATTATATATAAGTGATGAATCATGGGACTCTACCCTCAAGACCAAGAGCACACTGTATACCCTGTATATTAGCCAACTTGACAATAATTATATTTTTAAAAAATGCATGGTGAGAAAAAAAAAGAGTGTGCTAACCAAGCTGAAACCTCTCTAGGTATTTTATACAGAAAAGGATTTAAGCGTGGAAAATGGGTGCTTACAAAGTTGTTGGAATCATGTAAAGAGTACGCTTGGGCTGGCCACAGAATAATTCCCAGAAAATCATCACTGAGCTAGTCCACAGGTGGAGCTGCGACTTCTACCCCAATCAAGAAGATGGGGAAATTGGAAGGTACCACTAGAGCTTCAAAACTAAACCTTGCTAGCAGCAATCTGGGGATCATCCGTCAGAGGTGCATAATGGCACAATCCACATGGGAGAATCTGGCGTATTTAACAACTGAGTATGCATTTCATTCGCTCAGCAATTCCGCTTCCAAGAATCTGTTCTACAAACGCACAGGTATGACCATATGTATACACCAGATTTTGCACCATGACATTGCTTGAAAATAACGGCATCTCCAGCAAGAAGACTAGTTTAGTAAACAATCCACAGAATAAGAGACAGTGCACCAGGTTTGTGTTTTATTTTTTATTATTATTTTTTTTTAATGAGGGCATTCTCAGCACAGTGATTTTGGAAATCTCCAGGATATATTTTAAAAGAAAAAAAAATGTATGGTATTTAAGCAAAGTATAAGTTACATGTATTTAGCTGTGCCTGAAAAGCCAGACAGCATTGAAAGACTAAGGGAAACAGGTGAAATGAATATCGGATCAGGCTAACATTAAAACATCAAAGTTCTGAGCATCAAAAAGGATACTGACAGTAATGGTAAGGATAACAAAAGCATTAAGATGAAAAGGATACCAAATTAATAAGTGTGTGTATAAGCGGAAGCCCTTACTAAGAATTTCAGGTAATAAATGTAGAAGGACTGATAGAATTAGAACTCTATCATTTTGCAATCCCAATGCAACAATTGCTTCAGATAAGGATTCTCAATGGATTGCAAGAAGTACTGGGTGAAACGTTGCGGGAAATAAGACATTCACACAGCCCTGGGAGAAAAGTTGTTTTTCATAATGGAGTCCTTTTGTGGACAAACTTCAACCTAGCAATAAAAGGGAACATTGTCGATCACGGAAAAAGTGGAAATTCAGTGCCTCCTGATGCGATGCAGCGGCAAGAACATAACATAATCTATGTGGTGGCTGCATGAGGACAGTTTGTCCACATATACAAGAACACATGCAGACAAATCCAGAGTGCTAGTTGGTGTTAAAACAACCGACATGTCTTCAAAAATGTTAACATCATGAAAGATAAAAAAAAAAAAAGTCATGGGAAACTTTTCCAGATAAAAGGACATCAAAGAGGCATGAAAATTAAATGCAGTTTGTAATTTCCCAAACCAGAAAAAAGTAAATAGTTGTAAAGGACATTATTGGCACAATGAGGGAAGCCTGAATATGGATCGTATATTAGATGTTACTGAATCAATATCGCTTTTGCAAGGTGTAAAGATAGTATTTTGGTTACTGAGAAGTTACACACTGAAGTATATAGGGATGATGTGTCGGGATAGATCCACTTACTTTCAAATGGTTGAGGAAAACAGCAGCAAACAGGTGTTTGCAAGAAAACATAAAGTGGCAAAATGTTAAAAACTGTAGAATCTAGGTGAAGCATATGTTAGTGCTCATTGTGATATTCCTTTTGATTTTTACCATTGTTTTGAAGTTCTTCAAAATAACGGCTGAACAATGTATATTTCAAACCATGACTTTTTAAAAGTTTATTTATTTATTTTGGGGAAGAGAGAGAGAGCACAAGCAGGGGAGAGGCAGAGAGAGAGAGAGAGAGAGAGAGAGAGAAAATCCCAAGCAAGTTCTGCACTGTCAGCGCAGAGCCTGATATGGAGCTCAACCTCATGAGCCATGGGACCATGACCTGAGCCAAAGTTGGATGCTCAATGGACTGAGCCACCCAGCTGCCCCAAACCATGACTGTTTTTCCAAGTAAATAGGACAGTGGATCTGAGATGTTACCTTTGTGGCCAAAATGAAGAAAAACAAAAATACTCATTTGTATAAATAGACCTTAAAAAGGTAAATTTTAAAATCTAATAAAGTGTTTCCAATAGAAAGGAGAGAAGGTGGAAACAAGATTCTCAGTATATAAATTTTTATATTGTTTTGCTTCTTCATATAAACATAATATCTATTTTAAAACACAGCACTAAATAAAATGCAATAAAACATAGAAGAAATGACACAAACTTCTGAGTCAGACTTCTTGGAGTCAATCCTATCCTGTGACTTCCTAGCTTACCATGGCTTTAGACAAATTTTGGAACTCCCAATGCCTGTTTTCTTCTCTGTAGGCTGAAGACAATAATGGTACCTAGAGCCTCAAAGGACTCAGATCATGCCTGGCATTCTTCAAAAGTAAGTTTCCAAAGGAAGCAGGTCTTGGAACCAGTAGAAAGAATAGAAACTGTCTAGTTTCAACTTTTGGTTTCAATGTTTCTTTTTTAGAAAAGCTAAATTTGTTTCCCCAAAAGAAAAAAATCTAATAGTTTCAGAGCCCCCACACTGGCAGGGGCTGCCTTATGGTACGAATTTCTTATGCTCGCGGTGTGATGGAGCTGGAGCAGTCCTTAAATAGCACAAAGTCAACCCACTCGTTTAACCAAATTCCACAGCTGGTGGCAGAGAAAGGCCGAGACTGCAGACCGAGACGTGACTCTCTTTCCCGTACAATGTGTTATTTGTCGGAGCGGTCACTCAGGCTGAGGTGAAATTCATCCAGTCGATAAAATTTTTTGAATGGTTACATGGTGGGTGCCTGGATACGGCGATGAACAGAGAAGTCTACCCGTATGGGGGGGGCGGAGGGGGGAAGAAACAAAGGCATACCTATAATTTAAATGCACCTTATAATTTCAGGTAGTGATAGTGTTATAGAGGAAAGCAAAGCTGAGAAGGGAAATCCAAGGTAACAGGGGCCAGGAGGGATTTGCTATTTTAGGTAAGATGAAGGCCTCTTTGAAAAGGTGACTTTTAAGCAAAAATCTGCATGAGAGAGGGAAGGAAGTTGCCATGGGAGGGAAGTCTGGGTTACATACGCAAGTGGGCAAGATGATTACTAAATTCCCTTTTAATGCTGAATTATGTGAGCTCCTTAGGGTACAGGGCCTCATAAAACCCTGACAACATGATCTACTTCTCAGCAATACCAACCTTCAGCAAACTGTGCAATCTTTCAATTATGGTCGTAGCTTGGCTCCATCTCTTCTCTAAAATGAATAAAACCCTGGGAACTCATTCATCTCCAAATATGAGGAACATTCTGGGAATGGAATACAGAGTTGAAAGAACTTTCAGAGAATGTCTCATCATCTCTAGGGCATTAAAAGTGACTCCCTGGGGTAAAGTAAATAAGCAAAGCAGAAACTTCTCTATGGGAACCATAAAAACTCTGTGTGGTGTTCTCTGTAAGTTTGACAATCGGCCCAAACACAAACACATGATCCAAGAAGAACAAATAATAAACTGGATGTCATCAAAATTAAAAGGCTCTGTTAAGAGAATGAAAAGAAAAGCCATGGGCTGGGAGATGTTCTTTGCACATCATGCGTCTGATAAAGGACTTAATCCACAATAGATTAAGAAACCTCAAAACTCAGTAATAAGAAAGCAATAGCCGAGTAAAAAAATGGGTGAAAGATCTGAACAGACACTTCACCAAGACAGTATACTGATGGCAGACAGGCACAGGAAAAGCTTGTTGCTGTTAGTCAATAGGGGAATGCAAATCAAAGCCACAATGAGATACCACCACACGCCAGTTAGAATGGCTAAAACTGGAAAGGCTGACCATGTCATGTGTGGGGAAGATTGTCAAGGAACTGGAATGCTCATCCTTGGTTGGTAAGAATTCAAAATGCTGCAGCCACTTTGAAAAAGTGTTTGACAGTTTTGTAAAAAGCTGAACACATACTGACCATATGATCCAGGCTTTTCGTATTTAGGTATTTACCCAAGAGAACAAGACCCAACTCCAATGTGTATCAATCAATAGGTGAATAAATTAAAAAAAAAAACCTATGGCATCTCCATACAATGGACTGCTAGTCAGCAATTAGGTGGAATAAACTATTCATACATGTTGGAACGGGATTGAACCTCAAAATCTTCATGTTTAGTGGAAGAAGCCAGACAAAAAAGAATATATATAATATGATCCTATTTATTTAACATTCTAGTAAATACAAACTAATCTGTAGCAAAAGAACACAGATTTGGAGATGGTTAAGGGCTGGCGGGGAGGGGAGTGCGAGGAGGGGCAAGAGGAAAAGATCACACGGGGCATGACGAAGCCTTGGGGGTTGATAGGTGTGGTGTGTTCATACTTTGAGGGCAGTTTCACAGGTGTATACATATGTCAAAATGCGTCAGATTTTAACTAATATATTCAGTTTATTTTATATCAATAGAACTGCAATAAAACTATTAAAAATAAAATTTAAATTTAAAAATTCCTGAAAAAACTAACAAAAAATTCCACTGTCCACAATTTGGAGTCAATAAGGAATTATAAAATGCCTAAGTTTATTTAGTTTGTATGAGGACCATGCAAAAGGCCTCTGAGCATTTCATGGGGGCACCTGGGTGGCTCAATCGGTTAAGCATCTGACTTTGGCTCAGGTCATGATCTCACGGTTTGTGAGTTTGGGCCCCACATTGAGTTCTCAGCTGTCAGCACAAAGCCCACTTTGGATCCTCTGTCCCCCCCCCACTCTTTCTGCCGCACTCCCACTTGCTCTCTGTCTCTCTCAAAATAAATAAGTAAACTTAAAAAAGAAAAGAAGGCCTCTGGGCATTTCAAGTTATGTATTAACTGGGTAACCTGTTGGTTAAACCTAGCTCTTGAGCTCACTGTAATAGAGGATAAGCCTTGATAAAAGGTTAATGGTAAAGTGCTCTTGGGCTGGAGGAAAGAAGGTCTGAGATTAAGTAAATCATGACTTTCATTTACTGAGTGGACAGCCTTGATCCAGTTGCTCAACTGCTCTAAGTGCCAGCTTGCCTATCTGTCATGGAAAAAAATAATAACTCATGAGATTATTAAGGGAATAATTGAGAGAAAGTGAGAGAAAAATCACCTGACAACCAAAAGGCTTTCACTGTCAGAATCTTGTTGTTACGCAGAAGTGAATCACCCCAAGGGCAGCCAAGAGGAACCACCACTTTCCTGGGCAAATGAACCATCCACACCTGCTCACTCAGATGCTGATTTGTTTGTCCAGTAGCAACCACTGCTTCCAGAAATGCACGTATGGCCAGTCCCCTCTGACGACCTGAGAGAAGGAAATATAGTCTAGCATCTTCACGTTCCATTGGTATAAGAAGTCTTTCTTGGTGTTAAGTTCTGCTCCCTGCCCGCTCCCCTCCTTTTAACTTCTGGGCTTCTTTCAAGATGGCACCATGCATCTCAGTTTGCAGACTCGGGGCTGGCCGCCCACCTGTCTCTGGACAGCTAGTACGACAATGCTTTGT
Organism: Proteles cristata cristata; assembly: GCA_017311185.1. NCBI lineage: Eukaryota > Metazoa > Chordata > Mammalia > Carnivora > Hyaenidae > Proteles > Proteles cristata. The sequence goes on from JAESUZ010002504.1 coordinate 245,529, forward strand.
GATCTCAGGCGGATCCACCATCCTTGCTCTCCACTTGGGTTAGTTGTCACACTCACTTTGGGTCCCTCCAACGGATGGTTAATTCAGCTCCGCAACCTGTCGTCTCAGTAACTCACATTCATTCACAAAAACACAGGTTTGCACCCTAAGACCACTGCAACGCATAAGACTGGCTTCTCTCCAAAGCTACTATGGAGATAAATGATAAAATACAAGGCAAACCTCTCACCAATAAAGGAAAACTAGTGTAAATGGACTAATAGTAGCAGATAAATAGCATCATAATCATATTTCAGTTGTATCCAGGAATATATACTCTCCTCTTGAGGCTTGCCTCCTTTTCTTATTTTCCCAGATCATTTGGTACAGGAGTTGATAAACTTTTGTGGCAAAGAGCCAAGTAGTAAAATTTTAGCTTTGCCAGCCAAGGGACAAAATAAAAGACATTATAAAGATACTTATGTAACCATTTTATTTTTATTTTTTATTAAAAATATTTTTTAATGTTTCATTTATTTCTGAGAGAGAGAGAGACAACGTGAGCAGGGGAGGATCAGAGAGAGAGGGAGATACAGAACCTGAAACAAGCTCCAGGCTCTGAGCTGGCAGCACAGAGCCCTACCCGTGGCTCGAACCCACCAACCATGAGATCATGACCCGAGCCAAAGTCGGACGCTTAACTGACAGAGCCACCCAGGCGCCCCTTATGTAACCATTTTAAATAAAACCATTTAAAATGTAAAAGCCATTTTTAGATTGTGGGAAAGAAAGAGAGAGAGGGAGAGAGAGAGAGAGAGAGAGAAAGAAGGGGGAGAAAGGGAGAGAGGGAGGGAGGGTGGAAGGAAGGAGGATGGGTTCTTGGGTGGCTCTGTGGGTTAAACATCTTACTCTTGATTTTGGCTCAGCTCATGATCTTACAGTTTGTGGGTTCGAGCCTTACATCAGGCTCTGCACTGGTAGCACAGAGCCTGCTTGGGATTCTCTCTCTCTCCCTCTCTCTCTGCCCATTCCCTGCTAGCTCTCTCCCTCTCAAAATAAATAAAAATAAACTTTAAAAAAAGTAAGAAAGAGACAGAGGGAAGGAGAGAGAAAAAAGAGAAAATAAGAAAGAAAGAAAACAAGTAAAAAGGACAGGCAGTGGGGCTGAAATTGGCCCAGGGGCAATAGCTGGCCGATTTCTGTTTCAGTCACATGTGATTTAGCTTCAGTAACTTAACACTCATGGAATCCAACTTTAGAGCTTTTTCCAAATTAATTAGAACATGATGACCTTTTGTTACATCCTGGTGAATTATTTTAGGACACGAAGGGGTTATGCCTTACACAGATCTTATTGAACTTATTCCAATGGGCTTACTGGGAATTTGGAAACAATTTCCATTGTTTCTCTTTGAAATGTTTACTACTTCAGTATTTTGGGGTTTTTTCCATAACCTATTTAACAGAAAACACATTTTCATCAGTGTTTTTAGTTTTTTCCTACTGGCATCCTTTGGATCTTCAAAAGAACTCTTTGGGGCTAATTAATGACTTTGCAGGCCATCAGAAATCGGCCTGGCTTGTTAGTCATCACTATGGGCTGGTGCTGGCTGAAATTACTAGATTTCTCTTAACGTGATATTTTTATGTGAGCAAATACTTCCTTTGAGAAATGCCAAACTCTTCTGGGGAGATGAACTTTCACAAGGCACCATAGGCCTTTTATTCTCCAGTGTTTAAAGTGAGTGAGATTTCAGTCGAGATAACTTGGTGTCCACTCCATTTCCACATCTGGATCTCGGCTCCCACAGAAATGGCAACCGCCTGTAGAAGTCTGAGTAGGGTTAGGATGTGCCCCGACAGGATGTGTCAGGTTCTTTCCATCCTTTGAATGTGTGGCCTCGGCTCCCATTCCTCATTCTCAGTAGATGTCCTCCCCTCATCCTGAAGAACTGAGAACAAACAGCATCCGCTGAATATTTCCACGTCGCCAACTCAAAAGGTTTTGGCATCTTCACTTGCCTTTTCTTGCTTTGTCCTTCTTTTGGAGGAAAATGTGGTCTCTTCCTTTACACACTTACCTTCTCACTGCTCCTTGACCCCCTCTGTGGCTACTCCCTTCAGAACATCATGCCGTTCCTGATCTACTTACTACATTTTCCTTTTCTTCTTTTCCACCTCTTCTCCTTGGCCCTAAGTATACGCACATGTCATGGTGCCTGGGGGGCTCAGTCATTTAAGCTTCTGACTCTTGATTACAGCTCAGGTCATGATCTCATGGTCCACAGGATCAAGCCCAGCGCCAAGCTCCATGCTGACAGCATTGGAACCTGCTTGGGATTCTCTCTCTCCCTCCCTCCCTCTATGCCCCTCTCCTGCTTGCATGTATTCTCTCTCCTAAAAAGAAAATAAACATTAAAAAAAGTATACACATCTGTCTCCCATCATTAAAAATAGTAACTCTTCCAGTTCAAATACTGCCTCAAGCCACCACACTTCCTTGCCTTCTTTTTACCACCAAGCTTCTATTTTAAACCAAACGATCAGTTCTCACTCCTTCTACTTCCTTGTTATCCACCCACTCCTTGAAATTTATCATCTTCCTCTTCTCACCTTGATGAAACTACTCTCTTAAAGATCACACGTAATTTACCAACTTAAAACTCCCTTGGGTTCCCCCACCCTGATGTTCATACACGTACCTGCTTCTCAATTTCTGAAAACTAAAGACATCTTCCTAAAATCTATTTAATTTTTTAACGTTTATTTATTTATTTTGAGAGAGAGAATGAGAGAAGAGGAGGAAAAGAGAGAGAGAGAGAGAGAGAGAGAGAGAGAATCCCAAGCAGGCTCTGCACTGACAGTACAGGGCCCAATGTGGGGCTCAATCTCCAGAATCTCGAGATCATGACCTGAGCTAAAACCAAGAGTCAGATACTTACCCAACTGAGTCAGTCAGGCACCCCTAAAATCTATTTTAAACAAAATATTTGAGGGCGCCTGGGTGGCTCAGTCGGTTAAGGGTTGGGACTCTTGATTTAAGTTCAGGTCATGAGCTCTATGTTCATGAAGTCAATCCCCAAGTTGAGCTTTGGGCTGACAGCATGGAGCCTGCTTGAGATTCTCTCTCTTCATCTCTCTCTGTCCCTCACCTGCTCTCTCTCTCTCTCTCTCACACACACACACACACACACACACATTTTCTCTCTTTCAAAATAAATCAGCAAATTTAAAAATATAAACTAAACATTTTGAAGGAGTCTTCTACTGACTATTGAATTTAACCCAACCCCGGATGGTTAGTACTTAAGGACATCCATCTAATCACAAATAGTTTTCTCTAATTTTGCATGCACTTTATGTTCTAAACAATTTGGTCTGTCCCACTATTGTTCCTTGAGCACATCTGATGTCTTTCTACCTTAGCATCTCTTAAGCATCTGGCTGATGGCTCTACTAAGAAGGATCATAGCCACCAATCATAAAGGCTTCTATAATTTCAACAGAATGCCACTTTAATGTGATTAATTTTTTTAGAGGAGTTTTAAAACTGCAGGAAAATACTCAGTTAAGGAGAACAATCCCAAGTACCCACCACTGTCAATTAATTAACTTATTTGTTTTTATTTTTAATTCAAATGTTAAGTGAAAAGGATTGAAACATTGTGATAGGGTTAAAGTTTGTTCTCTTACAAGCTCTGCCCCTCCAGAAGAAGCCAGATCACAAATTTGTAAATGTTTTCATAGTCCATGCATTTAAATATCTAATGCATATATATATATATATATTTATATATATATATAAACTATAATATCATTTCTTGCTTTTAATTTAATATCTGGTAAAAAAAATGAGTTTAGAGCTCAAAACTCTAAAACTGGTTTTGTTCTTCTTAAGATCTCATGTTTTAAGGAAAATAAATTTCTTTTTTTTTTTTTTTTTAATGTTTTTATTTATTTCTAGGAGAGAGAGAGAGAGAGAGACAGCGTGAGCAGGGGAGGGTCAGAGAGAGAGGGAGTCACAGACTGAAACAGGCTCCAGGCTCTGAGCTGGCAGTCAGCACAGAGCCCGACGCGGGCTCGAACCCACGAACCGCGAGATCATGACCTAAGCGAAAGTCGGACGCTTAACCGACTAAGCCACCCAGGTGCCCCAGAAAAATAAATTTCTTTATTTGAAGTGCTACACAGATACATCATAATTCTAATATAAACATATTTATAAGATGTCTATATCAAAAGTCATGTCTATCATAAGCATGCGTCACAATTTATAATTCATTTTCATATTGATGAATATCTGGTTGATTTCAATTCTTTATCATTGCAAGTGATATCACAGTGAGTGTCCTTGTCTATTTCCTTGAGTATAAGAATTTCCCTTTGGCTATACTTAGAAATGAAAATTGCTAATGTTCTCTCTTGCTCTGAAAAATAAACGTTAAAAAAATTTAAAAAAAGAAAATTGCTAAAACAGAAGGTCCACATATTTTCCAATTTTCTAGAGAATGCCAAATTAATTTCCAAACCAGTTGTAACCATCCTTTTTCTACATTCTCACCTACATTTGGAATAATTAGCTTTTACAAATTCCCGTCGTTGCTTTATTTTGCATTTTTCTAATAGCAAGTAAAAGTGAGCATTTTTCATATCTTTGGTGGTTAGAAGCTTTCCTTTTCTGAAAATTGTCAGTTCATAATGTTTGCCTATTTTTCTTGTAGAGTTGTGGGCGTTCTTTATATACTTACCTTTGTGTATCTGCAAATGTGTTCATTTTAGTACTCTGCTTTTCCTCATTTTGCTCATTGTGCCTCTTGTCGTTTAGAAACTTTAAAATTTTTGGTTTAGGCAAATTTTTTCAGTTATTTCTTTTATGAATTAGTATTAAATTCTTTATTATATTTTCCTTTTTCAATTATTTTGTTTTGTTTTGCAGTCTGTTTAAGGGATCCTTCCCTATCCATGGACCTTATTCTCCAAGGACAGGTTTTATTCTTCTTTATGTGTGATTTTAATCTTCAATACATCTAAAGTTTGTTTTTCTGTGCAATATGAGGTAGGTCTTCATTGTATTTTATTTCTCCACATAGAAATAGAATCATACCAGCACTATTTATTGGATAGGTCATTATTTCTCATTTTATTTGCATTACCTCCTATCTTTGATACCAAAGGCCTAGATACACTGGGGTCTATTCCTGGGCTCACTATTCTGTTCTATCATTTGTTTATCTATTGTTCTGTAATTGTACATTGTCTTAATTATCACACATACGTATGTTTATATAGATTAATATATATCATATGATACATATATAATTATAGATGTTAATACATCTTTGAAATCTGGTAAGAGGAGTCTCAGTTTCCTTTTAAAGAATTGTGTTGGCTATCACTGGACTTTTATTCTATATGACTCTTAGAATATTTGTTCAAATCCATGGAAAATCTATTCGGAGCTTTTACTGGAATGACATTTATTTTGTTGAAAAAGTTGCATTATCTGTATATATTTAGTCTTTCTCATGAACTCAGTGAATTTTTCTACTTGCTTGGCCTACTTTTTTCTTTTTCTTTTTTTTAGATTTTATTTTTAAGTAATCTTCACACTCAATATGGGGCTTGAACACATGACCTTGGCAAGATCAAGAGTCACATACTCCGCCAACTGAGCCAGCCAGGTGTCTTTCCTTAGCCTTACTTTTCTGTCTTTCAACGATATCCTGTAATTCTCTCCATAAAGAGTTTGCACATCTACTGCTAGATTTATTCTTAGATATGTTTTGTTAACTATTCCTTATTGTTCGTTGTTAGCATATAGGACTGTTACATTTCATGGTGTTCATCTATCAACTGACTTTAATGAAATCTTTCGTTTTAATAGGTTTGAAACCTTGAGTTTTCTATGTGCACAATCCTATTGTCAGATAAAAATGTCAATTTTCTTTTCCCGTTTCAAACATGACACAGCTTCTGTATTTTTTCAAGTATTTTCCTGGTATTAATCTACTGGCTAGACTTTCCTATATGGAGAAATGAAATGATTTTTTTTTCGTTCTTACTTTTTATATTTTATTTTTTAAAATACAGGTTGATTGATTGATGTGTAGCTAACATTCTCCCTCATGACACTGAATGACAAGGATGACATCCTCGTTCCATTCCTCATGTTAGCGGGAATCCTATTGTTTTATCACTAAGAATTATGTTTATTATACACTTTGGGGAAATTCACTCTATCAAGCAAATGAAATTTCCTTCAGTTCTAGGTTGCTGTAAGTTTTTTTTTTTTTTATATTTTTTTTATTTATTTCTAGGAGACAGAGACAGCGTGAGCAGGGGAGGGTCAGAGAGAGAGGGAGTCACAGACTGAAACAGGCTCCAGGCTCTGAGCTGGCAGTCAGCACAGAGCCCGACGCGGGGCTCGAACCCACGAACCTCGAGATCATGACCTAAGCAAAACTCGAACGCTTAACGGACTAAGCCACCCAGGCGCCCCTGTAAGTTTTTAATCATAAAAGAATTAAAAGAATAAAAGAGTTTTTAATATCTTTGAAGGAGTTTTTCTGCATCTAATAAAATGACTACATTTCCCCCCTCTGCTAATTTGTTATCATAGTGAGTTGAAATAGTAAGTTTTCTGATTTAATAACCATTGTATCCTGGGATAAGCCCTAGGTGGTCCTCTTCATTGTTTGGTTTGTTTGATTAGCAGACAGCAGGAATTGCTTTGCTGGCTAAATTTCCATTACACTGGAGGTTCTGGCCGAGACTCTAGAATGATAGCTATCAGACAGAATAGTGAACCTGAAATAGAATACCCAGTAGAATTTGGATAAGAGGTGACCGAAGCTTGTTAGGTCAGATTAAGCCTTTCATCTATATTGAAGGTATAGAAGATTCTGGAGCCAGAGTTTCAAAAGGGGATTTAGGAAGAGTGTATTTTTTTGGTAAGGAATTAAAGTATGAGCCATCCATCCCACTCACCACCACTGTAACCCCAAGGATTGGTGCTGGGTCAGGATTTCTGCATAAATCTGTGCATGCTGTTTAATGCATAAGGACACAAGGCAGTGGAACATACAGGGCCTGAAATCTCTTGTGTACTATTCACCAACCTCAGCTGGAGAAAGGATCATCTATTTCTAATTTAAACCAAGAGACTGGGGCAAGTCTGCTCCCCTCCTTAAACCCAGTGGAAGGGGATTCAACAGGATGACTCTGAGAGCCTTCTCTGTGTCATCCAAAGCTAGGCTGCAGTAGACTGATGTCTGACTCCCACCTAAAATTCCAAGGGGCTGAAGATGGACTGGCTTCCTGCAGACAGCTGAGGCATTTGGGATCATTTCCCTCCCTGCGTTTGTCAGAGCAAGATGCGCCAAATGCAGGAGAGAGTTGATAAGGACACCAGGCCCTGAAAATAGGGCCATGTAGAGACACATACGGATGTCAGCAGCAAGATGCTGTGTGTATCATGAGATTTCTAAGGGCTACTCCTACAAAATTTTAACTGAAAAAGGATCTTCCCCAAGACATTATAATTAAAAAAAAAAAAAGACAAAAAGAGAATTTTAAAAGCAGTGAAAGAAAAAAAAAACAAATCATATTCCTTATATACAACAAAGCTGAACTCCTAGAGACAGACAGTAGAATGGTGGTTGTCAGGGGCTGTGGAGGGGTGGGAGAAAAAGGGAGATGTTAGTCAAAGGGCACAAACTTCCATTAATAAGTTCTGGGGATCTAAGATTCAGCGTGGTGATGATAGTTAACAACACTGTAGTATACACAGGTGCTAAGTCACCAAGGGGGTAAATCTTAAATGTTCTCACCGCATACACACAAACATACCAAAGGTCGTTACGTGAGGTGATGGATATGATAACTAATCTTATTACGGTAATCATTTAGCAAAACATCCGTGTATCAAATCATCACATTGTACACTTTAAACTCACACAATGTTATATGTCCATTATATCCCAATAACTGGGTGGGGAGAGGGAAGGCTTTGTTTTTCTCCAGTACTGTAATCCTACCACTAAAACGGTGCTTGCCACTTAGTAGGTGATCAATAATTGTTGAATGACTGAATGAAAGAAGGATTCATTGATATTGTCAATGGCTTCCTAGAATCCAAGGAAGATAAGGACTGAGAATTCTCTACCAAGAACACTGCTGGTAACTTTGGCTAGATTTGTTCCTGTGGAAGAGTGGGTGTGGAATCCACACTGCAGGTGTAATGAAGAGCACAGTGGTGAAGATGGAAAGTGTAGAGAACTCTTTCAGTAGGAGAAAAGAGTATCTGTAAGATATTGTGTGGTCATAGACTTCTGTGTTTGTTTTTTAAGATCGGAGACCTTGGCTATGTTTAAGTGCTGATAGAAGAAAGCCAGAATGCCAGAGAGCTAGAGGATGGAGATTGAAGGTCCAGAAATGGGAAGGGTAGTCCTTCAACAGCGTGGTCCTCAGATGGTTGTGGAATTAGTCCAGGGCACAGACAGAAGGATCGGCCTTAGACGATGGAGGGACCTCTCTCATCCCCTCCAGGTATATGCAAATCAGTCTGAGATTTGGTGCAAGGAAGCTAAGGAAGGTCCTGTTTCATGGTATTTAGCTTTTCTGTAAAGCAGAGAACAAAAGCATTTGCTGGGAATTAAGGAAAATAATGAATTTCCTAGGCTGCCTGGAAGTTCTTAATTTATATTTCTATGGAACATGTCATACCCTTAGGACCTCCCCAGGAACTATTAGTAATTAAGGCTTTTTAATAGGCCAACTGGAAGTGCTGATTTTCATAATTTATTTTCTAATTTATGCTGCTCTCCAGTAAGAAAATTGTCATGTTATTTGGCAAAGCTAAACATCAATCCCTCTCTCCTCATGACATTGATTATAAGGTACTTAGATTCTTTACCATCAGGGATTCCTTTTATTTTTCCCCACCACCCCTTATGTGTTTGGAAGATACTGTCTAGCAAACAAACTACATTTATAAATATAGATTTCTATTTTTGATTAATTTGATGTAACATTTGCTCATAGCCAAAAAAAGCAACTGATCAGCATGAGTAATCATGTTTGATTAATCTAATTCAAATCAAAATCAAAGGAATATGACATTTTAGTTATCCTGTGCAATCTTACTGAAGATAAATGTCTGATGCTTCCCGGGTTTTTAAAAAAATATTGAGAGCAACTTTGGGACTCCTCTTACTTCTTAATATAATTTTGGGGGAAAGACTATTGGTAGATTGTGACCATCTAAACCTTGATATTCACTGTGGTTTAACTTCTAATCCCAAGGTGCCAATATTAAAGTGTTTTCTTTCACAAACCAAGGATGTGTAGCCCAATTGCCCTTGTGTATATATTTATACTTTAGTGAGAATTTTAAGAAGCAAGCAACAACCTTGAAACTAAATGGTTGATTTAGCCTCCTTAGCAAACCAGACCATCATTTATTAATTTAATACCTGAAATACCTTGATGTAATTGAGTTTTTAGTTCTCTTTGAGAATAATAATGAATAATAAGTTTATAATAAGGATGATTTTATCTATTTCAATTCTGATACACATTATTTGGATTATGTAGAAAAAAACTATTCATTCAATGAATGTATCTTGAGCTCCTTCTGAGTTCCTTCTTAGGAGCCACGTAACATTCTGGGATACAAATGTGGATATAATAGACACAAATCTTGTCTTTGGGTATCTTATATGAGACAAATACTAATACAAATAGCCATGGTATTATAAATTGCTATAATATGTAAGAAATTATGGCAAATTGAAGCACTAAGGGAAAATATGGTGTGCAATGAGGAATTATAACAAGACAGTCTAATTTAAATGAGAGATTAGAAGGCTTCTCCATAGAAGCGCCATTTAGCAGAAGCTTAAGTGTGAGTTGGTTTTAGCTGGAGATAGACAGGGGTGGAAGGGATTTCCAGGCATAATAAATAGAACCTTTGAATACTGTATGGTGGAAATGAGCTATATATCCTTCAGTGCCCTCACCTAGGGCACAAAAGCCAGATGGACACTTATGGGAGCTCAGGGCATATGAAACAATTACGGTGAATATGTTTCTCTTGGGGTTGTATTTCTGGACTGTAAGTACATTTGCCAAAATGATTTCAGCAAAGGGTGAGTCATTTACAGTAAACAGCTTCCTTTCAACAGTATCCTAAATTAAATTCTGAAGAAGAAAGTGACAAAGAAATCTAAGTGACTTGGTTTGGCTGCAAAGAATGCCTCAAATCTTTAGGGTATGCCGTGTTACAAAAACATCATCCATTAGCTTCAGGAAAAGTTGAGATGATAAGAGAATTAGAATATAAATATTTCTGTCCCTCATATATTACCAGTAAGCCACACAGGTGATTACTTTCAACTCTGCACAACCAGAAAGAACTAATGATTCTTTGAGTGTTCATTCCCATTCCTCACCTTGAATAAGGAAAGGAAATGACATCCTTTGGTTGTCCATTTCATTCTATTTAATTGTTGCCCAGGGGAACTCTGGGAATGACATAGTTTCCTTAGCATCATTTAATAAAGGGGAAGGACATGACCCTACTTATGAATGTCAGGTCTTCAACTTAAAGGTTAACTTCTAAAGATCAGTGCTATTATTTGTAAAAGAAAAGCAGCATAAAGTTAATGCATGTAATATTTTCAGTGTGTGGTATTTAAAAGTCCTCTCTCCCTAGAAATCCTTATTGCCCTATACTTGAGCCAGTCACAGTGCACAGTTCATCTTCTGAAGATGGAGTAATTCTTGTAAGCCACAGAGATATCCCTACTTAATGAATGGTTTGCTTAAAGAGAGCTTTCTAAAAGGTATAATTGTTCTCTAATGGGATTCAGACTTCTCGGTTCTCACCACTTCCTTGTAGATAGTGACTTTACTTCTTTTTAGATAAATATGTTGCAAGGAGTGTTTAAGGCTGGAAACGAAGAGCTAATCAGGCACACAAAAACCCATTGGGTTGGTGCTTCTCCACCATTGTTATGCAACTCCTGGGAGTTCATAGGGTAATTGCAAAGGATCTGCAAATATAATGTGTACAAAGTATGTATTTCACACACGGATACATACTATTATTTTTCAAATGTGTATAGGCTTCTGTGATAAAATACATTGCAATTTTAAAGCACTATAGAACTCATAATAGCTCTTTCGTTCATTATACTTTTTAATCAATAGGTAGAAGAAAAACGATCAGAACATCATTTATAAAACTAAAAAATAAATTATGTTCCTCCAGAAACTTAGAAACTACTATTACATGTTGAGTTGATGGATTAAAGCAGTGGTTTTTCAGCTTTTAATCATACATGACTATCAGTTTAAAAAATTGAGCTCACACACGCCAGTTAATGTATCTTTATAATCAATATGCATATACAGCTATGCTAATATATTTCTGTACTGTATAAAAGCGTGTAAAGGAAAATTTAAAACAATCATCTAAAAAATAAATATGTGTTAAGAATTTCTTCCAACACTCGTGAAACCTGATAGCTCCATTTTCGAAGATCGTTGGATGGAAAGAAAGAGATTAAAGGGTTGCCTGTGAAGTAAGAGGAATGAAGCTAGTGTGTTCAGGGAGAAACTGTACAGGTCAGTAGGACCTTGTGGAGAGAGTTTCTGGGTACTGCTGACTTATTAAATTTTCTACTGACACTGGCCATTAGTATAGTAATAAATCACAAGGGTACATATCCACACTGTGTCACATGTTTTCCACATCAGCACTGCTATTCGGAAAGATTTATACACCAGGAAAGGAAAAATCCACTGTCCTGGGTCCCATATGAACTGACCTGCATTGGGAAAATCTTGACAGCCTGCTGTGTCCTTTGATTGCCGTCCACTTGACCATAACCCCGAGGGCTGGGTCTGTTACCAACATAGCAGAGTGGACAGGGTATTTGAACTGGTCTCTATGGGGACTCACTGGTGCCTGGCATGATCTCAGAGGAGATTTCTGACAAGGATGCGAAATCCAGGTCAGTATAGATTTGATTGCTATCTTTCCAAGTTTGGAAGTGGGGGAACTATTTCACATCCCTCCAAATTCTTGGCCATAAGGTGGAGGGGAGATGTTCCTGCTTTAGAATATGAGGAGCTATCACCTGTGGAGGGAAAGGCTGAAAAGCAAGAGACCAGCATGAGGGGAGCCTGCCGCAGGGTTAGCCAGAGCCAGCCAGGAAGAGGAAAGTTTTGGGAGCCGTATCACCAGGATAAGGGAAGTCTCCTGAAGAGTCTGCCCCCGGATGGTGGGCTGGATGGGGAGAAAGGCTTAGGATAGGAGTCAGATTTAGAGGGTTCTTCTGTTTGCCCATTATAAGGTCAAAAGAGTGGTGAATGAGAAGGAACACGCAGGTGAGATTCATATCTGGCCCCTTCTGAGTGAGGAAAACACAGGGGCCAGCTGTGTTGTGGTGGGAGCCATGCCTGGCTTGCAGTGAAGCTTGGGAGGAAGCAGACATCATCAGAATGAAGTGTTCTCAGAAGGGGGGTGGGGATGCTAAGCTTGTGGTGATCATGATAAGTGGTGAGGGGAGGCTGAGAGAGGCCTCTCGTCTGAGGGTCACAGTCACCCCCGCACAACTGGCCTCAGAGTCGGGGCGTGCAAAATGTGGTTAGTCAGGAAAAGGCCAAGGTCATCTCTGCTAGAAAAATAAGTTGCATGTCTAAAGATGAGAATTTCTGGGAAATTACCTGGGTTCTATTTCATCTACTTCCTGGCACTTTTCCTTAGTTTCCAGAGCCAAAGAGGAAGGTAAGATAAAGGAGGATAAAAGATCTTACCTGGAAGTGATTGGGCACTTCACAGAGGATTCTTCCCTCAATGGGAAGTGAAAAGTTTCTCTGAGTAGCAGAAATGCAGGGACCATCCAACAGGTGAATCATGACATTTAAGACAATTAAACAACACATAGCAAACAAAACTAGCAGTCAGAAAATAGCTTCTGAACATGTCTAAATGAAGGGAGTGTGCATTTTAAAAAAATCTTTAGGTTTTATAAATCAGGGTTTACGTCTTTGTTGACATACATGACGGGATTTCATGGAAACAATTAGATGCTTTAAAAGCTGCTAGAAACTGAGTCTGAAGGATTAACCCCAAAGATAACACCACAGAACCAGCCCACCAACACCACTCCTGCCTCCAGCAGCATCAGGAAGAAAGGAGATAAGGAACTTGTAAGAAGAGGTGATGACCACAGGGCCATGCTATCTCAGCCGCAGTCTGGGGACCGGGGAGCTAACACCAGAGCCAAACGGAGCCTGTTAGATCTATCCCAGAAAAATAGATGACTTGCGAGCCTCTTCTCTTTTGACTTGTTTCAGAATTTGAGTCCTGAACAAGTACACCTAAATGGGAAAAGTTAAATCATTCTGGCAACCGGGTAGTGTAGCCCCTACAGGGAAGGAAGGAAGGCATAGTAGAAAGAGGTGGAAATCGCTGGTGACTCAGCCAATCTCCTATATCTGCCAAAACCTTGGGGGAAAAAATAGACTGGAATGTTTAATATTTTGCCTATGTTAGTAGGAAAAAGTTATAAATAACAGTCTCATTATTCTAGAAGTATTGCATTGAAGAGATATAAGCAAAATATGGAGGGATGTTGAGTGAGAAGTATCAAATAGGGGATGATTTATGTCATAGGAGAAGTTTAACCAGTAGGAAAGAAAAAGAATTTGTTAGAAAATGTAAAAGAAGCAGTATCCGTAAGATCTGCCTTATGTGGGGGGGTTGGTGTCTGGACACTGCTATGTTTCCTCTCCCGCTGACGCAGGGTGAAGCACTGTTGGCAATTGGCAATATAGATTACATGGTCACACATTTGTATCATTTTGCTTGCTTCGCTTATCAGATTTCAAGCTGAAGGGACCAGGAATGGAAAAAGTCAAAAACTCACCCTACTGGTATTATCTGACTTTCCCTGAGTTTGAAGCCCAAGGCAGTATAAGAGTTTGGGGTAAGCTCACAGTGGGAATAAAATGAACTCAACAAAGAACTCTTGCCATGGGTAGTGGATGCTAGGGTACGTCACTTGAATCCTCTCTTCTGGGTCGAGGCACTCAGTCCCCCAGTGACCATGAGTATTAATTATTGACTCCCTCTTTGGGAGTTGTCCTCCAGTGAAGGCAGGAGCCTTGCCCAAGGTTATACCAGCAATGGGAGCAGGGAGAAAGATTGGCAGCTTACATCATATATCCAGCCTCCATACCTCACTTCTGGACCATCTAAAAGGGCATCCAGGTCCCAAGCTCCCCTCGGGATGGGTGTTAGTCCCCGTTGCAACCCTATTACAGTTCAACTTTTCTCTTTGCTTCCTTCAATTTTGCTTCTTTACTTCCTTAGAAGTATTCTCAAGAGGTATCCCAAATAATAACTGGCATTCCAACCTTTGACTCCATTTCCCTGAGAATACCATTAAAGACACGAGTAAGACACAGCAGGAACCTCAGCACATGGTTGTGGGAGTGCAATTCATCCAGTTGAGGATGTCCTGGCAGTATTGTCTTGCCAAGGTATGTTTCCACAAGAAACTAAGGGTTTGGGGGGAAAGAAATGTGATTGAACACCAACAGGTTGATTACCAGCTTCAGAGTAAGAAAGCTCAGTTGTTTAAAAAAATAAGACCCGTCCTTTTACCTTTTTTTTTCTATGCCCCCTTTCTCTATGTTCTGATCCTCCCAGATGGGGAAGGAGAGTATCAGGATGGAGGAGATATGAGATAAGGACTCAGGGTATGTGAGGTTGATCAAGGTGAAAATGTATGGTTCTAGGATGGAATCTGCTAGAAGCATTACCTGGAGACTAGTTCAGATAGAACAATAACCTGTTTCACTTTCAGGGCGAGTGAACTGAATGTGAAAGTAACTAAATAAAAGCTCTACTGCCCACTACAGTTTTTCTAGAAATTGAATGACTTCACCCAGGAATTAGTTCTAGTATATTTCATCTTAGCTATTACTTTGGAAATTGTTGGGGTGGACAGAAGAAGGGGCAACTTTGACAGCCATCATTGCTGGTGCCCATTGGCAGTAACAGAAATGCTCTGGCTCCACTGGGCTCATTGGGGCCACAGCCATCAAGAGTATCAGGAGTGAGTTAATATCGCCACAGGGGTCTGGAAGAACTGGGCCTCAAGTCCTCAGCTGGCTGCTGTAACAGGAAGAAACTGATGAACGCTGATGTTTCATTCTATCACACCCTCAAGTTCTGGGACGGTCCAGTGACACTAATTTAACCTGATGAGAACATCTCAGAAACTCGTCTCTCACGCTTCTGATGGATCCACTCCCAAACTCTTGGAGGCATAATTAGTGCAAGTATAGGACCAAGAAACATGATTGCTCACCTGCTTATTTTCCTCTAGTTATGCACTCCACCCCCACCCCCACCCCAAATCCTAGGTGCTCTCAAGCGGCAATCCAGAGGCAGAGGTCAGAATGAAATTCACGGATTCTATGTGGTGGCTTGATGACTCCATTCTGGGTAGGTAATAGCAATAAATACATAAATAAAACAAAAAATTAACATAATAAAAGAGGCCAACCAGTTTCTGCAATCTTGGCAAGCAGTGGATGTGAACCAAAAAAGAAATGAGTCTTACAAACATTTTTGTTACTAAAAAAACAAACACACTTCAAATCCAGTGTCACAAGCAACAAGATTTACAGAAGTGCCAGGGGGATTAGGTGTTTGGTGTCAAAGTCTCTGTGATTATTATAGAACTTTATTATTGCAAATGCATCCACCTAATTGCACCCTACTTTCAAAAGAAAACTGACACAGCTCCCCAGAAAACACCCGCAAATGAAAGCCGAGTGTAAACAGAACCAGGCTGAAACATGAAGCCTCCTAAGAAAGACAAGAGGAGCCCGTCTATGTGGATGGGTGCCATTGTTGCTCTTCCTGGAGTCCTTCCGGGATGGACTGGGTGGGGCCGACATGACCCCTTCCCATGGGCTTGACTAACACATCAAAGACAATTCATGGCTCCCTGACTCCTTCTGGCTATCTTACTGCCCATTCTTTATGTCTACTCTGCACTTCCTTTGAGCACCCGGGATGTCTTACCAGACGTTTACTTTGGGCTTGAGGTTGTTAGTCTCCTGCTGACAGTGACCCACTTGGGGTGGTAACGTAGGTCACCAGTTGCCAGGGGATGGTACAGCAGGTCGGGAAGTGTGTACAGAAGTGAGAAATGGATATTGTTTTGAGAGGAGAGGCTGCTAAGAGTTTGCCTCTGTCACTAATTAGCTGGGCAACTCAGCACCCAAGAGTCTGTCCGAGCCTCAGTCTCCTTCTGTATAAAATGAAAAGATCTTTTAGGAGGCTCTTTAATGCTAACATCCTATGACAGAAGTCTGCGTTTGAACAAAATCCGAGAGGTCAGAATGTGAGATGAAGACTAAAAATAACTGTACAAGCATATGAAAAAGCATATCAAAGAGAACGACAAACCTGAGGTGCCACTCTTTAGTCCTAGCAACCATTAAAGTTAGTAACAGACAAATGAAACCCAAATGACACACGGGTTCAGACGATTTGAGGTACAAATGGTCCGGTACTTGGCTTATGCCCCTCCCAATTTTCATCACTGTGTGTACCAGTCGCTAATGGTTCATTGATCCACTTCTAACCTCATTTCGAAAAGTGCTCAGCAAAAAGGAGCCCCCATTACCCGCTACTTTCTGCAGCCTGAGGAAGCCTATTTCTGTCTCCTGGTGACCATCCAGCACTCAGTCCTTGTCAGAGAGCAGAGGGAGCCCCTGCAAGGTGCTGAGAGCCTGGGCCTGATTATCTTAAGGTCTTGCTTTAACCCTTTGAAGTCCATAGGCAAGCACTTACAGAAACCATACATCATTCTGATAGAGAAGAATTGAACCCTACTTCCCCAGAAAAAGCCCGGATGATGCCTCTGTGTTATAGTAATCGCTAACTGTCTGCAGCCCACACCTGAAGAACAGCATCCTGTAGCATTGCTATGGTAATTCATTCCTTCCCGCGTCCTTTCTCCCTTCTTCTCGCGATCTCCTTTTCCACCAGTCAAAAACAATCATGAAGAAGATACCTTTTCAAAGAGCTGTACCCCCTTCTTTCTCCCTCTTCAGGCTAACCTGCAAACTGCGAGCATTCATCAATACTTAATAAAGTAATTTGTATGGAGCCTTCAGCTGAGGTTCTCAAAGGACTTTGCAAGCATTAGCTCATAAATCTTTACCCAAGAACATTATTATGGTATCAAAGATGGAAAAACGAAGACACAAACCTGTTAAGAGAGTCTCAGGGTCCCGTGGCGAAAAGTACAGCAAAATCCTTACGCCATTAAGGCAAATCTGCATCCTTAAGCCATTAAGGCAAAGGGGAGAATGGGCTGAGTGCCCAAGTCTGTGGTGCCAGGTACTGTCTCCCCAAATGTGGCCTGACGCCGGCCTGTCTCTGCCTGCTCATTGCTCAACATCTCTGCAAAGACAAGACCTCACCGGGAAACTGCCGCCTCTCCCCGTATTCCCCATCGACAGATAGTGGTGTCTCCAGACACACCAGGGGCTTTTCAACCTCTCTCTTCACTCTGTCACCAATTCTTATTAATTCTACTTCAAAAACCTCCCCAAATCCATTCCCTTTCCTTGTCAGCCGTTGCTCCCCTAGTAAATCCCTTATTATCTTTCCCATGGACTTTTGCATAAATCTTCCAAGTCACTTTGTACTGTTTCCCCTCTCCAAAGCATCTTTTACTCACCTTTTGTAGAGCTGCTTCTGAAATACAAATATGAGCATCTCACTCCCTTTCTTATAAAAATATATCATCTTTGGGGCGCCTGGGTGGCTTGGTCGGTTAAGCGTCCGACTTTCGCTTAGGTCATGATCTCGCAGTTTGTGGGTTCGAGCCCCGCGTCGGACTCTGTGCTGACTGCCAGCTCAGAGCCTGGAGCCTGTTTCAGTCTGTGACTCCCTCTCTCTCTGACCCTCCCTTGCTCACGCTGTCTCTCTCTGTCCTAGAAATTAAAAAAAAAAATATATATATATATATATATATATATATATATATATATATATATCATCTTCCTGCAACCAGAGCAATCGACTGGACCTTTGAAGTTGCATCAAAAATGTACATCCAAGTTATGTAAGCTTAAGAAGCCCCCTCATCTTCTGGGTTTTCAGAGAGCCCATGGGTATTACATTAGACACGTGTCATGTGATCACTGCTTGAGCTACTTCCTACGACACCAGACTTCCACAATCAACCCCACCTCTGCTGCCTCAGTCCATCCACGCCCAGGCCACTGCCATTGTCCTATCACTCCCCAAGGGCCACCTGCCATATTACCAATCTCATCTGGACACACCACGGAAATGCCCAGAAATAATATTTAATCTGGGGACCCTGTGGCTCAGTCTTATTGGCATATAACATTAACCATCGCAGAGAGAATCCATTTCTTTGCCTTTTCCAGTTTCTAGAGGCTGCTTGCCTTCCGTGATTTATGGCTTCTCCCTCCTTCTTCAAAGTCAGCCATGGCCAGTTGAGTCCTTCCCACATTGAATCACCCTGAGGGCTTCCTCATCACATCTCCTGTTCTGAATCTGACCCACCCCCTGCCTCTCTTTTCCTTGTGACCACATTAGACCCACCTTGACAATCCAAGATAATCTCTTCCACTCAAGGTCAGCTGAGAGCAACCTTATTTCCATCAGCAACTTTCATCCCCTTTTGCCATATAAGGTATTATATTTACAGATTCTCAAGATTTGGATGTGGACATCTTTGGGCCTCCATCAATCTGCCTACCATAGCAGGGTGTGACCAGAGGCTTGTAGATGGCAGAGTCGTGAAAAGTAGGTAGCAGGGCGAGGACGCAGTGGACCACCTCGCCTGAGCATGTGGCCTCTTCCCTTCACAGAACGGGGTTCAGATCTCAGCCGTACCACCTGAAGCACTTCACACTCAGCAGGTCGCACATCATGACTCAATTCCATCATCTGCAAAGGGTGAGTTAGTGTACCTTAACCAAAGCACCTTAGCACAGACCCTGAACAAAAGAATAACAATTATAGCACCTGATATTTTTGAACTCTTCCTAAGTGCTCAAGAAAATTGTGCTATTATTCTGATGCTGCTGCTGCTGCTGCTGATGATGATGATGTGACAGCAGCTGAGAGCCTGAGTTGAAGTCTGGTGAGTCAACAAGCTAACAACAGGGACTGAAATCAAAGGATTAATATAGCCAAGCTCTGGAGCCTCTGTGTTCTCAGCAATAATCATTCCAAATCGGCCCGAGGGCATTTGCTCCAGTGAAAGCCCAGAAATATCTGTTCTCTCTGTTAAATTATCTATCGCATCTCACTCTACTTTCCATGCCCCTTAGGGCTTCAAAGACCATTGCTAGCATTTTACCTGACTCTTCAAGTTTATTGTCTCTGGAAGCATCTCTCCACGCATAAAGAAGTTCAAAAGCACATCCAAATTATCAGGGCTTAGACCCGTGTCTCCAGCCATCTCTTTGTCACCTACATGGCTGAGTAGAGGTGGTAGCCTTGAAGTGATTAAAAGAATATCCCCACGTAAAACACGCCCTCTTGATCTTAGAAAGAACACTGTGAAATAGTGCAGCTAATAGCATATTAACTGACAGAAATGATTTAGCAACTGTCATCACATAGCAAAATAATGACATCTTGAGTTTCAGGGAGAGACTGACTTACTAGAAGAGAATATCCCAAACCTACTTAGACGAAGTAGCAACTATATATGTAAATCAAGTGACAGTTAAATATGAATATCATTAAAGAGCTAAGAACGCTTGCATGGATCTCCTACTTTGTTTTTGTTAACAGTAAATGGGCTTCCTATTTTAAAACTTGCCCTTTGTGCTAAATCATTTGTGCGTTCCACTGTATTATGCCTGCCTCCTGACTCATTTAAAATATAGCACAATTATAAAGTCTGTCTGGAGCAGAGATGATCGCTGGTTGGGACTTGTGCTGTCCGTCCGTTCCCCAAATCCCTCAATCCCATGACAAGCATAACTGATCAGTAAGCTGCAAAATCTCAGTCAATTCTGCTCTACAGGGAGGCACCGCAAATCTGGTGGGGTGGTCCATGAGGTGAAACTGAGCAGACCTCCCTCAGCTACAGCATCTCAGTTATATGGGTGAAAGGTTGCTGAATCCTGCAGATATTACCATCAAAGAGCAAGAGTTGCTCACATCTCTCAGAAGCAAGAACAGCAGCGGAGGCCATACAATAACCAGAATATTCTTTTTAAAAATCACATTTTCATTAGTTACATTCGTAGCTCATTCAAATAATTCATATAAGGTTTGAAATCTCTTTTGCCACCTGTGTAATCTCAGTAGCTTATTTTCCAGATCTTTTCCTAGGGTCCAAATACATACATTTATACACAAAGGAAAGTACATTATTGTGAAACAGTAGCTGGAATCCTATACACCAAGTAGGAACTCTGAAATTTAAGGAAGAAAGTATACAACTATGTCACAAAATAAGAGGTACAAATGACTAACAAACATTTGAAAAAATACTCAGCATTTTAAAAGTAAAGAAATGTAAATTAACAGAAGTTATTGTTATTGGCATCAAATTGTCACAGGTCTGTTTCACCAACAAAGATGAGGATATAGGGAGGGAGGGTCCTCTTGAAATACTGACAAAATAACCAATTGCTATAGCTTTTCTGGAAAGCATTCTACAATAGTCATCAAGGAACTAAACAGATATTTAGACCTCTGACCTTAGGAATTTTATCATAAATATTTATTAGATGTAGTTTAAAAATTTTTACACGAATGTTCATCTCATTATTTATAATAAGAATTATAACATCATATATATAGTATCTGTAGTGGACTCCTTAGAGAAGTTATGTGATTTTTATAGGACATATAATCATTACAAAGAGAAATTTTTGAGTAATTTTAAGTAATATGAGTAAATGGGTAAAAAAAGAGCATGATAAAATTGTATATACAGCGATACTCATTATGTAAAACACACACACACACCCCTAAAACTAAAATGATAGAAATCGATAACAGCGATTATCTTCCTGATAGTGAGATTGCTGTTGACTTTTATATTCTTCTTTGTACTTTTCTAAATTTTGTACAGTTTTCTACAGTGAAGACTTATTACTTTTATAATACAAAATATTTATTATTTTTAATTTTTTAAATATTTATTTTTGAGAGAGAGAGACAGAATGCGAGTGGAGGAGGGGCAGAGAGAGAGGGAGACACAGAATCTGAAGCAGGATTCAAGCTCTGAGCTGTCAGCACAGAGCCCAACACGGGGCTTGAACTTACAGAGCACAAGATCATGACATGAGCCAAAGTCAGATGATTAACCAACTTAGCCACCCAGGAACCCCTATAATACAAAATATTTATAAAACTAGTTAAGGGATCTTGTTATGTTTGGAATAAACAGAGATTTCTTAAATAGGGTATAAAACATGCTAAACATAACCTAAAAAATATTGATACAATGGAAAACATTAAAACTAGGGTAAGAATTTGTGTTTCTAAAAATGTAACAATAAAGACAGAATGGAATCCACAGAGTAGGAAAACATATTTTATTATATATATATCTATATATACATATATATCCAAATATAAATATTTATTTGTTCTCATTAATCTGGGATATATTCTCTCCATAGATGATAGATAGATAGATAGATAGATAGATAGATGATAGATAGATAGATAGATAGGTAGAAACAGTCTGTTCGGTTGAAGATTTTATTGCTTGACGTTTTCTTACTGTTTTCTATAAATTTCTCTAGATAGATCGATAGATAGACTTGAACAGTCACTTCACACAAGAGGATATCCAAATAATCAATAAGTATATTCAAAGATGCTCACAATCTTAGGCTCCAGAAACATATAAATAAACACACCAGGGTGCCACAATATACTCACCAGCATAGTTAACATAAAAAAGAAAAAAATTACAAAAATATATGTGAAGTAACAGGAAACCTCACACACTGCCGGTGGGATTGTAAATTGTCAGTGACTTTGCAAAGGTGTTTGTCAGTTTCTATTTTGTATACACATCTATGACTGGGCAAGTCCACTGTTCGAGGCATCGTCAACAGCAATGCCGATGTGTGTTCGCTGAAGAAGTATTAGTATGTCCCTGTCAGTACTGCCTCAGTGCCCATCAACAGTAGAAGAGAAATATAAATTGCAGGATATTAACACAGTGGAATTCAGCTAATGAGAATAAAAAACACCCCCAGTGTGGAGGAATTTCACAAACATAATGTTGACTTAAAGAAGCCAGCCTCAGAATAGTACATATTGCATGATTCTCATTACGTAAAGTACAGAATCAGGCACAACTAATCGATGGTACGGAAGTGATTGGAAAGAGCCATGGGAGATTTCTGTTGCTAACACGGTCTGCACGAACTGGGAAAGCTCATGGGGCTCTCATTCATTGTTATTACATCATGGCTATTCTCAGTCAGGTTGGTCTTTAACTCTCACTGAGACTGAGTACTTGATTCGACATTTACCTTTCTTTGTTTCTTAAGATACGTGCAGATATGTTCTGTCTGAATCTACAGCCCTTTGAATTCAATAGGATCCTAAGATGGGAATATGTTTTCTATATGCTGATAATTTTGAACATGATGAAATTTTACATCTTCCCCTTCACTTTGAGGACCATATATCTCTTCTGTCTTTAAAAGAATAAGTGAATTTAGATAACTCTAATGTTTTGCCTAACTGTTGTAACAACCTATGACATCATTCTACTGAAGAAGCCCAAATCTGTGTCACAAATAATTTTGTATATTTATTTATTTTTTAAATGTTTTATTTATTTCTGAGAGAGAGAGAGAGAGAGAGGCAGCATGAGCAAGGGAGGGGAGAGAGAGAGGGAGACACAGAATCAGAAGCAGGCTCCAGGCTCTGAGCTAGTTGTCAACACAGAGCCTGATGCGGGGCTCGAACCCACGAACCGTGTGATCATGACCTGAGCCGAAGTTGGACGCTTACCTGACTGAGCCACCCAGGAGCCCCACAAATAATTTTGTTTAAAGGAAGTTTTGTTAGCCAAAAACAAACAAACAAACAAACAAACAAACAAGAAACCTGTAAGGCAAAGTATTTTCTAATTAAATTATTTTTAGTTTTTAGAAAAATACATGGTGGTTGTGGCTCAAGCTTAAATACAGACATAGATTCAGATCCTAGTTCTAGTTTTCAAGAGTTACATAGCTTGGGGCTTTTGTCTTTTTAGCTTTCAGCAAGATTCATATATTAAATTGGGATAATAGAATCCTTTAATTTTCTATGGCTGCTTTGAGAATCAAATGATTAGTATAATATTGGCCCACTGTGAAATTTCAATACATTTAGTTATTATGACGATGCTATTCTTATTACAGAGAACTTGGAAGATAGAGAAAAACAAAGAAAAAATTCACTTTTAGTCCCACCACCATAGGTCAGTACAGATACAGCCTTGTGATCTTTTGTCCAAGATGGCAGTGAGCACGTTCAAGACCCATCCACACGTATTGCCCTCCTGTGCACTCCGGATCCTATTGCTTTCCCCCAACTCATGGCTCGGGCCTCCAATGTGCTGCTGAGAGGTAACTGCAGGACGGAAAGCCCTGGTCAGGAAGCCCCATGAACCTCAGCTAAGAACAGGTTTAAAGTTGGCTAAGTCATTCATATCCTTGGACCCCCCTCCAGCTCTGACGTTCTATTATTCTGTCTCCTCATCCATCAATAACTTTGCAGTAAAAACATCACCTTATATTCTGTCACACTGGTTCCCTGGCATCTGCAGACTAAACATGCACTTGATGGATGGAATCTCTCTGCATGATACCAGACACCTGGCTACAAGCATTTTATGTTTATTTGCTTTGGCTTCATGTACGCACTGCCCAGACTAGTCACTCTGTAATCCTTTTGTTGAGGCATTATAAAGAGATAGATCTTACTGTCTAAAAACACAAGGCCCTTTAGACCTCTCTCTCATATTTTCAACAAGATATTTAGTACTTTGGGTTATTTTTCCAGGGACTGTGACTCCTGGCTCTTAAACATAAGAATAAATAACTATCCCTTAATGTTCTGTAAGAAAATTTTCCTTTTCATTCCTTTATTCCATTATCCTACTGTTACATACCTTCCTGGGCACCTGGCTAGCTGCTCCTTAACACTTCATTCATTTAAGTAATTTCTCATGTACAATTTTGAATTTTGGTCTTGTCACCAACTGGCGCTTCCAGGAGAATGGTAACCATGGCCGTTTTTTCATTTTGTTATCTTCAGAGCACGCTGAAGTACCTGGCACCTAGCACAGAGCCAATGCAATCACTTTTAATAATATTTAGAGTCCCCTGTGCTAAGCATACAACCACGTTAATTAGACAAAGACCTCATTAGCAAAGCAGACACACAATATTCATACAAATGTTTTGGAGGATCAGGCAATGAAGTTTCATTTCAGGAAGAAAGGACAATGGTCAGAGGCTGGATTCTCTGCCTTTTGGTCTACATAGTGCAGTCAGAACCCATCCTAAACCAACGGCCAAGTGAAGGGCCACTAAACGACAGGTCTATGGCGCCATGCTTGAGTGTAGGTTAGAAACTTAGCTGCATACTTACAGGCGCTTCAGGCTAGAGTGGAGAGTGGCTCTAAACTCTCGTGGTGAATCCACTTACCACCAAAACCTTTAATTTCATCCATAAGAGCTCGAATAGTCATCATGGTAATAAATCACTAGTTTCTCTTGACACATACTACGCTAAAGTATGTGGCTTATAATGGTGATGCAGTTACCAGAGGGCATGTGGTGTCTTCCCCAGGAGACAGAGCTGAGGACCTCACCCCGCCCCCAGAGGGGGTGCACCACTCCCTGGTTAAAGCGTACAAAATATCACACTGATAAACTGAAGCATTTTATTTTATTTTTTATTTTTTTTAATGTTTTATTTATTTTTAGGAGAGAGAGAGAGAGAGAGAGAGAGACAGCGTGAGCAGGGGAGGGTCAGAGAGAGAGGGAGTCACAGACTGAAACAGGCTCCAGGCTCTGAGCTGGCAGTCAGCACAGAGCCCGACGCGGGCTCGAACCCACGAACCGCGAGATCATGACCTAAGCGAAAGTCGGACGCTTAACCGACTAAGCCACCCAGGCGCCCCTAAACTGAAGCATTTTAAAGTGAACTAGTGACACTGTAACACTCTGTCCAATGCTACAGTTAAAGAAAAGGGTGGGACCTCCCTGGGCTGGGTGAAAGAGGGGGCAGTTTTCCACACCTTAGACCTTCCAAGTCTGTTCCCACCTCGGAGCCTTTGCACATACCTTCCTTCCACCTGAAAGGCTCTTCTGCTATTTGTTCTCATGGATGCTTGCATCAGTTCACTCAGGCTTCTGCTCAAAGGAAAAGGCTTCCACAGGCTTTTACTGACCAATCAATCTGAAATTTCTCTCACAATCACCCTCTGTTCTCTTAGCAATTTTCATTTGTCTTCATAGTATTTCTCCTCTCTGAAATTCTATTTGGTACCCTTGTTTTAAAGTGTATTTATTTATTTGGGAGGGGGACATGGGTGAGCAGGGGAGAGGCAGAAAGAAGGAGAGAGAGAATCTCAAGCAGTCTCCACATTGTCAGCACAGAACCCAACAGGGACTCAATCTCATGAACTGTGAGATTATAACCTAATCCAAAGAGTCAGACACTTCACTGATTTAGACACCCAGGCGCCCCTATTCTATGCCTTTTTAAAGTATTTTCTTCTTTTTTAACATTGTTAAGTTTATTTATTTATTCTGAGAGAGAAAGTGAGCCGGGAAGGGACAGAGAGAGAAGGAGAGAATCTCAGCAGGCTCCGCACTGACAGTATATAGCCCACTGTGGGGCTCAAATTCACGACCCTGCGAGATCATGTCCTGAGCCAAACATCAAGAGTCAGATGCTTAACTGACTGAGTCACCCAGGTGCCGCCATTCAATACTTTTTTTAACCAGTATCTTTTTCTCCCTTTTTGGAACAAGTTCCACAAAACAAAAGATTTTGTCTTAAACTTTGTATCCTCAGGGCCTAGAGCGGTTCCCGGTACAACTCTGCTCAATAGGAAGAATTGACACATCTATACTTCTTTCTCAATATAGACATAGAGGAATGTCCAGAAGAGTGTTCATCTAATGTTAATGATTATTGTGGAGTAGAAACATTTGAACTTTTTTATTTTTAAAATTTTTAACCTCTGTTTAAATCCTTGTAAAAGATGATCATTTGCACATGCAAAAAAACCCCATTAATTAAAAAATCATCTCTTCTGATATGTGCGTCATGGGAGAATGGTATAAGCACTGCGCAGAAAATCCGCAGATGTGGGTTCACTTCCCAGTTGGCCACTTAACTCGGGTAAGTTGCATGACTTCTTCAAGCCATTTCTTCATTAAAAAAATTTTTTTTATGCTTATTTATTTTTTTTTGAGAGAGAGACAGGGCCCAAGTTGGGGAGGGGCAGAGAGAGAGGGAGACACAGAATCCAAAGCAGGCTTCAGGCTCTGAGTTATCAGCACAGAGCCCAACACGGGGCTTGAACCCATGATCTGCAAGATCAGACATGAGCCGAAGTCTGACGCTTCACCAACTGAGTCACCCAGACCACCCCATTTCTTAATTTTTAAGTGGATATTTTAACACTGGCTGGATGGAGCTAGTTCAAGATCTAATGCATGTGAAGAGGTGCTCTAGCATCACATGTGCACTAAGTAGGTTTTCATTTAATTTTTTAAAATGCTTATTCATTTTTTGAGAGACTGAGAGAAAGAGACCATGAATGGGGGAGGGGCAGAGAGAGAGGGAGAGAATCCGAAACAGGCTCCGGGCCCTGAGCTGTCAGCACAGAGCCTGACGGAGGGCTCAAACCCACAAACTATGAGATCATGACCTGAGACAAAGTCAGATGCCTAACTAACTGGGCCACCCAGGTGCCCCACTAAGTAGCTTTTTAAAGTCAGGTTTAGTGAGCTATTTACCTTCAGTAAAATTCACTTTTTAAGTTCGACGAGTTTAGCCACCACAACAGTCAAGATACGGAGTATTTTTATCATGCCCACGAGTTCTTTAATGTCCTTGCCAGCTAATCATCTCTCCTGATACCCAGCCCTGCCACCCCTGATTTAGGGTCTGTTCCTAATTTCCAAAATGTCACATAAATTCAGTTTGTAGCCTTTTGAAAGAGTCTGGCCCCTTTCTCTAAACATGGTGCTTTTAAGATTCATCCACACTGTTGGGTAAAATTAGGAGTTTGTTCTTTTTCATTGCTTAGAAGTGTTCAATTATATTTATCAATTGTAATTTGTTTATCCATCAGCCATCCGATTGGTTGTTTCTAGTTTTGAATTATTACAAACAAAGCTTCTATGAACCTGCTTGTGCAAGTCTATGGGTCGATATCTGTTTTCATTTCTCTCAGATAAATGCTTAGGAAGGGCATTGTTAGGATGTAAATACTTTTTTTTTTAATCTGGAAAAATTTTATTTTGAAAGTTTTGAGCTGCTTGTGTTTAAGTGGTGAATTTACCTTTAAGAAAAACTCTCCATTTGTTCTGAGGGGGAGGAAAGGAAACTAAAGTGTCTACTTATGAACACACCTAAATGCTAGAAGGTAAACAATGGTGAACTTCCAAGCTAAGAAGTTAGAAGTTATTTTTAGTGATATAAACAAGATATATGTTTTAACAGAATTAAATAATTTCCTTAAGTGGGGGATTAAAATTCCTTAGATTACTTAGAGTTCTATGTATTCTCCAATGACCATTTGTTTGCAAGAATAGGGAGAGACCATAGAGGGAGAGAAAAAGACATGCAGACATTTTTTTTTTTTTTTATGTCATGCTGGAGAAAAAGAATGAAGTCATCCCAAATGGATTACTGACTGTTTTTTTGTTTGTTTGTTGTTTTTTTAAGATTAACATAGGCTTTGGAAAAGCATATAGGTAGGACTTTTATGACCTTCAAAGAACTAAACCTGGGTGGGGTTTATTCTGAAATAATAATTTTAAAAAATGAAGTATATCTGAAAATAAATACACCTAAAAAACAAACAAACAAACAAAAATAAGACATTCCTACTGCCTCCATTATGAGAAGTCAATGGTGAAGAGCCGGCTTTAGGGGGGTGAGGAAAATTCATGGCCTCTTCTCCCCACAGACAAGATTGTGGGGGGAGGGTGTTGCTGTAGATTCTGAAACATAGGGGTGCTTCAGCCAGTGATGAGATGGGCTGGGCAGAAAGTGGGGGGCAGGTGGGAATAGAGCTCTGTGTATTAAAGGCAAACTGGTGGGCATCCTGACGTTCGTTTGGGTCTGTGGGATCTACATGGTCACACTTAGTACAATGGAAAATTGCCTTGATTTTTTGTTTTGTTTTGTTTTTTTCTTTGATAGTTTTTCTTCTTTGCTTGAGCACCTACCATGTAAAATCCAACTTGTGCTTCAGCGAGGCTATGGGAAATAAGGAAGGGATTTGCCTCAGGTTTTGGATGGGAGGCAAAAGAGAAGTCCCTTCCTCTGAAGGCCAGGGTCTAACAATATTCTTGCTGGCTGGTGACAACAGTGTTAGAAGAACCATGGCATCTTGAGTGTCATGGCCTTAAAAGCAAAAGTGAGGAGTTGACCAAGAGGACAAAGAAAAATAGAGTGGGGGGCCCGACCCTGATCACCCCCGAAATGGCTGTCTGGGAATGCTCAGCAATGCTGAGGGGAAATTTTGAAGGGAGATCATTTCTGGCTGTGATACTTGGGCATTAAAAAGAACGATGACCTTGCAATGTCCTCTCAGGGTGCTGAGGCCTGGAATATTTGCTTATCCCAAAGGCTGCATACAATATACAATTAAATCATCAAATGTCTTGAAAAATAGGAATTCAAATCCTGATTTCACTTCTGCACAGCAAAGCATGACACTTAAGGAATTGAAAAACACTCCTTCCTCACCTCTACTTCCAGATCTAAGAGATTTATGTCAAGTGAGATCTTGCTCTGGATGGAAAGGAATGTTAAGACAAATTTAAGGATTAACATGGGAGAATGGATGTGACTTCTTAAATCAGTTCAATCTTTAAATATAATATACTATTTAATGGGTTCTTGCTGTGTGCCATTGTAACCCCTGCACCATGGCCACATGGGGCCTGGATCTTCAGACACAGACGTGCCATGAGTATCGCAGTGCGTCAGTGGTCTAGATGGAGATGTGTGATCCCCTGGCTACAGCTTGGTACTCTAGGTGGTGGTTTTCAATAGAGATGAGAATTTTCTAAGTTCTGAAATGCCTGAGAGCCCCTGGACAGCAAGCCATGATTCCAGGCAGTTTTTATTAGTTGGCATCCGTTTCATTGGCCGTATCTGAGGATATTGGACATGGGGAGTACGGGAGACACAGGGACCCATCCTCCCCTTCCCCACTTCCCACCTGTCAGTCCCACTGCCCCTCGAGTCCTCTCTGATCGTCTCACAGGAGAGCTGCATGGAAGAGGAAAGAGGCTCATGTCCACCAAGCTCGATTTTATTTCCGAGGCTTAGTCCACTATTTTGTTCAATACGTCTAAATATAATACAGTACACTGTTGAATACACTATATTTTAAAATGTCTAGTTAGTCTTTTTGTGGTTTTAAATTGCTATAAAATATGTTTCTTTTCTGAGAGTGATGTTTCAAGGCCAGGAAGTCACTTACGTTTTTATTATTTTAATGGTATTTTTCGTTAAACCATAAAGCTCTGCCTTGTCATTAATTAGACATTAACCAAAGAACCCATCACATTTAGGCAAGAGCTATACTCAGCAAAAATCAATTTTTTAAATCCTAGCCTCCAGCTTTTCATGCAGAAAGGTCTTGGAATAGAAGCTCTTCACACTGGAAGGAAAATTAAAATAAAACAAAACAAAAAAAAAGCAAAGCAGAAACAGATCAGCTGTAAAATGGTTGTTTTACTTGTCAAAATAGAACTTGATAATAATTTACTAAGCTGTGTCTATAATCCAAACCTCTAGAACACTGTTAATATCTAGCATAGACCCAGGTGGGCCTATCTTAGAAACTCATTAAGTTTTCGTTGAATCCATGTAAAAAAAATGAATTAACTAATGCATACAGTCCAGCCTCCTGATCTTATAGATCACAGACCCAAGGTTCAGAGATGTGCCTGCCCAAAGTCACACAGCCAGAGAGTACCTAAAGTGGTACTAGAACATGTATTATCTGGTTATCAAACCAAATTGTTTCCTCCAGTCTACAGTCACGTGGGCCTTGGATTTAAAAAACTCCAATTCAATTTTAAAACTGTATTTTTTTCCCCCTAGAGACATTTTGCCCCTGTGGTGGTTAATTTTATGTGCCAAATTAGCTAGGCTAGGGTATCTGGTTGTTTGGTCAAACAGCAGTCTAGATGCTGCTGTGAAGGTATCTTTTAGACGTGATTAAAATTTAAGTCTGTTGATTCTGGTATAAAGAAGATTTCTCTCCATAATGTGAATGGGGGTCATCCAATCAGTTGAAAGTTTTAAGAGAAAACTCTTAAGGGCTCTGCAGAAGGAAGGGGGCTCTCTCTCCAGACTGCCTTCTTCGACTCAAGAGTGCAGCATCAAAAGTGAAATAAGTCAGACAAAGACAAATCCTGTCTGATATCACTCACATGTGGGACTTATAAAAGCCAAACTTGAAAAAACAGGGAGAAGACTGGTGGTTACCAGAGAATGGGGGTATATTGGTCAAAGGGTACAACCTCTGATTGTATGATTAACAAGTTTGAGGATCTAATGTATAGCCTGTTGATTATAATTAATAATACTGTTTCATACACTTGAATAATGCTAAGAAGAAATTTTAAATGTTCTCACCACATAGAAGAAATGGTACCCATGTGACATGTGATAGATGTGTAAACTAATGCTGGGGTGATAATCAGTTTGCAATATATACATGTATCAAATTAACACACTGTACACCTTCAATTTACACAATGTAATGTGTTGATTATATCTCAGCAAAGCTGGGGGCAAATTTCTAGCCTGTCGGCCTCCACTGCAAATTTGGGACTTGTCAGCTCCCACAATTGTATGAACCCATTCCTTAAAATAAATGAGTTAATTCCTTAAAGTATCTACCTATTTGCATCTCTTTCTCTCTGTTTCTCTCATGGGCTCTGTTTCTCTGGAGAACCCTAATATAGTCCCCATTAAAATTAATAGATAAACAGAATTAATAAGATGTGTGTTGTCTGACAGGTCAAGCAATGTTCTGGGCTCTGGAAGGGTCACCTTAAAGTGTGCTGAGGTGGGGGCACCTGGGTGGCTCAGTTGGTAAAGTGTCTGACTCTTGATTTTGGCTCAGTCATGATCTCATGGTTTGTGAGATAGAGCCGTGTGCTGGGCCTTGCACTGACAGAGAGGAGCCTGATTGGGATTCTTTCTCTCCCTTTCTCTGTCTCTCCCCAACTCACATGTATGTGCACACGTGCTCTCTCTCTCAAAATAAATGAGAATACTTAAAAAAAAAGAGTTCCGAGGTAGAACGGAATGATGAAGGTACCTCATCTTGGGGTAGGTTAATATGAAATTTTGTACACTCCATTAGGCATGGTCCAGAAGAAATGAAATAATCCATCCAGTCACCTGGATCGGCAGCCCCAGCTCTGAGACCCATTCCCATCTCTCAGCAGACTTTTTTAGACATCTTCTTGGCACTCTGGGCTCCATCTTTCTTGATAGAAAATTTTCTATCATTTTCTCCAGGAACCATCGCAGCTTGAAATTATACCTAAGCATTTTCAGCAAAATCCTTCCCTATCATTATTATGCAAGTAAATGTAAGCTATATATATCCAGTTTGATTAATACACATAAATTCCTATGTACAAATTTTCACAAGCAAGAATCTATATACATGAACTACGTTTTCACAGCATTCTAAAGTAGGAGTAAAATTATATAATGCAAGCAATGTAAAAGAAGGTCCTCTGAAGAGTCAGGGCTCCCCTCCAGTTCCTCATTATAATAATATATCAGCATCTCAACTCAAAGAGAAACCAACCCATTGGCATAAACTAAGATTTCCCCTTTTCGGTTTGGTTGTTTGGTTAGAACTCTGTGAGTTCTATCAACCCCTTAGCAAAACTAACTTTCCCCAAGCCTCAGGCTTATAGACTGTTACTCACATCAAAGACTATCTGTTGTAAATTCTTGAAGGAACTCTATGGTATTCTCCATGCCATGGCCTTCCAACATATTCCTATCCCAGGATACCATCTATGAAAGTGTGCTCGTCACCAGGCAAGCTTGAGCTAGGGCTCAAAGAAGAAAGCGGTAGAAAAACGATTTCCGTGAGAGAGGCAGCTTTCTCTCCTCGCAACTCCAAGGATGTCAGAGTGACTGATGGCTGCTAAATCCTAATCAGCAGGTTAATTTATCTCAAATCATGGAGCTCCAGCAGCTTGGATTACAGGGCTTATCTCCAAAGAGCAATTTTTCCCCTTGATCAGACTTCTGCTATGATCTACAGACCTGCCACAGCTCACAACCACCTGCAGTATGATCGTCGTAGAATTTCCCCAGCGTGAGAGGAAAAGGCTGCGCACTGGAGGAAGCATGAGCATGCACCTGGAGCAAACCATTCCTGTTGGCCTCCGATTCCTGCTCATTTGCTAACGCGGCCAGAGCTCGCTCACAGAGCATGCGTGGGGCTGCACATTGCCGCACACACATTTTTGCCCCAAGTGCCAACTTCAAACACTTGAGAGTAGATGATTTTACTTCAAGATTACTTTGCTTCTTTTTTGAAATTGGTTTGAAAAAAAAAATCTGTCTGAACTGTCTTCTGAAACAAACCAGTATTTATAATCATCTATTAGGTGTATGGTGTGTGCTGCTCAGCAGGAGAAGTATAATAGACGAGAGGTCTCACTGCTTACGCTGCAAAGAAGCCAGACAGCTTATGTTCTTATGGACACTCAAACAATATTAGGGTCATTTGTTACACGGGGTTGAAAATGGAGTTTTATTATTCTGGTTCATAAAACGGGGTTACTTGTACTGAAAAATGGTGGATGGGCTGTCACCAAGTAACTGCCTAACCTCTGTACCAGTCAGGGTTCAACTAAAGAAGCAGAGCCATTAGGTGATGTATATTAAACAATTCATTGCAAGAACTGACTTCTGTGGTCCTCAGGGGGTGAGAGGAGGGAAGTCTGAAATCTGAAGGAGGCTGTCAGCAAGGGCAGGCTGGAAATCTCATCCAGACACAATTAAATCTGCTATCCACAGGCAGATTGTCTTCTCGGAAAGTTTCAACCTTGCTCCTAAATCCTTTCAACTGATTGAACCAGGCCCACCCAGATGATCTAGAACAACCTCCCTATTTTAAGGTGGCCTGATTAGCAACCTTAATTCTCCCTTGCTATATAACATATTGAAAAACCGTAGACATCTTTGGGACTATTTTTATGCCTACACATCTCTTTAGTAATTTGTTGTTGTTATTGTTGTTGAGAGAGAGAGAATCTCCCCACGTAGGTCAAGAAATACTACTTTCTGCCCTAACACCATTTATCCGATCATCTCCTAAAAGGTATCTGAATGTGTTTTCTTTTCAAGGTCCCTTCTGAGGGTGTCCTGGCTGTGACACATTGGCTGATGGCACTCAGATATAAAGAACTTGTGAGAATTATCTCCACCCATACTTACCGTGTACAAGTTACTGCTTCCAATCCCCCAAGGAAGTAGTTTAAATTGTCATTCAATTTTGGAAGAAGACAACATTTAAGAAAAATGAATTGGATGTTGTCACAGGCTGGAAGAATCTATGTTTGGGTAGGACAATATTAGTGATATTTGTTTGTTTGGACAGTATGGATTGTATCTTTCCACTCAAGCCTCAAAATAATAATTTGCCAAAGATAATGATTAAGCATTAAATTATATAACATGCATAAAAACGCTTTTGAAAGGTTCAAATGCCATTATTACTCCATAAAAAAGAAAGGGTAGAATTCTAAAGCTTCAAAACGAGTGATCACCTAATTTCATTTAAGATACGAGGGACTTGTTTTTTTTCTCTTCAATACATTTTTTTGATGCATATTCTGAAAGTTCAGAAGAAAGGTTTCTCCAGAGGTTTGGACTCCCTCTCATGCTTCATATCTTGAGATATCAACCTCATTTTAAGGGCAGAACACCTTATAGATAATTCATCTTCACATTTCTAAACTTATGA
Organism: Proteles cristata cristata; assembly: GCA_017311185.1. Taxonomy (NCBI): domain Eukaryota; kingdom Metazoa; phylum Chordata; class Mammalia; order Carnivora; family Hyaenidae; genus Proteles; species Proteles cristata. The sequence goes on from JAESUZ010002504.1 coordinate 279,833, forward strand.
AAACGACTTTTGATTTCCAAAGAGTAGTAAAACAAAGTAAGCATTGCACATATTTTAAAGATCTGTGCCCTTTAATGTTCCGGCAAAATTTTATCTTTTAGTTTAGGACAGAATTTGCTATCTTTAGCCACATAAATGTGGTTTCTCTAAATCCCATTTTGGAATTTTCTCTTTTATGCTATAATTTTTGTAAGGTATTTATCATTACCTTCATCTGACCCTTCAACACTGAGTTGTGTTTGGAAGTGGCCTTCAGATGGCCTTATACATTTTTGCGGAGCAGTCGAGAGTCATGCCTCTCCCCTTTATAAGAAGAGGCACCTTTTTCAAGGCAGTAAGCTGTTTCTTCCTTCTTTGTTTAACTAACTTCCTATGTCTAGAGCTGTTAACACACGCAAGAGAAATCAGGAAGATCAGCACCCTGCTTTCTTTTAACTTGTCTGACTTGGTCATGCTGTTCCCTATTATAACCCCTTGGTGACTCCCATTTCCTGCAGGTTAAATCCCAAACTCCTCAGACAGTGCTGCAAAGACTCACCAGCCCTCGTCTCTGCCATCCACTCGATTGTCTACTTTCATCTCTATTTCTCACCTCAACCCTGCCTCCTGCGACCGCCCCAGAGTCCCGCAGCCAAACCTCTCTGTCCGGTTTCTAGTTCTTTGCACATCAGACCTCGGTGCCTACATACCTTCTCTACACTTCGTCGCTTTGAATAATAATTGCCACTTGTCTTTCAAATGCCAGCTTGAATGTCTCCTTGCTCAGGAAGCCTTCCCTGATCACTGTCAAAGTGGGCCAGCGCCATTCCAAGGTGATTCCTCCGTACCGTGCTCACCCCTTATCCAGCACTTAGTACGGTGCATGGATCTTTCCTGTTTCTTTCTGTCCTCTCCAGAAAGACTGTCTTTCTTTCTGTTTTTACGTGCAGGTGACCTTGCCTTGGAACCTTTGATATTAACTGTGACTCATAAGAGATGCTGAGCACATGACATGAAGAATTAGGCTCCATGACATGTGCGAGACTGATCGAACTCTGGGCAACAGGTAGGGCACAAGATGTGTCTGTCACCATCTACAGTCCTGTGAGAAGTCCATTTACATAATGTTTTTAATAAGCTTATATCGGGAGAGGACAAAATCAGAAGTTGGGTCTTTATTTGAAGGAACATTCAATAGCATCTTAGAAGTATCTTCTTTAAGCAGGTTTCTGGCAAGAATTGCCATTATTTGGCAGAGAATTACAGTGAGTGGTAGCATTGCCCTGAAAGTAGTCTTTTTACCCTCTTCAGAAACATTGCTGGTACCTGGTAGTTTTCCTCATCAATCACGCTCAGCCCGCCTGGCGGTGCGTCTGGTGAGACTCTTGGGAAAGACATGCTTCCTTCCCTTTCCTTTCATTCTTCCCTCATGGAGTAGAAGAGAGGGAAACGTAGGAGGAGGAAATAGATTTGTTTCAGTGATTAATGTGAGAAAAAAAATCAATCTCGCTCTCACCTAATTTGACAGTTGAGTTTTTTAAATCAGTAGCGCCGATTCTTGTTATAAATACATGCAATTGTTTACCGCTTTCGTTCTTGATTTTGGCATGCAGGTCCAAACAATCCCTGCAAGAGAACTGGGTTTTTGAAGAAGATTACAGAAGTCTGGTTGGTTTGCCATTCAACCACTTTTAGCGAGGAAATTCCATCTTCCTGTTTTATTCTGTCATTATTCATGCATCTGCTCATGGAGGGGCCTGTATTACCTTTTTGTTTTAAAACAAAATATTTATTGAGTGCCTGCTATATGCCAGCCTCTGCTGGGTGCCCACGAGGCAACGTCTTGGCTACCATGTGCAGGCTGTAGTGCTGCAGAGGTATGTTAATCACATCAGGACCCAAATCAATGTTAAATTACAGCTGTTACCAATGCTGCAAAAGAGAAATACGCAACCCTATCAGTAATTCCTGATGGCAAGTACCGAAAGATATCTCAGCATCAATGAACAACAACAATTTCTTTAGTTCTATAGCTCAGCGAGGATCTGAGGATCTAAAATGGGCTACATAGGGGGCTCCGTTCACATGCCTTTCATCCACCCTCTTGGACCCAGCAGCCAGCTGGGGAGGGATCTTCTCACGGCAAAGGCAGAGGCATTAGAAGGTGAGACTCAATGTGCATGAGCTTTTCAAAGTTCTTCCCTGTTATCTTAGGTGCCTGGCTGGCTCAGTTGGTAGAGCATCTGATTCTTGATTCCACGGTTGTAAGTTCAAGCCTTATGTTGGGTGTGGAGTCTACTTAAAAAAAGATTCTTCCAGGGCGCCTGGGTGGCTTAGTCGGTTAAGCGTCCGACTTTTGCTTAGGTCATGATCTTGCGGTTTGTGGGTTCAGGCCCCGCGTCGGGCTCTGTGCTGACTGCCAGCTCAGAGTCTGGAGCCTCTTTCAGTCTGTGACTCCCTCTCTCTCTGACCCTCCCCTGCTCACGCTGTCTCTCTCTCTCTCTCCTAGAAATAAATAAAAAAACATTTAAAAAAAATTAAAAAAAAAAGAAAGATTCTTCCCTGTTACCGGTTTTCATGGCATTGGCCAAAGGAAGCCAATACCAAGCCCAACATCAATGGATGAGGAGCAGTATTCCCCTCTTAGAAATGGGGAGGGGTATACTTCTGAACAATAATCCACCTTACCATGCTGGTTCATGGAGCGTATTCTGTGGATGTTTCGAGTAGGAGTGAACTAAGTGAGGCAGAAGAGGAGCAATTTGGTTGGAAGGTCTGTGGGGAGAAGGACCATGGTAGATTTGAGTTACTGAAAGGTCAGTGAGGTTGGAGCTCAGCACATGAGCATCAAAAAGGAGCAAACTGCATCCAGAGAAATAAAGAGGGGCCAGACCACAACATGACGAGCAGGCTATAGAAAGGGCATTGAATCTTTATCTTAAGGATTCAATATTTAGTCTTGGAAAGGTATACATACATCACGCTATTCTCTTTCCCTTTTTTCATTTCTTCTTTATGAATTTGGAACAAAAATGAAAGCATATAATTTTTTTCCAAGTTTATTGATTTATTTTGAGAAAGAGACAGAGAGAGCGAGTTGGGGAGGGGCAGAGAGAGTGGGGGAGAGAGAATCCCAAGCAGGCTCTGCACTGTCAGCACAGAGCCTGATGCGGGGCTCAAAATCACAAACAGTGAAATCATGACCTGAGCCAAAGCCAGCAGTCAGACACTTAACTGACTGGGCCACCCAGGTGCCCTGAAGGCATATAATTACTAAATAAAAATGTGAAACTACATAATGTGGATATGATTTTCAACAGATCCTTTTCAAAAGTAACAACAAGCCAGGGGTTCCTTTAATTTTTGTTTTTGCGGGGGTTTTTTTTAATGCAAAAAAATTTTTAATGTTTTATTTATTTCTGAGAGAGAGAGAGAGAGAGAGAGAGACAGCATGCACAGGGGAGGGTCAGAGAGAGAGGGAGATACAGAATCTGAAACGGGCTCCAGACTCTGAGCTGGCAGTCAGCACAGAGCCCGACGTGGGGCTCGAACTCATGAACCGTGAGATCATGACCTGAACTGAAGTCAGATGCTTAACTGACTGAGTTGCCCAGGCGCTCCTGTTTTTTTCCATTTTGGATGGTCTGTTTTATTTTATGCTTCTTCAAAAAACTTAGAATCATGCACATGATTTTATTTCAACCAAAAATTGATGTTACAAAAATGATCCTTTTAAAATGACCTGGCGAAAAAATAAATGAATAAAATAAAATGGTCTGGCAAGTGCATCTGAAATTGCATTACACCTTGTATTAATATGGAATATTTATGCATTTTGCTCAAAAAGTAAAGGTTTTACATAAAAGCATACCTAGTAAATATGGATACCGTTTTGTTTTGTTTTGTTTTTCGCCTTATCCCTTTCCAGCTACCCATATTTGCCAAGTGGACTGAAGTCAGAGGCCTGGGGTAATAAGCCTTCTTCTGCCTCATTTTCTCCTTAGGGAATATTCTAATTTCTACTCAACGGCATATTTTTAACAGTTCTTGGTAAAGAATGTTTTCATAGTGTGAAATATATCTAGGTCCCATGTGATCATATAATTTATGATCCAATCCAGGATCATTTTGAGAGTGAGGTCAGGACGCAGTAAGCATATTGTCTAAACCAAGACTGTCCTGGGCAAATGGTACATCTGCTCACCCTAAGTATATCCAGACGGAATTAAGCCTGTTAAGATAAAATGCGATCCCTCTTCCCTGTATGGTTAGGGAGACCATTACCAGTACAGGATCTTGTGCGTGATACCTGCCGCTGTTATTTAATGTAGGAATTAAAAGCTGTGAAGCGATTGGTTGCTAATGACTGGAAGCATAAAGAATGTCTTCTGTGGAGACTTGTGTGTGCAGAGAACGGTATGGGCTTTTGTGCCAGATACACCTGAGCTTGCAGCTCAGTGAGAACTGGGGCATGCTGTGTTACGATCCTGTGCCTCAGTTTCCTCTTTAGCAATGCATAGGCTTGTGGGAATCTGGTGAAATGGCACCTAACGCATAGTAGGCACTCAACAAAGGTTACCATGTGTGGTAAAGCGAAAAGGATATTCCATGGATTGTGGAACCAATGTCCAGTTCCTCATTACTAAGAAACTGGTGGTAACCTTCAAATAAAGTGACCAAGAGATAACTTCTAGCTTGATCCCTGGGTGCCCTAATTTCCTTGTCCCCTGAGCTGTCTGTTTTGGGACATCTACTTCTTGCTCCAGAGACCTTAGCATTCATTTCAGAAATTGCCTGTTCTTTGTGCAGGTCATCTGATCATCTGCAGATGCTGCAAGTAGACACTGTTCACTGAATCTTCATGAGCCGCCATCTTGGGAGGACTTCCCTCCTCTTTTGCGCGCTCTATGGAATGCTGCCTGTGGATGGACATAACCACTCTCTCGGCCGAGATCAGAATGCAACACAAGGTAGAAATGCAGAATTTTCAAACGTATTTTGGAGGTAAGAGATTTTAAGCCAATAGCCACAGCTGAGAGTGAGTCTCTTACGCAGCTCTTCAACACTTCCTAATAACACAGCAAATATGCTCTGGGGACATCAGTTCAGGGATAGTGTTGCTTAATCATTTCCTGCTTCTGTCTTTAGTGCTAGATTCACCAACACCTTGTGTGTAGTTAGCTAGTCAGTGTCAAGGTGCTGTCCCGTGCCCAGATGCCTACCAGGATTTCAGCCAGATTTCTGTTGCTCTCTGGGTGCAATATTCCAATGTATTCAAGAGAGCACTTGCACGATGCACCCACTTTCAAGGTCAGGTGGGGCTGGGAAATGCTGCACACCGTGGCTCCTTCTTAGACATTCCGGGCTTATTAGCATATTAAAGACTGGTGTGTCTTAGTAAAGACATTGGCTTACCTCTGACTCAGCATAACACCAACTTATTTGACCATGGCACCTTTTGGCCGTTGACAATTATGATTAATCACAGCACTAGTGAGGAACACCCGTAGGAAGCGCAGCTCTGTAAAATACAATTCTATTCCTATTCGTCTCAGATATTCCTTTAAAAACATCTGCTTTTGCAGGCACCATGCAGAGGTGGTCTGTTTTAGTGCTCTTGGAAGGCATATGTGATCTGTAAATTCAGCTCCTAAGTGGTTTACGTGATTGCCTGATAAATCTGAAGCACGTGCAAACTATCTGGGAGTCTGTATAGTCTTAGACCTATTGGAAAGGAAATCAAGCTGTGGGTGCACAATTAAGTACTTTAATAAAATATGAAAATAGAATGGATAGCACAATTCATTTCTATGCAACTGATAAGCATGGAATAAATCTGACGTTAAAAATGATACATCCACCACACAGATTTGTGATTTAAGAAGCTGACACTCTGAGGCATTTGGGTTAGCCAAGCAGACGCATGTTCAAAAACTTAACTTCCAGGACACCGGGATGTGTCAGTCGGTTGATCGGCTGACTTCAGCTCAGGTCATGATCTCACAGTTTGTGGGTTTGAGCCCCGCATCAGGCTCTGTGCTGACAGCTCAGAGCCTAGAGCCTGCTTTGGAATCTGTGTCTCCCTCTTTCTCTGCCCTTCCCCTGCTCATGCTCTGTCTCTTAAAAAATAAAATAAAACATTAAAAAAAAAAAAGCCCTTAACTTCCTGCATTTCTCTAGGTGTAATTCAATTCTAAGGGCCTCATCCAAAGACATAAGTCTACATAATTTCTAAATCTAAATGTATCTATTCATAATGGGTGCATTAGTTCATTAAAATCCCTATTCCCACTCACATTCTGATTCTCCAGACTTTAGTGCAGGCCACTGCATCTGGCTCTCCTGAGAGTTAACTTTTTCTCCATACACATTTGCTGCCTGTGAAGTTCTGTGGAAGCCCCCGTGCAGTCCTTACTTGGGAATCTTAGCCACGTGGACAATCTATCATTGGATCCAATCACCGCCTCTCCTGCAAGACTCATCTGTCCTCGTGCAAATAGAGCACCTCACAACCTTCTGGCCGGTTGACACAGACTCAGCTACACATGTCTGATTTCACAGCACACAGGCAGCTTAAGTTCTCACACAAGGACCCTGCGTAAAATATCACAGAGACTTATAGCCATGAATACTCAGTGAGTTATGGCCATTAATGGTGGCACTGGGAAAATCTGGAAAAGCACCCGGAGGCTCTAGGCAAGTATCTTTCATATACCATTTCTTCCCCAGCAGCAGTTAATTGTACAGATATTCAAATGGGTGATTGTCAATTTGCTATATACTTGCATAATAGCATGTGTGACATAGCTTTGAAACTAAGTTTTGTGTTCACTTAGTGTGCTGCAGGATAAAAGATGAATTAAGCCACTTATACCTGTCTTCGCTAATGGCTTTCATCTCCTGAGTCTTTTCATCTTATTTTTATCTCTTCCTTCCACTCTGTGCATTTTGAATTTGAAATTATGTGTTTCCAAAGAAGTGCCTAACATAACTGTGTGACTGACAATGTGATAGTAAAGACAGAACATGTGAGGATATTTTCTAATGCAAGACATTACCAAAAGCATGCAAATACAACACACGAAGATAGAGGGGCAAGTTCCTCAGTGAAAATTTGGAGCTCACACATGTGGATCTATGTGTGAAAGCTAAATATTGCTATTCCTACCTTTCTAGAATACATATTAAGCATACCCATGCGGGTGTCTTTTTTTCGAGTAGCCAAGAACAGGACAGCAGAGTGCTGAAATGAGCCTTCAGGTCAGCCCCACACCAAGCCAGCCTCTCTGTTTCCCATTTTCATTTTGAAATGGAGCACACCTTCTTGAGTATCCCCTTCACCACTAGTAAACACTACTATCTGTGTCAGCTACTAGGGCCAATCAGCCACTTGAAGTCAATGATCAAAGTGTGATTTACTCTGTAAACTTGCTAATAGTTCAGGCATAATTTGGAAAGGTAGTCAGAATCAGCAACCAGATATCATGCATAAGTTATCATTACAGGGTTGTGGGATCAAGCCCCACAGCAGGCTCTGTGCTGAGCATGGAGCCTGCTTAAGGTTCTCTCTCTCCCTCCCTCTGTCCCTCTTCCCCAGTCATGCTCATTCTCTCTCTCTAACATATATATTTATATAAAATCAAACCAAAAAGCAGATGGATGAATCTTAAATGCATATTGCCAAGCGAAAGGAGCCCATCTGAAAAGGCCACAAACTGTGTGATTCTAAATGTATGACATTGTGGTAAAGGCAAAATTAGAAAAGTATAAAAATCAGTGATTGTCAGGGATTTGGAGGGAGGGAAAGGGGATTGAATGGGTGAAGTATAGAAGACTTTTAGGGTGGCAGAATGATATGATACAATGCTGTAGTGGTGGGTATATGACGTTATGCATTTGTCAAAACCTACAGAACTTCACAGCAAAAGAACCAATGAATTACGTATAAAATTTAAAAAAATCATTTAGGAGGGCAGCAATCCCAGGATGAAATACAGAAAGGGCCAAAATTATCTGATGACACTGCAAATGTTTAAAACAACTTCACTCAAAGAGGTGAGCTAAAAGGCTCTGACCGGAATAACTGAAAAGGAGTAGAGTCTATAAGAATAAAGGTAAAAGACTTATACATAAGTACTGCACACTAGTTGATACGGTTGTTTCTCATGGGATTATGGTTTAACAATTGCAATATACCACTCGTGAAATGAACAACGAGGTAAGTGGATTGCAGATGGTAGGAGTCGATTTTCTGTTGATATAGGAGGGTACAGCTATGCAGGGGGAAGGGCCTAGAGTGGTTTGTGTGGTAATGGATTAGACGTGGAAACATTAGCATGAACTTGTGTTTAGCTTAATATAGGTACAGGTTGTTACATGTAGAATGCTCATGGATACGTGCACGCACACACAAGTTAGTACCCTGCGTGAAGCAATGACACTCCAGTAGCAATGAACACACCAAGCACACAGAGCTTGGTTTCTAACTCCATTCTCCAATAAAAGAAAACAGGGCTTTGGAGAAATGACTGACTTTAGGACTTGTCAGGAAATATATAAATTGAGCCTGGAGTATCTTATAATGATAGAACAGATTAAAACAACAACAACAGCAACGGCAACAATGGGTATATGTCAAAGGGACACAACCAGGGGCGCCTGGGTGGCTTAGCCGGTTGAGCCTCCGACTTTTGCTTGGGTCATGATCTCGCGGTTTGTGGGTTCAAGCCCCATGTCGGGCTCTGTGCTGACTGCCAGCTCAGAGCCTGGAGGCTGTTTCAGTCTGTGACTCCCTCTCTCTGACTCTCCCCTGCTCACGCTGTCTCTCTCTCTCTCCTAGAAATAAATAAAAAAACATTAAAAAAAAATAAAAAAAAAAAAAAGAAAGATTCTTCCCTGTTACCTGTTTTCATGGCATTGGCCAAAGGAAGCCAATACCAAGCCCAACATCAATGGATGAGGAGCAGTATTCCTCTCTTAGAAATGGGGAGGGGTAGGGACGCTTGGGTGGCTTAGTCGGTTAAGCGTCCGACTTTCGCTTGGGTCATGATCTCGCGGTTCGTGGGTTGGGGCCCCGCGTCGGGCTCTGTGCTGACTGCCGGCTCAGAGCCTGGAGCCTGTTTCAATCTGTGACTCCCTCTCTCTCTACCCCTCCCCTGCTCACGCTGTCTCTCTCTCTCTCCTAGAAATAAATAAATTAAAAAAAAAAAAAAAAAGGGACACAACCAGCTGAAAGAGATCCCAAAGACCAAAGCTGGAACAATTTAAGTAACAAAATAAATAAGATAACATTGGATTAAAATAAATATCGATGAGTCCACATTGATATAAATAAACAATTGAATAAATAAATGAGTGAAAAGAATAATAAATAAATAAAAGAAGGGACACATCTCCCAGGAAGAATAATTTCAAATAATTTATGTAGGTATTCTGCCTTCAAGGAGGGGGGAGCATAACTCCCCACTGCTAAAGTAAGTGACTTTCTTCCAAAGAGTACAGTACAGAAAGGAAAATAAAAAATCAACTTTATATTTCAGTGACCTGACAAACACCACCTCAGTCTAGTCACTGAGGTCAACATCAACAGTGGTAAGTCATGTTGATACCATGCACCCTTGATATGATGTAATGTGAATGGCCTTCGTCTTCAAAACCCATAGCCCCAGTCTAACCATGAGGAATGCATCAGAAAAACTCCAGTTGAGAGGCATTCCAAAAAAAAACCTTACCTGCACTCCTAAAAACTGTCAAGATCACCAAAATCAAGGAGAGTGTGACAAACTGTCACGGCCAAGAGGAGCCTAAGGAGATATGACAACTAATGTAATGTCCAAGATGGGATCTTAGAAAAGAAAAAGAAATTGTATAAAACTAAAAAGAAATCTGAATAAAATATGGACTTTAGTTAATGATAATATGTCAGGAGAAGCTCACTGTGGCCAATATACCATAGCAAGGTAAGATACTAACAGAGGAAACTGGATATGGGGTACATGGGAACTCTGCACTATCTTTATAATTTTTCTGTAAATCTAAAATTGTTATAAAAGAAAAAGTTTATATTTAAAATATGTACAAATCTGGGGGCGCCTGGGTGGCTTAGTCAGTTAAGCGTCCGACTTTCGCTTAGGTCATGATCTCGTGGTTCGTGGGTTCGAGCCCCGCGTCGGGCTCTGTGCTGACTGCCAGCTCAGAGCCTGGAGCCTGTTTCAGTCTGTGACTCCCTCTCTCTCTGACCCTCCCCTGCTCATGCTGTCTCTCGCCCTCTCCTAGAAATAAATAAAACATTAAAAAAATTAAAAATAAAATAAAATAAAATATGTACAAATCTGTTCTGGTGCTATATGCAGTATCAGAAAAAAAAATCACTGGGTCCCTGGATTTTCTTTAAGTAGGAAAATCAAATAGGGGGTGTTCCTTTCAAAATAGATAAGAGTAGAAATAATGGAAATATTCCCATGGCTGGCAGGAGGAATGATATATACTGAGTGAAACATGCACATGTGCAGATTTGGGAACCAAATTCAAACATCGTACGAAATGAAGCAACAGAGTAGAGCGAAGTGAAGTAGATTACCTCACGTTCCCCAGAGCACCACGTCTACACCACGCTCCAGGGCTCCAAGACCTCGCTGGCACCGCCAGCGTAGCAAATCACAGGTCATCTCCATTACCATGGAACATTTTGGCAAATTCCAAAGGGCCCAGATTAACACTTTTTTTTTTTAGTTAAGTTTACCCACTCAAATTCTTGCCATTAATCTCAGAGAGATACTTGGATAACATTAATCCTCTCATAAAAATTAGAATATCCCATTCTGATTAGCAGAGATTTGATAGATCTCTCTTTCCCCCATTTCTGCAACTTTAAGTGAAAAAAAAAAAAAACCAGAGTGCCTTAGATTGCTGTAAAAATTACAACCCTAGTTAGAGCTGTGCGTGACCATGTGGATGTATGCTGTATTATTAATGCCCACCGATTGTCAGCGCTACATCCACTGTGCCAATGGATTATGGCTGCAAATCACATCATCGTATTGTCCTGCTCCCCGAGGCCGCCCTCAGGCACACTGCTTCTCAACCTGGAATTCCAATCAGTGTGTTTCTGCTAAATTTGAGTTTGGGAGAACACTATTTAACCCCACAAGCTCATGAATAAATATGCAGCAATGAAGACCAATCCACTCATGAATTGAATTCAGGTCATCAAACAGAAACCTTCAAGGTACTTCCTGAGATATCTTGGTAAGCTACTGAATCCTGCTTCGACTCAATCTGTATTGCAATGTTACATGCAACATCAGTTGCCACATGTTGGAAAGACAGTAAAAGTTCTGGAGATGAGGTAGCAGAAATCCTGGGATCTGGCCCTGAATCTGCCACTAACTTAGCCTATTTGGATATCAGAATCTTCAAATATAAAGGGGGTCGGTCTAGAGGAGCAATTGGTGCTTCACAAACGTCACTACTGAAAAGGAACTTGAACATTTGTCCCCAGGGTTCTAGAACTTGTCAAAGAGAACCTTCAGAAGGTGGATAAAGTCTTTGGATCCTTGGGATTTATGTAAAAATTTCATGTACCATATATACTCTTCATAGTATGCGTACTTGTATTTTTAATATAAGAATATTTTTAATCGGTTACTATTAAATTACTGGACTTGTCATTGGCTGTTTCCCTTCTACAAACAGAATAAAACTCATGCTCATGGAAGACCCGTGCCATTTTTGTGCTGTGGCCCCTTAGACCCTCATGGTATTCCTACTCCAGTTTATGAATCAGCAAGATCAGTGGCTCCTCTGCTTCACAATTTCCTGCCTCTATAGAAGTTTCCGTGCTTCTTTACATTCTGAAACCATAGTGAGTCCGACTTGCAAACTACACGGTACCAAGACAGATGAAGACGTCTCACACTCCAAGGTCAGAGGAAGCGCTTGATCTGAGTCTCTTGGCCTCTAAGCCACGCCCCTGTTTTGGAAGGCAGCTATGCTAACCACTATACCACCAACGCCCCGGCAACCCGCCCCTGCTTTGAATTCAAACCAATGGAACTTTTAACCATTCTGTGGCCAAAAGCGTTACCCGTTTGATGGTTTAGATGGAGGTGACCAATTTGTTTGAATCAGGTACAAATCTGAATGTTTAACAGTTATCGAAGGGTTGGGAAGCCTAAAAAGCCCAATTTATTTGGTTAAAATATCCCATACAGTTTATTTACATACAATATTAAAATTTCATGACTTCTTATTCCAATTTTTTAAAAATGTTTTATTTATTTCTAGGAGAGAGAGAGAGACAGCGTGAGCAGGGGAGGGTCAGAGAGAGAAGGAGTCACAGACTGAAACAGGCTCCAGGCTCTGAGCTGGCAGTCAGCGCAGAGCCCTACGCGGGGCTCGAACCCATGAACCGCGAGATCATGACCTAAGCGTAAGTCGGACGCTTAACCGACTAAGCCACCCAGGCGCCCCTTCTTATCCAATTTAAATAATAGTAAAAGAGTGTCAATAAAGAAGTATTGAGAAGCTGTGAGGGTGCTTCCCACACAGAGATTAGACTGTTGTGCAGACATCCCTTGGTCCTTTGAGGGATAGTAATTTGAGTATTTGTAAAAAATTTCAATTTGTTTAGCAGTTTTATCTCCGGCAAACTTCAGAATAGTCACAAGTCGTAACATAGGTTGAGTTGTCTTTCTTTTCTCTTGTTGATTTGCAGAAGGTCTTTATATATTTGGGAAAAGAGTCCTTTGAGGGATCTATTACAAGTATGCTGCCCCGGTTTATAGCTTGCCTATCCTTTGTCTACTGGATCCATTCTCTTAAGGCTCTTCTAATAAATAGAAGTTTTAATGTTAACATAGTCTAATTGGCCTGGTCTTTCTTTCAGGATTACTGGCTTTTCCTGCTTTTTTATGGAAATCTCTGTGTAAAATTCATAAGACTATTCTGTTCCTAGATTCATCTTCTAGAAGCTTGACTGTTTTACCTTTTACTATATCTCTGACCCATGTTGAAGTTTTGTGTATGGCATGAGATCGTGTCAATATTCATTTCTTTCTTTACTGAAGATACTATCTTTCTCCAGTAAATTTCTGTGAAGCTTAGTAATAGACCAGGTGACTGTATATATGTGTATATACATAAGGACTCTTCTTTCTGTTCTGCTATTTATCTATCCTTATGCCAATACCACAGGTTTTATAGGAAATAACATAGTATATAATTTATAGTACATAGATTTATAGTAATTCTTGATATCTGAAGATTTCCTTTCTTCTGCATTGTATTTCTGATTCGGAATCCCATAAACACTTGATAATCAGCTTGTCAGTTTCTACTGTTTCTACTGTTTACAGTTTCTATAAAAGAGCCTATTGGGTTTATCACTGGCTTGCATTAAATCTATGAATCAATTTGGGAAGAACTAACACCACAGCAGTGTTGAGACTTTCATGGTACTGATCATGGTACATCCTCTACATTATTTATGTTTTCTTGAATTTCTCTCAGTAATGTTTTATAGTCTTCCACATAGAGGTCTTATGTATCATTAGTTAGATTTATTCTAGGCATCCAATATTTCCTGATGCTGGATGCATAGATTTTCAATTTCTCTTCCATAATTTATTGGACCATTCCCATTATTTTAAAGCATTCAACCTCTTCCTAAATTTTCATTTTGTGGTTGATGCAATGGTGAACATGTTATAGCTGTGGAGTTGTAGAGAAAACATTTTTATGTTTCTGCACAGTTGGAGTTTTCTGTACAAATTTTATTAAAACTTGAGACTTCAGCTAAAAGCAAGCCTTGGAGGGAATTTATGAATGAATAGTGGGAGATTTCTAGAGATATTTTCCTTCCCAAGGTATGTCTCTGTATTTCAGTGGAGGCTGAGACCTGGGAATGTTTCTTGGGAAACATTCTTGAACCCTGGTTTATCTTCTCCAGGAGAAATTTATTTTTACTCCACAAAATCAGGGTAAGAACCCAGAATCCTTCCTGTTATGTCTCCATGGAGATTCTCAGATGCGAAAGAGGAACAGCTGTCTCTCTCCTAATTAAGAGTGAGATTCTTGTCTCGGGCTCCTCATCTACAACCCTCTCAGGTGCGGGTTGCATCTGGCTCTCATTCCATCACTCCAGCGGTCAGAACGGAAGCATAGGTGAAGCCTGTGGTCGTTATTTGCTGTAAGTAAATGCTAATCTGTTCTGTCCCCCAAACCCTGTTTATGCAGTCAGGATGATATTAGTAAATGTGAATATCAAAAAGTTAATAATGTCTTTTCTCATAAGAACAAAAATCTCTGGTTTGGGTTGCCATGCCATATTCCCTGGCGTCTAGAACTATCCTTAGCACGTAGTAGAAACTCAATAAATGTGGGTCGTATGATGTATTAGTTATCTAGTGCTAAACAAGGCAACCCAAGTTCAGGATATTATCTCCTTGTTTCTGTGGGTCAGGAATCCTGGAGCAGTTTAGCTGGATGGCTCAGGGTCCGAATCTTTTATGAAGCCTTTATGTCTCTGCTCAGGCTGCACTTTGAGGGCTTGACATTGGGCTGGAGTGTCTGTTGCCAAATTCATGTGTGTGGCCATTGACCAAATGCTTCAGTTCCTTGCCATGCTGGCCTCTCTATAGTAACATACATGATATGGCAGCTGGCTTTTCCAAGAAAGAGTGATGAGAAAGAAAACGAGAGTCTCCACTGCCTTTTATGACTTAGTCTCAGAGTGTTATCCCATCACCTCCTCTCTCTTCTGTGTTTTAGAAGCATGTGACTAAGTCCTGCTCACATGCAACAGGAGATTACATGATTACACAAAGGCTTCCATAGTAAATGCATAGTGTGCGTGTGTGTGCACAAGTATAAAAGCATGACTACAAGGTGTCTTCTGCTTTTCACAGATATCATGTGTGCAGTTCACGTGTTCAGTACTTCTTGTGAGTCACTCTTAATATTTTAGCACTAAGACAATGCCATCGACAAGTTTCATTTCCTATAACTGAATCCCTTCTGGTGGTTCCATTCTTGAATGGTGAACATTTGCAAAGGCTGTAAGGAATCCAAACATTTTTCAAAAGGAAAAGAGATGTGGAAAAACCTTAGCAGAACTGTGCCCACATAGAATCCTCTAAAGGCCAGGGCTGGGTTACAGTATTTCCTAAACGTCTGCTATGCACTGGGTTGTGTGCTACATATGTGGGGAAAACAGTGTGTAAAACAGACAGAACATCTTCCCTCAAGGAAAGTAAAGTCTAGTAGGAGAAGGTAGCTATTTAAGAAAAAATCCAGCATATAGACATGGAGGGTCAAATAACTATAAACGGGACAAAGACAAAGGGCTTTCACTGGAATACAGAACTCTGAATGTTACTACAGTTTCTCAAAACACATGGAGATGATGTGTGCATGTTGGCGTGTGAACATGCATGCCCATTAAAGTAGCATTGGGGCCAAGAGTGAGAGAGACACATATAGCCCAAGGATTTCCTAAAAGGGTCTGGGATCTGGTTGTACCCTTTGTTATTTTTTTGGTTGCTTCTTAACGTTGTGAATAGAAATGGTGGACTTTTTATTATTATTATTTTTTGGATGGGCCTGGCACTGGCTTGGAATAATAGTATATTTAGGATTAGAAGATGTAGAAATATTTTGGTACTCCATCAACATAGACTTCCCAGTGCACAGCCAATCATAGAGTCATTGTGAAGAAGGTTCATTATAAAATTACTTCTCATGACAAGTACATTTATAAGTCATGGGGATGTAATGCACAGCATGGTATCTATAGTAATAATACCCTGCCTGGGGGGTTCAGTCAGTGAGGTATCTGACTTCGTTTCAGGTTGTGATCTCATAGTTCATGGGTTCGGGCCCTATGTGGGGTTCTGTGCTGACAGCTCTGAGCCTGGAGCCTGCTTCAGATTTTGTGTCTCCTTATCTCACTCTCTAGCCCTTCCCCCTGCTTGCGCTCTGTCTCTCTCTCTCTCAAAAGTAAATAAACATTTAAAAAAATTTTAAATAAATAATACCCTGCTTCCACATATGTGGAAGGTACTGAGAGATCTTAAGCATTCTCATCACACACACAAAAAACACTTCTTTGTAAGTATGTATGGTGGCAGATGTTAACTAGGCTTATTGCACAGATCACTTCATAGTGTCTATAAGTATCAAATAATTATGTCGTACAGGTGAAACTAGTATAATCTTCTGTGTCAATTTTACCTAAAATTTTAAAAAAGAGACGAAACAAAAGGTATGTTTGTCAAATGTTTTGCCACTGACTCAATTTTGTTGAATTCAGTAAGTTGTATCAAGTCATGATCTGCATGCAAAACCATATTCCAAACACTCTGAGTAAATGCAAAGTTTTATAATACACTCTCTGTCCTAAAGGAGCAATGATTTAAAACAGAACTGGCATCAGAGCAAATTACTGTAAAGAACAATTCACCTCTGCCAATTTGTCTTAATAAATGTGTTTATCAAATTTTTAATGGGGCCAGATGGAAAGGAATTGCCTCATGTAACCTTGTGACATAATGGAAAATACAATTTCATAATGAGTTAATGATAAATGTGTGCAGGGGAAGCAAAAGCCCAGGTAGTTTTTAAGACTCATTAAACAGAGGGCTTGACTGTGTCTTTGAATTCAGAACGTGCACAGAGTCTTTTTAAATGAAAGGGAGATGAAAGCCTGTGATTTCATTGTTTGATCCACTCTTCCTGGGAAAGGCGCATAGAGTTTGGAAGACTTGCGTCACTTTATTGCTTTACTCTTCGGAGACTGATAAAATTATTCATTTTTAATATATTTTTAATCAAACAGAGACTTGGATTTAGGATAGAGTGTTACCGAGCAATGTTCCAGGGACTAGTTTATGCAGCCTGCATGGCTGTCCCCAGGACAGCCAAACTGGGGTTGTCACCATGGTGTCCATGCTCAGGATATAGAAACTTCGAAGGGACTGTAACTTAATGAATGAAGCTTTACAAAGTACATATTTTACAAATTTTAATTAGAAAATTAAATTGTATACATTTTTACCCAAACACATACGTGCTGCTTTAGCGGTTCCAAGACCACAACTTTATCAGGACGGCCCTGTGCGTGTGTGAACCTGCGAATTTGAAGTGCGTGGGAATTACAAGAGCAGAGACTCGTGCAGACTGCTGCTGGGGCAGGGTGGGCTCTCTGGGGAGCAGAGGGTTAGGTGAGCAGAATTGTTTATTAGGAAGTACCCTGCTATCCACACCTGCAGAAGGTCGGGGAAGGGGGCAGTTTGGGCAGAGGGAGGTAGCGAGCTTAGGACAGTCCAAATGGCCTTGGGCAACCCCACGCGGAGCTCTGCCAGCAAAACCATCCATCAGAGTTCTCTTGAGTTAGGCTGATATGGCCAAGCCTTTCTATGCCCTTCTTGGTTCGTCACTGGGTATGGACCACCTGGAAACAAAGTTGGCCCTTCTGTTCCCCAACCGAAGTGGGCTCACCCCTCCGTGAGTTGTAGAAAGAGACTGTACCAGTTAGAATTGGCTCACAAAGTCAACTACATTTTTACCAACAAGGAGATTGCGGACAGTGATTTAAAGCTATGTCTCCCCGAAGGAGGGAAAGCAAGTTCCTCTTCTTAGTGCTTGGGAAGAGTATTCAGAAGAGGATGTTAACATCATAATGAGGCCTAGGTGACCGTTGGTCACTTCTGGCACTTTCTGATTCATCTGGGCAGGTCTCTTCCTCAAATGTTTCCTTTACTGTCTCAGCAATTTGTTAATTTGCTTTTAAACTGTAAGACTGACAGTTAGGAAGAAGCTTTGGCTAGAAATTTCCTGAGGTCAGGGTGCCGGGGGGGCAGGCTGGTGACACTTGTGTGACGTCTGTCTGTGGCCAGCAAAGGCAATCCCTAAGCAGTCTGTAGGGGAAGGCTGTCAGCTGGTGACGTGGCCGATGAGGGGAGGAATAGATCCTTTGTTGGTCAGATCCCTCCGGATGGTGGCATCCGTCCACCAGGGACCCGAGACAGATAGATACTCCTTCAGAGCGAGGAGCCCCCAGGAGGACCAGCTCACACAGTTAGCCAGCTGGATCCCTGTACTTCCAGCTGCAATGCAAACTCCAGCAAGGGTCTCACACTCAAGACCTTTGCGCCTCTTCTCTTGAGAAACAAAATGCAGCTTCACGAAACTTCAAACATATGCAGTAAACAAAATTCAGTGGAGTGCCACATAACTGGCAAATCTGAGATAAATCTGGTGTAACTACTGTGTTGCATAAGCAATGACTTATACATTAGAGCAAAACAGAAATTTATTTTTGTCTCCCCGCAACTCTTTAAACGTTATTAAATAATCTTCCTGTGCTCCAACCTGAAAACATTGGCAAGCTTATCCCTCTTCCTCCGTCTCAAGTAAAACAGAGTCATTTGCTGTTGCAAAGCATCACTTCACGATAGTAATTGAAATACCCTGTCCGAGATGGCGTTCGCCTGAAGCCTTCTCCCTGCTTCTTTCCAGAAGCCTGACTGGCAGGCAGAGTCAGGTTGTGTGCTGGCTGTGTGCTTCCTGGTCATGCCTGATGATTAAAGATCATCCCTCATCTTCTGGGGATCTTTCAAAGGCTTCTAATGCTCCCTGACATGTTCCTCTGCCAGTTTCAGGCTGTTTTTGTTTTGCTGACGTCTCTTCATAGCTCCAGGAACATGGTCTAAATCCATTCCACAATGTCTCTTCCCTGCATGGCTCACACGCTGGGATGGCTGTCTGGTCCCAAGGGAGTAACCCCCCCCTTCCCTGCCCCCATCCAGGGCAACCACAGAAGTAGCCAGTACTCTCTCACCCTCTAGAGGCCCAGGTGACAGAGACTAAACCTTGGTCTATAGTCAGCTTCTGTTTTCTCATACAAGCATCAGGCCCGGGGCCTCTGAGGTCACTACCAAGGAGAATACATTTCAAAGCTCTCCAAAGGGGGTTTCCACAGCTTTCCTGTTAAGCTTGGGGCTGGCTGCGGTGCCTGGTGGCCAGCAGGGCAAGGCCTCTGTTCTTTCCAAAGAATTCTCTTACCAGTCTCCTCACAACATCTTCTCACAGACCCTTGTGACATCTTTGGTCTAGCTGAGAGAGTTAAGATGTAAGGACACAAGTCTAAACCAAACTAACTCCATGACGGGCTTTAAGTTTCCCCTCTAAACTAGAAGGCCTAAGTTTCAGCTTCCCAGAAAGTATCAGGCAGTTACACGTTACCCAAGGCAGGAGAAACCACCCTTGCAACACCCAATCAGGAAAGGCCAGGAACCACCCTCCACATTACTGAGGGAGAGGCCTATAGATAGAAACTATAGATAGGACCCTGTTACCTAATATTAAAGTTAACCCATTAGTTGCCGAACAAGACCCTAGGCTCGCTCTGTGATTGGTTGAACTTAAAGGTACTCTAAACGTTGTAATTGGATCCCACCAAAAGTAACAAATACTCTAGACAATGTGTATGGTTAAACCCGCTGTCAATGATGCTGAATAATTATGATTGGATCACTGTTCCCAGGCCACAACTTCTGTAACTCCCCCGTCTCAAACCCCATAAAAACCCTACTCCTCCATTGTTCGGGGCTCTCAGCCCTGATCCACTGCGTTGCTGAGATCTGGGAGCCCGATCTTAAGCCCGAATAAACGCCCTTTGCTTTTGCATACGTGACTCGGACTCCTTGGTGGTCTTGGGATTTGGGGGAGATCGGGATCTGGGAATAACAAAGAGTTGTGGGAGGGGTTCTTGAAACTACTTTCTTTGTATATCTAAATATGGGGGAGACCCAATTTATGCTGACTTTGGTGATCTGATATCTACCCGACAAGGACTCAGTGTCCCCTGAAGTAGCCAGAGCCCCTGGTAACATCTTTTTCTACACCATCGTGGACCAAGCTGCCAGCAAAGCCTGTGGTCAGGGACGGGCTGCTGGATGAGTTGAGTGCTTGTGGGTGGACCCAGCCACACACAGTTCTTCCTCGATAGTCTCCTTTTTTTTTTTTAAATGTTTTATTTATTTCTGAGAGAGAGAGAGAGAGAGAGAGACAGCAAGAGGAGGGGAGGGTTAGAGAGAGAGGGAGACACAGAATCCGAAGCAGGCTCCAGGCTCTGAGCTGTCAGCACATAGTCCAATGTGGGGCTCAAACCCACGAACCGTGAGATCGTGACCTAAGCCGAAGTCAAACGTTCAACCGACTGAGCCACCCAGGTGCCCCTCTCCTTTTTCTTTTTTTAAAAATTTTTAAAAATGTTTATTTTTATTTGAGAGAGAGAGATAGAGTGTGAGCAGGGGAGGAGCAGAGAGAGAGGGAGACAGAGAATCTGAAACAGACTCCAGGCTCTGAGCTGTCAGCACAGAGCCCAATGTCAGACCCAAACTCACGACTGGAAGATCATGACCTTAGCTGAAGCCAGATGCGCAACCGACTGAGTCACCCAGGCACCCCTAATAGGCTCCTTTCTGAGAGTATATAGATCTTGGCTTGCATGTAAGCTAAATGTCCTGTAGAGAATAACTCAGCTAAGTTATCATAAATTCTCAGAGAAACTCAATACTTTTTTTAAAAAAATGTAGAATTATTTTGTAGAAGATTTGTACAGCTCGCAGAGAGCTTATTGACCATTTAATTACACATCTTTATCCTATAAATGAGGAGACTGGTCTCCCAAGAGATTTCACGTAATCATTTGTTTATTAAGCCATATTATTTGTTATCTCTTTTTTGCCAGGTATTCCCAAAATGCTTGTGCTGTAATAGCTAATAAGCCAATCCTTGCCCAATAAATGGAATTTATTTTCTAGTGAGGGTGACAGTCTCATAAATAGGCAAACAGAATGCATCACCATCAGAAAGTTCTTGTTTGAATCTAGCCGAAGAGCCCAGATTCCTTACTAATCCAGAGTCACCTTGCTGGGGTGACCAGGAATGCATTTTGGAGTCGACTCTTTGTTGGGTAAGGTCTCTGACACTCAGGGCTCACTGTTCGCAAAGAGTTGCAGGTGCTAATCTCCGCTGCAGTCCGCGTGTCAACTGGCTTTCATATGTGAGTTACATGGAAGAATTATAATCTTTACAGGGTGACTTACAGCTACTGAGAACCAGCATGATTTAACCTTAAACTAAAATGAAAGCATCTTTTGATAATTTTTTTTTTAGATCCTAACAGGGTATATATCAGCTAGAAAAATTCCTGATTCCTTTTGACCTTTAGAAATATCTACAGCAGGATGCTGAATTTACCGACTCCTATCCACTTCCCCTTTTGCAAATACAAAGAGCTAAGTAAATGTTAACAAGGAATCAGTTCTGAACATTGATCACTTTGCAAAAAAAAAAAAAAAAAGTGCATGCAAACAGAGGAAGACAGGGCTCCAAATGAAGACTAATCAATTATTTCTTACTTAGCAATTTTGATTACTTTGAGCATCAACCTAGAAATTCTTTCTGGGTGTCTTTAATTTCCAACTGAGAGAAATCCACCTTCATTCCAGGACTTAAACTCATCTGAACTGAGTGCCATATTTCAGCCAGTATCAGAGGGAAAAAACTTAAAAACTCTGTAATATTAAAAAAGAAAGTACTAGTATAGATGTGGTTACCTGAGATTGTGAAAATATTTTCTATTTAAGATACATTTTGAACTTTTTGGGGAAAAAAACAAATCACCAGATATCTACCAAATGCCATTATTTATTAAGGCATCTTAGAAGGATCTTGCTAGAAAATCTGTTTCCCTCAGTGTTGTTAATATTAAGTGAAACTCAGTTCAGTAAAGTGCCCGTCTTGATCCCATGTGAGGGGAACATGTGTAAATAACACTTTATAAATAAACTGTGAAAATGTGATATTTTCCAGAGACAGTAATGTCTTACTAAGTCTATTTGTGTTCTGGTTTGAATATGTGAGTAAAAGAAATTTCAAAGCCTTTGAAAGATAAAATTTTTAACTTCAGCAGATTAGAGATGGCAGTCTCTCCTCAGGAGGTGAAAATGAAAGGCGGCAGAGGAATAAAGGAAGCAATTTTTGGTGAATGGTCTCTCTTTGAGGAAATCCTTTGGTGACATAGCTTTCTGTTTTCCCTGCCTCTGTTGCCAAATTGTAAAGCCTTTATGCCCTCACTGTTTCTATTTTAGCTACGTTCCCCTTTTTTAAAAAAATGTAAAGGAATTAGGTAGAAGGATGTTGAACCAAGATTAGTTGTCTCCTGTGAAACCAAGGATCAATTTCATATGAATGGCTAAAGATGAGCATAAAAATGCAAAGGAAGTCCATTGTTGTGTAGACAGAGTAATTAAAATGTAGCTGGTGGCATTAATAGAACCCATGCACCACACAGCCTTCATTGGCCAGGGCGCTGAGCTGAGCCCACACCCTAAAAGCTTCTGGGAGGCGCAGCCAAAGCGGTTCTTATGGCTCCCACACTTGACACATCACCGAGTCTGCCAAGTCGGCAGTTCTGAGACACAAAAACCTCAACTTGCCTCTGCTGATCTTAGCAGTAAAAACCCTTACTTATTTATAAGTACACTTTGCACTTCTATTTTTCATCGGAGGATTTCAGATGGCTTTCTGCGGAAAAAGGCCTGATTAATTCTACTTTACATGATTGGGTCAAGGTCTTACCAAAAGCCATCATCTTTTCCTGCGTATTCCCAAGTTAAATTTTTCTGACCGGTATGTACGTTGGAGAGAATTTTTCTTTAATGAGAATGCTGAGAATCAACATCCAGGATTTGTTCCTTGCTTTTTCCCTGTGGAAGTTCTATTCATTCAATAAGACAAATGTAAATACTGTGCAGTGATGTCAACTGAACCCTGTCTGAAATGCACTTTCATTCATCCAGACGTGGATGTTTAATTTGGGGCTGGTTCTACACAGCATATATTGAAATCATAGAATTGGTTGATACTTTTTTCTTTTTCAAGAGGCTTAATTTCAGCTAATGGGTAAGGGGAACACTATGCAAAATAGTCCACAGTTGTTCTTCTAAGTACATTGTTTCAATGACTCTGACTGTCTGAAACATATCCATATATTTGGAGACGTGCTCTAGAATGTGTGACTTACTTTCTATGCTTTGATCGGAGCTCCTGATCTTAAGGGGATGGTCTAAGTCTGCACAAACCCAGTGTCAGGCACTGGGGGACAGCAAGGCAGGGGGGTGGGAGAGGTTCAAAAGAAGTTTCTTGACAATGGCAAGAAACTGATATTAAAAAATGAGTTTGGGGGATGTCTGAGTGGCTCAGTCCTTGAGCAGCTGATGCTCGATTTTGGCTCAGGTCATGATCCCAGGGTCATGTGATAGAGTCTTGCATCAGGTTCTGCACTGAGCGTGCATCCTGCCTTGAACTCACTCTTGCTCTCCTTCTGCCTCTCTCTCCTACACATGCTCTCCCTAATAAACAAACAAACAAACAAACAAACGGATCAGGAGCCCCTGGCCTTCTCAATGAATGAAAGATGATTACCAGAGATAACAATATTTAGTAAAATTTTAGTCTGAAAATCTATTTAGAATCTATATATTCATAAAGTAGCTGAGAAATGTGATTAAATATAAGGGAATAATAATATATTGTTGCTATATATTTCTTTTTTTCTGAAGGAAGAAAATAAATTTATTGGTTCACATAACAGGAAATTGGGAAATCCAGGGGCTATATATTTCTTATTAATAACTTATGAAAATGGATGAATATGCCATCTCAAATAAAGATGTGTCAGTTGCAGACACAGAGATTTCAGTTATTCACCGTTGGGATTCAAGGTTTAAAAATAGAAGTCTATAGAGACAAGGAGAAAAGAAGACTTTTATCACCCTCTAAATTTAAGACATTGGATGATAAGGGCTCTATGTGTCATATCACAATGAAATTTCACCTCCCAAAGTGCTAAAGTTAAACTGCTATTTATTTGAGGTCTCTGAGATAGTGTGTTTCATTTTTATTCTGTTTTATGTGATCTATTTCCTGGGAGTAGGTTCAGTCCTACAGGGGAAAATAGGAAAGCTGCAGCCATACTATCGTATGAAAGCTGTGAACAGCCTTGCCTGCGAAAAGTGATTCCAACCACCAAGTTTATGGGGCAGATGTGTATACCCTTGTACCAGCTATGACTAAACAAGAAAGTTCCACTTTAAAAAGTGTAGACATCATCTGACAAAAGACTTTATCTCTAGTAAAGGACTTATCTCTCTAGCATCTCGGGAGACACATTTTTGTTTTTTGAGTTAAGATACTTGTGTCTCAGTTGTGGATTGGGAACAGGAAGAAAGATGGAGACTAGGAGGAAACCCCCGCCCCCCCCCACCAATGGAGAAAAACCACTGAGACAAACCAGATATTTGCTATAATCCAGCCTGCAGAGAAAAAACTGGGTTTTGAAAGTTTCTCTTCTGATCCAGATCCATCCTCAGCCGCCCCTGACAAAAGGTGAAGGTGGAAAAAAGAAGGAAATACAGGAAGTGGGAAGAAGCAAAGGCAAAGCATGAATTTTGAATCCTCAAGATGCTGCAAACCAGAACTGGGTGAGAATCTTTTGGAAGCTCCCATTTTCTCTCTGATTTTGGAAGGGAAGAAGAGAACAGCTTAGGAGGGATCAGAGTATTTTCTCCTATAAGAATGACGTAGCAGTTGCCAACTCTAAGATATTTCTGAGAAAATAATGATGCTCATTTGACTTAGAACCAGCAAAGCAAGGCTGAATATTCTGACCCTAAGTTCTCACACTGTTAGGTATATTAAGTTCCTGCATTCTTTTTAATTTTATTTCACACAATTTAAGCACGACTGCAACTGAACATATTGTTGGCTATTTACAGCTCTCTATTTTTCTGACTCCTCATCAAACAGCAAGGTTAATGACTTTTACAAAGCATTATATAGCAGAAAAAAACCTCTGAACTTGGAACCACAAGAGCTAGGCTTGGGTGATTTTCACTTCTTAGCTTTGTAACTTTTCATATTTCATATAAACTGAGCCACCCATAATATGGAGAAAATCAGACAATATATGTCAAAGCATTTTATACACTGTAATGGGCTAAATAATTTTTATCAATATCAAGGTTATATTTTTTAAAGTATCATTAAATTGGACTTGGCATTGAGCTGAACATTGAATAAGTTAAAAACATATTACAAAAGTTGGGTTCTCCCTAATTACAATGTAGCCTCCAACAGGAAAAGGGAAATCAGTCACTGCTTCTGTCCTTAATCTACACTCCTTTCTGGAATGTGGGACAATGGGAACATGGTTGATCCAAGCCAGTTGTCCAAGAATAATAGCAATCCCCACTTTCCAAAAATGAACTCTTTAGAATGGAAAATTACAACACATAGGTGTTTTTGAGGGGGTATTTTTCCTCCACACCCTATTCTGAAGAAGTTGAGGTGAAAAGGTAAGACATATGGGAAACATCACCTTTATAGCTGAAATGAAGCTGGGAGAACATAGTTTAGTTGGAGAGCCTGATAAATCTGGAGCTGAATCCAGAATTAGAAACACTTATGCATCCAGTCAAAAGAGTAGTCCAGTGGGGTAGCCCTCTTACGTATGACCAACTTAATTCAAATTTTGCCAATAGAACAAATCACTACGCCACTGCCACCTTGGGGTGAAATTAGTAAAAGTCAGAGAGGCTAGGAGTTAGGCTTGATTGTATTCCCTTCACAGAGAGGAAACATCAAGAGTAGTGAAAAACATTCCTTATCACATTTCTTATTTTGATCTCTTAACTCTTTGAGCTTAACTCTCAACCTCCCATGGGAGGGGTCCAGCAATCTTCGAGGACACTTCTGTTCTCATCTTTAGCTCATTTCTCCAATAACAACCACTGCTCCCCCAACAATAAAATTTATACGCAACAAATCGAACAACACTGGTGTACCAGTTGGCTAGCTTTGCCATAACAAAGTACCATGACCTTGAACAGAAATTTGTTTTCTCACAATTGTGGAGGCTGGAAGTCTGAGATCAAGTATTAGCAAGGTTTCTTTCTCTGAGGTCTCTCTCTGACTTACAGATAGTCTTCTCCACCTTCATATGCTTTCCTTCTATACCTTTCTGTGTGCTAATCTCTTCTTTTTATAAGGACATCTATGTGACTACATTGGGTCCTCATCAAAATAACCATCTTTTCAAAGGCTCTATCTCTAAATATAGTCCCATTCTTTTTTTTTTTTCTTAAACTTTTTTTTTATTTTATTATTATTTTTTTTAATGTTTTTTATTTATTTCTAGGAGAGAGAGAGAGAGAGAGAGACAGCGTGAGCAGGAGGGTCAGAGAGAGAGGGAGTCACAGACTGAAACAGGCTCCAGGCTCTGAGCTGGCAGTCAGCACAGAGCCCGACGCGGGGCTCGAACCCACGAACCGCGAGATCATGACCCAAGCGAAAGTCGGACGCTTAACCGACTAAGCCACCCAGGCGCCCCGAAATATAGTCCCATTCTGAGGTACCTGAGAGTTAGGGCTCCATCATGTGAACTTGGGGAAGGACACAATTCAACCCATAACAACTGAGATACTCTGGATTTTAACATAACCCTTCTCCTAATTTCAAGTTTCTGAGGAGAATTAAATGCTAAATCCCACTGCAGACAGGGTCCAAAATTAAATGATCATGCCCCGTGGACTTAACAAGTATAAAGTCCAGAGTTCTTGTTAAATTAAAACCAAGGACTCTCCTCTCTCGTACTTTTTTCTACTTAGTCCCAGGATTTGGAATTCTTGGTGCCTCTGTAGAGTTGGGGCTTATTCAGCAGCTGCAGCCTGGGCTTTCTCCAAATGGAATGTGTTTTGTTTCTTTGGAGACTGGGAAATTATAAAACCAAGATTCTCATATCTTTCTCCTCCTCCTCCTCCTCCTCCTCCTCCTCCTCCTCCTCCTCCCCCTCTCCTCCCCCTCTCCCTCCCTGCCTCCTCCCCCTCCTCCCCTCCTCCTCCTTCTTCTAAAGGAGTCTAAAGGTTAATAGGATGGGTGATTTTATCAGGTCTTACACCTACCAAATTAGAAATTTTTTTTTCAGTGTTTATTTATTTATTTTTTTTGAGACGAAGAGAGACAGAGCATGAGCAGGGAAGGGGCAGACAGAGAGGGAGACACAGAATCTGAAGCAGGCTCCAGAATCTGAGCTGTCCTACGAACTATGAGATTATGACCGAGCTGAAGTCTGACTCTTAGCCAACTGAGCTACCCAGGTGCCCTACACCTACCAAATTAGAAAAAAAAACAAGCCAAACCATAGCTCCCAAAGCAGGAAACAATTATGTTCAAGGCTTAAAACTTAGTGTTGTCTAGGGGCGCCTGGGTGGCTTAGTTGGTTAAGCGTCCGACTTTCGCTTGGGTCATGATCTCGCGGTTCGTGGGTTCGAGCCCCAAGTCGGGCTCTGTGCTGACTGCCGGCTCAGAGCCTGGAGCCTGTTTCAGTCAGTGACTCCCTCTCTCTCTGACCCTCCCCTGCTCATCCTGTCTCTCTATCTCCTAGAAAAAAAAAACAAACAAAAAACTTAGTGTTATCTAATGCCATAGCAGACACTCAACGGTGCCTAAGAGATAGGAAAGAAAAACAAAACAAAACAAAAAACCCAAAAACAAACAAACAAACAAATGCATCCTTGGTTTCGGCTTTGGTGGGTTGCCAGGCAATGCCAGTTATGTGGAATCCTTAACCTGCAAAACAAATAAATTGGGGGAAATCTCCCAGCAAGAGGTTGAACTTGGCATTATGAATACAGCCTCCACAATGTCTATAGCTCAGCTTACTTGCAAGCTCATATATACGTGCCTTTGCTGATGCTCAGACCCTTTATTTAATATGCAGTGCGCACCTCAAAAATTTCTACTTGGCCATAGACAAAGTCATCACAAACTACAGTTAACAGTCAAATGGCAAAATATTGTCAGGCCTGAACTTAAGCCTCTTCTGGGTGAAGAAGTTAAATACTAACCCAAAATAAACCACCACATGCCACCAGTTTCTGAACTTCCTGCCCACACACCGTAGTCCACAAGCCCAAAGGCACCCATTATGGTACTGCCCAAACCTCACCATGTACATACTTTGCCCCATAAATTCCCTTAAAAAGTAAACTCACTCGGAGGGAGGCAAGATGGCGGAGAAGTAAGGAGCTCCGTACTTGCACTCACGCCCATACATCACACAGAAAAGATCTGAAGCCATTGGAAACCATACAAAACCTGAGAGACTGGGAGAAAAAAGGACGCAGAATCCACTGAGAAAGCCTTCTAACGTGAGTGCGAACCGGGGAAGGTATAATCAGCCCGGGACCGGAGCCTCCAGGGTGGGAGGCGATCCCCCTCTACCCTCTACGGGGAGTGAGAGGGGAAAAGGAGAGAGTCCGAGACAGAAAAATCTCCGCTCGGTGCATAGAAAGACCGTACTTGCCAAATACCTGCACACCAGGTCCCCTCGCGACAACTGGTCCTGGGGGAGGCTGAGCACACAAACTGCTTCTTTGTGCCGCTCCTGGAGGTTGGGTTTTAAAGCGGAGCGGGTGCGCCTGCCGCCATTGTAGCTCCAGGGCGGCTGGGACCCCTGAAAGAGACGCGCAGACACCGGGCGTCCGCGCTCCTGGATGGCTGGAACTCGAGAGGGAAGGCAAAAAGCTAAAGACTGGGAAATTTGACTGTGAGTTCGTGTTTCGGGTGACGAGCCATAGAGAGACCCGGTTTTCCTCACTCCAGCGGCGGCGCGCTTGCCGCCATTGTAACTCCAGGGCGGCTGGGACCCCTGAAGGAGACGCGCAGACACCAGGCGTCCGCGCTCCTGGCTGGCTGGAACTCGAGAGGGAAGGCAAAGAGCTAAAAACTGGGAAATTTGCCTGTGAGTTCGTGTTTCGGGTGACGAGCCATAGAGACCCGGTTTTCCTCACTCCAGCGGGCTCAGGCTACGCGGACCCGGCAGGCAAGCCCCCGCGCATGCGCACCAGCCCGACCCAGAGAAGGAAGCAACGATCCTGACTCAGCCCCCAGAGCTCAGCAGGGAGCCTGGAATTGCCCGAGGGGGTTGTCTGGGAAGCTGTGTCTAAGGCAACTTCAGCAGGGCGCGGGCTGGGATTTGGAGATTGGAACTGGCCTGGGTTGAAGAGTGCAACCAACTTCGGCTGCGTCCCCGGAACAGGGAGTTGACACGCCAAAAAGAAAAAAAAAAAAGCGAGCTGCAGCGCGGGGTTCAAGAAGGGACTGGAGCACTCTCCTCCCCACAATCGCCAAGGCAGAACCCCCGCCTGAGGCATCGGATCACGGCACGCCCATCCCTGCCTGAGAGGTGCCCTCCTCCCTTTTTCTTTTTCTTTTTTTTTCTTCTTTCTTTTTTCCTTTTTTCCCCTTTTTTTGTTTTTTTCCTTTTTTTCTTCTTTCTTTTCCCCTTTCTTTTCTCTTTTTTTCTTCTTCTTTCTCTTTTCTCGCTTTTTTCCCCAAAACACTGACCTGATTAACTCTGGTCACCAGCTTGCTTAAACAATCACAAGTCCATTCTGTAAATGTAAATTCTACACCTACCGACTTTTTCAGCTATTTCTCTCAGGAGTAATTAGACTATATAGTTTCTCTGGATATTTCCAGCATCCTTCTCTCACCTATCCAACCACATTCTACCCTTTACCTCTTTGAAAAAAGTTTCTTATCCCTTCTGCCTGTTCATTCTATTTCCAAATCTGCCTTGTCTCACCCTGCCTTCTCTCTTTTCTCTATGCTCTTCAACCAGCACTGCATACACACGGCTATTTAACTGTAGCTGGGAAATCCAGGTATATGCTTTAAACCGTTCTTTGTCCATCGGTTTCTTCTTTTTTCCTTTTCTTTTCCCCTTTTTGACCCTTTTATGTATTTTATGCTCCCTATTCGCCCTCCTTCCTCCGTCTTTTCTATTAACTTTTTCGTTTTCCCTCTCACTTTGCATGTTAGTTGAATCAGCCTGTGCGTTTGTGTGCTCCTGCTCCCTGTGTGTTTGTCTGTCTGTTTTCTTTTGCAGGGCTACCTCAAGAAACAAGCTAGAGTACACAAGATGAAGAGTCCCAAATATCACTACGAATAGGAAAATAAAATAACTAAGGTCCCAACAAGAGTGACCGAGGGATACCTTTCAAAAAACAATCTCTCAAAGGATAGGCCCTGGAAAGTCAAAGAGTTTCTTGGATATAGCAGTGCTCATAGAAACAGAGAGCATACCAGGTCTTTAAAACCAACAAGAGCCGGAAAGCTAACTAAAATGACGAAACGAAAGAGCTCTCCTCCAAAGAAACTCCAAGAAGAAATGACAGCTAATGAACTGCTCAAAACAGATATCAGCAGCATAACTCAACAAGATTTTAGAATAATAATGGTAACATTAATAGCAGGGCTTGAAAAAAAACATAGGCGACATCAAAGAAACTATGGCTACAGACAGAATGGAAAATAAAAATAGGCATGAAGAATTAAAAATGTGATAAATGAGATACATAATAAATTAGAGGCCTCCAATGCATGGATTGAAGAGGCAGAAAGGAGAATAAGTGATTTAGAAGACACCATTATAGAAAAACAAGAAGCTGACAAAAAAGGAGACAAACTGATCTAGGAACAGGAAACAAGAATTTGAGAGCTCAGCGATACGGTCAAACGCAACAATATCCGTATCATAGGAATCCCAGAAGAGGAAGAGAGAGGGAAAGATGCTGAAGGAGTCCTGGAACAAATTATGGCAGAGAACTTTCCCGGCCTGGGGAAGGAAGTAAATGTGGAAATATAAGAGGCTCAGAGGACTCCCCTGAGACGTAACTTGAATCGATCTTCTCCACGACATATCATTGTAAAAATGGCAAAATACAAGGACAAAGAGAGAATTTTGAAAGCAGCTAGGGAGAAAAGGGCCCTCACATACAAAGGGAAGCCCATCAGAGTGGTGACAGACCTATCTACTGAAACGTGGCAGGCCAGAAAGGAATGGCAAGAGATCTTCAATGTGATGAACAGTAAAAATATGCATCCAAGAATCCTCTATCCAGCAAGCCTGTCATTCAAAATAGAAGGAGAGATAAAAACCTTTCCAAATAAACAGAAATTGAAAGAATTTGTCACGACGAAGCCAGCCCTACAAGAAATCCTGAGGGGGGATGCTCTGAAGGAAAGGTTGCAAGGAACAAAGATTCCAGAGACACCACCACAAACATGAACCCTACAAAGATACAAAGACTCTAAACCCACATATTTCAATAATAACACTGAATGTAAATGGGCTGAATGCTCCAATCAAAAGACATAGGGTAGCAGAATGGATTAAAAAACAAAATCCATCTATATGCTGTCTACAAAAACTCATTTTAGACGGGAAGATACCTTCAGATTAAAAGTAAGGGGATGGAGAAATATATATCATGCTACAGGAAATCACAAGAAAGCCGGAGTAGCAATACTTATATCAGACACACTGGACTTTAAATTAAAGACAATCACAAGAGATGAAGAAGGACACTACATAATAATTACAGGGTCCATCCATCAGGAAGAACTAACAATCATAAATGTCTACGCACCGAATATGGGAGCACCTAAATATCTAAAACAACTAATCACAAACAGAAACAAGCTTCTAGATAAGAATGTGCTAATAGCAGGGGACTTTAATACTCCGCTTACAGCAATGGATAGGTCAACCAGACAGAAAATCACTAAAGAAATAATGGACTTGAAAGACACATTGGACCAGATGGACCTGACGGATATATTTAGAACTTTACATCCTGAGGCCAGGAAATTCACTTTCTTCTCAAGTGCGTATGGCACATTCTCCAAGATAGATCACATACTGGGACATAAAGCAGCCCTCAATAAATGTAAAAGAATAGAGATCATACCATGCACACTGTCAGATCACAATGCTTTGAAACTTGAAATCAATTACAGGAAGAAGTCTGGAAAACTTCCAAAAACATGGAGGTTAAAGAGCACCCTTCTAAAGAATGAATGGGCCAATTAGGCAATTAGAGATGAAATTAAAAAATATATGGAAACAAATGAAAATGAAAACACAACAATTCAAAATCCATGGGATGCGGCAAAGGCAGTCTTAAGAGGAAAGTACATTGCTCTCCAGGCCTATTTCAAGAGATTAGAAAAAGCGCAAGTCAAAATCTAACAGCTCACCTAAAGGAACTAGAGGCAGAGCAACAAGAACGCCCTAAACCCAGTAGAAGAAGAGAAATAGTAAAAATTAGAGCAGAAATAAACAACATAGAGACCAAGGAAACAATTGAACAGATCAATGAAACCAAGAGTTGGTTTTTGAAAAAGTAAACAAAATTGACAACCCTCTAGCCAGACTTATCCAAAAGAAAAGAGAGAGCACCCAAATAGACAAAATTATGAATGAAAATGGACTTATTACAACCAACCCCTCAGAAATACAAGCAATTATCAGGAATACTATGAAAAATTATATGCCAACAAACTAGACAACTTAGAAGAAATGGACAAATTCCTAAACACACACTCACTACCAAAATTCACATGGAAAGAAATAGAAAACCTGAACAGACCCATAACAAGTGAAGAAATTGAATCAGTGATCAAAAATCTCCCAACAAATAAGAGCCTTGGACCTGATGGCTTCCCTGGGGAATTCTACCAGACATTTAAAACAGAATTAATCCCAATTCTTCTCAAGTTATTCCAAAAAATAGAAAGCGAAGGAAAACTCCCAGACTCATTTTATGAAGCCAGCATCACACTGATTCCCAAGCCAGACAGAGATCCAGCAAAAAAAGATAACTACCGGCCAATATCCTTGATGAATACGGATGCAAAAATTCTCAACAAGATCCTTGCAAATCGAATCCAGCAGCGTATCAAAAGAATCATCCACCAAGATCAAGTGGGATTCATTCCTGGGTTACAGGGCTGGTTCAACATTCGCAAATCAATCAATGTGATACATCATATTAATAAAAGAAAAGATAAAAACCATATGATCCTGTCAATAGATGCAGAAAAAGCATTTGACAAAAATACAGCATTCCTTCTTAGTAAAGACTCTCGAGAAAGGTGGGATAGAAGGAACCTACTTAAACATCATCAAAGCCATCTATGAGAAGCCTTCAGCTAACATCATCCTCAACGGGGAAAAACTCAGAGCTTTCCCCCTGAGTTCAGGAACACAACAGGGATGCCCACTCTCACCACTGCTGTTTAACATACTGCTGGAAGTCCTAGCATCAGCCATCAGACAACAAAAGGAAATCAAAGGCATCAGAATTGGCAAAGAGGAAGTCAAACTTTCACTCTTCGCAGATGACATGATACTCTACATAGAAAACCCGACAGACTCCACCAGAAGCCTACTAGAACTGATCCAAGAATTCAGCCAAGTTGCGGGGTACAAAATCAACGTACAGAAATCGGTTGCATTTTTATACACCAACAATGAAGCAACAGAAAGAGAACTCAAGAAACTGATTCCATTCACAATTGCACAAGAAACCATAAAATACCTCGGAATAAACCTAACCAAGGATACAAGAGATCTGTATGATGAAAACTATAGAAAACTTATGAAGGAAATTGAAGAAGACACAAAGAAGTGGAAAAACATCCCATGCTCATGGATAGGAAGAATAAATATAGTTAAGATGTCATTACTACCTAAGGCACTCTACACATTCAATGCAATTCCAATCAAAATGCACCAGCATACTTCTCAAAACTAGAACAAACTATCCAAAAATTTGTATGGAACCACAAAAGACCCCGAATAGCCAAAGTAATCCTGAAAAATAAAACCAAAACGGGAGGGATCACCATCCCAGACTTTAACCTCTACTACAAAGCTGTCGTCATCAAGACAGTATGCTATTGGCACAAAAACAAACACATTGACCAATGGAACAGAATTGAGAACTCAGAAGTGGACCCAAAAGTATACAGCCAACTAATCTTTGACAAATCAGGAAAGAATATCCAATGGAAAAAAGACAGCCTTTTTAACAGATGGTGTTGGGAGAACTGGACAGCAACATGCAGAAGAATGAAACTAGATCATTTCTCACACCATGCACAAAAATAAACTCAAAATGGATAAAGGACCTGAACGTGAGACAGGAAACTATCAACACCCTAGAGGAGAAAGCAGAAACAACCTCCTTGACCTCCACCGCAGCAAATTCTTACTTGACACATCCCCAAAAGCAAGGGAATCAAGAGCAAAAATAAGTGATTGGGACCTCCTCAAGATTAAAAGCTTCTGCACAGCCAAGGAAACAACCCAGAAAATTAATAGGCAACCAGCGGAATGGGAAAAGATAGTTGCAAATGACATATCAGATAAAGGGTTGATATCCAGAATCTACAAGGAACTCACCAAACTACACGCCCGAAAAACAAACAACCCAATGAAGAAATGGGCAGAAGATATGAACAGACACTTCTCCAAGAGGACATCCAGATGGCCAACAGACACATGAAACGATGCTCAGCATCCCTCCTCATCAGGGAAATACAAATCAAAACCACACTGAGATACCACCTCACGCCAGTCAGAGTGGCTAAAATGAGCCAATCAGAGAACTCTAGATGCTGGTGAGGATGTGGAGAAACGGGCACCCTCCTACACTGTTGGTGGGAATGTAAACTGGTACAGCCCCTCTGGAAAACAGTGTGGAGGTTCCTAAGGAAACTAACAATAGAACTCCCCTATGACCCAGCAATAGCACTGCTAGGAATTTACCCAAGGGATACAGAAATGCTGATGCATAGGAGCACATGTACCCCAATGTTCATAGCAGCACTCTCCACAATAGCTAAAACCTGGAAAGAGCCTAAGTGTCCATCAACAGATGAATGGATCAAGAAGATGTGGTTTATCTATACCATGGAATACTACATGGCAATGAGAAACAATGAAATGAAATCTGGCCATGTGTAGCAACATGGATGGACCTTGAGGGTGTTATGCTGAGCGAAATAAGTCAGGCAGAGAAAGACAAATATCATATGTGTGCACGTATAGGAGGATTAGGAGGAGCTTAACAGAGGACCAAGGGGGAGAAGAAGGGCGGAAATGGTGGGGGAAAGGGGGAGAGGCAAACCATGAGAGACTCTTGAATGCTGACAAAAACTGAGGACTGGTGGATGTGGGGGGAGGAGGGGTGGGCATGGAGGAGGGCACTTGTGGGGATGAGCACTGGGTGTTATGTGGAAACTAATTTGACAATAAACTATTTGTAAAAAAAAGTAAACTCACTCAACATTTATCTATCCATATCATTGCCCAATAGTTTGGTGACTTTTTATTCAAAACTTACAATTTTTATTCAAAACTTTACAGTTTCAAAAGTTACAGTAATACAAAAAAAACCTGTCATTGCGTGTTTGTGTCTATTAAATATGAGATACATAATGTTGGTAAATGTATATATATATTCTTGATGTCTATGTAAATATATCATACACACACACACACACACACACACACACACACA
The DNA here is from genome assembly GCA_017311185.1 of Proteles cristata cristata. Lineage (NCBI taxonomy): Eukaryota > Metazoa > Chordata > Mammalia > Carnivora > Hyaenidae > Proteles > Proteles cristata. Next base: position 315,313 of record JAESUZ010002504.1, read on the forward strand.
CACACACACACACACCGAGGTCAGATTCACCAGTGTATTTATTTTGCCACATTTATTCCATAATTTTGTGTATGTGTCTGTGGATATATATACTTTTTTTTACAAATATTTATTGCCAAATTAGTTTCCACATAACACCCAGTGCTCATCCCCACGAGTGCCATCCTCCATGTGTAGCAACATGGATGGACCTTGAGGGTGTTATGCTGAGTGAAATAAGTCAGGCAGAGAAGGACAAATATCTTAACTGTGGATATATATTCTTATCTGAATCAATTTAGAATAAGTGAAAACATCACACCCTTTTACCCATAAAAACAGTTGTTAAGTCAAGAAATCTAACACTGAAGGGGCGCCTGGGTAGCTTAGTCGGTTAAGCGTCCGACTTTCACTTAGGTCATGATCTCGCGGTTCATGGGTTCGAGCCCCGCATCAGGCTCTGTGCTGACTGCCAGCATGGAGCCTGGAGCCTATTTCAGAGTCTGTGTCTCCCTCTCTCTCTTGACCCTCCCCTGCTCACGCCTCTCTCTCTCTCTCCTAGAAATAAATAAAAAAATATTAAAAAAAAAGAAATCTAACACTGATAAAACTGTATTATCCAGTCCAAGTCTGTATTCAACTTTTATCAATTTCCCTTTTATAGATTTTATTCCCCTGGCTCAGAATTAAATTTCAGGTCATAAATGTCTCTTTAACATCTCTTAATCTGAAAGGGTTCCTTGGTCTTTCATTGTCCTTTTGCCTTTCTATTTTTGAAGAGTCTCAACCAGTTGTTTTGTAGAATGTCTCTCATTTGGGATTTGTCTGATGTTTCCTTATGATTAGATCCAGATTTTTAGCAGGAACACCCCTAAAATGTGCTTGTCGGTATTTTATTAGAAAACACATGATCATGATATTGGAAGTTAATTCCTCTTAATATTAGTGATATTAAGTTTAATAACTTACTTAAGATACTAATCAGAAGGTTTTCTTGTAGAATTGCTATTTCCTCCTTTGTAATCAATAAGTAACTTGTGAGATACTTTGTGACTATGTATGTATCATGTTAATTGTGGAACTTTCTTTTTTTTTTAATATTTTTTAATTTATTTCTAGGAGAGAGAGAGAGACAGCGTGAGCAGGGGAGGGTCAGAGAGAGAAGGAGTCACAGACTGAAATAGGCTCCAGGCTCTGAGCTGGCAGTCAGCACAGAGCCCGACACGGGGCTCGAACCCACGAACCACGAGATCGTGACCTAAGCGAAAGTTGGACGCCTAACCACCTAAGCCACCCAGGCGCAATTGTGGAACTTTCACTCACTAGTCTTGGTATCTATTGAAGATTTTCTATTCTACTTTTCATTTTTCCTTATATTTTCATTAGTTGGCATTTAATTGCCAGGAAGTGTTTTTACCTTCTTTGACATCTATGTGAACTCATGAATGTTTGTTTTAGTCAATGGATTATAATTCAGTCCTATCATTATTTATGTTGATCAAAATGACTCAGATTTGGCCAGTGTAAGCCTCTTCAAACTGACTTCTATGTCCTTTTGATATAAGTCTGAAAACTCTCTTACTTTTGATGCAATAAGATGTTACAGCTTTATTTTATACTGATTGTGCTCTGGAATCAGCCATTTCTCTAAGATCGGGTCCCTTTTAATGGAAAATGGTATATAAAAACCCAGATACGAGCACTAGATATGCTCATTCCTATTTATATTTAACTGCTTCTAGTACTTTAATCTGATAGACCTGAGTAATATATGTTATATGAAACAAGTTTTATTTTTATATCATCTATCTATCTATCTATCTATCTATCTATCTATCTATCATGTATGTATGTATGTATGTATGTATGTATGTATGTATGTATCATCTATCTTATCTATCTACCTATCTTCTATCTATCTTAAAAATTATTAGTTTATACTGATCTCTGTAATTCCAATCCAACAACACAGGATGCTTCCATATTTACATCTGTCCAGAGCGAGAAATCTGGCTTCTGTTATCCTCAAGCTATTTACTCATTGGTTTAAACCCAGAATACCTAGAAAATAGTTTCAGAATTGCAAACCCATATGAATATGTAATGCAAAACTACTAAGTAGAGGTTATATGTGTTTAAGGTTTTTAGATAAAATACACAAATCAATATTTTGTTTTTATATTCTGTATTTTCCCACCCAAATTGAAACTGTTGTTTTTTTTAAAGGATAGCAATTAATGATATCTCCTCCTTTCTGCCCCAAACCTGATTAAGTTGGGAAGCAAAGAGTAAGGTGATCAAGTCAAATGGGCTTGCCTGACAGACCCCAGAAGCCCGCACATCTCCTCACCCAACCAGCCCCCTGCTGGGGCTGTCCTGATGTCTCTCCTGTGGCCCCCCCTGCAGCCTTAAAGAAGAGACCCTGTTCTAGGATGAGCAGAGAAGAATGCCTGCTTCTAATGTCATTTGTCCCAAGGGACATCTACCTGTGTTCCCCAGTTTTACTAGTTAGTCTCCTCAATTCTACCAATGGGTAAATCCCTCAGCTCTACCCTCCATCTTAAGTTGGGGTGAGCAAAGGGGCACCTGGGAAGCTCATTCAGTTAAGTGTCAGACTTCATCTCAGGTCATGATATCACGGTTTGTGAGTTCGAGCTTCACATCGGGCTCTGTGCTGACAGCTCAGAGCCTGGAGCCTGCTTTGGATTCTGGGTCTCCCTCTCTCTGCCCCTCCCCCACTCATACTCGTGCACTCTCTCTCTCTCTCTCAAAAATAAATAAAGATTAACAAAATAAGTTGGGATGAGCAAAGGGGCAGAGGGAGACTGGAGATTATATTATATGAATATCCTTCACAGAAAGAAAACATCAAACACTAGGGAAAAAAGTGTCCCCTCCTTCAACATTTTAATGTTGCATTTATTTTGGAATTTTAGGCACTTGATTTTTTTTCAAATTACAATGGGAATCCATGCTATTTACAATAAGCAAAACAGTATAATACAATATTTTATAAAAACAAAAGTAATCATTGCCACTGCCTTACACATGACAGCCCTCTCTTTGACAGCCTTCCAATATGCAGACTGCTCCAATCATTCTCATTTTCTCTCTTAAAAAAATATTTTCTTTATTTTGTGACTAATGCTTTTTCCATTCCTGGGCAGCAAATGTAGGCTTTTTGATTTTCTTGCAAAGAACAACATTTATTATCTCAGTTTCTGCAGATCAGGAATCTAGGCACAGTTTAACTGGGTTCCCAGCATCAGGAATTTCTCACCAGCTGCAGTCAAGGTGTTGGCCTGGGCTGTTGCCATCTCAGGGCCCAAGTGGGGAAGGCTCTACTTGCAAGCTCACTCAAGTAGTTATTTTTTTTTTAATTTAACATTTATGTATTTTTGAGAGACAGAGTGCAAGTAGGGGAGGGGAAGAGAGAGGGGGGCACAGAATCCGAAGCAGGCTCCAGGCTGATTCATCAGCACAGAGCCTGACGTGGGGCTTGAACTCACAAACCACGAGATTATGACCTGTGCCATAGTCACTGAACCGACTGAGCCACCCAGGCACCCCTCAAGTAGTTATTAGTAAGAATCAGATCTTCGCAAGTTCTTCCCTGGTTGCTAGCTTGAGGCCTCCCTCTGTTCCTGGCTCCACGGGCATCTCCACAGGGTTGCTTCCCTCTGTGGCAGCTAACTTCATTAGCGGAGGCCCACAAGAAAGGAAAAAGGAAGAGAGCTCCACCAAGACAGAAATCACCATCTTTGCAACATCATCTTGGCAGTGACAGCCCAATATGTTTGCCACGTTCTTTTCATTCAGAGCAAGTCCATAGGGCCAGCCTATACTGAAGAGGAGAAGATTGTATGAGGTGTAAATTCCAGAAGCAGGGATCATTGGAGGCCATATCAGTAATCTGTCTATGCCTCATCTATAAAATGTTGCTGGACAGTGGTAATAATACCAGACATCCTTGACTGCCTCTTGACTTTAAGGCTTGGCCATTCAGAAAAATAGGTGATGCATTTCACAAATAGTGTTAATCTATTCCCATATAACTTCGAGTTTTAAAATCAGGAATACCTACTTTGTCTCATTAAATAAATTTTCCACATCTATTCTTCTAATTATAAAATTAGTTTTTTTTGTAGAGAGAGTGTGTGAGAGAGGCAGAGAGAGAGAGAGAGAGAGAGACAGAGAAAGACAGAGAGAGAGAGAGAATCTTAGGTGGGCTCCAAGCTCAGTGTGGAGCCCTATGGGGCTCCATCCCAGCACCCTGGGATCATGACCTGAGTTGAAACCAAGAATCCAACACTCAACTGACTGAGCCACCCAAGTGCCCCAAACCTTCTTTCATTGTAATTAATTGAATTAGGTTGATGATATTTTTGGCAAAATAATTAGCCAGCGTTCTTAGAATATACTCTCTTGGGTCAGAACGTCTTAGTGTGTTGATACACTGTTGCATTTTATTTGCCAATGTTTTATTTACATTTTTTCACCTATATTTAGTACAGATGATTGTTTATAGCTTTCTATGTACTGTCATTATAAAATTATGGTATTAAACCAGAGCTGGATTTATGAAAGACACTACTGAGCTTTCCATATTTTTCTGGGGTCAAAAATACTCTAAGAAATGATAGAATCATCTGTTTTTTTTCATAGTTTGATAAAATTCAGTGGTGAGCCCATCTGATGCCAGTGTCCTTTTAATGGAAGTTTTCTGCTCACCTTTCAATCTCTTTTATGGTAATTGGTTTAATCACTTTTTTAATGTCTTAATTTAATTTGCGCATTTATTTTATATTTTGTCACGAAATCTCCAAATAGGAGAAGAAATAGTTCCACATTTTTCAAATGTGTTGCCTTGGAGTTGCAGGATGGTTTAATAATTCCTATGCCCCCAAATTATCATATTCCTATTTGTTTTTCCATTCCTTCTAATACAACCATATTAGGCAGGCATCTAGCCTGAGTCATTTGGGGAATGAAGTAGGGGAAAACATACACACATGCATAGATGCCTAAATGCGTTCATGAATCAGCTGCAGCACCCTGATCTCTGGTACAGAGGGTACTGGCAATTATTACATAAACGAATCACCTCATGCCTACTGCACAAACCAGCTCAGACTGCCATAATGAAATACAGTAGACTGGGTGGCTTAAACAATAGGAGTCCATTTCTCACAGTTCTGGAGGTTGGGAGGTCCAAGATCAAAGTGTCAGCTAATTCACTTACCTGGTGACAGCTTTCTTCCTGGCTTACAAACGGCCATCTTCTTTGCTGTGTCCTCACGTGGCAGAGAGAGAGCAAACTCTATGGTCTCTCTTTTTTTAAGAGCATTACTCCCAGTATGAAGGCTCAATACCCTATGACCTCATCTAAACCTAATTTCTGCCCAAAGGCCCCAGCTCTAATACCATTACCTTGGGAGTTAAGACCTCAATGTATGAATTTGAGGGGGACACAGTTCAATCCATAGACTCTGCAATGGTAATACCATACTCATGTTCTGGATTCAGTTGTGTTACTCAAATAGATGTGTTCAAGTCCTAACTGCTGATACTTGTGAGTGTGACTTTATTTGGAAATAGGATCTTTGTGGATATCATGAAGGTAAATGAGGACATAAAAAAATCAAGGTGGGCTCCAACCCAATGTCTGGTGACATTATAAGAAAAAAGAAATTGGGGCACAGACCTAGAAAACACCATATGATCACAGATGATAGAGACTGGAGTGATGCATCTAAAAGGCAAGGAATGCCAAGGATGGCCGGTAAGTGCCAGCATGGGAGAGAGGCATGGACGAGATGCTCCTTCAGGGTCTCCATGAGGAAACAACTCTGCCAGCATCTGGGTTTTGGACTCGAAGCCTCCAGAAGTGTGAGACAGTATATTTATGTAAGCCACACAGTTGGTGGTACTTTGTTATGGCAGCCCTAGGAAATTAATACACCCCACATCCGTTGTCCTTGACCCTGGTTGTTTTATCCTTGAACCATTCAGCTTAACTATGACAGAAAAACCTCCTTAAATATCACTCACATTAGGTCACTTCTTTGCTCAAAAAACTGATCAATGGTAGACTATTTCTTCCAGTTATCACTAAATGCTGTTTATCTTATTTTCAGGATCCAAAACGATTACATGTATTGTTCATATTTTTCTCTTCTTCATCCAGTAGAACTCTTCCTTGTCCAGATACACTCCATGTTCACTTCTGCTTTCATGGTTTGTTCCCTTGATGTTCTCTACCATCCTTCGGTGTAAATCTCACACATTCTTTAAGGTCAAAATCAAAATGCAAATCAAGCTTTTCATTCTTTATGCCAACACTTCTTATTTCCCTCTCCTCTGAGTTTATACAAAAGTTGGAGCCTATATCACAACATTCTGCTCTTTTTTCCATATCAATTACTTCATCTGTGCTTATCATGATGACTACTCTTTGAGGGAAACACCATTTCATACTTCAGAAACTCCCTTAGGCCCAGAGCAGTGATAAGATATGCAAGAAAGACTTTCTAATTAATTTGCACTCACTACATGCATACTAATTGTGCCCACTGCATGCATAATAAACCTTGCATTTAAACATAACATACATAAATCCTAGCCAAAAGTTATACTGTTCTGACCTACTCCATTAATAGTGCTTCTGTCCTAAAGTTTTTCCCACTTCCAGAAAACTAAAAAGAAAAGAAGCTTCATTTATTCAAAATGCAAAACAGGATCTAGGGCATGAGGATGATCCAATGGGTCATTGTGCAAGTGCTCTGGTTGAACATAGTGCTTTTTTTCCCCCATAATTCAACACAATAATCCATTATAGTCAGAGAGCATGATAAGGAAACAAAATTTCCCTTCTGTCATCTACGGGAGCCGCTTTTGTCCTGAGAGCCTCCTCTCGGGAGATTTGAACTATCTGCCTGTCCCAGTCTCTGTCTTTGACAATAGTCACTCATTATCTGGGACAGAGCTCAGTGTCTAGACTTCCCATTGACAGTCCAGTTACTGCCAGCCTCAAGTGACCCACAACTGCCTGCCTATCTTTGTCTGTTCTGGTTACTATAACAGAAACACATAGACTGTGTAGCTTAAACAACAGAAATTTGTTTCCCACAGTTCTAGAGGCTGAGAAGTCCAAGATCAAGGTGCTGGCAGCTTTGATTCTTGGTGAGGGCCTTGTCTCTGGTTTACAGATGGAAGCCTTCTCCCCGTATCTGCATATAACAGAGAGTGTACCTCTCTCATGCCTCTTCTTTTAAGGGCATCAATGGCATCATGAAGGCTCCACTACCATGACATAATGACCTCCCAGAGGCCCCACCTCCTAAATCCATCCCATTGGGGTTAGGGCTTCATTATATGAATTTGGAGAGAGGGGGGGAATGCAAGCGCTCAGTCCATAGCACTCCTATTATTTATGTCAACTGTATATGCCTCCACCACCTTCCTTCTAATTTATTTTCTCGTGTGTCCCCTTTGCTCACACTACCCTGGCTGCATGGCCAGCTTGCTCTTCTTCAGACAAGGCCAGGAACACATGCAGTTCTCTCTGCATGGTATGTTCTCTCTCCAGAGATCCTCAGCCTTTCCTTACTTCACCCAGCAGGTCTCTCCTCAGATGCCACTCCTTCTGTTTAAATATAGTATATTAATCCATTCTCATCCTGGACATGGAAAAGATCACTTACTTTTATTTAAGGACGACACAATGGAAGGCAGCAGAAGAAGACCTCACTTGAGGAATGAACTGGGGCTGCTAAGAAGGGAGTTAGCTCCGGACTCGTGGGTGGCTCAGTTGGTTAAGCATTGATTGGACTCTTGGTTTCAGCTCAGGTCATGATTTCAGTTTGTGAATTTGAGCCCCGAGTCAGCCTCTGCACTTACAGCAAGAGGCCTGGGATTCTCTCTTTCTCCCTTTCTCTCTGACCTTGTCTCCCTCTCTCTCTCTCAAAATAAATAAATTTAAAAAAAAAAAAAAGAAGAGAATTGACTTCCCTTCACTAACAACTCTGCCAGTGATTAAAGACTTCGTCCTGAAAGGCCTTAGAAGAAAAAACATATGAAACCAGTATTCTGAGGCTCAGTGAAGCTTGAAAGAATGATGGCACCACTGGGGAAACTGAGAAAAGGAGAAAGGTTCCGGAGGTGGGGTGTGTGAGTTTGGGTTTATATATTTTGAGTTGAAAGTCATAGCACAACATCCAAGAGGTCGTAAGAAAGAAGTGAGTGGAGATAAACTAGAAGTTCTCAGACACAAATGTAAATTAGAATCACCTGCAGAACTTCTAGTGCTAGGGCTCTATTCTCTTCTCCAGAAATTTTGATTCAGTTGATCTAAGGAGAGCCTAGGGCATTCTTTTAAGAGGCTCAGCTTAAAGGTGCAAATTTCCTGGATGGAGGTAGAGGTCATTTCGGTGGGATATTCCCTCCTAGCTTGAGGCACTGTGGCTGATGGAAAAGAACAATGATGGAGGCTCAGACCTGGGTTTACATCTGCTCTGCGAGTTTCTGGGTTTTGGAACCTTCAGCAAGGGATTCAACCTTACTGAAACTCATTTACCTAGTTCATATAATATAGAGAGCACCTTCTCTCTGTAAGACTCTTGTGAAAAGATAGAAGTCTCTGACTTATTACACTTATTCAAAAGGAAGAATTTATTCTATTCTCCCTTCTCTTTTTATATTGAAGTCTTGAAGACAATATTTTTAAAGCCATTTGTATAGTTGCTGATTTGTGCTATGTACTTTGCTTTAAAAACAGTTATTGACTAAGTATGTTCTGTGCTGATCAACTTGTATCTTCTATTTACTGGGTGCTGAAGGGGGCAGTAATAGACATTACTGATTAATAGAGCCTGTGATAGATGGTATACATTTAAACTTCTAAGATGACAGTAATTGCTTGCACAAAACAGTGCAAAATGTTTTATGACCATGCATACAAATCCAGATGGACTATAGAACTTAGTTTTTAAATGTGTGTGTATAATATACACTCGTATTAACCATGCAGCACACACATATGTCTGTGGTCTTCATCTATATCAGTGAAGACCCATGCATCCTTCATTTCCTTAACAAAGCTTCATTTCCTTTTATACAACATGGAACTCAAAATATTCCATCTTCCAAGTGATGCCGATTCTTTGAGAGAGAGAATCATGTCTAAACCAAGAAATAGAATCTAGGTCTTAGTAATAATAATATTAATAATAAAACACCCAGTGAAGTGAGTGAGAAATAAAAATCTAGGGAGACCTTTAGCATAATTTGTGCTAATGACGTAGCTTGCAAAGCTAGCTGAATTAGGCATTTAATCTGCGTGTTCTCATTTGGAAATGTTTCTATTGACATTGCTCCCTTAGTTAACACCCATTTTTTCTCAATGCTTACAATTTATCAACTACAGCAGCAGGAAAGAGAGCCATAGGCATGTGGCCATCAAAAATGCCTTCTCACTGTGATTCATTGTTAAGGAATCTATGAAATTATATGATGCCATCCAGTAATTGCTATGGTTTGAATGTTTGTGTCTTTCCAAAATTCATATGATCAAATTCTAATGCCCACTCTGATTGTATTGGGAGGGAGATCTTTGGAAGGTGTTAGGTCATAAAAGTGGAGCCCTCTTGATAGGATTTGGTGCCCTTATAAAAGAATCTCTGCAGATCTCTGGTACCCTTTCTACCATGTGAAGACACAGCAAGAAGACGACCACTTATTTATGAACCAGGAGGGAGATCCTCACCAGACACACACCAGGCCATGCAGGCATGCTGGCTTCAGACTTTCAGCCTCCAGAATTGGGAGCAATAAACTTCTGTCATTTAGAAGCCTAGTTTGTAGTATTTTGTCATAGCAACCCAAACAGACTGACACATAATAGTCATAATCATTAGTATTGTGCTTTTCAAACTTGACCTCCAGCTCTTCTCCTCCTCCTCCTCCTCCTCCTCCTCCTCCTCCTCCTCCTCCTCCTTCTTCTTCTTCTTCTTCTTCTTCCTCTTCTTCCTCTTTTTCCTCTTCTTCCTCTTCTTCTTCCTCTTCTCCTTCCTCTTCTCCTTCCTCTTCTCCTTCCTCTTCTCCTCCTTCTCCTCCTCCTCCTCCTCCTCCTCCTCCTCCTCCTCTTCTTCTCCTTCTTCTCCTTCTTCTCCTTCTTCTTCCACTGTCTTGAGTTCCAAAGTAGCAGAACTCAAAACAAAGATTCATATAAAATTGATTTACTGAGAGAATGCATATTGGAAGGGACCTGTTTGGTCTCTCATATTTCTGTTTGTTTCATCATCACAGGCACTCTGCTTGGCTTTGTTCTGAACTACCTTTTCAAGGTTACTTATGTAACAAACAGCATTAGAAGCTAGAGGCCTCCTTCCACAACAAAAGATCAGTTTGTTTATTGTATATCATAATAAAGATAACATTTGCTCCGAGGACAAAGGTCAGATAACGTTTACTTATTTGGCAGCTTAAAAGATTGAAGTTCCTTAAGCTCAAGGTTTCTCTCCTGTGATGCACCTTACTGCATGAGCAAGTGTCACCAGCTTTCTAAGCATCACCCTGTGGGAGTTAGGGTGTAGGGAACCAATGTTAAAATGGAGATGCTCTGGCTCCTGCCATTGCTATGTGTCATAAGCTGTCCTTTGTCTCTTACACAGAGGTCTCTTATCTTCCAGTGTCCATGAACACTGGACAGGCAGGAGGCCTGGGTAGCTAGCAAGCAGGGTAAAATCTCAGACCCCTCACAGTTCTTGACGGTTTTAGCAATAAAGATGGGATCCTGACAGGGACGTGATTTCTGAAAGAGGAAGAACAAGAGCATTTCTTGAGTCAATTAACAACATTTGCAGGAAGTCCAAGGGAACCCGGAGTGAATATTTTAGCTCAATTGCATGCTCAACCAGGCAATAAGTCGTCTTCAATTTTATTGCCTATCAGTGAGCATGAATTGGGAAGGTGGCTGCAGGTCAACCATTGGGAAGTAGTTTCAACACAGCTGTCAGATGGTTACAAAGTCTCCTCCCAGTGGAGGGGGTGGAGGGGCTTCTTCACCAATCTGAAGAATAGTCTCACATCCCATTGTAACAACCAGGATAAAGGTGGGAGGCAGAAGTTTCTACACCCTGCAGACAATAGTTACAAAGACACACTGAGTGTGAAAGGAGAAAATTTTACAACCACTAAAAGCAGAAACCAAGTGAGTTGTTACCACTTGGGCTGCTTAACTTGCAACATAAGAACAGGGCAGGTGAGGTCCAATGGGACCAGCTGGGCCATCTTGTGGCACAGCCCTTTCTGCTCTTCATGCCAACATTAGAGCTCTTCAGAGATGAGAGGTAAGAAGTCATAGAGCCCTTTGCAGTGGGTCTTGGCTCTGATAAGGGGACACTGACCCTCCTGGGGAGATTTCTCTGATTAAAAAAAAAAAACTCTCACAGAAAACTGTAGGTTGATGCGGCATCCTCTAGTAATTGAGCTCTTACTGCTCAGGAACAGGTTAGGCTGCAGATAAATGTAAATCTCTGGCGTATGAGAACCTGACATGAAGAATTCTGGATAAATTTTGCGATCAGCCCTCATTCCAGGAAAACTTCCTTAGCCTTACATTAAAAGCAGGTGAAAAAGTAAGAGATGTTACAGGGGCAACAAGCAGTAAATGCCTTGAATTAAAGTTGAGTCCTTTAAAAAGTTGCCACCACACGAGTCAAACCAAGTCAGCAAACAGGGTGTGACTTCTGCAGCCTCAGCTGGGACAAACATGGAGGAGGCTGTTAAACCGAGGGGCCCTCGTGGCCCAAGCAGATGGCATTGGTAGTGATCAACTTGCTGACTGGTATAAGGCTTTACGTGGGTGAAACCCACTGGGGATTCATCTAGTTGAGACCTGTTCATCCCCTTTCCTGGCTGAAACCAAAAGTGAACCCATCTTGCTTCCTGGTGCAGAGAAGCTCACTCCTTTCACACACTGAGTCTGTCCTTCCCTATGTTCCTACCTCAGCTGCTCTAAGTATGTCTTAAGGTGATCAAAGGCTGCATGCACATGTGTGAGTACATAGGGAATGTCAGGGATGGGGAGGTTTGAAAGTTATATGGCTTTGGAGGATGTAAGCCCTTGAGTCACCATCTTACCCAATCTCTTGATGAGGGGGACTCCTAGATTCAGCTAAGGAATGGGGTTTGATCAGAGTTCACAATGAGGAGTCCTCTGGGTTGATTCACTGCATTGTCATTATTCAGTGAATGTCTAGTTGTCACTGGTGATTGTCATGCTTGTCCTGTGAATGCTCACACACACCAGAGCAGATTCTCTTGATTGAGAAGAGCTGCATACAGAGATGCTCTAGTACCTTTGGGATTTCACAGCTTTAGTGACTCCTCTGAGCTGCAAATCTTTGCAACTCGTGGTTTTTTGATGACTTGAATCCCTGGCAAAGGAAGGTAGTCTCTACTTGGAGATGCCCAGTAGGATTTTGGACTTGGTACCTCTCTGATATGACTGCTAGGGGCACCCGTCTTGAATAGCCATCAGCTTGCCATTGGGACCTCGTCAAAGCTGCGTGCCTAACCCATGGAGGTCTTGTGATTCTCAGCCTGATGTTCTTATTTTGGAGCTCGATGACTGGCTGGGTGGGAAGGGTTCAACGTGTCTTACTTTCAAATGAAAATGAAGAGGGAAGCCAGCTTGACACCAGGCAGTCCCTTCAAAGTAAGCAGCTGGCTCAATTATTCTAACGGAACTAGGCACCCTAAGTGCTACAAGCCTGCCTGGAGGCCATCTTGAAGACACTGTCAACAACAATCTAAACACCACTTCTTACCCAGGGGTGCCATCTATGCCCTCAGGACCATACTTGCATGGAAGGCAAACATGAACTTCCCTCCCTCCGGAAAAACATGGTATTTAAGGGCTCTAAGTGTTGAAGGAAACATCACACATTGTTCATACAGCCCTCAGAAAACTAAAAGAATCTTTCTAAAGTAAGACTACCCTTTGCTCCGGTGGGGGGGTGGGAGGGGAGGGCTGTTCAGAGGGAAGACTGAGTCATTATTGACGTGCACCTGAGGGAGTTATCACTGCAGTAAGAGCCATTCTCTTGGAAAAGGCAGCAGAGGGACACCTGGGGGGCTGGTCAGTTAAACATCTGACTCTTGATTTCGGCTCAGGCCATGCGCAATCTCAGGATTCACGAGATCGAACTCTGCCTCAAGCTCTGCACTGACAGCCCAGAGCCTGCTTGGGATTCTCTCTCCTTCTCTCTTTCTGTCCGTCCCCTGCTCCTGATCTTGCATGCATTCTCTCTCTCTCTCTCTCTCTCTCTCTCTCAAAATTGAATAAATAAACTTAAAAAAAAAAGATGTAATAGAATTTCCCTAGACTTCTTCCTGTAGGCCAAGTTAGAGTCCGTGCACCTTCTAATGTATGCTGAGTATCCGAATTAATGCCTCAGGCAAAATGGAGGGGTCACTATGGAAATGAAGGAGCTAGATCCTGATGTTCTAAGGGGGATGCCCATAGTTCATGAGATTTATTCAGCTGATTGAGTCTGAAACTTGGGGTGAAGTTGAGATTGATATTGCAGTTGGGCCTTATCCTAGAATACTATTAACCTTATCCCATACAAAGCAAATTGAAAGTGTGGTCTCCACCTCTGTAAATCAGGCTAATCAAAGTCATTGACAGAGTAGCATAATCAAAGGTAACTGTTTTCAGGGGCGCCTGGGTGGCTTAGTCGGTTAAGCGTCCGACTTTCGCTTCGGTCATGATCTCGCGGTTCGTGGGTTTGGGCCCCGCATCAGGCTCTGTGCTGACTGCCAGCTCAGAGCCTGGAGCCTGTTTCAGTCTGTGACTCCCTCTCTCTCTGACCCTCCTCTGCTCACGCTGTCTCTCTCTCTCTCCTAGAAATAAATAAAACATTAAAAAAAAAGGTTTTAAAATTAAAAAAAAAAAAAAAAAGGTAACTGTTTTCAGACACCAAGAAGGTATAGAAATGAGGGTAGAGTATTGCCGAGTGACAGTCTCATCAGGTCTCCCGGGTTTCTGTATGTTTTGTGATCAGAGGAATTGGACAACCTTTTCTAGGATGTCTGCGAGGTGATCAGCTTAAAGATAATAAAGCCTGAGCACAAAGGACGGGTTTGCTCACTTCCTGTTCTAAAAGGTTCAAGATCCTTAAACTCTGGGAGTTTCTCCCTCGATGAGACTCCCATGTCAAGTTGTCACCTGGTCCTCTGGGAAGAGAGACTAGGGAGCCAATGCCACAGACATGACTCTGGCAGCTGCCTTGCTATGTGGGAGAAACTGCCCCTTGTCTCTGACATTGGCACGCTGTCTTCTTCCAGGATCCACGAGACTGTCGCAGGCTAGTATTAACTCTGCCACATCTCCAGCCCTCTCTGGTTCTTAACGGTGCCTTCTGGAGAAGTCTGCCGGGGAGGGAGGGCAGCAGGGGTGGGGGGAGGGGGGAACAGGCTGGCTAAGCAATGCAGTGACTTCAAATGAAGTCAGTGCTTACCAGCATCCAATGGGGGAACACTGAAGCTTAAGTTAAACCTCAAGTCTATCTCACTAGAGATGGGAGAGGGTGTTTTGTACCCCCTCAACCCCAGTCTGTCACTGGCTCTGGGCACCTTGGGGTAATAGAGCGGGAGGGCATCTCACCCAGGCACCTCCGGACAAGGAAGCTCTGAACACACCAGAACAATCCTCCAGGGACGGCTGAAGTCCCGATCAGCAGCCGCACCCGCTGCAGCCTGCATGTGCTATACCCACGTCCACTACGCTTCCGGTACGGACAGTAGTGTTCTCTGGAGGGTCAAGCCAAAGCTGCACCATGAAAGGAAGCAACTCTGAATTAGCCTGATGGCCTGAGACAAGACCGAGTGAAGGGAGAAGCGGTGCTGGCCCCCGAAGCTGGCCAGAAGCCTGCACAGGGACAGTCGTGGCGGCCAAAGGGGAAACCCAAACAAATCTGAGGATTTGTCTCCTGGCCTGTACTTTGCTGTCTTCCTTTTTTCCCCTTTAGAACTTAGTCCTTGCAAACCGCCAAGGGGAAAATGCGACCTTTCTAAACCTTTGGATAAAGGCCAAGAAATAAATTTAAATTTTTTTTTGAAGTTTGTATTTATTTATTTTGAGAGAGAGACAGAGTGTGTGTGGCAAGAGATTCCAAGCAGGCTGTGTGTTGTCAGCATGGAGCCTAAAGCAGGGCTTGATCTCACGAACCATGAGACCATCGCCTGAGCTGAAATCAAGAGTCAGAAGCATAACCAGCTGACCCACCCAGGTGTCCCCAACCAAACCAAACCAAAACAAAACAAAACTTTTAACTACATCAAATACTAATGAATTACTGGTGTGAACTGGAATATCACTTCTGTGGTGCTGTTTTGTTGTGCTAGATAGACGTTTCAAAAGGAAAAAGAAAAGAGAAATGAAAGAAAGGAACACATGGATGTTCAGAGAAACAGCGTTTTTATTTTTCTAGCTTCAAAGCTATTCTGGGCTACCACTCCCCTAAATTAATAAATCATCCTCTTAAAATAAAAATAGCATCACTGGATCACAGCAGCCCCACACACCCAGTACGACATAGCTTTGGTCCAAATAACATTTGTCAGGCAGGAGGCTGCTCTTAGATTACACTGGTACCTCAGAATTCATCTGTAGCAATTCCATGAGAGAAAAAAAGAAAATGCCCATTGTAAATGGCTCCCTGCAGGTGCATTCATGGTTGAACAGCTCGATAATGACGAGAGCAACTCTGGACGTCTGGATCTGTTTTGATGCAGATTTATAATCTTTGGCCACATTGGTTGAGCAAAACACAGCCTAGAAAAGACTGGTTACTGTGGTAGAGATGAAAAAGAGTGTCAGCAGTGAGGGGGACATCGCAGAAACTCTCCTTTTGCCTTGTCAATCGTCAATCAGATTGGATTGTGTTGTTTCCTAGCCTCTGAGAGCGATCTGGGTTTTCAGTCTTTGCTCTTCGGTTTTTCTCAATATCAGAAATTAGGTAAACAGATAGATCCTGATCAACAATTTCATCTGAGTAAGGTCCACACACGCTGAATACTCTGTGACCAAGATAGTGTGATAATTGGCCTCAGGAATAAAAACATGATTTTGTAAGACAAATAATTATAGAAAAGCAAGCCAGGTAATACTATATAAACTCTTTAGCAAGTATTTGGCCAGTTCTTTGCTTTGAAATATTACATAAAGATAGACAAGTGCCTATATTTTTAGTTTTACAAATAGGCGTAAGTTAAAAATTCATGAAAACCCACTGAGGTCATGAGAGAGACAGTTTCTCTGGGGGCAGCGCCCCCAGAAAACCGGTCCTCTGCTCTCCTTCCGGTCAGTCACTCCCAGCCCCATGCCCGTGTGTAATCACCCTCCTGAAGTTTGTAATGGTAATGTCCTTACCTTCCTTGAATGTGCAATTAAGGCATTCATGAAACAGTGGTTTGATCTTGCATGTCTCCAAACCTCGCATCCGCAAAATCATACTGCATGCGTCCTTCTGTGTCTTATTTCCTTAGCTTAGCATCATGCTTGCAGAATTCAGCCTATGTTTGTAGGGTAGTTCACTCAATATACTGCTGCAATTATTTTTGGCCACACCATGATTTATATATGCACATGGGCATAGACATGTGGGTGGTTTTCAGTCTGGTAACAATGCCATGGTATTCTAGCACGTATTTACACGTCATTCTTCAGGTATACTCCTTAGAACGAATGCCAGATCGTAGCATGATTCTTCTAGTTTATTGGTTAACACCAATATGTTTTCCAACATAATTTCTCCACTTGACATTCCCACCAGCACCGAATGAGAATTGTTGCTGTTCTCCATCCTCACCAATACTGAGTTATGTCAATCTTTTTAAGATATTTAATTTCAAAGAGCATATGTATGCACACACGTACAAATCATAAGTATACACCTCATGAATTACCGAAAGTAAACACAATGAGGAAACTAGCACATATGTCAAGAAATAAGATATTACCAGCACCCCAGAAACCTCCGCCCTGCTCCCCTTCCCAAATACCAGCCCCTCCTTCCCTTCTTCCTAATGGTAATTTTCTGAACTTCTGACACTACAGATTTGACTGATTGATTCTTGACCTTCATGTAAATGGAGTCCTGTAGTATGTATATGCTGTTTCTGTCATTCTTCACTCAACAGTGCATATATGAGATTCTTCCATATATGGGACACACCACATTCATTTGGTCTATTACTCTATAGTATTCTATTATTTGAATAAATCACAATTTATTTATTCAATCTGCTTTTTTTTTTGCCTTACTTCCTTTTTTACTTTTTATTTTATTAAAAAAATTTTTGAGCGTAGTTGACACACAATGTTATATTAGTTTCAGGTGTACAACATAGTGATTCAACTTCTCTATATGTTATGCTAATGGATAAGAAAGATATGATGTGGAATATCAAATAGTGGAATATTACAGAGTATTACATAGCCATAGAAAAGGATGAAACTGCCATTTGCGACAACATGGATGGACCTACAGGATATTATGCTAGGTGAAATAAATCAGACGAAAAAGACAAATACCATATGATTGTACTCATATGTGGTATCCAATCTCTTCTGATAGATATTTGGATTATTTTTTACCATTGTTTATCACACAACATGTTGCTATAAACATTTCTGTACACATCTTTGGGTACATATTTGCATCTGTTTCTACTGGGCATATTCACACTTACTGGGTAGAAATGCTGGGCAATAAGATATGCATATAATTAATCTCAATGATTAATTTCATAGACAGTTTCAGAGTAGGTGTACCAGCTTGCATTTTTATCAGCAGAGTTTTAGGGTTACTGTTGTTCAACAGTTCATGTCTTATAGTCAGTTTTTTAATTACAAAAAGTCTGATAGACTGGTTGCTTTTAATTTTCATTTCTCTGGTTGCTACTTAGGTTTTAAATCTTTTGATACATTTATTAGCTATTCAAATCTTTCTTTTATGAAAGGTCTGTTCAGTTTTCCTACCCATTTTTCTCTTGGGTTGTCTGTCTCTCAAAGATTTTTAGAAGTTTATATGTATTCAGAATATGATCCTCTCTTATATATGGCTAACTTCATTTTGCTGATATTCTATTTAGGATTGTTTCATCTATGTTAATAAAGCTAGCCTATAATTTTTCTTTCTTTTATAGTCTTTTCCAAGTTTTAGTATCAAAATTATTCTGGTCTCATAAAATAAGGTGGGGTGTGTTTCTTCTTTTTTCTACTTTCTGGAAAACTTTGTATGAAATTAATGACCATTCTTCTTTATATGTTAGAAAAAATTCACACATGATGACAAATGTGCCTATAGTGGTTTTTTGTAGCAGGTTATAAATTTTGGGTTCAGCTTCTTTTTTTATTTTTATTTTTTATTTTATTTTAGAGAGAGAGTATGTGAGCAGAGTAGAGGGGCAGAGGGAGAGAAAGAGTCTAAGGTAGGCTCTACACTCAGCGAGGCAGGACTTGATCCCATGAACCAGGGTTCATGACCTGAACAGAAATCAAGAATGGATGCTCAGCCAACTGAGCCACCCAGGCACCCCTGGATTCAACTTCTTTAACAGGTTCAGGACTATACAGATTTTCTATTCATTCTTGTGTTCACTTTAATAAGCTGTATTTTCTAGGAAATTCCAATTTTATCTAAATTTCATATTTTTGAGAGATATTTGTTTATAATAAGCTGTTTAAAATTTTCGATGTTTGAAAAAGTCTGAAAAGATACTTTTTGTATTCCTGATATTAGTTTTTTGTGCTTCTTTTTTTGGTGTTCATTAGAATTGTTACATCTTCCTGGTGAGTTGATCATCATAAACTACCTTTCTTTTTATACAGAATGATTTCCCCATAAAGACCACTTTGACAGTAATACACTTGCTTTTTTTCAATTACTGTTTACATGGGATATCTTCTTTTCATACTTTTACCATCAAACTTTATCCTTATATTTTAAACATCAAATTGTGAGCAGGAAATAATTGGATTTTGTTCTTTAACCCACATGGCAAACTTTGTCTTCTAGTAGAAGTCTTTATCAGTTTAAATTTAAAGTAATTATTGATATTTGGAGGATTAAACATAGCCTGTTACAATCACTGAACTTACTGTCCTTACTATGCTCTCTACATTCGCAGTTGATAATGCTCTCCATAACCTATTTTGATTTGATCTGTTGGCTATAGGACAATAATCATTAGAAAGAAATAAAGAGTTGAAATTGAAGCCTCAGACAAGCCAAAGATGGTATGGTCTGGGCCAATTATGTTTCAGAGTACTGAAATTACTTTGAAAAAGATACATGAACCATTGTTGATGTTTCTGAAAACCTACGAAGAAAAGAAGATGTGCTAAAAGTCATCAAAAAGGAGAGTAGATTATTTTGCTCTTGAGAGCAATCTTAAGGAAAATTCTAAAATTAATGTCTTAGAAAGAATGATTTGTGAGGCTATCTTTAGAAGAAGGGATGGTGATTGCCAAACTGCAGCGTGTTAATTTAAAATTCATAGACTACTGTGTACATTTTCTTTTTATGAAAGGATTAGTAGACCATTGGAACAGACAGTGATACATAGGATGGCTCTGGGACTCAACAAGCCATTTGACATAATACACAGTGGACATGCTGGGGAAATTTGGATTGGATAAGATTACAACTGAGTGCCTTCAAAACTAATGAATCAACAGTTGCTAAAAGTACTGATTGATTTTCTTGGCCTCATCTGGTTCACAATTTTAAGAAATAGGATGCTTATAAAATTGGTGGGTGATATAAAGCTGTGAGAGGGGAAATGTGCATTGAATGACAGACTATGGTTCAGAAGGATCCCTTACACTACCTTTCCATGTGCAGGAGGGACAAATATAAGGACAAGAACTTTAATCCAAAGATGACACTGTTGAGACCAGGCTTACCAGTGGTGTGTGTCAAAAGGGTTTAATATCCTTTAGATCTAAGTTGAGAGTAAGTTCAATATTAGGCAGCCCAGCAATGAAGCCTCCAGAAAGTCTATTTGACTAGTATCATAAAAGTATTACATATCAAAGGGAGAATGGCACCGGTCACATATACTTGGAATATCAAACTTCTCTTCCCCACCCCAGTAATTTCATCACACCCACTGAAATGTTGTATCTCATCAGAAATTCTAGAAACCAGATTCTTCACAAAGCAATGGAAAGCTCCAAACGTGACAGAAATTCCAGAGTGAAGGAATGTAACTTGGCAATTTCCTTGATGAGTGATGATGGTTTAGGTATCTGTAATACTATCATCAAAGGCCAGCTGTTAGTGTGCTAGGGCAAGATCCAATTTTACAAAGGCCTCCCAACTCCCCCCAGTGAAAATCCATAGAACGTTGCTTACCCAACTGCGAACAGGGGAAAGGGTAGGTACTATGTAAGTGCTTCATGGACAGTGCACTTGAACTCTGTATGACTTCCTTTTCCATTACCACCATTGGCACATATGCAAAAGGCAAGAGTACAGTTATATGTTTAATCCTTTGCAGTGTTTTTCTCTGTTGTCTTCCCCTCTTTCAGAGAAGTTTTCCTCAAAAGGAGAACCACAGACCATTGTTCCTCAAGAGTGATGACAGTAGTGATTGTGGTCAGAGAAGTGGGCACACTTAGTTAACAATATATGTTTTTATTTCTCTTAAACTGAAGATTTATTTGTTATCAAGTAACAAAAGAACACAATTTTTAAAGTTTTTAAAAATGTTTATTTTTGAGAGTGAGCGAGACAGACAGAGCATGAGTGAGGGAGGGGCAGAGAGAGAAGGAGACATAGAATCTGAAGTAGGCTCTGTGCTATTAGCACAGATCTCTAACCCACAAACCTTGAAATCATGACCGAAGCAGAAGTCAGATGCTTAACTGACTGAGTCACCCATGGGTCTTAAGAACACAATTTTTATAAAGCAGATGCTTCCACAAATTTGAATAAAAATAGTGATACCTCATTCCATCCTTCCCCTCTTTATATGAAACTCAACTTTTATTATTTTTTTCAACCTCTCTGGAAGCTTTTAGGAAGTTCTTTTTGTTCCTGACATAGTGTGTTTCTACCCCCAACTAATACACATTCTGCTTTATAATTTTCAAAAATGTTGATGTTATCTCTTGTCTGCTCTTTACTTCTTTTCTATTTCCTGTTTCCTTTGTTCTTGTGATTTCTTTTTTAAAAAATTCTTTTAACTGACATTTTAACAGCAGTTAATGAAGGAGCAGGTATAAGTGTATGTGAGTTTGATCTACTGCAGTTTCCAAATATTTTCTTCACCATAAGAATTCTCTGAATCTAAAAAAAAAAATGCAAAATGCTTTGTGACTATCTGAGAAGGGGATTTACCTTGTCATATTTTTATATTAGTTAGCTTTGTTGTGGTAACAAACAACCCCTCGATTTCAGCAGCCTACAAAAATCTGGTCTGTACATACACGGAACTAGAGGCATGTCATCATGGCTCTAATCCACATGTCTACTTATTCCAGGACTTGGCTGAAAGAATAGACATGGCCTAGAACATGCTATTCTCATAACAGATGTGAGAGCAAGAAAGCTAGCAGAAACTTCCAAGGCATCTTGGAGTTCTGCTTGGACACTCACATTCCATTGGCCAAAGAATGTCACATGCCAAGCCCACAGCCTATGGAGCAAGGGATGTCTATCTCTGTCACAGAAAACACTGCACCACACAGTGATTGGCAGGGTGTATGATTCCCTTGGAAGGAAGAGGAGAGTAGATAATTGAGAGTAAGAATACCATTGAAAATTGAGAATGAGAGTATCTACCAACATATCACAAACTTGTTTGACCATGGAAAGCCCCCCTGCCTTTTTTTTACATCAGTTGCTAACATTTCATAGGATTTATATTGCAAGGAACATGATTTGGGAAGATGTTTTCTATGAGAAAGAAGTTTTCTTGATAAGGAAATAGAGTGATGTCAAGGGAGAAATTTCAGGGTTTGAAAGCCAAGCTTCGTTTTAAATAATAGTTCTGTCATTTGCTTAATTATGTGGCTTTGGGAAAGTTAATCTCTCTGGGGTGCTTTCCTCATTTGTAAAATGGATGTAATAACATGAACTCTTCAGTTTTGACGAGGGGATTAGATACGACATCAGTGTGTCATAGTGTGGCATTGATAAATATTTATTGAATAAATAAATAAATGTATGAATGAATGAGTGATTGAATAAAAGATTTTAAGTGAAGTGGTGTAATGTCTCAGTTCAGTGGAATTCAGGTTGGGTCTCTCATTTTTTTTTTTTTTAAATGTTTATTTAGAGGAGAGAGAGAGACAGCGTGAGCAGGGGAGGGTCAGAGAGAGAGGGAGTCACAGACTGAAACAGGCTCCAGGCTCCGAGCCGGCAGCCAGCACAGAGCCCGACGCGGGGCTCGAACCCACGAACCGCGAGATCATGACCCAAGTGAAAGTCAGACGCCCAACCGACTAAGCCACCCAGGAGCCCCGTTGGGTCTCTCATTTTAAGCTTCTGATGTATTGAATTTTTTGGTAACCTGTTGGTGAATCATAGTAATTATACCATTTTAATGGTGTGAATGGTTTTTAACACGATCTCTTCTCAAAAATCTTTTGCATTGTTCTTACCAAACTTGTATTTTTAGCTTGAGTCTGCAAGCACAGAGTTAGTATAAACTGTTCCCTACATGACCAGAAAGCGCCGGGGGAGGGTAATTTTCTGTGTTCTTGTGTTACAAAGTTGGCACATGTTCTCAGCTATATGCTATGGACATTTAGAAGCTTTTTCTTGCATTTTGAGCCATGTTGTGAAATACTTTTGTTAGGTTTGTTTCATTTTATTGGATACTTGTAAATAATACATTTCCTCTACCAAGAGATAGCTTTGGAGAAACTCACTATGAACTCCAAATATAAAGATACCTCCCATAACATATCATCTAAAAAGTGCTTTTACCTCAATAAAAAAAAATGAATGAGAAGGATAATTGTGTAAGTAATTACGAGTCAGAATGAAATAAGAACTAGAACAAAGCCAAAACCAAAAAGAGTCATCACAATATCAGTCTGGAAACAAATCATTGGGCTGCACAATGTGACTGGAATTGCCTCACAAAATTGTCAATTCCTTTTATCAGATGTTTGACTCTGAATCATTATCAATTATGTTGTGGAGGGATGTTCTTTTAATTATTCCAGAAGCCTTTCCAATGTTCCAAACATCATCAATGTTCTAGATGATGGACAAATGGTGAGACTATGTTTGGCGGGAAACATCTGCACTTTGTGATTTATCACCAGCACAGAGCATCTGGCTGAGAACCTTCGAATGTGTTTTCTTCCAGACAGAATGCCAGCCATTGCTCTGCATGGCTTATGGGAAGCTGACTGACTAACCCCGTGTTCATCTACATGCCCCAGATAGTCATTTACAGTACTTGGTCTTTTGGGGGCCTCTGGAAGAGATCACATTAATAGTAAATTACTAGTACTAGTAGGTTTTTAAAAAACTTACTTTGAGTTAAGATTTCCTTTGGGGTGGGGGGCAGGATAGTCAAAGAGACAATAAATGTTTATGTAAAAACTCTTTTGTTGTGGCATAATTATTCTGGCCAAACTCCACAGAAAATCTGGGAGGTGTGCCACCCAAAACTCAACACTAATGCTAAATCACATGTTTGTTTGCATATGCACATAATGAGTCCTTCTACCTTAAATTACTTGAAATAGGAAAAAAATGTGAATGGGGTTGCCTTTATGAAAGAATTTTGAAGTTCTCTTTATCACCTTGTAGGAAAAATTTAGCAGTGAAATGAAAATATCCACAGCATCCTGTACCAAGGGAATCTGTTCTCCCATGGATTTCCTCTGAAAGTTCTGTAATGGAAGAAAATAATGCAAAGTGATCCCTTCATTTAAAAGGTGAAAGAACTGGACTTACAAAAGAGAATAAATGAGGAAGACTTCACTGAATGTAACAACACAGGAAGGTATTTTCAGAGCAAGCTAATATTCCAAAACAGATGTTTCACTGTTTAATTAGGAAGAGACAGACTAATTTTCAAAGCTTTTAAGGTATAGTCAATGGAATTCATTAGAATATTTCTTGGTGTCCATTTGGAAACTCTACCTTCCTGTCATTGGCTGCCTGGCTCGTCCTTCATAGCACCTTCCATTAAATGGAGAAAATAATCTGGGTTTTCATCAAAGAAGGGGCTGGAGGAACTAAGTAGGAAATAATGGTTTGTAGCTTAGCTTTCATCAGAGGACCTCAAATGTTTTTTGTACGTGATCTTTTTTCATCTTTTCCCAAGTTCTTGCCTGGGCTAAGATAATAGGTACTCAATAGCTATGGAACTAGTGGTCTGTTGACCCCAGGTCTACTGACCTGCTTGGCCCCAAGATCTGATGACTAGGAAATAGTTAGCATAGAGTGGAACAAATGTAGAATTATAATGTGATATGTAAGAGTAGAAGTGGCCTTGGTTTTATGATAAACCTGTTTCCATTGCCATACTTGATCTCTCTCTACTTTCATGAAAATGATTTTTGTGAGGGCTAAAAGTTGCAAGTGTACACGATCAGTGTCCATCTCAGGGGATCCTCAATGCCCATTTATCTTTAAGAGAGATTATAATGTGCTTCCTCAAATGCCCGTCTAAATGTCTCAAAGAAAATGACATGAAAATTGCAAACTTCAAATGTCTCTTTTATAAAGGAACTCTTTGAACCAGAGGTGATTTTCCATCAACATTTAGGCTTATGTATAACTTGTTTTTAATTTCTCAAGCTTCACATCTATTTTTTAGACCCAGGTCCAAAACTTTAACAAAGGAACATTCTTGAAGTGTGAGTTGGACTTGTGTTTACTACAGAGTGAAGAACGAGGAGCATATTTTCAGAAGCCCAGAGATACATTTGAGAAACAATATGCAGATGGACAATGGCTGGTCCGTATGTAAAAATAGAACCCTGTCCCACAACCTGCAGCTACCTGCCTAGGAACCCAACCCCTTTCTCTACAATAAACAGCCCAGGAGGCCCACCTGTCATAAATAAGACTTACCAGAAGCCAGATCGCCCCCTCTAGTGACAGCCCAGGAAGTTGAAGAACTTCAGTAATATTTCATCCCAAATGACCAAGATCTAATTAATAATTGATCATTTCTCTCATTTTTGACCCCACTTCCAGCTTAAGACCAACCAGAGAGAGCCAAGTATGAAACCCAAGCAATCACACAGGATGCAACACTTCCAGTTAGGCTGCCTCCAGCTTCCCTTTGCCAACAGCCTCCAATCAGGGCGCTCCTGAACCTTCCCTTTTTCCTCCTGCCTTTGAGTCTCTGCAAAATGCAAGTGATGGAGGCTGACTCCTTTGCTGTAGCAAGCTCTGAATAAATGTCTTCACTTTTCACCTGTAATTGGCCTTTGTTTTCTTGCACATGTTTAACTTCGACGAGAAGTGTGACAACTTGCCCAAGCTCTCTGGGGTTAATGAAGGTGGTGAGAATGAGGAAGTCAAGGGGATACTGAAGTGTTCTATTGCAAAAATTATCAAGGATTTCGAGCTGATAGTGCAGAAATAACACTAATAACGAAAGAACTGGCACTGTCTTTTCAAATGATTTGCTCTTCCCGAGTAAGCTTGATTGAATGGGGTCAGGATGACATACCTTGTCCAGAAGAGACAAAGTTCTTAGAGTCTGAAACAGCAAGACACACCATGGCAGACTGGCAACTGTGGCTTCCTCCGTCCGCGAGGAATGCGCAATTAAGACAAAATCAGTTGCCCAAACAGAAAAGCTGGAATATGAACACAAGAGGTTTAAGTTTTGTGCCGAGGCCTACAATGTCAGCAAATCAGGACCGAGGCAGCCTTGTCTATAATATTTCTCTGTAATTTTATATTGAATCGCCCAAGCAAGGATTAAGGGGCTGAGGTTAAAATAATAAAAAGATGTGATAAATAAAAGCCAAAGGTTGTTGAAAATAATGATTATAGAGGTTTAATAACATAAATCTAGTCCTCTCACCAAGAAGCCTGTTATTAGCTGTTGTATTTTAGGAGCAGAGGTCACAGTGGAAACAGAAAAGGTAGAAAGGCTCTTGTACAAGACCTCAGGGAAGAAAACATGGGAGTGTTTCACTTTGGGTCGAAATGATCCTATTCGCTCCCAGTTAACAATTAGGATGAATGATAATTGGAATTCATTACTGCTTGTCAGTTCTCAGCATCTATTTGTTAAATGACTGAATGGCTGCACAACTAAGTCATGCCTAAACGGATGAGAGAAAACTTTCCCAACTGTACTGGGTGGAAGAGTCATTGTGAGCGCAGTGCCAGCAGCCTGCATTTATATCACTACCTTTTAATCAGAGTGGGCCCAACCCACTATTTTGGAGAGGTGGGCATGTGCTGTTTTGATTTCTGATCTCTACTTTGTAGGTGAAATAAACCCTGATTACAGTGATGGCACCAGGTACCTGTGTGGGGGCTGAAGCACCTGTATGCGGGTTGGGTACCAAATAAATGAAGCACCCCGAGGAGTCCTCTGGAATCATCTGCTACTGCCACCAACATAACTCACCACAGCTTTAGGCAACACCCACTTATCATCTCACAGTTTCTGTAGGGGAAGTCCCAGAACAGTGGGGCTCAGCTGGCTTTCTGCGTAGTGTCAGGATGCCAAAAGTGAGGGGTCTGCAGGATAGCATCTCAGGTCCATGTTTCCCTATTGGCTGTGGGCCTGAGTGTTCCCAGCACATAGGGCTGCCTGTATTCCAAGGCTCAGGGTCCTCTTCCTCCATTTGGAAAGCCAGCAAACACGGGTCAAATCGCTTCCCTGCTTCTGTATCTTTTGCTTTCCTCTTCTTCCGGGGCATCTCTGACTGCCATTTCTGTCACTCCTTCCACTTTTAAGGGACCATGTGATAACACTGGGCTCCCCTGATGACCTAGGATAATCTATTTTAAGAGCTATAATTTTCATCTCATCTGCAAAGTCCCTTTTGCCATGTAGGGTAGTGTATCTGAAGATTCCAGCAATTACGGCCTACACATTTTTGGATGGCCATTATTCTGCCTACCACAGGCTTCCTTGAAACAACCACAACATAGGTATTCTGTACTATGCTGAGGGGCAGCATGCCCTTGGCACTGAAATTCTTCTTTCAGATAAACCGAGATAAAACATGTTCTTGGAGATCTGATTGTTGCCCCTAGAATTACAGAGCCGTTTCGGGGCACCTGGGTGGCTTAGTCGGTTAGGCGTCCGACCGCTTAGGTCATGATCTTGCGGTTCGTGGGTTCGAGCCCCGCGTCGGGCTCTGTGCTGACTGCCAGCTCAGAGCCTGGAGCCTGTTTTAGTCTGTGACTCCCTCTCTGACCCTCCCCTGCTCACGCTGTCTCTCTCTCTCTCTCCTAGAAATAAATAAAACATAAAAAAAAAAAAAAGATAGAATTACAGAGCTGTTTCTCCAATTTCCTATGAAGCTTCCTTTGTTTGTTCTGGTCAGGGAAGACCATCCCGGGTGCTTGACTTCTGTTTATGTTCTTGTAAATGTGTGCAAAAAATCTTTGATTATCCCAAGCCTATGTCTATTTCTAGCAGGCCCAACGGCTTGAATGATATAACATAGAAGGTCCCACTTGAGCTGGGTCTTGAAAAAGAAAATTAGGCAGTGGTGGGAGGAAATAACATTATCAAGGCCCTTTATTTTTCAGAACTGTGCTGGTTGGTTCACATGAGTGACCCCATTTAATCCTCACGACAACTCCTGTGTGTCCATCTGACAAGTGAGAGAACTGAGACCAAGAGAGACCGCATGACGAGTAATAAGTGGTGGCACCAAGACACAAAATTTGACTCTAAAGCAGGTGTTCTGCCCGCTTCAAGTTGGAGGAGGATTGGGGGAAAGAGGAGAAATAATTATTACAGGGAGATAGCACAGTTTTGTACAAAAGCATGTCATTGATCAGATTTGTTTTATTTTTAGCCAAGGAAGGAATGAGAAACAATGAACCCCAGAGAGCTGGGCTTGGCCAACCCCCAAGGGATGGTAACAGGAAAACCAGCAGTAGCTTTAAGTCTCAGTGCACTGTGTGTATGTGTCTAAGAATCATTTTATTATTGTTATTATTTTCAATTTACATCTTAGTTAGTTAACAGGAATAGAATTACTGTGTGTCTAAGGATTTTAAACAAATAGGGGACTCAGACAGTCCAAGGATAAGATTTCTTGCAGAACTTGTAAAGCTCCCAGAACAGCAGCCAGAGCAGAAATTCCAAAGGCCCAGATCACTGCGTGCTTTTCTCTGGTATTTCTACTTTCATTCTCCAGCACAATTTGGAATGTTTGGAGTTTGGGAGGGGATCTCATTCTCCTACTGTCCCTATATCCCTCTAGCCAACAAAAATAAATCTAACATCTCAGAATTTGTTCCAAAAGTAGTAAAACAAAGAAGAGAATCCTTTCTGTTCCCTGCCACTGCTTTTGGCAGAAAAGCAATATATTAGTTAGAATTCTCCAGAAAAAAAAGGAGAGAGAGAGCTAGAGAGAGAGAGATTTTAAGGAATTAGCTCATATGATTATGGAGGCCAGCAAGTTTAAAATCTGCAGGGTGGGCCAACAGGCTAGGGACTCAGGGAAGAATCAATGTCATGGTTAATGTCTAAACTCTTGCTCAGGGTAGGAATGAGAGTAAGCAGTGAAAATAAGTCTTTGTTTTATTATTCAAGCCTTTCAAACTGATTGGTAAAGCTCATCCACATTATGGACAGCAATCTGTTTTTCTCAAGTCTACCAATTTAAATGTAAATCTCATCCAAAAAGACTCTCACAGAAACATACAGGGTACCATTTGCCATGTCCCAGCCAAGTTACAGATAAAATTCACCATGAGAGCAAGTTAGCACCCATTCATGTTTCATCAACTTCAAGGGTCCCACCATATTTATGTTTTGAAATTTTTTTTTTTTTTTTTTTTTTAGTGGACCTTTGGTGAAGTGGGTGGAACTTACAAGATCCAAGTAAATTTCTTGAAATTCCTTGTAAAGGAGAAATATTGTAGCCTCTTTCCTATTGGGCTGATTCAATATGTCAGAGAACTTATTTTTTTTTTATATAGTTTATTTTTGAGACAGAGAGAGACAGAGCATGAGTGGGAAAGGGGCAGAGAGAGAGGGAGACCCAGAATCCAAAACGGGCTCCAGGCTCTGAGCTGTCAGCACAGAGCCCGACCTGGGGCTTGAACTCATGAACCATGAGATTGTGACCTGAGCTGAAGTCGGATGCTTAACCAACTTAGCCACCCAGGCGCCCCAATATGTCAGAGAATTTTATAACCCTAGGGTGCAACTAGGAAGAGCTGTGGGGCCTCTGTGATTCAATATTTATTTAGCCATAGCCAATAAGCCTGCTCCAGAGAATAGAGGATGAGATATAAAAAAGTGGAGGAAACTTATATGTTTTCTGAGGCCAGAGAGGAATGCGGAGGAAAAAAAAAATCTTAAATCACCTGAACACATTTAAACATTTTCCTACACACATTTCTTGTGCACACACATAAAATCATCTGAAAATTTTCAAATATCTCTTTACATAAATATACATATTTATTTATGTGTGTATACATATATGTATTTATATACATCTTATTTGGAAACATTTCTATATTGAAATAAATGTATATTAAATCTATACATTGCAATATCTTCTTATCACATGTTTCACGTAAAACCCAGCCTCCTACTTAATGCTAACAATGCTAGAAGCATTTTCATTGTGGTCAGAGGCAAGATAAGGATGTCTACGCTCCATTGACACCATTATGTAACTTTTTTTTTTTAATATAGTGGGAGTAACAGACAAGTCAGGAGAAAAAAAACTAGAAGATAAAACATTTTAATAAGTGAGTACAAATAATCTTTTAGATGATACAATTGTACTGGAAAGAACTCAAGCACACCAACTAAAATATTATTCATATACAATAAGAGATTTCTGTAAAGTGGTTGGGTTCAATGAGTATATAAAATCAATAGCCTTATTATATATGAGCAAATAGCAACTAGAAAACCTAAAATGGAAGAAAAGAGCCTAGGAATAAACCTAACAAGTGATGAGTTAGACGCATGAGAAAAATATTTTAATAATTCAAAGAAGACTTGAATATGATGTAAGTTATGCTCTGTTCTTAGATAAGAAGACTTATAATATAAAAATGTCAATTCTTTTGAAATTAATCTATAAATTATATTTCATCCTACTAGAAAATACAAATAGAAAAAATTTTAACTTAACTAATTCTAAAGTCCATGTGAAAAAGTAAACATCTAAGCATATCTAGAACAATTATAGAAAATAAAAAATAAGGAAACTAGATGTTAAAGCATTTTAAAGAAAAAATAAAGAATATGGTACACGGAAAAGACTGTTTCAAGGAAAAGAACGCAGACACAGAGAATACAAAAAACACATACATAAATTTATAACCTAAGGAAGAAGACTTTGCATGGAGGTGAGAAAAGATGAATTTTTCGATAAGAGTTTTGATAATTTGATAGAATTCTGTGAAAAATAAGTCACTTTTTTAACTGCAGAATTTCCAGGTAATCCAACAGTAAATGAAAGTACAAATAAATTATAAAAATACTAGAAGAAAACATGGGTGAACTTTTTTTTATACAACCTTAACATTATGTAACATTTCCCAAGCCTAAAAAGATTGACAACATTGACTGTATTGAAAAAGAAAAGACAAAAATTGAAAAAAAATACCTTTAATACGAATGTCTAACAAAGTTTTCATTCCCTTAATATCCAAAGAACTATAAATCAAGAAGGAAAAAGTCAATAATTACATAGAACTCTGTGTGAAAATCTTGACTAGTCCTCAGAAAACTAACAAAACTACAACTCAAAACTCTAAGAAAGGACATTTTTCACTTCTCAAACTAACAAAAGTCAAAATTTGAGGAGCTGCTGTGTATGGAGGGAATGAAAACGGGAAGGAGTGAGTTGCTGCTCTAAGTGTATATTGTTGCGCATTATGGAGGTCATTTGAAGATATCTAATAAAAGGCAAAATGCACATTGCTTTGACTCAGCAGTTCTGCTTCTGAGAAGTTATCCTACACAGTCTCTCACATGTGCCCAAAGACATATGTCGAAGGATATTTATTACAGCACAGCCGGCAAGTGCAAAAATGTTTAAAAACAATATAAATGTACATCAATAAATATTTGTAAGTCAACTACAGCCCACCCACACAATAAAATACTAGCAGATATATATTTAGCATTTATTTATTTGCTTTGAGAGAGAGAGAGCTGAGGATGGACAGAGAGAGAGAGAGAGAGAGAGAGAGAGAGAGATCCCAAGCAGGCTCCACACTGCCTGCATGGAGCTCGACGTGAGGCTCGAACTCATGAACTGAGAGTTTATGACCTGAGCCAAAATCTAGAGTCAGATGTTTAACTGACCGAGCCACCCAGGCAGCCCACTAGTAGGTATTTTTCAAAGTCATTTCTATATGTCCTAACATGGGACCATTTCTAAAATATAATAAATGAAAAAACCAAGACTTGGAAAAGTATGTACAATATGCCACTGTGTGTGTAAATGAAAGCCTGTATGATTGTCTGGTAAGCAGCAGTGCATGTATAGAGAGAGCATCCTCTAAAAGACAATACTCAAAAAATTGGCTGTAGCGATGAGAAACCAAAGACTGTGGGGGGAAATGGCTTTTTACTACAGTATATTATTTTGTACCTTTTAAAGTTATGTACTATGTGTATATATTACCTCTTTTAATGAATACATAAATTCAAAGTTACTGGAAATTTTATGGATGGCTATTTCACAAAATTGAACTGTAAAATAATGCTCTTATAGCAATAGGAGGTACTGATGATAACAATACATATTCTGTTCATAGCATTTCTGGAGAGCTGAAGCCTGGATATAAGAAGTCTTCACGTGTCTATATATGTATGTATATCTGATATAAGAAAACCTGAGGAAAAGGGGGCAAGCAAGAGATTGATACTTTTGGATTAAGAAGTGTGGGAATGATTTATGATGTGTTTATTCAAAATGAATTGAACAAAATTATATGCCAAGCAGCAGAAATGACAGTACAAAGGGGAAAAGAAAACCCTTATTTCCAGTATTCAAGTCACTTAAAACTAACTGGACGAATAGGTCCAATGTAACAAGAAAGAAAAGAAGATTAATAAGTAGCACAGATTAAAACAATTTGGGGTGGCTCAACGAACACTAGAAGATTAAAGAATAAGAGAAGTTTTGCAGAAGTTAAGATCTTGACCTTGGCTTTCAAGACCTTACTAATAACTCCTTTTGAAGAACAAACTCTTCCAGCTCCAAGAGCAGTTCTTGGCTACTTCCCAAAGTTCCCATGACCCTCCAGTGCCCACATAGTTTCGGTAAGCTGGGAATATTCTGTTCTGACCTTGCACACAACATACATGTGCAGCTGTCAAACCGCCAGCCACTGGGCCACTGAGGCCAGTCTGTAGTAGGGAGTATGAGTTCCATAAATAGTGCACAAATGTTTCACGGAACACCTCGTAATAGCTACCAAGAACATTCTTTAGGACTTCAAAGGCTTAGAATGACAATTGACTAAAGGAAATTCTGATCAATAACTAGAGTGCGGAGAAAGTTCCAGACCATTATAGTTTATCTTTATGTATAATCCACCCTTTTTAGGGGGGATTTGTAACTTAGTAGAGCAAAAAGACTCTCTAAAATAATATTTTGAAAAGTACAGCCTTTTGCTACCCCTTATGTCGGTGTACACATCCCACTGACTTGCACATACTCTGTTTAGACCTGACAATTATTAAAACTTTCAACTTTGGTTTAAAGTTTGGTGTGCAAGGAAGTGCCATCAACAGTTCACTTAGAATTTGAGGTTCTGTTCCAAAAATTTGAAAAGATTCAAATATAATCACCGCAGGTGTGTAGATTAGGGGTCAGCAATGTATGTATGGCCTGGGAACCAAATCTAGTCCACTGGTTGATTTTGTAAATAAAACGTTTGGAGCACAGCCGTATCTTTTGCTTACATGTTGCCTATGGTGGCTTTCACAGTGTAAAAGTCAAGCAGAGAGCTTGGTATGGAGACCATAGGACCCACAGCCTAAACTATTTACTCTCTGGTCCTTTAATTTTATTTGCTTATTTATTTATGTTTGAGAGAGAGAGAGTGAGACAGAATGCTAGTGGGGGAGGAACAGAGAGAGAGGGAGACACTGAAGGAGAATCCAAGCTCTGAGCTGACAGCACAGAGCCTCACGTGGAGCTTGAACTCATGAACCGGGAGATCATGACTTGAGCCAAAGTCGGACGCCCAACGACTAAGCCATGCAGGTGTCCATGTCTGGTCCTTTATAAACAAAGTTTGCTGACCCCTGATTGAGATTCATGCAGTTAGAGCCCAAAACACCCAAGAAAACTTTATTCTTAATGATGTGATCACATTAGCAACAATGAAAATTCTCACTTTGATAACTGGTAAGGATTTGAAGCTGGACAGGCTTGGGTTTCAGTCCTACCTATCGTGTTTTTGGATATTTTAGTCAGGTTACTTATTCTCTTGTTGCCCATTTTCTCACCTGTAAAACAGGGTGATAGTAAACAGCATAAGATTATTGTGAGAATTATTAAAAGATGCCATTTATAATACTCACAAGGTAAGGCAAAGAGGCTAACGGATAAGAATCTAATTACTATCTCAAAGAACATAGCTTTTTGTGTGCTTGGTTATTTATTGGGCTTAAGACAACATTGATTTTATTATTGCCTCAAAATTTTGGGGTGAAGGGATTCCAGAAGGGCTCAGCTGAGTGATTCCATTGTCCCTTGTGGTATTGACTATATGGACTGAACCTGGAGGTTCAGATAACTTCACTCCCGTGTGAAGGGTAAATGGACTGACCACAGGATAGCTCAGGGCTCCAGAAAGCATTCCAGAGACAAAGGCAGGAAGTAGGAAGACTTCTTGCGACCTAGCCTAGGAGTCACACAGGGACACTTCGGCCACACTCGAGCAAGTCTCTGAGGCCAGGCTCTCCCCCTCAATGAGAAGAGTCCGGAGGATTTGTGGCCATCATTAATGGACCAAGCCTTATTTTATCTGCATAAAACAATTTCACTAAACCCAACCACCAAAGCAACAAGAATTGGATTCAACCAAAGAACTGGAGAATTTAGGATTGCATAATGCTGGTTTACATTAATTTCCAGCTTGTCTTCAAATTGTTTTGGGAGCAGTTAAACACAACTTGTCTCTTCCAATAACCAAATGGGCTAGACTTCTCAGTACCCCCATGTTCATTTTCTGGGAATTTACCAGATTAGCTGAGTCATCATTCTTATCACACCTATAAAATGAATGAAGGAAAATGCCTTTCTTTTTCCTTTTCCAAGGGAAATAAGTACAGTGTACCTGAAATTATAAAGGATGTTAGCCACATTTGAGAAGTATTCTGATGGAAGTGGTAGCTATCTACCATCTTTTTCCCTTCCTCAAATGTGGAAACATAATTTTTCAAAGCTGTTTTCATTCCAGATGTGTTGGACAGGGAAAAAGCCCCGTGTGATGAGGAATTCAGTCATATGTCATTGAGCAGATCCAAGTAGGTGGTTCTACCAAGAAATGCAGTAAAACTAAATCGGGAAAATCGGAGTGCGATCGGTCCTCATGGACTGAACAGATGTTAGATCTGAAATAGACACAAGGGTCCCAGAGCTTAGCTGAGGCTGAAATTCTGCAGAACAAGTGAATGGTGTCACTTTCTGTGTCTTCTTGCAAATGCTAAAAGCTTCAGAACTGCTTTGGGGGAACGATCTAAAGTTTTATGTCTCAGAAAGAATATTCCAAATAAGAGACATAACCAAAACTTCTTTTGGAAACTCTTTTTTGGGGTAAATTTATAGGAAATTGTCTTTGTAAGATTTATTTTTCTTTTTCAAATAGCACTCTCTCATGTATAAAATAAGTAATTTTTTGATAGTGTTTTAATGTATCTATGTTATTTTCGTGGGCATCGCTGGGTGGTTAGATGAGAGGATGGCCAGTTAGAATCCTTATAGTCAACTAGGCCTAGAAACACCAGTGTTTCACTTGATGAGAAAACCAGGTCATCAATGGATACTTTAAGATTAGCAGCATTTGTTTTCACGTCACAACAATACTTTCTAAAAGAACAGCCAGTAATCAGCAAGTAATACTTTTTTAGTTTAAATAAAGCAAGTTCTTCCTTTTCTTTTCCTGTAAGAGTATGACCTACTTAAGGAAACTCAAGCACATTAATATCACTAAAGTGTTAACAATTAATTATTTAATATTGTTATTTTAAAATTTAACCTGTAAAAATGGTTGAGTTTATCATTTAAGATAAAAGAAATTGGAAACCAAAGTTGGGTTTCAGGATTTGCATTTTTTTTTAACGTCGGCTCTTTAATTTGAAATGTTTTGGTCCTGAGGTTGGTTCTCAGTGGGAACATCTCAATTTGGCACACAACCTATATCCTCACACTGAAGGATGCCATTCCCGAAAGCCTAAGTATCCATCCAGGCACGGGGCTGTGGCTTCTTAGAAAGGGATCATGGAATGCCTGGGTGGCTCAGTAGGTTAAGCGTCTGACTCTTGATTTCATCTCAGGTCATGATCTCACAGTTTGTGGGCTGGAGCCCCGCATCAGACTCTGTGCTGACAGTGCACAGCCTGCTTGGGATCCTCTCTCTCTCCCTCTTTCTCTGCCCCTCTCCTGCTTGTGCTCTTCCTCTCTCAAAAATAAATAAATAAACTTACAAAAGGATCATTGTTGGAGACTCCCCTTCATTGACAATAGTTTATAGTATAGTCATATAGTATCACCATATTTATAGTATATAGCAGTTTACAAAACGCTTTTGCATAAATTGCCTCATTGCTTCCTCACAAGCCTATGAGTTAATTTTCCTCAGCCCATTCTAGAGTTAAAGAAAACGAGGATCTGAAATGATAGAAGGTTTTTTTCCTGTTCTCCCAAATCCCTGAACAGTCCTGATCTGAGCCAGGACCCTCAGTTACGTGCTTCGTATGCCCCCTCTCATCCTTGGCACTGCTTACCAGCATTGTGTGCTCTGGGCACACTGATTCCCTTCCTGCCTCCCGTATAGCACGCTCCCTCTCACCTATACATGCTTGGTGGGTTTGTGTTGCTTGTTCAAATGCTTTTCTGTTCCAAAAATGTTTAGCCCTGCAAGACTTCCCTAAACACGTCAGCTCACATCTCTCTTCTGTTTTTACAATACTCTACACCACATCTATCTGTAATGCATCATGGCATTTATGTGATTTTCCTGTTATTTCTCTAACATTTGCATGCCTAAGGCATCCAAATGGCATATCAACACCTTGAGTACAGGGGCTGTGCCCTTCATTCACTCTCCATCCCCTGAGTGCCGAGCACAATTCTGTGTACAGAGTAGAAGAGTACTTATGATTCATACGAACAATTTGGTAATTTCTGTTGTTCAGCTGGGTGCCCCAGTTTCTTTCCTCCACGTCAAATGTCCTCTCTGTTTCCACCTTTCCAACAACGGTGAAGACCTAGCTCATGTCATCTCCTTTGTGAAGCTGTTCTGAACCATCAGGGAGACTTCAGCCACCATCTTCCAGTATTTGTCATTTGGTATTTACATGTCCGTCTCTCCCACTAACCTGCCAGGAACATACACACATGACCAATACCCACCATGGTTTCGAATACCTCCCATATTTTTCCTTAATTGTGAATACAAGGAATTCTTAAACCCAGTAGACTGTAAATTCCTTTAGAGTAGAGAGTATGTCTTCGGAGATATTCACAGGGTGAATGTAGTCTTTGGAAAAAGATCAGCACTAAAGAACTGAAATCATCTCCGATGAAAAGCATTCATCCCTGAGGATAAATAAACTAACTCCACAAAGCCTTTTTGAAAATCACCCAAACATTTTTCAGAGGAAGTTGGTATGTTTATCTGAAATTTTTTGTCATAAACAAATCATTATATTCACGACACACTTGGCACAATCCTATTGGAAGAATATTGATGGTGAGCCAGGATAACTGTCATGTGAATCATTTTTTACAATGAAAATGTCTGATGCAAATATTTCTCATAACTCTCAGATGAGCATATTTATGAGCTCCATAAAGATATCATCTAGTTTCTAGAATATATGGATTTTGGTTTTCCATGGCATATTTTACATTCAAGGATAATGAAAAGTAATGAACTGAATATAGACTATTATATCAAAGTGAACAGGATGGTCATTATTCATTCCAAATATTAGAATCTATTTTCATTCGATCTTAGTGAATTTAGCCTAGATATATAATAATATCTTAGTAAATTTTGCGGTATGAAAATGCATTTGGATTTCTTGATCTTGAATGGCAACATCACATACACAAAACCAGCCTTTATAACTGAAATGGATATAGGAGCCAGAGCTCATACTTATAGAATAAGGATCACCTGGGAAACTTGTTAAATATACGAGTAGTCTGGCCTCAGTTGCAGAGATCTGAATCAACCTCTGTAATTTTAATAGTAGCAAAAAGGATTCACACCAAAATTTGGGAGCCGATTGACTAGGGGGATAAGCTCAAGTGGTCCTACAGGGTTGCAAGAGCTGATTGTACCCATTCCTCTGCCCTATCCTGCATTCAGTGATGATCCGTCACAAACTAAGTCAGCCATGGTGGCAGTATTTACACCACAGAAAGTGGCAGCTAGTAGGCTACTAAACATTTACTACCAGATAAGAAATTAGAGCCTTGGTCTCTGTAAGAGAATTTTTTGGACAAAGTTTGGTTCTGTTGAAATTCTCTGATAAACATTCTGTTATAGGTATAGCAAGGAACTCAAAGTTCCCAAGTTGTCAAATTCAGTACTTTTTGTTAAACAAGTGAAACTAACAAGTAAGTGAATTAGTAGTCATTTATAAAGCAAGGGAAACTAAAATTTCTTGTGTTGATGAATTTTTTAAGGATTTATGGCAAAAGGTTGTGCTGCAGATAAGGTGACCCAGGGAAAGATGTAGGAGGGGGTACCTATAGATCTGCTTGGCCAACTTTCTCATATCTAATCAAGTCCAACTGTCCTGTGTCTTCCAACTGCAGCCAACTTTAGCTCAAATATGGGGACCTGATAGGAGATTTTCAATAGCACACACTCTGCCCTCCATCCTCCTCCATCCTGGACAGGTATAGGCATTTATGCTCACCTAAAAACAAACCAGAACTAGATGATACTTATTTAATACTTTATAAATACCGCAGGAAACACAGAGATTAGGCTGTGGGATTTGGATTCTTTCTGCTCTCCAGCATTACATGTGACTGTGTCAGCGACAAGTCCCAACAACGACCCAGAGATATATTTATGCTCTGAAGGCCTGTGTGCACTGTCTCAGGGTGGGAACACTACACTTTTGAAAGAGAAACTGTTCTTATAGGTGCGATCACTGATGGAAATTGAGTGATAAAAGCCTTCCATAAAAAATAACTATGGCAGAGGCATCTGGGTAGCTCAGTTGGTTAAGCGTCCGACTCTTGATTTCAGCTCAGGCCTTAATCTCAGGGTTGGGTTCAAACCTCACGTTGGGCATGGAGCTTATTTAACAAAAAAGAAAGAAAAAAGAAAAATAACAGAGTGGACCAGTTCTTGATTCACAAGGAATTACAAAGGATCAGTCCTTCGAAAGAGTAATAAATATACAACAAATATTCTTAAGGATAGTCTGTAATATAAACACCATGTGGGATCACATAAATTGATCATCTATGTCAGTTCTCCTCGTACAGTCATGATTTTATAAAATTGTATTTTCTCCAATAAAATACTTCCATTACTGACTAAGTAAATGAGATTAAGGCATATCTCACAAAAATTAAGTAACTTCACACACACACACATACACACACACACACACACACACACACACACACACACACACCTGTAGTCAGATGGTGTGTCTTAATTTGAGATTTGGAGAATATGATCACCATGTTTGTAGAATTCATGATAGATGCCTTATATGTCCTAAAGCAGACTCTTGCTTTATTTTATCTTATTTATTTTTAATGTTTTTATTTTATTTTTGAGAAAAAGTGAGAGACAGAGCAGACAGAGGGGCAGAGAGAGATGGAGACATAGAATCTGAAGCAGGGTCCGGTCTCTGAGCTGTCAGCACAGAGCCTGATGTGGGACTCGAACCCGCAAACTGTGCAATCATGACCTGAGCCAAAGTCGGACACTTAACCGACTGAGCCACCAGAAGCCCCCAGACTCTGTGTTTTAAAAGTGAGAGCATGCATATGAACACCCCCAGGGTCTTAGTGCACGTGCCAGACTTATTTCTCGGCCCCTGCCTTCCTCTGAATCAAACCCTCTACTTCTCTAAGGCTGAACATCTATTGAATTAGGCAGAGGAGAGCAGCCTCAAATGTCACAAGAAAGGTTAATCGATGCTTGAGGGGCTTATAGGTTGACCCACGGGACTAAGCAAAGAAAGGAAAAGTAAGGGGCGCATACTAAAAGCATGTGGGAGAACTTGAGTATTTTCCTAATTTTGCTTAACTTTCTACTGTTTTTCCACCAATTCTGGTCCCTCCTTAATAAGAGTCATTACATGTAGGAGGGGGTCTCTTAGGTGAGAAGGTCTGAGAATTTAGGAAGAACAAACACATAAGGGCAAAATTATGACACGGCACGGAGACTGAACTCCTAGGCGGTCCTCAACCCTGCAGCGCTTAAATGGCATGGATGCCAAGGAATAGCCCACGTGGAAATTGCTCTCCTACATCTTATTTTCTGTGAGAAATTTTTCATAGTGTTTTCCGGTTTTCCTCCTAAGATGGACAGTGTGTGGTGATATTAGGGCCCAATATTCATGAACCCACTGAGCCCACCCTCATGGAACATTTTGAATTACCGTGTTTTAAAAGAAATAGCATTCCTAACTTAGATACTTAAAAGATATTATTTGGAAAGGGGCTACGCAAAAGATCAAGGAATAAAAAGCAATCTATAATAGCAGTTCCTAAAGTATATTCTATTTTTGGAAAACATGTTTTACACCCTTTCATTTCAAATAATACTGCGCTTGAGCATAATAGATGCTCTGAGATACCCTGCAGTTAAAATAATTATCCTTAGAAATAAAAAATGTTTATTGTGTGAACATACAATTAATGTAAAATTTATCATCTTCACCATTTTTAAGCATATGGCTCAGGAGTATTAAACACATTCACATTGTTTTGAAGCTATCACCACGTCCATCCACACAACTCCTTCCATCTTGTAAAGCTGAAACTCTGTACTCATTAAACACTAACTCCACGTTCTCTCCTCTCCCTGGCAACCACCATTTTACCTTCCTTCTGTCTCTAGGACTTGACTATTCCAAGTACCACATGTAAGTGAAATTGTACAGCATTTGTCCTTTGGTGACTGGATTATTTCTCTTAGCTTAGTGACCTCAAAGGTCTTCTCTGTTGTCATCTGCATGAGAACTTCCCCCCGTTTTATTGCTGACTAATATTCCATGTGTGTATAGACCCCATTTTGCTTAGTGGTCATCAGTTGAAGGACACATTTTAGCTCCTGTGAACATGGGTGTGCAAATATGAGACCTCGCTTTACATTCTTTTGGGTATATACCCAGAAATGGATAGACTTGGTTTTAATTCAACATTCCCCAAACTTGTTAACTGCAGAACCCTTCAATTTATATTTAAATCAAACAGAACCCTGTTGAGAGTGAACCTCTACTAACAGTACAAGAAACTCGTGTTCTACAGTCCTCTAGTTAGAATGTCAGTCAGGTATGTCCCTTTTTTTTTTCCAGAAAAGCAAACAAACAACCTCCTTCCCTATATACAGCTTTATATACAAGGATACTTTACCAGATCAACTCACTTCTGAAGTACTCGGGTCCTGAGCGAGAGCCAGGCCACCGGCCCGGAACTAGACACGTGAGGTCACCTGAACAAAGCACTCTTGTTCAGAAGGGACGCAAGCCAAGCACCCATTGCTGGAACTGGATGGTTCTCAGGCCAGGCTTGGTACTTCTGCTCCAATTCCACATGTCACTCCTTCACAGTTTGTAACTGAAGGCATCGGCTTCCTTTTCTGGGGGGTTTATTATCTCGGCACATGTGCTCTATCTTTATTGCGCCTTTGCTATTGAATTATATTTCATAACTTTTTCTTGCCAAATGATTCCTAAACATAAATTCTCAGCACGTTAACACTTCACCCCAAGTCCTTTGCAGCAATGTGCAGCACACGTGGGCGCCGAGACTCTCGGTAATGAAAGGAAAGCTGCTAGCGTGGACATAATCATATATTTTAAAGGAGCGGACGGACTGTAACCTCAGTTCCGCAGGAGGTGGGGTGTGCTGACCTTCACGGTTTACTCACTGGGCTTTCTAGAGTCAAATGTTATGTACCAGCAAACAGGTCTCCTTCGTTCTCTCTGCGTCCTGAAATTCTCCTTGGTTCCAAGTTTTCTGGCATTTGAGGTGAGCTTGGAAGAAGCTCTTCAATGAGCTTCTTCAATGTCCGCTCCGCAATTACCAAGCCAAGGAAGCATTAGCAAAGGGGAGGAGTAGAGAGGTCTGTGCTGCAGCAGGTGTGTGAAAGGGGAGCACAGACATCACAACGCCGAGAACTGACCCCTCAAGGAAATTTGCATGTGTTGGGGCTGCTCCAAAGGGCTGTCAGGACCTCAGTGAGAAGTGTAAGCTCTTGCCTGCACTGTAGACATGGCAACTCCATAACTGTGCTGGACGCAAGGGTCTCAGGCTGGCTGGAGACGAGGCATGTGGAGAAACTACCCTCCCGAATGCATGGTTCACTTCCTGCAACATGATTCCCGTCCAGAGAGCCAGGGCTCCTACCCCGAGTCCCACCTCCTGGAGTGCCCTGTTCCGGCCAGCCTTCAGCCATGCTTCTCTCTGGGGGACAATTCTGAGCACCTAGCCCGTGCCATCCCCTGCTTCCTCATCCCACCCCGGGTACCAGGATCATCGAGGTCTCCATCCAAGGGCTCAAGCCACTGCCAGTCTGCAAGGAGCTTCTCCGTGGATATAATCTCTGGAGCACCCATTTGTAGACCTGAGAGGTGGCCAAGGAATGGCTATTTGCAGGACAGGAGGCAGGTGGGTTTGGACAAAGCCTAGACATGCCGGTAGGAGTAAATACCTTGCAGTGAGGGACAGAGCTGAAAGTGGGGAGAAAGTGGGAGCGGGCACACGTGTGTACTCTTGCCCCCAATCCCTGCAAACGATGGAGGTGGACCCGCTGAGTCCATCCTACTGGGCATCATAGGACACTGACCAGGAGACATCTCCATACACTAAAAAAAGACCTCTTTGCTTTGCTGGATACAGTAAATAATTATTAGCATAAAAGCTATCAGCCCTTAGTGTGTACTAGACTCTGTGCTAGGAAGTTTACATGCATTATCTCCTTGAATTATGTCAAATATG
The DNA here is from genome assembly GCA_017311185.1 of Proteles cristata cristata. NCBI lineage: Eukaryota > Metazoa > Chordata > Mammalia > Carnivora > Hyaenidae > Proteles > Proteles cristata. The sequence goes on from JAESUZ010002504.1 coordinate 357,908, forward strand.
GAAGAATTAATATCAATCCCATTTTACAGATCAAGAAATAGAGGCCAATAGAGGTTAAGTAATTTGCCCAAGTTAACACAGCTCATAAACGGGAGGCTGAGGTTCAGGCTCTGGAATGAGATTTCTATCCTGGGTGAGGGACAGGAAGCAGAGAAGGCTGAACAGATATGGGCAGAGGTCTGGGTCCTGCGATGGAAGTGATCTGTAGACACCTTACAAGGAGTCAGGGAAGAAGCAGACACACTCGCAGGAAATGAACCAGCTTAGAAGGAGGAGAAGCGAGCCAGAGGCCCAGGACAAAGTACTGCCAAGAGCCGGGGGCCTTGTGGAGACTGGATAAAGATACCAGCCTCTCCTCTGAGCACACCCCATTCTACCCACCAGTGATCTTAAAGCAAATTATTCAGCTAATTACATAGCACATCTCACAACCTGTCGGACCCCCCCAAAAAAAAAAATAGTGAAGGAAGGAAGATTTACATTTTAGGCATAAGGCAATAGTTGGCCCTAAATGTTTGTAGTTCAAAGGAAGAGTTGCCAAAAAAACTAAACAAAACAAAACAAAAACCTAAAATATAACTGGAAAATGTACGAAAGGCCCTTGTCATGGGCACTTTCACACAGTCCCACAGCTTGAGTTTGTTTCTGCCTCTTGTCCAGGGTCTCCTAACCCTGAAAGATGTGTAAGGCTGAATTGCTGCAAGAGGGCTCACGGCCACCAGATCAAGGCAATTAGGGATTAAACGCCTTGGATGTAAACTATTTCATACAGACCTACATTTGTTATTAAGGTCCATTTATTTTTTTTTATTTTTATTTTTTTTTAATGTTTTATTTATTTCTTGGAGAGAGAGAGAGAGAGACAGCATGAGCTGGGGAGGGTCAGAGAGAGACTGAGTCACAGACTCTGAAACAGGCTCCAGGCTCTGAGCTGGCAGTCAGCACAGAGCCCGACGCGGGGCTCGAACCCACAAACTGCGAGATCATGACCTAAGCGAAAGTCGGACGCTTAACCGACTAAGCCACCCAGGCACCCCTATTAAGGTCCATTTAAAGTCAGCTTGTCAAATTTTAGGAGAAATTCGAAGTAATGACAAAAAATGACCACATTAATTTAAATGTATCTTCTACTTCTTTCTTAGTTGTGGAGGAGATTTTTAAGGCGCCTGCATGTAAATGAGTAAAGAATACTCCATCATTTTCCAAATACGTAAGTTTTAGGACAGCGAATGATCAGAGGGCAAGTAGGTAGTGCCGGAGTAACAAAAATGAAGTACGAGGTGCATCATACTCTCTCATTACTTGGCAATTTTGCTCTTGATGCTATCATGTCCCTGTTCATTCTCCACGAATGAGATCACTATCACACACTCCTGCCTTCTTCTCTGACTAGCCAGTCTGAAACTGCCCCTCTTGATAGCTGCTAAAAGCAAAAGTAGCAATCTGTATTCAGAGGAGAAAAATAACTTGTTTTCAGAGTAAGAAATGAATAGAGCCAGAAAGAAGGGGCAGTCATGGAGCCTTCCGGTGGGCCTCCTGGCATCTGACCTCTGACAGAAGATTCTAGATCTGTCTCTCTTTCAGAGCACTGTTCCTCCCTGGAGGCACTTTATATATGGTAGTATTTTGTAAGTCCCCCCAACACTTTACCTGGATTACTACCCTTGATGTACAGTTAAGAAAAAGAAGACCCATTGGTTAATATATTTTTATCTCATGTAAATGTTCCTTTAATTTTAAACTTGCATTTTTGTTTTAATGTTAATACTTTTTCAAACATACCAATGCCTCAAAAGTGGTTTGTTAAGGTGCAAAAATAGGGATGAAAATAGAAACATTAATACTCCAACTCATGTAACATCATGATAAAGGATAGTGAGGAGGTCCCCCAAGTAAATACAGAATTTGACCCTGTCTGTGTTGGGACAGTGAACTTGTAAATGAAGATTTTTCACAAGCATCCAAGGAATGACAAATACTTGAACACTGAATTTTTTGGTTTGTCTTTTTGTTTAACAGGAGTCTTTAGTGTGTTTCCTTTTTTTTTTTTTAATGTTTTTTATTTATTTCTAGGAGAGAGAGAGAGATAGCGTGAGCAGGGGAGGGCTAGAGAGAGAGAGGGAGACACAGACTGAAACAGGCTCCAGGCTCTGAGCTGGCAGTCAGCACAGAGCCCGATGCGGGGCTCGAACCCACGAACCGCGAGATCATGACCCAAGCGAAAGACGGACGCTTAACCGACTAAGCCACCCAGGCGCCCCTAGTGTGTTTCCTTTTAAGAAACCTTGTTATGATATGACATTAACCATTGATGCTTCTGCATCATTTTTCATGTAAAGAAAAATTGCTTTCTTGATAAACCAAATGAGTTTCTCCAGAACTTTCCAGTGCAAAGCTAGCGCTCTTGTTGCTATAAGTAGCACAGTCTAATGGGGAATGGGCTTTGAGGGTAGACGACCTGTCATAAATCCCAGCTCTGTCACTTACCACTTTTGTGACATTGGACACATTATTTTGTTTACTTTTTGTTTTTTTAATGCTTATTTATTTTTGAGAGACAGAGTGTAAGCTGGGGAGTGGCAGACAGAGAGGGAGACACAGAATTAGCACAGTTTGAACCCACGAGCTGTGAGATCATGACCTGAGCCGAAGTTGGATGCTTAACCGACTGAGCCACCCAGGGGCCCCAGGGGCACATTACTTTGGACATGATGTCTCTTTACTCCTCTTCCCTTATGGATAATGTAGAGATGATATTTATTTAATATTATAGATTTGTTATGATGATGAAATGCATGTACAGAGCTGAGCACCATGCCTGGGACAAAGCACAGCCTTAATAAGCACTAGCAATCATCAAAGTCAAAGAAAGTCCAAATCTGTAAAGGGTTCTCGGCATCACACTCTCCATGAATACACAGGCACAAATGATAATAATTTTGAGCTCAGAGAAATAGTCAAGTAACAGGCTGGCGAAAGTCTTTACCAAATAGAGCCATGGATACTGCACACCAGGACAATGACTAATTGGCATAAAGCTCACAACTGGATGAAGGTGTATGTCATGTACTAAGGGATTATCTGGTCTCTGTCCCAGGTTCCTGAGTTGGAGCTTCTAACCTTTTGAAATGTTCTGAGTGACAGGAATATTTTTGTTATTCATGGTGGGCCCTCTAGTGGGGCCCTACATAGTTCAGGGATGGGGGCTGGCCATGCCAGAAAGACCTACCACTTAACCAGATGCTGGGGTTTTGATTCTTTTTTTTTTTTTTTACAAATAGTTTATTATCAAATTAGTTTCCACATAACACCCAGTGCTCATCCTCACAAGTGCCCTCCTCCATGCCCACCCCTCCTCCCCCCCACATCCACCAGTCCTCAGTTTTTGTCAGCATTCAAGAGTCTCTCATGGTTTGCCTCTCCCCTTTCCCCACCATTTCCGCCCTTCTTCTCCCCCTTGGTCCTCTGTTAAGTCCTCCTAATCCTCCTATACGTGCACACATATGATATTTGTCTTTCTCTGCCTGACTTATTTCGCTCAGCATAACACCCTCAAGGTCCATCCATGTTGCTACACATGGCCAGATTTCATTGTTTCTCATTGGCATGTAGTATTCCATGGTAGAGATAAACCACCATCAAGACAGTATGGTATTGGCACAAAAACAGACCCATAGACCAATGGAACAGAATTGATTCTTTTGATATTAGCTGTACCTCCCAGGAGGAGACGGAGGGCTGGAGATTGAGTTCAATCATGTGCCGGTGATTCAATCCCTTGTGCTTGTATGATGAAATCTCAATAAAAACTTTAACGACTGAAGCTTGTTTGAGATTTTTGGTTGATGGACACATTTATGTGCCAGGTGGAGAGTGATATTCTGATTTCACAGGAAAAGGACATGGAAACCTTGAATTCAGGATCGTCTCAGATCTTGCCCTATATGCTCTTTCCTTTGGCTGGTCCTGATTTGTATCCCTTATAAAACACTTTAATCATAAATATAGAGATTTTCTGACTTCTATGAATCATTCTAGCAAATTATCAAAACTATGGGAGTCATGGGAACTCATGAATTTGTAGCCAGTTGCTCAAAAGTCAGGGTGGCCTGAGGACTCCAAAACTTGCAGCTAGCATCTGAGGTGGGACAGTCTTGTTAGGGACTCTGTGCTTAACCTGTGGAGTGTGCATTAACTCTGGGTAGTTAGTATCAGCAATGAGTTGTGAGTTTGTACTGTATGAATCAGATCTCGGCATGTGTGTACTATGTGTATTGAGTAGAGGGGCTTGATGACTCTTTGACCTATTCAACACTGAAGCAATGATTCAGAAAAGGAAACTTTTTTTGGTTAAGGATTCTTTTACGAGTCATGGTGTAGACTGGAGAAAATGTGTTAACATCAATAATGACAAAGCATGAGCTAAGGGCTCAGCAAGGAAGGGTCTCTGTCACCATCCAATGGACACTTGCTCAGAGACAGCAGTTGTCGGTGAACAAATGACTCCTCACCTTCATTCCATGGTTATGACGACAGGGACAATTATAAGGCAATCAGATCAAACCTACAAAATAAAGGTATTTTATGCCTGTTGTGCAAGTAGATTGGAAGTGTAAGCCTACTTCTCATTCTGAAATTCCCTGTCAAAGGAGAAGCTGCTTCACATCAGCCTCTGAAATTAATATAAAACCAGCTCATAATGACACTTACAAGGCCAGTAAAAAATATTTATGTGACTTCATGAAGCTTATTCAAACATCATAGCTCAGCAATATATCAAGAACCCTGAAGAGCCCAAACCTGTCACTTCAGAGGTGAAATTTCAAGATGTTACTTTTGAGGATATGATATTAGAATTTTATTAGAAAGTCAGTATATGATAGACTGCTGAGAACTTGACTTTCTCCAAAAAGTATGTAAAATACTTCACTCAGAGGAAATAGTGGACTTCCTATATACATAGGAAAAATATATATGTGTATATTTTTTATAGTAGGCTTTATGCCCAGTGTGGAACCCAATTCAGGGCTTGAACCTATAATCTGGAGATCAAGACCTGAGCTGAGATCAGGAACCAGACACATGGGGCGCCTGGGTGGCTCAGTTGGTTAAGCGTCCAACTCTTAATTTCGCTCAGGTCATGATCTCACAGTTCATGAGTTCAAGCCCCACATCAGGCTCTGTGCTGACAGTACAGAGCCTGCTTGGGATTCTCCTTCCCCTCTCTCTCTGCCCCTACTCCACTTGCATGCACTCTCTCTCTCTCTCAAAATAAATAAACTTAAAAAAATATCAAACATGTCAACCAACTGAGCCACCTCCACATGATGCAGTAAGAATGGAAAAAAAAAATCACTTTCAGAGTAGAATGTAATCAAAGTGTAGCTTAGGAAAAAGTAAGCTGCTTTATCCTAAGCTGAAATGCTCATAAGCCTGTGGACTTTACACCTGACCGTGTGCCAGAAGTTGTCTGCAGTGAGAGATCACTCCAGGAATTTTGAGTCCTTGCCTCATCTTGAAAAATAGTTAACAAATTCATAAGTGACTTGCTTTCTTTTTGGGTTAGTTGCTCTAATTTAGTAAAACATAAAGAATACCAGAACAAAGACAAAAACAACAGGAACAATAAAAACAAAACAAAACACCATACCGAGTGTTAAACCTCTTATGGCTAGCCTGGATACAGTAACACGGGAAATCTTACCCACTTAACTAATGTGGATTTATCATGGTTAAATTATTTTCATTAACAATATCAATGACATTTGTTTTACATTTATGTAAAATTGGCAGTCTGATTCCTGGATGCCTCTTAACTGAGGCTCAAAGTTGAAAACGGCCTGGTAGGGGTCAGGACTCCTGGAACTGTGATGTGGGGGTCTAGATGAGGGTCTGGGTGAATGGTTTCCCCAGCAGAACACCCATTTCACTGGGGAGAATCATAAAAATAGAAACAGAAACAACTATTTACTGTCTCTGGAAATCTCCCTAATGATGTGCAGCAAATAGCATGACATTCACTCAACTTATGCTAAATCTTGATAAAAGACACAAATGGTTCTCAGCATTTGAGTTAGGATCAGCTCCCTTCACACCATCATGGAAGAACTATTGCTTTGAAGTGCAGTGAAAAGATAGGGTCTCCTGCTCCCCTTAGCTTCTAGTCTAGAGCTGTGATTTACCCTGGAAGTAATAAGCCGTTAGGATCTCTCATCCTCCATAGTCTCAGGTTCAAGCAGGCATGGCAAAGAAATGGGACTCCCTTCGTCCACCCTGCTCATTCAAAGAGCAAAGGTTCTTCTGCAGGTCTGGCCAGCTGGGAGTGCTGCCGTCGGGCTGTCTCCGCTGCAGCTTGCTCATCATAGGGAGAAGGTTCCACACCAGCACCATGAGCTGAGAAGACAAAAGGCCACCATCATCCCTCGGTCCCTCTTACAGAGCAGAGGTCACTCTGGGAGAAGTGGGCTGCTGTCCCCATCTCCAGCCCTGGCGCAGGGGCTCTGAGGTTCTTCATTGGGGAAAGGCAGGCTGGAAGAAGGCAGAACTGCACCGCTCTCCCTGACGGGAATGACTTTGGAATGGAGCATTTGCCTAGACACCAAGAACTTTGTAGCACTAAGAGTGGACCTTAATGGGGCGCCTGGGTGGCGTAGTCGGTTAAGCGTCCGACTTTCGCTTGGGTCATGATCTCGCGGTTCGTGGGTTCGAGCCCCGCGTCGGGCTCTGTGCTGACTGCCAGCTCAGAGCCTGGAGCCTGTTTCAGTCTGTGACTCCCTCTCTCTCTGACCCTCCCCTGCTCACACTGTCTCTCTCTCTCTCTCTCTCTCTCCTGGAAAAAAAAAAAAAAAAAAAAAAAAAAAAAAAAGAGTGGACCTTAATGTATGTATAAATTTTAATTTTAAATATCATTTAGCTGGGGCGCCTGGGTGGCTCAGTCAATTGAGCATCCAGCTTCGGCTCAGGTCATGATCTCACCATTCATGGGTTCGAGCCCTGCGTCGGGCTCTGTGCTGACAGCTTCAGATTCTGTGTCCCCCTCTCACTCTGACCTTCCCTTGCTCATGCTGTCTCTCTCTCTCAAAAATAAATAAAACATTAAAAAAATTAAAAATACATATAATTGAGAAAGTAAAGAGAATAGGGTGCCTGACTGGTTCAGTCATAGAGCACGCGACTCTCGATCCTGATCTCAGGATTGTGAGTTCAAGCCCATGTCCATGTTGGACATGGAGCTTACTTAAAAAAAAAATTAAAATCCTTAAAAAACAGAAAAGAAATAAAGAGACTCAAGCATCCCAGGTAGGGAAGTGGCATGATAAGACTTATATTTTTGTAAAGAAGATAATTAGTACAAAAATACAAAAGATTTTAGAGGCCCAGATTACAGTAATAGCCACGGTGGCAGTGGAAAACAAAAAGGCAGATTTGGGATTTGTTTTGTACTTGGGCTGGGTGAAAAATGAAGAAGGAGGGGCCCCTGGGTGGCTCAGTCAGTTAAATGTCCGACTCTTGATTTCAGCTCAGGTCATGATCTCATACTTCAGGATGATGAGCCCCACATCAGGCTGTGCACTGACAGAGTGGAGCCTGCTTGGGATTCTCTCTTTCTCTCTCTCTCTCTGCCCCTTCTGTGTGTGAATACATGCACGCACTCTCTCTCTCTCAAAATAAATAAACAAAAAAAAAATGAAGAATGAAGATGTCTTTTTTATTTTCAGCTTCATTAACTGTGGGTACAAATTACCACTGACAGAGATGAACAGAACTAGAGGCAAAACTAAGTACCACAGAAAAAAAGTAAAGGTTCTGTTTTGGGTATACTTAGCTTAAATGTTGTTAGGTATCAATGTGGAAGCAACATGGTAGCCGTCAGACGTTTGACTGTGATGCTCAGTGAAAGGGGAGCAGTCAAGACTGGACACACAAATATGGCTGCCATCAGCAATTAAGTACCACATTAGATCCTTGTCCCGCTCGCTAGCCACATTCACTCTGGCCCTGTCTCCCCGCAACAGTGAACCACTTCCATCTCCCCATGGCACCCAATTATCCTTTGCCTCCATGTCTTTGCCCTTGCTGCTCTTGCTTCCTAGAAGCTTCTCTCTCACCACATCTACCTGGTGGATATCTACTCATTTTCTGGTACTGAGGAAGAATTTACAAGTGACATCAACTATTTATGTTGCTAACAAGTTTGCAAGCTACCACCCAAATCTGTACCTAAATTTGCTCATCTAAAAACTCTCAAAAAACAAAACAGAGCAACAACGACAAAACCCACAGAAACTGAACATACATGCGCCAAACTGAACCAAAGCTGGGTCTTAAAGATCTGGACACAAAGACAGAGGCCAATCTGCTAAGCATTCTTGCTAAGCATTCAGTCCTAGGTTTCGGTAAACAACTTCTTCTACCCAGTAATTCCATCTCAAGATTCTTGAGGAGAGTCTTTACTGACTCCCAATCTGTGTGGATATGTGTGTACACATGAGTATAATAAAGCCTGACAAGTGCTCGGCGCAGTTGCTGGGTTTTGTTTAACAAGAACAAAACTCAGGTGACAATTCCTCTATCTAGCTTTCCCTCAAGAGCAAGGTAGAATAAGCCCTTCTTACTGTATTTATTCCTAACTAGATCTTGTACAACTCTGTGTAATTTTAGTTCTAGGTATTAACACGTCTGCCTCCCCGTTAGACTGCTTCTTGAGGGAAGGACCTTTTGTTTGTAGCAATCCTCTCATAGAAACATGGTTCTTGCTTTTAAAAATGGAGGAGAGGATGGGGCGCCCGGGTGGCTTAGTCGGTTAAGCGTCCGACTTTCGCTCAGGTCATGACCTCGCAGTTTGTGGGTTCGAGCCCCGCGTCGGGCTCTGTGCTGACTGCCAGCTCAGAGCCTGGAGCCTGTTTCAGAGTTTGTGTCTCCCTCTCTCTCTGACCCTCCCCTGCTCATGCTGTCTCTCTCTCTCCTAGAAATAAATAAAATATTTTAAAAATAAATAAATAAATAAAAATGGAGGAGAGGAAGGAGTGAAGGGACAAAGGGAGGAAAGGAAGGAGGAAATTGTATGCAGCATGTTTCAAGAGCAATACTGTTCCTAATGCTTTATTTAATAGGCATTTATAATTTACATTTTCTATTTCCCTAGAAAAATTGACAGACCCAATTTTTAAAAATATATGCATGTAGCTAATATGGTATAACCAGGAATCGTTAAAACACAACAGTCTATTCAGTTGCCTAACTAGGTCAAAACACATTTTCTTTCTGTCTTATTTCTTCCCAAAACACCCAACCCCTTTCTTTACTAACTGAATAGCTCAAAACCACTTGCCAGAGGCAGAAAAAAAAATCTATGATGGAAAATGTCTGCATCAGCGACCTGACACTGTCCGCGAAAGCTCATGGGAATTGCTCCTGAGAGCCTCCTCACGTCCTTCCCCTCAGATGCGGGGAAAGCCTGCTGACACCCTCCAGCCTGAGAGGAGAGGAGGCCAGAGGGGCCTGGAGAAATCCAGAAGGCTCTGAACTCCGGAAACAATGAAGTGCTCATCTTGGCCACCAGTTCTGGGGTACTTCCGGTTGTGCTGAATATTTCTTACTCATTTTTGTAAACATTTCAGGTGGTGGAACATTCTGGCTTTTCTCTCTGTTCCCCACACAGTGTACTGTATTCACATCATGGCCTTCCTCATACTGGTATGTCTCCTCCTCCAGCACCTAATTGGACACACATGGGTCTGAACTATTGCATCTTCTTTTGGGAGATGAAATTTAAAAAAAATTTTTTTTAAGTTTATTTATTTTGAGGGGGGGGAGGCAGTGAGGGGCAGAGAGAGGGGGAAAGAGAACTCCAAGCAGGCTTTGTGTTGACCCAGTGCAGAGCCAAACCCAGGGCTCGAACCCATGAACTATAGCTCATGACCTGAACCAAGATCAAGAGCCAGAGGCTTAATGGACTGAGCCACCCGGGCATCCCAGGAGATGTAATAGAAACACCATGACTGATGTGAGCTGTTATTAAAAACATCAGTCCACAGAAGAGCCGTGCAGAGCCATTTGTCACTAGGTGGTGGTCTCATAAACTGGGTTTTTGGTGCCTGTGACAGCGCAGCCATAGACTGCTTCATAGGCTTTACCATGTTCTCCAAGGATACTAATTGCCAGAGAACTCTAGGACAGTTGTAGACAGAAAATTGACAATTCAGAGCCCGACGTAGACTCTTAACTTGATGTGGAAGAAGTTCTTATAGATTCTCTAAGATATAACCGAACACCAGATTTCAAAATGTGAAAATATTAAGAGTGAAAATAACGGTAACATTTATTGAGCACTCATGATTCCCCAGGCACCGTACGGTGAGTTTCCCATTAGGTAAATTATTACCATATTTGGTTAACAGACAAAGGAACAGAGGTTTAGAGATAAGGACATTTGTCCAGCCAGTAAGTGGCAAAAACAGGTCTCTAATGTAGGCCTGTTTTACAGTGACATATACTGTTACTAGCCCATGATTTTAAATTCCATGCTAAGCTAGAATATAAAACAACAAATAGAATAATTGAATCCTCTCTCCACCCCCCACCCCCCAAAATCCCCAAATACAAAACATAGAACAGGAAAGGTCAGAGCAACCTTGCCCAGGATCCTGAGAGGGAGCAAGGGGAACTTGAAAGGCCAAAGAAGAATTGTCTGGAGAAACCTACCTAGCCTGCCCCCAGGCTAGTATCCATCCAGACCCACAGAGGAAAAAACATATTGGCAACAGCTGGCATATATTCAGGAAGAAAGATTAAATGCCTTGTGTCAGACACTCAAAATTGTATACTATCATTTTTAAAAAAATTTTTATGTTTTATTTATTTCTGAGAGACAGAGAAAGAGAGAGCGAGCGAGCATGAACAGGGGAGGGTCAGAGAGAGAGGGAGACACAGAATCCAAAACAGGCTCCAGGCTCTGAGCTAGCTGTCAGCACAGAGCCCGACACGGGGCTCAAACCCATGAACCGCGAGATCATGACCTGAGATGAAGTCGGACGCTCAACTGACTGAGCCACCCAGGCGCCCCTGTATACCATCATTTTTATCTTGGTACTGAAACTATTCTAATAAAATCAGAATTTTAATTTCAAATCCTTCTGGCTTAACTCTTACCATCAGAAACTCAATTTTGGAGGGATTGAAGGTTTTCAGTATGTAAAGGGAACTACTGGGTACCCTCATTGGTCACTTATTTGTGCGGCCCTTCAATACTGTCCATTCCTCCTTCTGATCTGTATTCTCTCCTCAGTCTACATTCCTACCAAGAAGTCAACAAAACCCTTGCATTGCTAATTCATAATGCTCTATCAGAATGTATGGCTCATATTTTTAAAATCAGAGCTCTTTTAAAGATCATCAACTGAGTGACATTTTGTTCTTTTTATCTGAAAATAGATTTGCAAGTATGTCTTTCTTTGGAAAGAAAGTGTGTTCCTATGTTAAGCCAGGATATTGCAGGTACTCTAATAAATGCTTTAGAGTAGCGTGCAGTTTACATCATTATCCACCATTTCTCTCTCGTGCAAGTTTAGATTGTTCTAATAAAGAGAAACGAGGAAGCTACATTTCTTCCAGTAAATATTACTAAAATTCAGTCTATTATAAATGTCGATTCACATTATTATTAAGAATATAAAAAGAATGTAGACCACTCCCTGAAGAAGAAAAAGAAAATGTCTCTTTTCCATCCCCTCATTTGTAACAATATTCACTTCCATTTCAAACTCAGGGCACCCCATTTTCTCAACAGGATAGTCCTGATATCTGCCAGAGTCACTAATCCGTCTGGTGGTGAGGACTGACTGCAGAAGGATGGGACCCTCCACAGCAGATAAAAGTGGTGAACTAGATCTATGTGGGTGGCTAAAGTTAATATGAATGTTTGCTCTATCCTTCCTTTCCTTATGGCTTTCTCTAGCTTTTAATGTCTTACCTTATTTTCTAAAGTGCAGATTAAGGGGCTCTGGAACACACCTCCTGAATAATAATTTTTGAGACGTAGGCCCAAGCATCTGTATTTTTAATAAGCAACACAATAAGGGGAAAACTACATGATAGTTTTAATGCCGGAGACGTTATTGGCAATCTTTTAATGTATAAATCATCTCTTGCATTGCCTCCAAGACATTGTAGAATGCCATCAAAGAAGCCCAATCCTTGCAATACAAACAAATAGATTTCTAATCTGTGTTTACTTGAACAGAGCAGATAAATGGATTTTGCACTTTGGAGGATTTACTCTTGTGATGTGAATTCACAGCACAGTTTCCAAACTGGTTTGCTGGAAATTTCCTTTGACTCCCATTAGAAAGTCTTCCTGCACCTCACCTTTGACCCCCTACTATGCTTTCTGCAGAAGACCCAGAGGATAACTGATGGAGACATTCCTCTCCTTCCAGATGTAGTATGCAATTATTTGTGTTGCTTCTTGTTCTAAGTGTTTCTCTTTCCAAAGATCATGAGAAGCCATAGATAAGGAGAATTTAGGATTTAGATTTCAAAGGACATCAGATTTATACTTTCTCTCTATATATACTTTGAGTAATTAATGTGTCATATCATTTCCTGAAGAATCTCACTGAAACGTCTACACCAATTGATATTCCCAGACTTAACTACAAACCCGTGTTCTAGCAGGAAACACAATGGAAGCCTGAAGTTTTTCAGATATAACACAACTGTTGAGTTCATTCAGTTGTGTAACAAATATTTACTGGACACTAACAACGAGACCAAGGCAGAGCTAAGTGAGTACGAAAGACATCAACCTTGTCCCTACAATGGCAACAGTCCAGTGACAAACATCAGATAATTAATTTATTACGTTATAAGAGGGTCTCCCAGGAGGCTCATCTCATCTGGGAAATCAGCCCCAGTTTCCTTTAAGTTGCGGCCTTCATGGCACGTGGGGTTTAGCTAGGCCAAGAGAGGTAGAGAATGATGTTCTAGATGATGAGGATGAAATGGCAAATGCTACAGGGCAGGTGCTATCTTGGTCAGGCGAAGTGTTCCAGAAAGGAGGACAGTGTAGCTCAGTACAGTGGATCAGGAGAAGAGTGGCCAAAATTACAAGGTACATACAGATCGGATAAAACAAGAGGAATGAGAAGCCACTGAGGCAGGGAAACGATTAGGTCTGTGATTTTGATTATTTCACCAGTGTGGAAAATGGATTTACTGGAGAGCAGGTGAGGGCACTGGAAGATGAGTTAGAAGTATGCAGATAGAAGGGATATGCTGTTTGCAACCAGCTATTTAATTAAATGCCATATATACAGACACATATATAGTGTGCATGATATTATGTAACATATATAATATGTTACATGTAACTGCATTAAAAAAATATATATAAATTCTTTTTCATCTCCACCCTAGAGGTGGCTACTTAACATTCCAGTTACCCTCATCAGACATCCATTCCCCAGAAGCAGCTACAACAAATGTCTTCAGATATCACCATCAAAGCTTCCCCACCGTGCCTGTTCATTGGCATAGGATTGCTAGAAGGAATATTGCCTTGGTGAAAGGAGTGGCCTTCAAAATTTATGAATTGACTCTGGGCAAATATACAACTTCTACCTTCTGAATCACTTCTACTGTTGCAGGATGTTTTACGTCAATGCCTGGGATTCCTTGTGTCGCTGCTTTGAAGGATGAAGAAGTGGATACAGAACGAGCAGCAGGTAAAAGCAGAATGGTATGCAAGCTTTCTTTACAGAGAGAGGACACTTGAAAGTGAATGCCCTTGATTATAAGGTTCTGGTCAGCCATTCCGTCCCTTCCCCTTCGTTCCTTCTCAAGTTCTACCCTTATTGGCTGGATAACTCTAGGTGCTGGGTTGTCCATTGGCTCGTTTCCATTGTATGAGGGGTGGTCTGTGGCCATACTGCTCCTTGTGGGTCATAGGTTTTATGGTCTACTTATTTTTAGTCAGGTTTTTTTGCCTACTTCCTGATGGAAATCTGAGGGGGGAGTAGGTGGTGTCTGTTACATTCGTAAGAGGCACGTTATGCCTCAGGGGGTCTGCTGTGGTCAGACACTCCCAGAATTGTTCCAAAATATGTGTTTTTCCCCACCCAGGGACTTCAGGTCCTAATCTTTCCCTCTCTGCCTACTGAATCCTATCTTCTCCTATCATGCTTCCTCCTCAGAATCTTGCAAGCCCAGCAGCCGCTTTCAACTTTCTAAGTAGGATCCTAGACGTTACTAACCAGACATTTGGTTCTGTGTTTCTGCACTTAACAGAGGATTCTGAATTCAAAAGAAGGTGAGCTAGATTCCACTGTGAGGAAGTGGTCACATCTCCTCCAGGGGACCTTTCAGGCCAGGTACGTTTCAAAGTGCCTAAAATACCAATAAGTAGGACAGACTGTGTGACAATTTTGTGCTTACTTGCAAACAAATGCTTGCAATGTGTGGCAGAATCTGGTCGGAGACTTGTTTTAACCGTAACATCCCATCTGGTGGCAGACTTGTGGAGGACGATACTGATGGCTCTCACACATCTCCAAACATCCTAAACTGGCAATAATTTGCAAAGAGAATCTGAACACAGACTTGGAAAAATTGGCTCCAGTCAGATGACATTAACTAGACTAAGATAGTATCTATGGAGATGGAGAAAGACAGGACTTCCTCAGGGGTGGGTCTGATGTGACTGAGGGAGGTTTCTGAATTGAACAGCTTGGTTCATAGAGGTAGGATGCACAGAGACAAGAACGCTGGTGATAGAGCTGGTTTAGGAGGGAGATTAAAATTCCATGTGGTCCAGTGGGTTTGATATATTTGGGAGTTTGCTAAATGGAGACGTTGTATATGCCTTTGTGCATAAGAGGTCTGGGGCTGAAGATGTACCTGTGGGAGACTTTGAGAAATAGATGTGATTAAAGCCACAGGAGAATATGAATAGATCACCCAGGGAGATCATGGTTTAGAAAGGCAGAGGCCTGTGGTGCCTGGGTGGCTCAGTCGGTTGAGTGTCTGACTTGGGCTCAGGTCATGGTGTCACAGTTTATGGGTCCAATCCCCACACCAGGCTCTGTGCTGACAGCTCAGAGCCTGGATGGAGCCTGCTTTGGATCCGCGTCTCCCTCTCCCTCTGCCCCCTCTACCCCTCTCTCTCTCTCCCTCAAAAATAAATAAACATTAAAAAATTTAAAAAAAAAAGAAAAGAAAGGCAGAGGGTCCTGAAGAACTCCAACATTTAATGACTGAGTACTGGCGCATATGAATCAATAATGATGTTGGTGTTATCACTCTGGCAAATATATGGCATTTTACATAATGTTAGAGCCTAGAGCAAATTTTCTTTTCAGCTAAAAATTGTCTTCATGTGGAAAAAATACTTGCACTGGAGTCTGTGTGTCAATAGCACAATTAAACAACAAAATTGGAACGCAGATCCACTAAGCAGGAGAGAAAAAGAATCTATATTGCTTTGTAGAGAATGGGAGAGGACAGAGCAGGGAGTCCCGTGCAGGGAGCGGGCTGGCGAGCTTATTGGAACTTCACCATGGGAAGGGCGGCCAAAGGAAGGTAGTCTCATATTTCTGTTAAAGTTGATTGTGATGCTGCTTTGTAAACCTCTCCTTCCTCTTCACCTGACAAAGCTTCAGAAAAACCTACAAACCTCAGATTCTTCCTGTGATGACTCTTTTTAAGAACCCAGAAAAGAAACTTGAGTTTTGGGTCAGGGGTGAAGAAATAAGAGACAAAGGTAGCCTGTGGGGTCCATTAGGGGCAGCCTCTGAAAACATCCACCCAGAAATGAGCAGAAAAGTGGGGGCTGGCTTTGAATGCAGTTGAAGGGTTCGTTTCCTGCAGATTTTAAGGGATGAACATATCTGTCATCTCATCTCTGGATTATACATTTTTGTTTATTTATTTTGAGAGAGAGAGAGAGAGAGAGAGAGAGCAAGTGGAGGAGGGGCAGAGAGAGAGAGAGAAGGAATCCCAAGTAGGCTCCCAGCTGTCAATGTGGACCTGGATGTGGGGCTCGAACTCACAAACTGTGAGATCATGACCTGAACGGAAACCGAGAGTCATATATTAACCAACTAGACCCCCCAGGCGCCCCTGTATTATACCTTTTTAAATGATCGCTCTATTTTTTTTAAAGTATTTTTGAATAGGTAAGTCATAAGTTTGACAATACAAGTCACATAAAGTAAGTTTCCTCCCACCTTTGTTTCTTATCCAGAAGCAACCATTCTCATCTGTTTCTTATTTATCTTCCTAGAGATATTCCTTTTGCATAAAGAAAACACATGGCCATTCTTTCCAAATGCTCTTAGACATTTTAGCCCACAGTTAGGTTCAACTCCTGTGCATCTTGCTCTTCTTTCTTATTAGACTCTGACTATCTTTCTGTATCAGTACAGAACTGCTGCCTTTCACATGGCTGTTTAGTTTTCTACACTTGGAGGTACCGTAATTTATGGAAGGAGTTCCCCACTGGTCATCATTTGTTCCCGGACTTTTGCTATTATTGAAAATGCCTCCGTGAAAACCTGGCCCACACATCATTTTGCACTTGTTCGAGTTGAACTGATTTTGCAGCCAGAGGAATGTAAAGCTCTGTTACCATGACAAAAGGCAGACATGGAGGAGGCAGATGGAGGTTCCGAAAGCTCACTTTAGAATCTCAGACAGCTGCACACCAAAATCATAGCCAGCATGTTTCAGAGCAGAGCATTGTAGAGCAGAGCATTGTAAAGAATTAAAGTGATAAGGACTTGTGACTAGAGATTTGTGTTTTGGAAGGAGACATTCTAGAGCATATAAGAACTCAGGACAAAACAGTATGGATCACACAGAAGACAAACTAAATTGGCGAGAACCATCCCCTTAGCTTCCTCAGGAAAGAGTGAGCCACGGTTCTTCAGGAGAAATGAGACAAGGATCAGAAGCTGCATTTGTGTCTAGCTTTTATAATTAACTATGGATCCAGCATTTGTACCAAATCTTCTTAGATGCCTTATAAAATCTGGAGTTTGTTCACTTCTCTTGATACAGTTACAGACATATACTTGGAATGTGTGGGCTCTCCCTTACTATTAATCAAAACTCCAGGGCCTCGCACTGAAACAAAGCAAAAACTAATGATGATAACAAAAATTAACATGTACTGAGAGGTTATCCTGGGCTGAGCACTACAAAGAGGTCCCCATTGATTATCTTGTGTTATCTTCATCAAACTCTAAGAAGATAAGATTTCAGATTTCTACAAATGAGGAAACTAAGGGTAAGAAACCTGCCCAAATTTACATGTACCAATGCATGATGGAGTCAAGATCCAAACTCAGGCACTCTGAGTAGGAATCTCTTAAACACTGATGTATGAATGACATTTCTGTCAAACAAGAGCATCTAAGTCCATTGTCGATAACTAGCCCTAACCTATCTCTCTCTTTATGTTAGCTCTACCTTTTTTTTTTTTAATGTTTTATTTATTTCTAGGAGAGAGAGAGAGAGAGACAGCGTGAGCAGGGGAGGGTCAGAGAGAGAGGGAGTAACAGACTGAAACAGGCTCCAGGTTCTGAGCTGGCAGTCAGCACAGAGCCCGACGCGGGGCTCGAACCCACGAACCGTGAGATCATGACCTAAGCGAAAGTCGGATGCTTAACCGACTAAGCCACCCAGGCGCCCCAATGTTAGCTCTACCCTTAACCCCAAGGTTGTCTTAGAGACCTGGGCTTTGTCAGGAAAGTGGCTTGGAAACTAACCACTTAATTTGCCTTGAGGAAATACTAATTCACTCTTGATAAGTACAGAAAAACAGCCATTATAAACAGTGTCTCGTCATGAAGCTTGCTTCTTTAAAAAATTTTTTAATGCTTATTTTTGAGAGAGAGAGAGACAGAGCACAAGCAGGAGAGGTACAGACGGAAAGGAAGACACAGAATCTGAAGCAGGGTCCAGCCTCTGAGCTGTCAGCACAGGGCCAGACACGGTACTCAAACTTGTGAACTGCAAGATCATGACTTGAGCTGAAGTCACACGCTTACTACTGAGCCAGCCAGGTGCCCCTTAAGTTTTTAAAATGTTTACTTATTTTTGAGAGAGAGAGAGAGAGAAAGAGAGAGAGCGAGCACGCAAGCAGGGGAGAAGCAGAGAGAGAGGGAGACACAGAATCTGAAGCAGTTTCCAGGCTCTGAGCTGTCAGTACAGAACCCCCACGGGGCTCGTATCCACGAACCATGAAATCATGACCTGAGCCAAAGTCAGATGCTCAACCAACTGAACCACCCAGGTTTCCTAAAGCTTGTTTCTCTGTGTACTACACGTAAAAGATTAATTTTTTTAAAAAATTTAGTAGTAGCATTATAGTCTAATATATGCTTACAGGATTCTAACAAAGAGTGTTTGTTTTAAGAACTTAAAGGAATGGAAAAACTTAAAGCCCATAGTAAAAGATAAAACAGGTCAGTTGTAGATGGGTCACAGAGTATGATGCGTAGTATGTGATCAGTAAACAGTTTTAAGTGAACAAATAACGAAAAGAAAAAGACCAGGCTATCAGAAGTCAAGAAAAGCATTTTGGGTGAGCCAAACAGTATCTCAGGCAATCATACATAGAAGGCACAGCATAATCTTCGAAATAGGACAAGCAACAGTTCTTTCCCAAATCCCAGGGAAACGGCAATTATGAAAGTTGTTAAGGAAAACAATAGAATAGGAAGAGTTTCCAGATTCAGTTGCTGACGTAAGTAATCTAAGGTCAGTGTGACCACAGATGGCCTCATTGCATGGCATTCTCTGCTTGCTCTCGTTCATATTAAAAAATTCTCATTTTTCGTTACTGCCTAAAATTTACCTTCGGATTTGAATACTTATTTTAACCACCACTGAAGTATATAAAACTTGGAATACAGAACTCAAGAAGATCTAGACTCTGTAAGAATGGAGTTCTCTTTCTACAATAGGTGCGTTCCTGCAAGGGAAAAGTCACTTATTTTCTCAGTGACCCGAGCTGCTATGTGTTCACGCAGTGACCCAGTTCATGGCATCCTTTTGCTTTGTTCTGGGGAATTAGTGCAATTCTGTTCCCTCTTGAGGTGACAGGCAATTTCTTCTAGGTCCTGTGAGCTTGCTGGAACCTGATGGTCTTATTTACATTAAGGCTCTCTTTCGCGAGAAAGCCTGAATCAGAGAAGGGTGCATGATGGACACTTGATGTTCTGACAAATTCACCCCAGTCACCAAGGATTGCAACAACAATTTCACAAAGACCATTTTGTTATTAGCAAACATGCTGATTCAATTCTATCTTTCATGTTCCCTTCACAGCTAGCTTTTTTTTTTCTTTTTACCACTTACTGAGGTATAATTGATGAATAAAAACTGCGCATATTTAATGTATACAATTTGATGAGTTTGCACATATGCATACACTTAGGATATCACCACCATGAAGTTCAAAGGCATATGTGTCACCTCCCAAAGTTCCCTTGTATTCCTTTCGTGAATGTGTATACTTAGAACACTTAACACCAGATCTACCATATTAATAATTTTTACATATGGTCCCCTATGGGCACTTTGCTGTATAGCAGATTTCCAAGCTCATTTGTCATGTGGAACTGGGATTTTATGCCCAATGAATAGCAACTCCCCATTTTCTCCTCCTTTGACAGTTGGTTTTTGAAAGGCCATTTTATGATTGTCTCTTCTTCATTTCTTTTTTTAAATTTAATTTTTAATTTTTTTATTTTAGAGAGAGAGAGAGAAAGCAAGTGGGGGAGAGAGGCAGAGGGAGAGTTAGAAATTCCCTTCTCTTCAATGGTGTCTATGACAATGTTTTATGTTTGTCTGTTTCTTTCTCTTTCTCTCTCTCTTTTTTAAATTTCTTTCTGTGTCTCTGATTACTCTTCGGATAGGGATTCTATCTTTTAAATGATGATATGATGCTCCCTAAGGTTTCTCTTGCATTCATTGTTTTACAATGATCATAATGTTTGTTTATTGATAGACAAAGCATACGAAATTAGGGCATGAACATGACATGATAAATTAAGTAGACTTAATCTCAATAAGAATAATAAGAGGCACCAATTCAAATTCTCACCATGTGTTTCACACCCACAAAACCACTTCAAAGGCATTAATGATCTCTCAAAACTGATCGATTTTGTGCAAATAAACCAGGTTTCTTTTAAAAAGACGTGTGCACTTGCCTCGCCTTAAGGATATTAAAAGTCAAGCACATAAAGCCCATTACTACAGGTAGAAATACAGGCAATAGACTACTGTAGCAACAAGAGTCAATTATAGTTAAGACATTTTCGGTAACAACCAAATGGATACTCAAATATTGCAACAACGCAAGTATTACTGAGCAAAGTGCATTTCCACAGTATTCAGTGTTGCTATTCGGTTTTCTAACTTAAAACAGCCTATGATAACTGGCAGCAAAGAAGATCCTTGCATAGACTGCATCTGCTTAAAAACTACTGATGCAATTATTGCATGCTGCTAATATGTATTTAAACATTGAAGACACTCCTAAAATATTTGACGGTAGGCTGTGATTAAGACAATACACTACAAAAAATCCTTGTGCAGAAGGAAATCCTAACTGACTTGTTTCTGCCTTAAGTATTATGAAAACATTCCTGCAGTCACTTCTTATTAATGCCTGCCCAGTCACTGACATTGCCCGTATCTGCTATTTCTAGAGCCCAAATTTCTCCTGAGCCTAGGGCCTTAAATTTCAACTACCCATTAGGCATCTCCGCCTGGGCATCCCATGGGATGTCCTCAATTACTTTGATGCTCTTCTTTCTTATCGCGTCTGTGTGTGTGGCTTTCCATGCTGGAGACCGGAACCGCCTCCGCTCTCATCCTTGGCACTTTGTGTATCCCGGGATCTATCAGTTCTAGGCTCCTGTTCTCTCAGATCTGTCCCATCCCCTTCACCTCCACCCGTTTTGCCTAGTTCGGTTTTCACCTGATGACGTCAACCTACTTGTTCACTTCCTTTTCCTAAACACAAGACCATAGTAGGAGCTCAAAACTCACTGTGGGTAAGACGCGTACTTTGTAACAATTCCCCTGACCATCTGTGCCACCTGGTAACTCATCTCCATAGGAGCTCCAAGTATCGTTTTAAGACACACAGGTAGTCATGCTACATCCCACCTCCCACGTCAAATGCTTCCGGTACTTCCAGAATCAGCTGTTATCTCCTTAGCTGGTCTATAAAGCCTTCTTGCTCTTTCCACCTCATGTCCACCCTTTTTCCTCACTGCGCCCCAGCATACCCTCCTACAGCCCTGTGAGTCAGCAGACAGCACCAGAGCTCTCTAAGGACTCTTCCCCACCCTTCTTTTTTTTTTTTTTTTATCAAGGTATGATTAGCATACAATAAAGTACAGACTTTAACTGCACATATGGATGGAGTTTGGAAAGTGTATACATCAGTGTAACCACCATCCTAATCAATACATAGGACCTTCCTATCACCCCAGGAAGTCCCCTGTGTCATCACCAGTTAATGCCTTCAGGTTAATCATTGCTTTGATTTCTGTCGCCATATATTAGCTTCTCCTGTGTGTCTGACTTCTTTTGTTCAACATAATATCTGAGATTCATCTGCATCAGTATGCATACCAGAAGTTCCTTTTTATTTTTAATTGTGGAATAGTATTCCACTATTTAAATATACCACAGTTTTTTTTATGGATTGGCAGGCATTTGAGCTGTTTCCAGTTTGGGATTATTATGTACCAAACTGAAATGAACATTTTTATACAATCTTTTTGAGGACACAGATTTTTTTTTTTTTTTTTTTTTTGCATAAATACAGAGAGGGGAATTAGCTTAATAAGAAACTGCCTAATGGTCTTCCAGCCACACATCTCTGCGCTTGGTAATGTTGGACGTTGTTAACATTTCGGTCATTCTAGTGTATGTTAAGTGGCATTTCACTGTGGCTCTAAGTTGCATTTTCTTCTTCACTAATTATGTTGAGCACCTTTTCAAATGATGATTGGCATTTGTATACCCTCTTTGGTGACATACTCCATTCAGTTTTTGACCTGCTTAAAATTATGAGTTGCTCATTTTTAAAAATTCATTTGCCAGACACACCTTGCATTTTCTTAATGATGTCCTTTGAAGAGCAGACAATTATAGCTTATCCTCTTTCTTTTCCTTTGCCTTTTTACTTTGTCTGTGCAGGATTCTTTACCTGGGAGGAAATTCCTCCCTGTCTTGAGAGTCATTTGACATCATAGGATATGGTCATCACTGATTTTCTTCTTCATTCCCCCCCCCGCCAAGCTTGGAGCCAACTAGAGAGCAGGGGGCATGCTTTATAGAGTTCTCTACATCCAGCAGGAAACCGAGCAAAAAGCAGATGCTCAGAAACTATTTATTACCCTAGTGTACAAGTGAATGTGTTGAAAATTGGAAGAGTTGGTTCAATTCCATCAAGGAACTTTTTTTTTGTATGTTGTTCTCTGAAAGCAAAGGCAACTCCCCACTTACCTCACAAACCTGTGCAAGCCAGGGAAGCTTGAGGAGGTTGTGGAAAAGGAGGGTTTTGCCCCTTACGTGTACATCAGTAAGCAGCCTGCGAATACACAGCTGTTGTGGGTTTTATTATTGCTGCTGTTATGACTATTTAGTGAATCCTGATAGTTTTTGGTAAAGAAGTATATGTGATTGTTTGGTAATTCTTAATAAATTTGATGTTCCTCATGTAATGCTGCAACATCTTGAACCAAAAGCATGTATGACTAGTGAGGACTTGAGGTGTAAGGGTTTTCCTTCTGACTCATCCCGTTGGAGGGGCAGCTTTGATTTTAGCGAGGTTCACTGACCTCTGAAATCATACGGATCCCATAAAAATGGCCATGTCCTCATTCAATCGTTCCAAGAAATAACCTTAAAGAATTCTGCAGAGAACTCCCACTTGATAATGGGAGCTAAGAAGTCATAATACTATTCTGACAGGAAGGTGTGGTTAAAAACATTTGAAAAGCACCAGCAATAATGAAAATGATGGGCTCACTGAGGAAGCAAAGTGCAATCTCCTCTCCTCAGGAAACCGCAAAGTGGAGAAGTCCCCGCTCAGTGGACAATGAGACACAATCAAAGGATATTCAGCTCATTATGAATTAAGCGTTTGAGAGGAGGAATGACTTTTTCCATAGCAACAAAGCTGTAGAAAGTCCAGAGTTTTATTGGCTGATTCTCATATTGTTCTTCTAGGGCAGCATGAATCCGCCGGATGATTACAAGTAACCAGAAACAAGTGTGGCATTCAGAGAGTCGAGTGAAATTGACAAAAATCTATAGAAAGAATAGAAAATATAGTTACAGATAACCAGAATGCTCAATTCCCCGATTCAAAAAATACACAAATGAGAAACTAATTTGAAATGGAAGTTTTAAGGATTTGACCCAATAACTCAGTGTTGCCTAGTAAAATATCCATTATCCAGGATGCAATCTTCGCTCCTGAAAGTGCTGGTTCTGTTCTGGAGTGCTGAAAAGGTCCATATCCTTCTCTTTGGTCAAGGCTTTATGCCGAGAGCGTACATGTGACATAATCTTTCTCAAACGACGAAGAACCCTAAAACACAGTGGTGTAAAATTGTCCCTGGCACGGAAGTATCAAAGAAACACAGCACGGTGTTGAAGGTGCAGTGGCAGCAAGTCACAGGCTGCCTGCCGGTCATGACTCTGACGTGGTCCTGGAGGCTGTTGCCCCGACACCTCCCAAACCATGACCTGGCTCTCGTTGCTCTAAACCATGACCAAATATTGTCCATATTCTCAAAGCCAAGCCAAAATAGACTTGAAAGTCTTTTCTCATAAGAATTTGGTCGTGATTTAAAGTATAGTTAGAATTCTAGCTGCAACTCATTTAAGTGGAAAGCAGGAACTTTTGCCTTTGATACCTTGTGGGCCAAGAACAATGGCCAGCTGGGTGATTAGCAAGAGAATTGATGGGAGAACTTGGGAGCAAAGGGAAAATTTATGGGACTGTTGGAGTTGAAAGGCTATATTTCGAAAATTAAAGCAGTAAATTCAGTAACTGCATTAACACTCCAAGACTCATTTAACTATTGATCAAAGAGAATTTATTCACAGAGTTTTTCAAATACAAACAAAATAGCACTTAAAAATTTTTTTTCATACAAAATGAATATTGAAATAAATGTGGTACAGCACAGTACAATAATGGACAAAAGAAAACAAGATCTAATGACTGGAAAATGTCTCTCATTACGCTCACACCTTCAACCGAATTCTCTCCTATAGTGGATAGGAAGTTGCCCCTTTAGTTCATAAGAATATCACAGCAGAAGCTACTCAGACAAAGAAATCTTGCATATTTTTGAATAATATTGAAATACAAAGGCTTAACTCTAAAGGTCTTTATAAACACTGAAAACAGGTTGAGGGCATGAAGAGTTTATGCAGGATATACAAAATACTGATAGAGTGGCTTATTGGTCCATTTATTAGGTTTAATGTATGCTTTATAAAGTGATAATACTGTATTTTAAGTGTGTAATAAAAAGAAAACAGAGGAGTAATGCAACGCTGAGCCTCCCATACAGCCTGTGCCACAATGTCTGTGTTTGGGTGTGGGGGTGTGTGGGGGTGTGTGTGGATGTGTATGCCTGTGTGTGCTTTCAGAAGAGCCATGTCCTACAGGGAACTGTGGGTTCTCCTGCTTCCCAACGTAATACTGTTTCTACTAGCCCTTTTGATTCTCTGAGTCCTCATCTTAAACACACACACACACACACGCACACACACACACACACACACAAACACAAAAACTCTTGTTTGCATATATAGATTTGTTTTGTGTGTGTATGTGTTCTACATTAACAATACTCTGTGGAACAGAAACATCCAACACCCTGCAATAGTTTTAGCCTTTGGTCCATTTTTCTCTGTTCTTCCACGTTCTCCATTTCTTTTGCAAATCTTGCGTGACGCTTTGACATTATATAATGGTTATCATCCCAATGGGTTTCATATCATGAGCACTGTGTGGATGAGAACCACTATTCCACCCTTCCAAAGTAGCTGGACATTTCCGTCTCTCCGGGCCCCTTCGGCCTGTCACCTCCTCTGTGTGCTCTTGGTGGCTCCATCTCAGTAGGGGTACTGCTTCTGTTTCTTGCCTGAGAAGCAAGCCAGCCATGTGCACAGCAGCATGGCGGCGGCAGCACCCGCTCCCGTGCAATAGTACGCCCAGCCGATCTCACAGTTGCCTAGGGACACAGGAGAGGGACAGAAAGCAGGCACAGATCAGGATGGTTTCACAGGTGGCTCTGTTATTTCCCCCCACACGTATGTTCTTGGCGCACTGAAGTAAAACGGAAATACCCATCAGAAATGTGGTCCACGCGCTCTAATGGAATGATAACAAGTGCCGGAAGGTCTCTCCAGACTGAAGAAAGCCAGAATGGTTGCGTGCATCTCAGAAAGACCTCAGGCCCATGCCTCCTGCTAGCTCAGAAGACAGAAGCCTAGTCTCTTCCACCAATACCCACACTTCTGGATGAAGGAAAGGAGGAATGACAGCCGTCAGGATGGGGGAGATGAAAGTATTAGTTCTAATGGAAATCATCCAAACTCGGATGTACAATGAAAAAAACCAAAATGTAGCCACAGTCCGTCTGCAGAGAGGCCACTCTGAGGAGGCGATCCATTTGAAGGATGATGCTGAAGTGAATACTGCTATTTATATAGAACTGGCTCACACTCTACCTTTTGAATTGAAGAACAAAAACTCCCAGATCCTTCTGGGGTCAATACTCACTTTTAAATTAAAATGTCATATAAATGAGAATGTAATGAAAAGAGTTCAAATGGGCCCTGATCTCTCACCGTTGGATTGGTACTAATAGTAATAACAACACACCCACAATACTAAAAGTATAATTAGTAAAAAAAAAAAAAAAAAAAAATCGGGAGTAGCTGTCTGCATTTCAGATAGCAGACTCCAAAGCAAGAAAAGTTATCAAGAATAAAGAAGGGATTCCATAATGATAAAGGAGTGGATTTTCCAAGAAGACATAATAATCTGTAATATGTGTGTGCCTAGCAACAGAGCATCAAATTACATGACACAAAAGCTGACAGATTTCAAGGAGAAATAGATAAGTCCATTATCATAGTTGGAGACTTCAACACCCCTGTATTGGAAATTGACAGATCCAGCAGGCGTAAAGAATCTAAAAGGACATAGTTGATATCAATCAACTGAATATAACTGACGTCTATAGACTATCTCAATCAACAACAGCAGAACACACATTCTTCTCAAGGTCACATGGAAAATACACTAAGATTCTGGCTTATACTGCATACCTTAAAACATTGAAAAGAATAGAAATTGGAATGCCTGAGTAGCTTAGTCAGTTAAGTGTCTGACTTTGGTTCTAGTCACGATCTCACAGTTCGTGAGCTCAAGCCTTGCGTCAGGCTATGCATTGCTGGTGTGCAGCCTGCTTGGGATTCTCACTCTCTCCTCTCTCTGCCCCTCCCCCACTCATGCTTTGTTTCTCTCTCTCTCTCTCTCTCAAAATAAATAAATAAATAAGCTGAAAAAAAAAAGATAAGATTGGAATGGAATTAAACTAGAAATCAATGACACATCATTGGAAAATACCAAAATCTATGGAGATTAAACAACACATTTCCAAACAACACAGGGCCAAAGAAAAAAAATCTCAAAAGAAATTTTAAAATCGTTTGAAATAAATGACAATGAAAATGCAACTTATCAAAATTTATAGAATGCAATAAAAACAGTGCTTCGAGGGAAATGTATAGCATCGGAAGCAGATATTAGAGAAGAATGACACAAAATCAATAATATAAGTTTCTGCCTTAGGAAACTAGAAAAAGAAGAGCAAATTAAATTCAAAGCAGAAGAAAAGAAATAAATTTTAGAGCGTAATTCATTAACATTCTATGAAACCATTATTGCCCTAACACCAAAACTGCAAAAACTTACAAGAAAAGAAGCTAAAAACCATTATTTCTTCAGGACAAAGATACAAAAAATTCTCAACAAAATATTAGCACATCGAATTCAGCAATGTATAAAAAGAATCATACAACAACCAAGTGTGATTTATCCCAAATAAAAAAAGGCTGGTTCAGCATTCAAAAGTCAATTAATATAATGTATCACATCAAAAGACTAAAAGAAAAAAAGTCATATGATCATATCAGTAGGTCCAAAAAAGATTTCTTTTTTTTTTTAATGTTTTTATTTATTTCTAGGAGAGAGAGAGAGACAGCGTGAGCAAGGGAGG
Source organism: Proteles cristata cristata (assembly GCA_017311185.1). NCBI lineage: Eukaryota > Metazoa > Chordata > Mammalia > Carnivora > Hyaenidae > Proteles > Proteles cristata. The sequence continues at coordinate 385,243 of JAESUZ010002504.1, forward strand.
GTCAGAGAGAGAGGGAGTCACAGACCAAAACAGGCTCCAGAAACAGCTCTGGCTGTCAGCACAGAGCCCGACGCGGGGCTCGAACCCACGAACCGCGAGATCATGACCTAAGCGAAAGTCGGACGCTTAACCGACTAAGCCACCCAGGCGCCCCGGTCCAAAAAAGATTTAACAAAAATCTAACAACCAGTCATGATTAAAAAAAAATTCTCAGTAAACTAGGAATAGAGGGAAACTTTCTCAACTTGTCAAAGAATATCTAAAACATTTATTACTAATATAATACTTAATGGTGAGAAATATAAAGCTTTTTATTAAAAAAAATTTTTTTTACATTTATTTATTATTGAGAGACAGAGAGAGACAGAGCATGAATGGAGGAGGGTTAGAGAGAGAAGAAGGTACAGAACGAAGCAGGCTCTAGGCTCTGCACAAGCTGTCAGCACAGAGACTGATGGGGGGCCTGAACCCATGTACCAGGAGATCATGATCTGAGCTCAAGTCAGATACTCAACTGAGGGCCACCCAGGTGCCCCTAAAGCTTTTTATTTTCAGATTAAATTTTTATTAGGCTTGTAAGAAATTCAGAATTTCAAGTGATTGCCATTTCAATGATCTTGATGAAACTGCTTAGATATGGTTATCATTAAACTTCAGTAAGAAACTCCTTTTCAACATTTTACTGAAGGTTCTAACTAATGTGATAAGTCAGGAAAAGGAAATATAGATTGGGAAGGAAGAAAAAAACTGTCTTTGTAGATGGCATGACTGTCTCTATAGCAAACGTGAAAGAATCCACAAAAAATCAACCAACCAACCAACCAAACACACACACCACTCCTGGAACTAATAAGCAAATTATATCAAGGTTGCAGAATATAAGGGTAATATACAAAAGTCAATCACTTCCTATATACCAGCAATGAAAAAGTAAAATTTGAAATTTAAAAGATAATACCATTTACATGAGCACCCCCAAAAGTGAAATAATTAGGCATAAATCTAATAAAACATGTACAAGATCTATATGAGGAAATCTACAAAATTGATTTGATGAACAAAATCAAAGAACTAAATAAGTGGAGAAATATTCCATGTTTATGAATAGGAAGACTTGATAGTAACAAGATGTCAGTCCCTTCCAAACTGGTCTATAGATTCAAAGCAATCCTATTTAAAAAAAATCTCAGTAAGTTATTTTGGGGATATTGACAAACCTATTCTAAAGTTTGTATGGACAGGCAAAAGACTCAGAATAGCCAACATAATATTGAACAAAATACAGCCAAGTTCAACACAGTTAGAGGACTGATACTACTCAACTTCAAGACTTACTGTACATCTCCAGTAATCAAAACAGTGTGGTATTGATGCAAAAACAGACAAATAGAGCAATGGAACAGAATAGACAGGTCAGAAATAGACCCTTATAGATATAGTTAACTGATCTTTAACAAAGGAGCAGAGGCATTAAAATGAAGCAAAAACAGTCTTTTCAATAAATGGTGCTGGAATATTTGGACATTCACATGCAAAATAAATAAATAAATAAATAGACATGGAGCCTACAGTCTTCACAAAAATTAGCTAAAACTAGATAACAGACCTAAATGTAACACACAGAACTATAAAACTCTTGGGGCATCTAGGTGGCTCAGTTGGTTAAGTAGCCACCTTCAGCTCAGGTCATGATCTTGTGAGTCTGTGAGTTTGCACCCCGTGTCAGGCTCCGTTATGACAGCTCAGAGCCTAGAACCTGCTTGAGATTCTGTGTCTCCCACTCTCTCTACCCCTCTAACACTTAGACTCTGTCTCTCTCAAAAATAAATAAACATTAAGAAAAATTTTTTTTTTAAAAAGAAGCTGTGGTCAGGCAAAGCTAAGCTAAGTGAGTCATCGGCTTGTGGTCACCATAATGCAATAGCGGCAAGATTAAATTGAGGATCTCCATCTCATGAGTGCGCTGCCTACATACACAGACAATAGGCTATGTTCAGTCTTCAACCTATGTTTATTATATCTAATAAAAATAACCAGTTAAAAATTGTGAGCATTATTGACTGGTACTTGCTCCAAATTATTAAAAGAGCTTTACATGGAGTAAATATTAATGCATTTAATCTTCATAAGAACATGATGTGATACGTACATTCAGATGGGAAAACTGAAGCCAAGAAAATTGCACTAACCTGCCTGAAGACTTGCCCTTAATAAGTGGCGAGTCCTTTGCTTCTCTCCCAAATTTATCCTGTGTTACCGTTCCTCAAATGCCTGCAGCATTCTGCTGTCATTGCTTTCCCATCTCCGTGCTTCCACTGATGGTATCACCAACAGCAAAGCAGGCAACTATCTTTTCAAAAACAAATCATGTTAAGACACTGACTTACCTGAAATTTTCTAAAGGACTGTCAAGCATCTAGTCTTGTTCAGAGGCCTCTGAGGGCTTGCATGAGCTGATATCTGCCCACTTCTCAACTCTCATGACCAACGTCCCTTTGTCTTCTTTCTGGACACACTGGCTGCCTTCTCTGGATCTCACCAGGTTTGCTGCTGGCTTGGTGCTTCACATTCATTATTCCCTCTACCCAGAAAGTTCTACTTCAGATCATTAGAGAGCTGACTCTTTCTGAAATCGCACCTCTGTAAAGGTATGTCCCACCCCCTACCTGCTTCATCAGTCACTCTGTTCCCTTTATTGCCTTTGTAGCACTTCCCATGGTTTGTAAATACCGTGTGTGTGTGTGTGTGTGTGTGTGTGTGTGTGTGTGTGTGTGTGTGTGTGTGTGTGTGTAATTTCAGCCTCTTCCACTAGAATGAAAGTTTCAGTTAGGGGAAACCTTTGTATATTTTCTCCCCTACTCTATCCCTACAACAGTGCCTGGTTCATAATAGTCACTCGCCAGTAAGTTGAATGAAAGGCAAGGTAAAAGAAAAATGGAAAGAAAGGAATCAAAGTAGGCAAACAGCTAGTCCCTGAAAAACAGAGTAAATCCGGGATTTTATTACAAGAATAACTCTAGTCCTGTTTTGGCACAGAACTTTTGGAGAGGCGTTCCCAAACCAACTTTATAGCATTTATAGCCTCATACAGAGTGTGTTAAATTTAACAGGATAATATATCCTGAAAGATAACATCTCTACCTCGGGGGTAGGACTCACTGGCACAATGACCTCCATTAATACTGATATATAGAATATGTAGCAGAGTCCCCCCTTCATGGGCCAAATTTTCTGATAACTGTCCACGAATGTAGCTGGGGTAAAAATCTCTATTTGTAAATCTTGGGAATAATCTCCATTTTGAATTATTCTTTAGCTGGATTAAATAAATCTAGGAGGGAGAATTAATAGGTAGCTGAGAGATGGCAAGTGCTTTAGAACCCTTCAAGAAGTCAGCAAAATTTCTGGGCCATCCATTCAGCCGAGGGCCCATAATATGGAACACAATCAATTGTTCATTAATAACAAGGTATTGACCTACACACAGTTCCATGACCTAACATGACAAGCAGAGTACACAATTCTTTATTAATTATCAGACACTTACTCAAGAAAAGGAACTGGTGAGGGCAATTCTTTAAAAATAGTCCATGTGACAGTAGTCATATATATTAAATAAAGATGAAAAAGAAGCCACTAAAGGATTGACTACTGAGGACCCAGGAGAGAGAGCATAATTTTTTTTTTTCCTCCATGGAAGTCAACAGACTAGCAGGGGTTGAACTTAAGGGGCTCTTCACTGTCAAGGCTGGTAGCAGATGGTGTAGATATTCCACCCAATTCCTTAATACCCCTTAGTTGGTGCTAGGGTCTTGCCCTTAGCTTCTAACTGTGCTCTACTCCTAAGAGTTTACCCTTGCGACCTTCTTCAGAGGACCCAGGAGCCTGGAGTCACGGTGTCCCAAATCTCAGACAGCTTAAGTGCCCTCTGGTGTGGCAAGTAGCCAATGTCTGCAGGAGTATGAAAGCCAGCTTTCTTGCCTCCAGGTGGGACAAATTCTACAGTGGAACGAGTGTTCTGGAGTCCCAGTGAGTTGAGGCTGTGGCTGGGACCTCACCTGAAATCTCAGTCTTGTCTGGTGTTTACTCCTTCACTGCTTTACTTCCCATTTCCCCACTGGGTCTTTCAGTGGATGGCAGGGCTCTTGTGGATTCTTAGGTGGCTGGGGTGGTTAAGCCTCTGCCTGTGGAGATAAAGTCTTCAGCACCACGAGTCTCACACTCACCCCATACCACTGTCTTCTGGGGGGTGGGGTGTGCAAATCCAACTCCATGTCATGTACGTGCGTATGTCTCATTTTCAATAATTGTTATGTTTCTGGAGTCCTTCTTGTTTCTGTCATAAAACATGTAGTCAGCTCATCAAACCAGCTGTCCAACAGATGAAAACAGAAAGAGGGGCACCTTGGTGGCTCAGTCATTTGAGCGTCTGACTTTTGATTTCAGCTCAGGTCATGATCTTTACAGTATGTGGGATCGAGTCTGCGTAGGGCTCTATGCTGGCAGCTTGGAGCCTACTTGGGAATCTCTCTTACTCTCTCTGCCCCTCCCTGACACCCTTCCCCTCTCTTTCTCTCTATCTCAAAATAAATAAGTAAACTTAAAAAAAAAAGAAAATAGGAAGGAAATTAAATAGTTACCTAAAAAGTGTACCATAGGAAAAGAAAATGTTTGAGAATTTCATCAGATAATGCTACTAATTACTCATATGTACAGATTTATGTGTGTAATCTAGACATTTTGTGATTTAAATTCAGCAACTGGCTCAGATCCGAAATAAGCAACTAATGTTCAGTGTGATCTTAAAGAAAATATTCTTCCATTTCAGATATGAAGGTTTTCATTTACCAAGTACTTTTCAATCACCAAGTAATTCATAAAATACAGAACCATTAAATCAATATGGATTTATTCTGGCATTCTGGATTATTCAGAAATACAGCCAGCCCATCAAACTACCCTCATAAGAATATACAAAAACATACATAAACACACACACACACACACACACACACACGCACACACACGCACACACACACACCTTTTGAGAAGCGGGAAATTGTGGGAATCAATCTGGTAAACTCAAGATGTGTCAACAGGATTTAGGCAAATCTAAAGAAACACTAAGCCATCTAATCCCTGATTCCTTACTCCTTGATTCCTTTCTTCCCATTCTTCCTCTTTCCCTCTCTCCTTCAAGTCACTCATCAGTTCAGCAAATACTTATAAATAATAGTGCCCACTCTGAGGATCACTGGGTGCTGAATATCATGTTGGAAACAAGAGGGATACAGTCCCTGCTATCAAGGAGCTATTGCCTAGTCAAGTGCTAAACAGTCATTACGTAATTATATAATGATAATTGTGATATGTGCTTTGAAGAAAAGAAATTCAGGATGCTAAGACAGCAAATCACAAGGGATCTTAATAGAGTGTGGTCAGTGCAGGAGAATCTTAAATTAGAAGTGAAATTTATGCTGAGACCTGGAAGAAGAGCAGAAGCAAGCCAAGCAGAAATACGGGAGGCCAGGGAAGAGTGTACTTGCACTAGGCGCTGGGAAATGGAGAAACATAGGCAGGTTTGGGTCTTGGTAAAAGTACAGCTTAAGAAGAAATGAATGCCATCTTGGGTATAAACAAGAGATGGGGATGGGTTATGACCACCTCCAGAGTTTGAGAGTTCGAAGCCTAAAAACTTCTTCTCCAGAAATTTCATCTGTACTGGTAGGTGGAACTGTATGGTATTCAACATTAACCAGTAAATCTTGAGCACCTATTGTATGTGTTGCGATGTTATACAAGCTAGAGACCCAGCAGTGAACAAGACAGATAGGGTCTTCGGTCTAATGAAGTTTGTTCTGGTAAGACCAATGTTCAAGGATCGCTCGTATCACTTGCATTATTTTGAAGCCATCCCTTGTATATACTACACGTATGTTTTGAAGAAGTTCAATTGGATGAAATCAACCAGATATAAGAGGGAATTTTTTCATGAAACATAAATATAAATACAAAACATCTAGAGTTGGTGAGAGTTCTGTGATTTTCCAATCTTGCACAGCAGACACACTGTACCTTGAACTTCTCCAAAGGAAAAGGAAAAGCAGATTATTTTTCTCTTTGAGCAAGATTACATTGTTTAAACCCACATGCTCAATAATAAGAACTTAGCACTATGTTTTATAATAATAAGAGGAAAAAGTCTTTTTGAGGACATTAGGCTATCAGGGACATTATATGTGTGAAACAACATAGTAGTCCATGAGTAGTAACAGGACTAAATGAAATCAGGAAATTCAGGACCATTCTTCTGTGGCCTCTCTCTTCCCCTGTCATGGCAATAAATGCGTGTTATTATAATGCGAACAAAAAGCATTTTACTAGAGGGCAAGTTTTGTCTGTGATCCTTTCAGGAAATTAGAGAAGCAAATCTGTTTAAACTCTCCCTTTTGCTCTCTGTAATGCTCCATCAAACAGGACTCTAAGCTTGGTTGGCAAATTGCTGCTTTCAACAATGGGGAATACTCTTCTTGACAGATAAAATAGAGGTTAATGGGACAGAAAGCAGCAAACCACAGCCACCTGCCAACTCAATGGAAAAAGACGCTGTGGCGGCATTCCAGGGCAGACTGGAAGAGGAGACGGGGTGGGAGAGGTGTGGCTGATTTTGTGGGGAGGCTCAAGTCAGTTTTTGGTGCAGCTCTTGTTAGCAATAGAGACAGAAGAAAAAGTACAAAGAATCCAGCCTTACTACAAGCAACCACGGAATTCCAGAGATCTTTTCATCTTTTGAGGAAATTGTAGTTTAACCTCGGCTTTTTTCATAATCGGTCCCATTAACATTTCAGAGCCTACTACGTCTCACTGTGTCTGCCTGCTCTACTTTGGTATTTTGGTGCTCAGTAAAATGCCTGGACCACAGCAGATGATTGATCTGTGTTCGTGGCATGAATGAGTATCAGACAATGCACTTGGGTGGAGAACAGAAATCCAAAATCAATCATTATATATATATTTTTAAATGTTTTATTTATTTCTAGGAGAGAGAGAGAGAGACAGCGTGAGCAGGGGAGGGTCAGAGAGAGAGGGAGTCACAGACTGAAACAGGCTCCAGGCTCCGAGCTGGCAGTCAGCACAGAGCCCGACGCGGGCTCGAACCCACGAACCGCGAGATCATGACCCAAGCGAAAGTCGGACGCTTAACCGACTAAGCCACCCAGGCGCCCCCAAAATCAATCATTATATTAACAGCTGTTATGTAGATAGACTGTGAGCCAGGCACTGAACAGTTTACAAGTGGCAACTTGCTTAATCATTTTTGCCTCCCATGTTTCCCAGAAGTTAGAGAAGCAAATCTGTTTATATTTTCCCCACATGATTCCCTTTGTGAAGATGAAGAAATTGAGTTACATGCAAGGGAAGTAACTTGCCTAGTATCTCAAATAGATGGTAAAGCTTCAACATGAACTTGGGTCAAACTGACTCCAGAAATTTCTCCAGTGCTCAGAGAATGTATTAGGATGAGCTATGTCAAGTGTACTTTTCCCATTTGTTAGACAGTACTTTGTTAGAATTTCCATGCCAGGGAGAAATAAAATATATTTTAGTCTGCTGAATTTATGGGTCCTCTTAGAAGACTCCACATCATTGCGTCCACCTAGCAGGGTGGTTCTAGTTATTAAAGGCCTGCCTCTGGCTGATTTGGCATCCAATTCCTGAGGTGATGGAACCAAACCAGCATCTTGTGGCAACACCATCCCTTCTAGGGAATGTGGGGAGCTGGAGCCCAATGAGCTTGCTTGATGAATTCAGACAACTGATTCTTCCTCAGTGTGAACCTGGCTATGCACAAGCCCCCAAACTAGGTGTTTTGACCCTTCCCTGACTCTGTCCAAGCCCTGGGCACACTCCAGATGCCTTCGCGAGCTACTGTCTGCTTGTAAACCCTCAGCGGTTGGTCAGGAGCCATCACGTCATCCTCAGTCCAACCCAGAGATTCGGCCGCAGTGCCGCGCACCATCCGGTGTTGCTCCAGCACCACAAAGCGCAGTAGCTCAGCAGCCCCGCCCTCTCACCGATGCCGCCTGATACAAAACTCCAGGGGCGCTGGGCCTCCCCGTGCTCTGCGTTTGAAGCTGGGCCCCACCAGTTCCTAGCGTACTTCTTTCTTCACTAGGTCGCTGCTAAGTTCCCCAGCCTTGTGGCCATGAGTGCCCGGGTCCAAGTATAATAAGAGAACTGCCTTCATTTATCAAGGTGGACTATCTTTCCTCCGTCATATTTAAAAATTTTCCCCATTTTAGTGGGTAAGTTGGTTAAGCGGCCAACTTTGGCTCAGGTCATGATCTCACGGTTCGAGTTAGAGCCCTGAGTGGGGCTCTGCGCTGACCGCTCAGAGCCGGGAGCCTGCTTCGGATTCCTCTCTCTCTGACCCTCCCCTACTCACGCTCCCTCTCTGTCTCTCAAAAACTCAATAAACATTAAAACATTAAAAAAATTTTTTTTCACCTTGGTAAGATACAAATACAAAAAAGGCTTGTGTGGCAAAGAAGTAGATATTTTTGACTTCACCTTTTTTGCTTTATAAATAATGAGGGAGGGAAGAATCAGTGGAGAGACAAAAGCTTTTGTCCTCTTAAATATCACGGACACAAGTTTGATCGGTCTTTCTCTTCTTGAATAAATTCCTTCATGTCTCTTCACATTCAGACCATCTTGTCTGCATATGCATTAAAAAAACACAAGAACAAAAAGAATCCATTTGTTCTTTTTGTGAAGTTACTGAACAAGGCACCACTAGTTAAAAAGAAACAAGTTTTAAACCATTGGCCTAAAAGATACAAAAGCTTTAATTGAAATGTTTAATGGAACAAGTGGTTAAAATGATACTTGTCCTGTGTCTGAAAAGAGAAGAGAACAACCAAACTCCGGTTGCTGGCTTAGAAATGTAGAGCTGGGAGTGCCTGGGTGGCTCAGTCAGTTAATGTCTGACTTCAGCTCCGGTCATGATCTCACGGTTCGTGAGTTCGAGCCCAGAGCCAGGCTTGCTGCTGTCAGGACAGAGCTTGGAGCCTGCTTCGGAGTCTGTCTCCCTCTCTCTGCCCTTCCTCTGTGCTCTCTCTCTCTCTCTCTCAATAAATAAACATTAAAAAAATAAAAAAAAACCCAACAATAAAAAAGGGTGGTAAAAAGACAGGAAGGAAGTCTTTTTACCTCCTTCCTTCCTAAAAAGTCCTAAAAAGAAGGAAGAAAGTACATAAGGTGTGGCTCTTTCTTAAGCTCCCATGCTTGTCTCCATCTGTTTATTACTGGAAGAATAAACTCACACTGCTTCTCAGGGCAGTTCTATACGCAGCTCCAGGGCGCCATTTATATTGTACTCTGTGTGGTCCCTGGGGACTGCTGCAAGCAGATATCTGGAATGTCCCCCATTAGCACTTCCCCAAAGAATAGATAGTGTGGGGACAGGGGTGGGGGCGCCTGGGTGGCTCAGTTGGTTGAGTGTCCGACTACGGCTCAGGTCATGATCTCACGGCTCATGAGCTCAAGCCCTGCATCAGGCTCTGTGCTGACAGCTCAGAGCCTGGAGCCTGCTTCAGATTCTGTGACTTCCTCTCTCTGTGCCCCTCCCCTGCTCATGCTTTCTCTCTCTCTTTCTCTCTCTGTCTCTCAAAAAGAAACATTAAAAATTTTAAAACAGAACAAGAATAGATAGTGGGGAGTTTGTTACTGGTAGAAAACCTCAAATCCTAAGCACTGAATGTCTCATAATGTGCTAGCAAGGGGTGGCCATGTTCATGGGCCCTAAATTTCCAGGGCAGCATCTCAATGGACAAGCCCAGGGTTTCTCCTCAAGGACTGTAGCTCTTGTCTCAAACATAGTAAGCTGACTATATCTTTCTACCTGTCCTGCCCTCAGGATACTGAACAGTTGGATTTGAGCTCTCTGGAGGTTGAATGAGACCTTTTTCACACCCCACGCAGAGTATGCCTCAATGAATGATCATCTAGCTCTGAGCACTGGAGCCACTTCAACAAAAAAAGGGGGACAAGAAATGTCTTAAAAGATCCCCCAACTTCTCTGTTTGCCCTACTTTCCCCACAGTGTTAACCAGGATGCTACTCAGAATATAAAATGCAAGCAAACAAACAAGTTGGATCAGAACCTAAACCCCTCCCCTCCCCCACACACATAAAAGACTATAAAATGCAGCCATGCCCATTGGTAAGGACTGACACACTCAAGCTATGGCATCAGTGACTATTTTCATAACCACGTGTGTCAAGGGGAGCAGCTATTTACTCTCTGGAAAAGATAAGACATGCAGCTAGAACGAGCCCATAACAGCACCATGTCTGAAGAGGTATGTTACGGAAAGTTCTGATAGGGAAGGTATATGCCAGTCTTGTGAACCTTATCCAGTTCAGCTTCATCCATTCTGCAGCCAGAGCAGAAAGCGCGAGGAGAGGGCTCCCCAGAGGACTTGTGATGCGCAAGAGCTACAGGGGGTCCAGTCTGTAGGGGAAAAGACCTTTCTGAAATGCAAATTAGTTCTATTCCATGGTATAAATTGCTCTTCTGGAATCTCCCCAAAATGTTTATAAAAAGTCATACTTTTAACTTGCTCGGTTGTATCTCTGTTGTCCCCATGGAAATGTTTTAGCTAGACCGTTAGGGTGAGGAGTTGAAGAAAAGAGGAGAGTTTTGCCTAAGTACTATGTGCTGTCCTCCAAGGAAATGGTGCCAGCCCTCACCCTTTTAGAGACTTAGCCAAAAATATGTATCCGGGCTCTCACACCCATACAGCTGCTCACTTGCAAAAGGGCCAGATGCTGAGAACAGTAGCCAGGCTTGACCTAAAGTTCAGTAGCTGAGCCCAAATCATACATCAGGGACAAAAGACATGGCTAGTTACTGTCATTACTATTACCAGTAACACCTTCTTTCCTGAAATCTCAATATGTTTCACTATTACACTGTCGGTTTGGACAACAAGCATATTTTTTTTTGAGCATCTGGAGAGTTTAAATACTTGTTTGTGTTTGCTATTTTCTGCAAACAGAAAACCACAAGGCAGAAATAAAATCCAGAACAAGCAATACCCATTATGAGAAAAGCAAATGAATTCCATTTCTCATATGCATAATTCTACATCTAAAATATATCAATGTAAGGGCTATAGATTAGCTAACAGTATTGCATCAATGTCAATTTTTAAAATTTTGGTTATTGTACACTATGTAAAAAGGACCTTACTTTTAGGAATTATTCACAGAAATGTCTAGGGTCGGAGGATCATCATATCAGAGAGAGAGAAGAGAGAAGGAGGCTGGGAGAGACTGAGAAAGCTAACATAAAACTTAATATTAAAGGAAATCAGAGAAGAGTATATGAGAATTCTTTGCTCTATTTTTGTGACTTTTCTATAAATCTGAGCTCCTTTCAAAGTCAAAATTAAACAAATATAGAAATTTATGTCTATATACATGTATGTATACATACACCCACATATATAAAAATATCAATAAATATACACATACACGTACATACATCTATAAAATGACTAGGAGACTTTTATGCTTGTAAATATGAAGGGCAGGAACTCAGTAAGTATGTTGGTCATACAGCATACAAAATGAGAACTGATGGCAATTTTTATTGTGTCATTTGCCTCATGTAAATATGCATTCACCCTCTTCCACTCCATTTGCACACGTTGCTCTGCTGAGCACAGCACTCAGTGGAGTATCTGGGGGGGTCCCTGCCCTCAAGTTGCATCCCGTGTAACTCAAAGCCTCCTGCCATCCCGGCCACCACCGCTGAGCACAGCGGACCGCAGCCAGCAAAGCAAACAGCCTGCTAACTCTGCCTAAATAAAAATCACATTCCGGCATTCATCATAAAGCAGCGTGAACCAGTCAGTGAGGGACGTATGTGTGCGGCACGCAGGTGCAGATGTACCGTTGGCTGCACAGGATCCTTCTCCAGTGTCCCTTTCCTTTAAAATCTGTGATGCTGCGAGGTGCTAGGTGGGAGGAGGAGGAGTGAAGGAAGGGTAAAGTCACAAGGACACAGAAACGGAGGTGTGACGCACTGGTCCTTGACAAGGCTTGACGTGTGAAAAAGCCTGTGTCCTGTGCAGGCTGAGTTCCTGACCGTGGTCCTGACCGTGCATCCCCCTGACCTGCTGACCTGCCGCACACACTCCCAGCTGGCGCTGCCAGCGACGACGCTGCTGGCACAGAGAACGCCTGTAGGTTTCTCTCATCGAGCATCTGCTTGGCTTGGGTCAAATCTAGGTATCAGCTGGAAAAGCCCCTTTCCTTCCGTGGCAAGTGGTGCTTCCCACGTGGACTATCTATAAGCCCGGGCCTGGAGGCGCTCTGTGGAGGAGAAGCGATCTGTGCCTCCTTGCTGCTGGGTCTTCTGCCTGGCGCTTCCTAGAAGAGATGGAGTCAACGCTCCTTGTCTTCCTCACCAGGACACGTGTGTTCCGCACACATACGCCCCTCACTTACCGGTTCACACTATTTCATCATTAATGCCAGCATGTCCTCTTCACGCAGGCGGAGTTAGCAGGCTGTTTGCTTTGCTGGCTGTGGTCCGCTGCGCTCAGCTGTGGTGGGGGGGATGGCAGGAGGCTTGTGTGACCTGGGATGCAATTTGACAACCGGGACTTTGTTTCTGTGTCCTTGTGACTTTACCCTTCCTTCACTCCTCCTCCTCCCACCTAGCACATCACAGCATCACAGATTTTAGAGAAAAAGGACACTGGAGAAGGATCATATACAGCAAGGCTTGGCAACCTTTTTCTGAAAAGAGCCAGATTGTAAATATTTTAGGTCAAAAGCGGCCATTGAGAGGAGCCTGGGTGGCTCAACTGGTTAAGTGTCTGACTCTTGATTTTGGCTTAGGCCATGATCAGGTTTATGAGTTCAAGTCCCGCACTGGGCTCTGTGCTGACAGCTCAGAGCCTGCTTGGGATTCTCTGTCTCTCTTCCCTTATTCTGCACACTCTCTCTCTCGCTCAAAATAAATAAAGTTTTAGAAAAAGCAGCCATAGACACTAAGTAAACGCTTGAGCATGGCTATGTTCCAATAAAACTTACTGAAAAAACAAGCAGGACATATTTGTCACATGGCACGCTTACCCTTGATATAGGTCATCGCCTATATTTTGCCAATGACCAAAGTCACCTTCCTGGGTCTCTTGAATGTGTTTTCTTCAGTAGGGAGAGTCTTTTGTTTATAATTTTGAGTTTCTTGGTTTAAACCTAAAGCAGGGTGCTGACACTGGGTTATTCTTAACCAAAAATCTAGTCCTATTTGGATAATGAGTATGTACGTCACATCATTACCTACCTGTACTTAGAAAGTTAACTTCCCAAAGTAAAAGCAAATAATTATAAAATTGTGTGTGTGTGTGGGTAGATAAACCAACAACCAGGGGAACAGGTGTATTTCATGTCAATATAAATAAATCACCAGTGTGAAAACAACTCTAGATAAAAAATGAGCAGGGTTAGAAGGACAGAAAAAAATGTGGTATATCCACATAATGGAATATTATTCAGCCATAAAAAGGAATGATCGTCTAGCACACGCTATACACCATGGATGAACCTAGACATTATGCTAAGTGAAAAAACCCAGACACTGGGGCATCTGGGTGGCTCGGTCAGTTAAGTATCCAACTCTTGATCTTTGCTCAGGTCATGATCTCATAGTTCGTGGGTTTGAGACCCATGTTGGGCTGTGCACTGACAGCACAGAGTCTGCTTGGGATTCTCTCTCTTTCCCTCTCTCTGCCCCCTCTGCTTGTGATCTCTCTCTTTCTCAAAATAAATCAATAAATCTTAAAAAATATTTAAAAAGGCCAGACACAAAAGGACAAATATTGTAGGAGTCCATGCGTATGAGGTTTGAATAGGGGAATTCATAGAGACAGGAAGTAAAATAGTGGTTAGTAGAAGACAATGGAGAGTTATTGTTTACTGGGTACAGATGGTGTTTAGGATGATGAAAAAGTTCTGGAAACAGAAAATAGATAGTGATGATGGTTGCACCACAGTCTGAATTTACTTAATGCCACTGAATCGTACACTTAGAAATGGTTAAAATGATCCATTTTATGTTACATACATTTTGTCGCAATATCACAAAACAAGAGCAGTATTATGTGGGGGTAGAGAACAGAGCAGAGATGGGTCAATCAGAGAAACTGATCCCGAAATATCTAAGAAACAGCCCTTCCGGTATTTTGGTGGTGTGGCCGCCCACGTGTCATGCCTCACTTCCTCTCGCATCTGGGCTTTCAGGGGTGTTCCTGATCCTGCCACACCTGCTCCTTGTTCGTCCTTCCAACCAGATCCATTCAGGAGCCTTCCTCTGAAACTCTGCACGGACTCCAGGTCCTGCAGCACCCCATCCTGAATTCCAGTAAGAGCCACGTAACTGTGAAACAGGTGGCTAAGATGTTTTGCCTACACAGCATTCCCACAACACAAAGCAGGGCCAAAACAAAGCCACTCTGGTGCTTCGAGAAGTATAATCAAATCTCAGTTTAAGTATCAGAAAAGTAGGGTAAGGGCATCTGAATTCTTATGATCACACCAATCAAATGGGCCTCTGTTCTGTGGTCCAGTAAATAATTTCGTTAATATACACATTTGCGCAATTTACACATAAAAAATGGTTTCCCCTTTGTCCCATCTGGCCAGCTGAGTCTCAACTGTCACGGTTGTTATTAATCTTTGCCCCTTAGCATGGAGTCCATCCTAAAAGTTTCACTTACCACTACTGTTGAGGTGATGAGGCACACACACTGGCTCTATATACACAAGGTACCCTGGTGGCCTTTGCGTTCATGCTGTGAACCGACACAGAATCCGATCTCCAGGTGGGGAAGGCTCAGATAACCAGTGGGGCTTTCTTCAGTGTATGGTGACAGGTTAGCCTTCAGCTCTGTGTCATTGCTGTTTCTAAGGGCTGGAATGACCTCAGATTCTGCTCTTCTGACTCATAAATGGCCCCAAAGGGCATATGAAGGTACCTAGACTGTCTCTAATTGCCGGTCCTCAGTGTAGCCTGCGGCTGCAGCCAATTTCCAGCAAACCTACATGAAGTGGCACTGCACTCCAGCCTGATGGCATTTTATCAGCCCTCTTCCCTTTGTCTGTCATGCTTCCATCAGCCACCACAAAGCCTCTGAATATACTCTCAGTATCTAGTTAAATGGAAATGGGCTGCAGCCGGCGCAGCTTTGATCTTGGTTAGCTGCCCTCCGTTGAAGAGGTTTCCCTGGATGATCCCTCCTTATGTGTAAGGTGGCTGCAGGGGATGAGCCTAATCCAATTTGGTCAAGCGCAACCTTGAGACTCTCCGGTAAATTATAGTCACTGCTGAAAGTGTGGGGGATGGTGCCCGGGAGCCACTCTCCTACAAACTCATGTCCAAGTTATAATGAAAGCAAGCCTCAGACCAAATCCTGCCACACATACAGACACTTCTTAAACAAAGAGCTATCAAAAGCAGGCACAAACCAGGTCGTCCATCAGCCTGCTCTGGGAGCTGGTTAAATCTTAGCTCTGTATCCTCTGAGTGTTTGGAAATAACCCGTCTGTATGAAGGAACCACTGGCACAATGTTCCAGGGAAGGACTCTATTCCCTCTGGCAACACATAACCAAAAGTCCTCCAAACAAAGACTGGAAATGGAGCTTTTCAGGGATGATCGGCCTTGGTTGCCATTCCTCGGGGCATTATACGCAGAGCTGGAATGCTTTAGTGAACTGGCCCCAGTTGTCAAAAATAATAAAATATGTGCCTCTCTGTACTGGTGGGTAAGCAGCCACTTCTCCAAGTTCCCAAGTGTCCCACTGTCCCTTCCCTGTCTGACAACCCTACACAATCCTAGCCTCGGGTCCCAGAAACCAAGGAGCTAGTGCTGGGCAGAGCAGGACCCCTGGGGAGCCCGCTCCAGCGCTGTGACCAAGCTTCCAGTGTGGACTGGTCCGGGCCTAGGAAAAACTGGTTGTTTGCGAGTCTGAATATCATGGAGACTTAGAATAATGGCTAAAGGCAGGGTGGATGGTTATATCCCTTCCTGTAAGGATAGGGAGTGTCTTTAACTCTTTGAGTTAATCCACAGTCTCGCTGATAAGAATCCATGTTTAACTTTCATCATGCTAGTTAATAAGATACTAATTCCACCAATAAATTCCATTTCTGACATGGCTATAAAGCTTCCGGTGTCGGTTGGGATATAGATAACAGACTTGTATGAGCTGCCTTTGAGTATCGGTTTTGGAGGATGTACCTGAGTTGTAACTACCCTTAACTGATTCACACAGCTCTGTTTATCCTGAAGTATTTTTGTATGAATTACAGGCATTATACCAGTGCTGTCAAGAACCTGAGGAATCTGAGACTTTACTGTGCTTGCGAGCTAGCTCATTAAACTGCCACCATTTCACAGATGCCGGAGAAGACAAGAGACTCCCACATCAGAGATGTAGAGATGTATTATTAACAGCACAGCAAGCAGCTTGAGCTTCACATTTGCATCCATCCCCTTGCCTCCCACATCTCACAGGGGCTGATGTGGCAAACTCAGTGAATTTGGGTCACAGTTGAGGAATCCCATGCTTAGAGGACCCCAATTTTTTATAATGGGCTGTAAACAAATCTGCCCAAACTTTGCCCCAGAGGGAGACATTATCTTTATTATACTAAACAATAAACAAATCTGTTCTCTGCTCTGGCACGATTCAATATCTTTCAAGGTTATTCACCATACAAACATCTATGACAAGACAGTTCAGAACCAAGAGCTCTGGAGACGTGCTAAACGATTGTCTTCTACTAGTGGCACCAGTGGAACTGGCTAGCAGTCTGAGTGGAAACATCTTCAATTCACCAGGATGGTTGAACACTCATTTTCACAGATAGTATTTCAAAACAGAATAAGCAGAAGTATGAGGGAATCCTTTAGGGGTGATGGAAATGTTCGATATTATTATTTTGGAGGTGGTTACATGATTTCATAAGTTTGTCAAAATTCTTTGAATTTTACTCTTAAAATTGGTAAATTTTGCTGTGTGGAAATTCTATCTCAATAAAGCGGACTTTTTAAAAAACAAACAACACACACACACACACACACACACAAACAAAACCCAAAATAAAACCAAAAAACCAACCAAACAATAAAACCCAATGTAGAATTGGAATATGGGAGTATCTATTTGCAATAATGCTTAGTGTAAGTATGATGTTTTCCCCTACAACATCCCTCTGACACTTCCATAGCTAGTGAAATCAAGTCAATAGGGTTCAGTGGCTTTCCAGCTTCTGGGCAGGGGTCTGGAGTGGGCTTTTGAGGATCGCTGGCAGGTAAAGTCTAGAGGTCAAGTTTCTCAGGTTCCTAATATCAGACTTCCAAATGTGGTTTACCAGAGGTTCTAAGTCCCCAGATGTCAGGAATCTATTTGAAGAATACTATATAAAAGCTGGAAAAACTCTCCAGCAAACAGCATGTGCACGTAGGCGTACCAAATTTGCACACAGTCTCAGTGGGCTCACAAATCTCTGAGGCTTATCAATGCACTTTGAACCCTTGAACTATCTGGAGACATCAATTCCCAGAACAAGCGCTCGTGTAACACTGAACTCATTGACCACTGCCATCAAAACATCCAGCTGCCAAGCCAAAGTGGCTTATAATCCAGATGTCACATAGCTGACATTCTCCGCTATCCAAAACGTGACCCCAAATCAGGAGGTAAGAAAAAAAAACACTGTCCAGAGCATAGAAAAATCAGGACTTCAGGGACACACAGTACTTGAAACAGAGTCGAACTGTGTTTCTTTAAACCATGATTTTAAGAGGATGCATGATTAGATTAGAAAGGACACAAATTAGAAGTGAGGGAATAAGGACAGAAAGGCATAATTAATAACTGCAATGAATAACTGCGGACAGCGTGACATAAAACTCTCAAAACAAGAACAAAAACCCAGAAAGAACTTAAAAAATTGTTCAGTCTTGGCTATTTAGCGAAAAGGCAAATCACTCTTAAAAATGTGTATGACTCTTCGAAACGGCTCCTTGTAAGTCATGTGAAAAAATAACTGCTAATGAGGTTTTTTCTTACAGGCTTGCTTATGTTTTTTATATGTTTCATATACTCTGGCTAAAAGGATGGATACTGGCTCTAATACATCTACAGCCTCAAACCATTTCAACACATGATTAAAACAGGAACTGCATTGGCCTTTAAGGCAGAAAGATGGGACTAATATTTACCGTAGGTCTTCCTTGTTCCGTGTTCAAAGCACCTTCCGCTTTCATCATACCTAATCCTTTTAACAGGCCTTGAAGTGAGGGTTGTCATTCAGTTTTAGAGGCTGAAGAGCTGAAATTCTGCGAGGCCAGATAACTTGTCCAGAAGCAAGCAGCTAGAAGGGAGTGAAGCTGGGACAGATACCAGCCCACGCTTTTTTCCATTAACTACTCCTTTAAGGAGAAAATTCATTTATCTGGAAAAATCCATTTCAAATGAATTTTTCTGAAAATATCTCATAAATAAGTTTTTCTCTACAAATCCTCTATATTAACTAGCTTTGTCAATATTCTACCAGATTAGAAATCAGATTAGAAGTCAGATCAGCCTTGGGACACCTGGGTGGCTCAGTCAAGCATCCAAATCTTGATTTTGGCTCAGGTCATGATGTCACAGTTCGTGAGATTGAGCCCCATATTGGGCTCTGTGCTAACAGTGTGGAGCCTGCTTGGAATTCTCTCTCTGTCCCTCATCTGCCTGTGTTCTCTCTCTCTCTCAAAATAAATAAATAAACCTAAAAAAAGTCAGATCAGTCTTTTGATTATTTTCTTATATTCTTGGCTTTATTCTAAAACACATTTGGTATGTTATTAATGAGTAATGTTTACAAATGGCCCTTTCTTTTTTTAAAAAAAATTTTAATGTTTTTATTTATTTCTGAGAGAGAGAGAGAGATAGCGTGAGCAGGGGAGGGTCAGAGAGAGAGGGAGACACAGAATCCGAAACAGGCTCTAGGGTCTGAGCTAGCCGCCAGCACAGAGCACGACACAGGGCTAGAACCCACGAACCGTGAGATCATGACCTGAGCTGAAGTCAGATGCTCAACTGACTGAACCATCCAGGCGCCCCCACAAATGGCCTTTTCTTAAAAGAAGACCTGCAAAGGAGGAAAAGTGGCTACTTTCTCGCTTCTGTTATGAAACAAAGGCAAAAATACACAGTAAGGTCACAAAACATTTGAGTTCTCAACTCTGGGGCAGAAATACTCCCAAGATTAAGAATCTTATTATCAAGATCTGAAAGAACTCTTCTCTAGTGTTTGTGTAAACAAATCTCCCAGCAACTGGAAGGTTCACTAGAAGGTCTTTCCTCAGTGTTACTATTTAATAAGAGAATGTTCTAAGATAAATCTGTGACAGATCTCTCAACTATAATCTCCTGGAGGGCAGGGGGCAAGTAGAGGGCTTCTCAAGGGGGCTGCATTAATTACAGCATCCAAAGGGGTAGCTTGGGGTGAGAAGAGGGGATCGATTCTTCTCCTTAATTAGCAGATTATTTCCCAAATTCTTAACTACCAGGAAATTTCAATAAAATCTATAGATTTATTCAAGATGATGTTCATATAGCCAATTTATCTTAACGGCCCTTTCTTTCTTAAGGACATCATTGATAGAGTTAGTTGAACAAAGTTCATTCCTGAGAGAGGATCTAAAGCATCAAAAATAGTTAAATTTAAAATTAGAGCTTTACTACCCCCAGATTATTATTCTAGTGGAACATACTAAGAAATAGTTAAGAGCATCTAGTACAAAAGAATAATTAGAAGAGCCAGTTGAATTTCCTAAAGTTCCTTAAGTGCACTCTATCTAAAATGGCAGGCCACTGAGGTGTATCTATTTTTTTATGTTTATTTTATTTATTTATTTTGAGGCGGGGGGCACACAAGTATGAAGGGGGAAGGAGCAGAGAAAATCCCAAGCAGGCTCTGTATTGTCATCACAGAGCCCGATGCAGGGCTCAGTCTCAGGAAGGGTGAGATCATGACCTGAGCCGAAATCAAGAGCTGGACACTTAACCGACTGAGCCACCCAGGCAGCTCATATTTTTGGTTATAATGGAGATAACAATGAAAACATTTAAGAAGAATCTTTAAAAGACAGACTAGCCTATTCTTCTCAAAAGTGCGGTGGCCATATCTTAAGAAATATTATGTCCCACAGGCTTTTAAAGAGAATTACCTTTTTGTATAATCACTGAATCCACTGCTGCAAATCACGGGAAGCCACTGAATTAGGTTTTAAGACAGGCTTCATACAAGATTGGGAATAATCCTGCTCTGAAATAACCAAACCAAAAAAGACTTTAGGAAGGGAAGAATTTAGAGCTCTTTCTTTTTCATCTCTCAGGGCATTTCATTCTTTAAACGATTACTGTTAACTTGATTTTTTTCTGGGAGATAGTTCAGCCATATTCCTTTGGAGAGTAAGGCCATAGCTCTCCCCATGTTATCGCTGGCCAGTATATATAGAAACATGATGGCAGGTTCCCTTTAGGAGGTCAAAATTAGCAATAGGCTTTCTTCCTTCCTTCCCTCTCATCCGCTTTTCTTCCTTCCCATGCCTCTTGCTTCCCTCTCTTTCCCTCCACCCCCTTCCCTCTTTCTTTTCCTCCCTTCCTTTGGGTAATCATTTCATAGATGGCAGATACGTGATATGCATAAGGATCATGTTTATCTTAATTCATAATTTCGTCCTAAGTTTGCCTAAGTTTGTGGCACAATTTTTGATGCCAAGAACGTGCTTAATATTTTTAAAAATTTTTTTTTTTATATTTATTTCTGAGAGAGAGACAGAGACAGCGTGAGCAGGGGAGGGTCAGAGAGAGACACACACACAGAATGTGAAGCAGGCTCCAGGCTCTGAGCTAGCTGTCAGCACAGAGCCTGATGCGGGGCTCGAACCCATGAACTGTGAGATCATGACCTGATCCAAAGTTGGACACTTAACCGAGTGAGCCACCCAGGTGCCCCAAGAACGTGCTTAATAAACATTTGTCAAATAAATAAATCTGTGCAAAACTTCTCTGGGCCAAACATTGAGCTAGACACTGAAGTTGCAAAACTCCTGTCCCATAGGCTCATCTGGAACATACAAAGATGTGTTTAGGGAGGCAGACAGGATTGGATCTGTGATTATACAGAACGGGGTACTTTTTGCTAAAGCAGTACTAGAGGCACTGACTAAGGTATAACTTAAAATGGAAATGTGCATGGTCTGTTATTGTTGCCATGGTCACACTGGTATTCATGGCCCTGAACTGAACTGGTTCTTCGCCTCCCGTTTTAGAATGAATGCGGAAACCCTTCTCATGAAAAGAAGCCCCGAAGTAGGCTGAGTGAGCAGCCAAGCTGGCTGCATTTCCTCTGGAGTGGCCCGGGCACTGCCCCATCCCTTCAGCACTGGCCGTGTAGACTTTCCTCTGCCCGTGGCACATTCCCAGCACATCTAGAGTCACATTCCAGAGCGTTCCTGCGAGTACCCTGGGCCTCCCCAGTTTGGGTCTTGGTTCGGCTCACAGTGGCCGCTCGGTTTGGCCGCCACCCGCCTGTGCTAGCACGCCACGGGAGGGAACACAGGCTTCTAAAGGACTTCTAGCAACTTGGACAAATTTTCTTTTTGTTCTTATTTTTTCCCACTGACTATAACTTGCAAATTAATTTTTCTCAAGTGCAATTAGATTTGAAAGGAGAGAAAACATGAGTCAGGAGTGAAAGGGATGTGTCCAAAGAGATGAGACACGGTCATTGTTTAGATTCGATTAGAAGAGATTTCTTCACTGGACTGAAAATTTGGAAGAAACAGACTCTCATCTCTTTCAACAGAGCTGACAGGCTCTGAGTTCTCGGAGTTTATGGGACTGTTCTTGAGAATCCAAGAGCATAATTTCAAGAACAGGAAACATGATGGCTTCTTAATCAAATTAAATAGCAAAATGAAAGCAATAATTACTCAAATTTACTTGGCAAATTGGTGAGACAAATTAATTGAAACACTACTTTTGATCATAAGGATATAATTAGAAAAGTCTGGTGGATGAAAATATCTCCGAGGCATGAATTCAATCAATTGGACAACCTGATTATAAAGACCTTATGCTTAACATGTAAATCTCAACTTACTGTTATGAAATGCAAAAGAAAGAAAAAAAGACTAATCAGCAAATATTCATTAAAAATGGCCCTGTACATGGGGCGCCTGGGTGGCTTAGTTGGTTAAGCATCCGACTTTCGCTTGGGTCATGATCTCACGGTTCATGGGTTTGAGCCCCGCGTCGGCTCTGTGCTGACTGCCAGCTCAGAGCCTGGAGCCTGTTTCAGTCTGTGACTCCCTCTCTCTCTGACCCTCTCCTGCTCACACTGTCTCTCTCTCTCTCCTAGAAATAAATAAATATATATATATATAAAGTATATATATATATATAAAGTAAAAATGGTCCTGTACAAATAACATGAATAACAGCAGCAAACATCTACTGGATTTTTATTATGGGAAGATACTGTGTTACATTACATAGTATTCTTAACACTTGTACTGCTTTTTCCTCTTAAAAAGTAACACATAAATTCACCATTGTTAACACTTACACAGCATAAGCCGTTACTGACCCTTAATGTGCAGCCACAGGCTTCATGATGGAAGAACAGGGCGCCAAGGCCAACAACAGAAAAGACAGACGGAGATGCCTTTTCTGTTCGTAGCCTCATCTTCCACTTACAAATGCCACTACTTCTCAGTAAAATCTGGTTCTATAAACCTCTGAACACATCTAAGCTCGGCCACAAGAAGCCGTTTTGTACACGGTAACCCCTGACAGCTCTGATTCATTCAAGTTGGCCCAGTCAGACTGAGAAGAGACACTTTTATTCCATCACTGGGACTGGGGAGACACTCTCCCTCTCTTCTGTGACACGAACAAGCTGCAAGTGCCGAGTGCAATCGGGCATGAGAAGAGAACTAGCCTCAAGGTGAAGCCAAACTGAAGACAGTGGGACTAAGGGCAGAGAAGAACCCGCAAGTGGCAGAGGTCTCTGGTTCGGGAAAAACCTGGGCCCTGGACAACATCTTTGAGCGCCTGGATCAGTCAAGTCTGCCACTCGCCTTAGCTCTGGCCTTGCTATAATAAGAGATGGCAAACATCTTCTTGGTGTAAGCTGGCTAGAATCAGCTCTCTGTAACTTAAAGCTAAAGCCCCCTAATTTATATAAAACAAAATGAACATTCAACTAAATTCTAGCAAAGTACAAAAAACGAATTATCTTTCTCTACAGAGGACAAACTGAAGGTTGCCAGAGGGAAGGGGGTAGGGGGATGGGCGAAATGGGTAAAGGGGAGTGGGAGATACAGGCTTCCAGTTATGGGATGAGTAAGAGCCAGGGATGAAAGGCACAGGACAGGGAATATAGTCAGTGACTAGTAGTGTCGTATAGGGGCAGACAGTAGCTACACTTGTGAGCACAGCATGACATACAGAGATGCTGAATCACTGTGCTGTGCATGTGGAAGGAATGTAACACTGTGTGTCAACTGTGCCCAATAAAAATAAAAAAAAAATAATTGTTTTTATAAATTGGGGTAATTTTGTTTCAAAGTATGGCAGCTGTTTCAAAGTATGAGAGGGTCACCTGGGTGGCTCAGTCCATGGCGTGTCCAACTTCAGCTCAGGTCATGATCTCATGGTTTGTGAGTTCAAGCTCAGCATCAGGCTCTGTGCTGACAGCTCAGAGCCTGGAGCCTGCTTCGGATTCTGTGTTTCCCTGTTTCTCTGCCCTTCCCCTGGTTGCGTGCTCTCTCTCTCTCTCTCTCTCTCAAAAATAAACACTTAAAACAATTTTTTTAAATAAAAATAAATAAAACACAAATGAAAGAAACAAGTCAACCTCTGATTCTAATGCTAAAGGGTGAAAGCTACCATCAAGGAAAGCTGTACAATTTTAGCTGCATAATTCAGAAATTCATTATGCAGCCTGCATGTACTCTGGTTTCCTTGTTTTGAAAATAAGTGTATTCAAACATCCTCCTTGCTTCTTCATAAAAAAGAACGATCCAAAGGTAAACAGTAACAATCTCTGATTTGCAATAGAGGGTATTTTTATGAAACTGCTCCAAAGCTTTGCACATAATTCTTGAGAAATAATCAATAGTCTTATGAAATTGTTTTCAAGGCACACACAGAAATTGTCTCCAAATATCGTTGCTAAGGAAAAAAGACATTTTCTTTTCTTTAATGTTTATTTATTTATTTTTGAGAGAGACACAGAGAGAGAGAGAGGGGGGCAGAGAAAGAGAGAGAGAGAAATCCCAAGGAGTCTGACTTGGGGCTATGAACCCTGGTATGACCTGAGCTGAAATCAAGAGTTGGACACTTAACCAACAAAGCTGCCCAGGCAGCCAGGCAAAAGGGATTTTTAGACTCTATTAGACTCCTACCACATTACCTTAAAATCACAAATGTGAGTCTTTATGAAATCTGCTCCTTGCTGAACTACTAATTCCATGTTTGGACTCAGTTTACACATTCTTTCCCTGCGAGGCCCTTTGTATCCCCTCCCCCGACAGCACCATTTGACCAGGATTAGGTTAGATTGCTTGTCACCAAATCCACGGCATGACACAACACGGAGAAGGTAGTATGTGCACGGCGCACGAGGCTAATTGAATGGGACCGCTCAGTGCAATCCGTGCCCCCCGTCCTGACCAGCTGTCTGGGAGGCTGAAGGAACCAATGAGTGTGCCTACGTGAAATGAACCTGCTTCTGGAATGTCAGGGGGGCATGCTTTGGTTGAGATCGGGGTCCTCAGACCATAGCCTCACACCTGCTTTTGGACCTAACGTTTTATGGTAACACAGTCACACCCATTTGTACAGGGTGTGTTTCTCGTGCTACAACTGCAGAGCTGAAGGGTCGCCACACAGACCAGACGGCTCCAAACGCTGAAAACAGTCACAAGCTGGCTCCTCCCAGAAACGTTCCCCAGCCTCTGGCTTAGAATCACCAACTAGAATGGCGTGACCTTGGCAAGGCAAGCACCGTGTCCACTGTGGTGCCCGACACTCTTCCCCCCTAACACACGTATGGTGTATATTATCTTCTTGAACACCTGCCTCTACTGGTAGATGTTGGTTCCCTGAGGGCAATGAATAGGGTCTTTCAAAATGCCTTGCTGATGTCATATCCCCAACTCTTAGCACAGGGCCTGGCACGCAGTGAGCACTTCATTATATTTGCTGGCTGGAGAAGTGAATGAACGTACTCCTTAAATCATCTTCCATATAAAAATGAAAGGGACGGCTTATTGAGCGGCCCACACCCCACCATAAGGAGAACACGAACCTCAACAACATTAACATTTCCCAGTCTTCGGGGGAAGATGTGCCCACACAGTCTCCTTTGAGAGGCAGCAGCAATGAGCTTGGCTTCTCAGAAGTAGTAGAGGCAAGTGTGGCTGTGGCAACCAGCATGCACACCATTAACAACACGGGCCCCAGGGCCATCCTCACTGCCAAGCCCCCCCCCTCCCCCATGCATGCTGTGGCTCCCAGCTGCAGTCTGAGGCTCTCCCAAGGCAGCACCATAATCCATGACCTCACTCCTTCGCTGAAGTTCAGTCTCCATCAGCGTGCAAGGAGACAGTAGCAAGTTTTTAAAGATAGAACACAGAGGCAGTTTAGTAGGACCTAGCACTCATTTTGCCTGTAAAAGATGTCAGTTTCCATTTTTCCCTCATCATCCAACTAAGAGAAATTAAAAAAAAAAAATTGGCATGGCAAAAATTAAAACCACACCAGAGTTTGTAAATTGGTCAAATGGCTTCAGTGAGTTCAATAACATAAGAAATTACTACCACTAGTAAAGAGGCAAGTTTTTTTATGTTTGACATTCAAATGTTTAATTCACAAAGCTGGGAATATATAAACTACCAAGATGCAGTAATGAAAACTGCAAAAACAGGATATGGGTTTCATCAGAACCTGCTAATTAATATAGCAACATACAACAGCAAGAGATCAGCATGAACAGTATCCCAATCAAGTGGAGGCGTGTGAGAAATGGCCATGAATGCCCCAAACACCAGAGAAAGAAGAATGCCAAACACTGTATTAAACTATCTCCCCTGGACACAGTCTGCTTTCCGAAAAAAAAAAAAAAAAGGCAGAAAACAAAAACCAAGCTGACGCTCAACTTTATGCCAGCATTCTCCTTTGCATTTATGACAATCACAAACCAATCCAGGCTTTGGAAAGCCTTATTAAAGAGGAAAGAAGGGGTGGTCAGAAATTCCCTACTTTTTATCCATGCAAATTAGTAGTATTTAATGTACCAACTTTCCCAGCAAATGAACTAGTATTATTTTGAGGCAAGCAGGGTGTTTGTCATCCAATGAGCAATGAGTCAAACAAATCATGCTTTATTTTCAAATCCACAGAACCTTGCTTTGGTATCACATTGGTCCCTTTTCCTCAGTATCTGACAGAAATTTTTTTCACAGAAGTTCTATCATATAATTTTGTTTTTAATGTTTTATTTTTGAGAGAGAGAGAGAGAGAGAGAGAGAGAGAGAGACGGCATGAGCAGGGGAGGGTCAGAGAGAGGGAGACACAGAATCCAAGGACAGGCTCCAGGCTCTGAGCTAGCTGTCAGCACAGAGCCCGACACGGGGCTCGGACACACGAACTATGAGATCATGACCTGAGCCGAAGCCAGACACTCAACCAACTGAGCCACCCAGGTGCCCCTACCATACAACTTTTAAATCACGACATGGGATATAATCATAATAGTGGCATTAGACCAACTCCCTCAAATATTTATTCTTAGAGCAGAATGTTTAATGTGAGAAGCAAATGTTTAAGTTAGTACCTCACTATGAACTCCTCATCAAAAACTGTATCTATCCTTATACTGGGAGAAAGCATATTTGCTATGATTTGGCAATAATCTTTGATGTAGGGACACTGATTCCAGAAAAACATCCTCAGAAAATAATTCAATAAAGAAAAGACTCACTTTCAGTAGGTCTTTCATTACATTACAATATGCCTTAAAATAATAGAAGCTGGAACAGACGTAATGCCTAACTAGAAAGAAATAAGGAAGTGCTGGAGCAAAAGTTAGGTTTATCAACCAGGGGAAACATAATCCAATCAGTACAAGTTAAAATGATGCAAACCATACAGTACAATGCAACCTTTTTAATGGATTGCTAAGTAGAACACACTCAGCTAATACCTGTGAAAATATCTGAAATTTCCTGACTAGTACAGAGAAAACAAAGTCATGAGGTGCCCTTCAGCAGTGTGTGACTTTCCAACTACTCAGCCACATCTCTCCCTGCTTCTCCTATCTCTGAGGTCTCCTGCTGGACTGTTCTCATTCCTCCCCAATGCCCTTCTTATGCTGTATTCCTGGCTTGCAACATCTTCTGTCGACTGCCAGACAACCCGCCTGCACCACTGTGTTCAAGACCCAGCACTTCCACAAAGCTCTCTATTCCTCTGGAGTGCGATAACTTTGGATTTCTTAGCCCTTAGTGATTTTGTCTGCCTCCTCTTCTTAGGCAGACTGTAAATTCCACAGAGTTCTTTTTAGCACATGCAATAAGTAATTAATACATGATTCTGAGTGAACCGATCAATGCATATAAACTCTTCAGAGCAGGGGCTATTTCTTAGCTTTGTATCCACAATACTTCCCATAGTTCAGGCAAACGGTAGATTGGCAATAATTTCACTAAACAAATGGAAAAGTGCACATATGTGTATTGTTACACACGACTACTAGCTGTAGTACAGGGTATGGCTTTCTCCCTTATCTCTCCTCCAGTCTCTGCTTCTATGGAAGGTCAGATACGATT
This sequence comes from Proteles cristata cristata, assembly GCA_017311185.1. Lineage (NCBI taxonomy): Eukaryota > Metazoa > Chordata > Mammalia > Carnivora > Hyaenidae > Proteles > Proteles cristata. The sequence continues at coordinate 413,219 of JAESUZ010002504.1, forward strand.
CTTTTCTAAAAGGAGCGTCATCGATGAAGGAAACTTACCCAGGTCAAACTGGCCAGAAACGTAGCCACAAGTCTGCCGGACTTCCTCACTGTCCCAGCCCAAGGGGTAGAGGGCACAGCCAGCACCGATCAACAAGCCTGAAAGAGATAGGCCAAGAGGGCTTTACTCGTACTCCTCGGCATCTCTAGCAAAAGGCAGCAGCACGGAAGGGAAAATCAGTATTAGCAACATAGCAAAAGAATATGGTGTCTGCTTTTTGGAAAGCACCAGCCACTGCTCCTTAAAGCAATCTAAGGACAGTTTGATTCCAGGAACTGGAATTGATTCAAGTCTGCTTAAAAGGGGGGGGAACCCCCCAAAAACCCCAAAAATAAAACAACAACAAAACCCTAATAGTTCAGTTTGATTCCAACTTTGCCTTTTAAAGCATTAAAAGCCTTGCAAATCCTGTTTAAGAAATACATTTCAGAAGCTTTTTAAAATCACTCTTGTAAAAATCCCACAAATTCCACCATCCATCCATGTAAACAAGTAAGTCAAGAGCAAGCAAAAGTGCCTGATAGGTTATACTTCATCATACATTAGGGTTTTTTTTCTTTTTCTTTTTCTTTTTTTTCCAATTTAAGAATCCAAATAGAATGTGTCAGCACCATCCAATTTTGCCTAGGGGCAGAGAGAGCGTAGAGATTCTCATGAACTGCGTCGGCACGTCAATGGGACCTATTAACTGTAGGCTGTTAGAACTCCGCTGAAAAGTTGAGAATCAGGGACCGCTCATCTGTCTCAGAAATAATCTATAAGACAGATATGTATGTAATAATCTAAGTCCTCCTTGCAGCTAAAACCAAACGTTTTGACGATTACACTGAAGAAGGTGGCGGTTTTCTTTTAATGTAATGAAGTTAGCAGGGCCGGGCACTCTGAGCTGACAGCTGTGGCTGGTGCGTCTGCAGTTTTGCCTCAAAGGTTAATACGCTTTCACCAGAAGCTGGACGGGACTTAGTCACCACCGGAATCGGAGGGCTGATCTGAAAGCATCATCCTGTCACACCAATCAGCGAGGACTGTCATCGTCTGTGAGTCCCACAAGTGTGCTGAGCCAGGAGGACCACCACGTAGGTGGTCTGAGTGGTGAGAACACCAGCCCTGTCCCAGAGAAGGTGGGTATGAGGCGTGAGGGAGGGAGTCCCTTAGATGAGAAAATCCACTCGCGTGGTAACACAGAGGTGGAATGACGGGGCCCCAAATGCTTCGCAAGAGTTTCTGTATTTGCCTCCCATTCTGTTCCCCTTTTGCTTCTTCTGCTCCTGGTAGCTGACCCGAGCGGTTATAACCCATCCACACAGCTTGTTGACAGTCACCGAAGGAGGGGCTGCTTCCCAAGCCCTCCCCAACCTCTACGCTGAGCTGTGTGGACAGACACCCCCCATGAACTGACACAAATTTCCCACCCTGGGGCCCCTCCTCACAATCTGTCCCTTGGTCAACAGTAAAACAGCCATTTCATGCTGAGGGCCTGCGATCCGAGGGAAGGCCTGCAAAGAATCATCGGAACTGCGTATCACTAATTCCGGGATGCCTTCGATGCAGTCAGATCAATATGAATTGTGTCGAGGCTGAAAACTAACTCAGAAAACAACAGTATGAGGTTTTGCCGACGAAGCAGATGCCTGGTGACTGGTTTCCTTAAGAAAGCATTTGCGTCGCTCTGAAGGCAACTCGAAATGAGTGTTACCCACCACCAGGTGAAGAGATAATGAATGAGGCCAAAGTTGGTGTGAAGTGAGTTCCATGAATGTTTAATAAATAACGTGGTATCATTTCCATGATACTCACTTCTTAAATTAATAAGGAACGCTATTTTTTGAGTACTTGGGAGCAATTTTTTAAATGATGACAAGTGCAGAAAGAGAAAATTTTCAAATGTAAAACAAATGAAAAACTTGTAACATTTAAATCATCAGTTTTCTCTGTTTCGGATAGGCAAACAAATGATAAAAAGCCTCACTGGCTAATGTCCTTTGCAGACGGCAGGGAAATGTGTCACATATCCATGAAAGTGCCTGTTTTGATTTGCATGATGCCAGGCACTTTGGGAAACTGAAGAGAGAGGATTTTATATGTGGAGCAATTTGGAGTGTGGTTTTCTAAGCGGTAGAACGCTTGGCAGACAAGGTTCTATTGAGCTGTCTTTGTGAAACACTATGAGCCGTAGATTCAACCATACAAATTGAGAAGAATTTCATACGTAGAAATGTATGTAATGTGCATGATTTAAAAAAATACCATAGGCATAGCTCACATTAAAACCGGTAGCCTTTGGAGCACCTGGGTGGCTCAGTAGGTTAGACATCTGACTCTGATTTTGGCTCATGATCTCACAGTTTGTGAGGTTCTCTCTCTCTCTGCCCCTCCCCTGCTTGCACTCACCCACTCACTCTCGCTCTCTCTCAAAATAACTGAATAAACATTAAAAAAAAGTGTTCAGGGGATGGCGACTAGCTTATCTGGGTTTTTAAATATTAATATTTATGTAATTTTTGTGTTTTGTCATCCGCTAAGGTGTGCTAACAGCAAACATACTGCATATTATAAAGGTCTGAGAAACATTTCTGAGAGAAAAACGTATGTTGCAAATCTATCAATCTAATTGGTTCTTGCAGTTTTAGGTAAACATCGGTGGTCTCCCACTACCTTTCTGCTCGTTGCATCTTCTGGAGAAAGCAAGTCCTAGATTAAATTCAGCCAAATATACAGTGATGTTTCTTAGTCAGCTGGCACAAAAAAGCAGTCAGATGACCAATTCTGCAAGCTCAGTGAAACCCTCTTCCCCAAACCCATCACACAGTCATTCGAACAAGTACCTTCAACATACCGTAAATACAACAAATCTTCAGCCAGCAGGTTTGGGACACTTTAGATCAGGCAATATCTTTCATTTAAAGGAATGGGAGAGGGGGCCCTAGACTAAAGAGAGTTTCGAGCTGTACTGCTCAATGCAGTAGCCATGAACCACATGTTGTGAGTTTAAGTTTATTAAAATTAAACTAAAAAAAACATTTCTTCAGTTGAACTGGCCACATTTCAAGTGCCTGACAGCCACAGGACACAGTTGGCTACCACACCACACAGGGCAAAGGTAGACTATTTTCACAATTGCAGCAAATACTATTGAAGAAGGCTATTCTAGACCTAAAAGCCTACCTCAAAAGGATGCAGGGCTGGAGAGATCTTTATCCCCTAACCCTAATCCTGCTTGTTAATCAAAATCATCCCTGATCTTTTAGATTCTCCCTCTCTAGGTAGGGCTGGAGATCAAGAAACTACATTTCAAAACTCTTCTCCTGGCAGAAATTCTAGTTCATGTTCTCTCAAAGAGAAATGCTTGTGTGGGATTTAGAAGGTAAAAGAGAAAAATAAACCAGTTCCCCACTGGTGGCTGCAACTAGAGACCTGCCTTTTTGTAGACCACAGACATAAGATTTGGGGAGTGGCTGTCAGGCAGCCTCCTCAACATCACCCACTCAGGGCAGATCATCCATTATAGCTTTTTTCTACCTGATTTCCTGAATTCTTCTCTGGCCTTCACTTCCCCAAACCTAAGAGGTCTGTGAAACTTTAAATCCCTGGACTGCATCCCTTTCTACTCGAAATACCTACAGTGGTTTCTTTCATTGGTCAGACTCTGGCCGGTATATGCCCAGCTCGTGCTGGCACAAATATTTCTATCTTACCCTATTGCACAAAATTCATTTTCTCAATTAAAAATTCTCTCTAGGGGTGCCTGGGTGGCTCAGTCGGTTAAGTGTCTGACTTTGGCTCAGGTTATGATCTCACAATTTGTGGGTTCGAGTCCTGTGTCAGGCTCTGTGTCAACTAGCTCAGAGCCTGGAGCCTATTTCAGATTCTGTGTCTCCCTCTCTCTTTGACCCACTCCTGTTCATGCTGTCTCTCTCTCTCTCTCTCTCTCTCTCAGAAATAAATAAAAAAAAAACACATTAAAAAAATTCTCTCTAAAGACAAGTTCTCTCTATTACAGCTTATACTGATTAATAAGCCTCAGGAAGTATAGATTGATATTAGAAGCCTTCATGTTAACCCTCTGTAGTGTGGTCTCTGGTTAGGGAATTTATGCTAATTAATCTTTCCTGGAGTGTGAATTTCTGAAGTGAATACTCCAACTGTTAACCAATTACCCTTAGCGTGTTGATTGGAGCCAACTAGCATTTTATTGTCCGTACTGAAGTACTATATTGTGAAGCCAAGTTAGAGACAATGTAACATACAGGCAAGAACATCTTTTTCATCATCACTGAAGTATTACCCAATATAACATCCTACTAGTTTCAGGTGTACATAACAGTGATTTGATATTTTTATACATTATGAAATGATTTTCCTGATAAGTCTAGTTACCATCTATAATCATACAGTTATTACAGTATTATTGACTATATTCTCTATGCTGTACATTGCATCCTCATGACTTACTTATTTTATAAGTAAAAGGTTATACCTCTTAATCTCCTCCACCTATTTTTTTTTCCCAACCCCTTTCCCTCCCTCTCTGGTAATCAACAATCTGTTTCCTAGATCTGTGAATCTGTTCTGTTTGTTTTGTTTGTTCATTTGTTTTTTTTTTTTAGATTCCACATATAAGTAAAATCATATGATATTGTCCTTCCCTGACTTCACTTAGCATAATAACATTTAGGTCTGTCCATATTGTTGCAAATGGCAAGAGCTCATTCTTTTTTATGGCTGAGCAATATTCCATTATATATCTCACCTCTTCTTTATCTATACATCTATTAGTGGACACTTAGGTTGTTTCTATATCTTGGCTACTATACATAGTGTTGCAGTGAACATAGGGGTACATATCTCTTTTTGAATTAGGGTTTTCATTTTCTTCAGATAAATACCCAGCAATGGAATTGCTAGATTGCTTGCTAGTTCTACTTTAAATTTTTTGAGAACTTCCATACTATTTTCCATTAATGATGGCACTGATTTTTTACTACTACCGACAGTGCACAAGGGTTCCGTTTTCTCTACATCCTTGCCAACATTTGTTACTTTTTTGTGCTTTTGATAACCGCCAATCCTACTGGTGTGTGTGAGGTGATATATCATGTGGTTCTGGTTTGCAGTTCCCTGAAGATGAGTGAACTTGAACATCTTTTCATGTGCCTGTGAGTCATCTATATATGCTCTTTGGGAAAATGTCTATTCAAGTCCTCTGCCCATTTTTCAACTGGGTTGTTTGTTTTTGTTTTTGTTTTAAGTAGGCTCCATGCCCAACATGGGGCTCAAACTCATGATCCTGAGATCTAGAGTTGCATGCTGTACCAACTAAGGCAGCCAGAAACCCTGGTCTTTTGTTTTTATTTTTATATTAAGTTGTGTAAGTTCTTTATATAACTTTGCATTTTAACCTCTTATTGGATATATCATTTGCAAATATCTTCTCCAATGCCACAGGCTGTCTTTTCATTTTGTTGATAGTTTCCTTTGCTGTGCAGAAGCTTTTTTGTTTGATAAAATCACATTTGTTTTATTTTTTGTTGCTTTTGCCTAAGGAGACCAGTCCAAAAAAATATTGCCAAGACCAATGTCAAGAAGCATCTATGCTTTCTTCTGCAAATTTTATGGTTTCAGGTCTTACATTCAAGTCTTCACCCTATTTTGAGTTGATTTTTATGTAAGGTGTAAGACAGTGATACAGTTCATTCTCTTACAGTCTTCCCAGCACCATTTATGGAAGAGACTGTCCTTTCCCCATTAGGTTCTTGCCACATTTGTCATAGATTAATTGACCATATATGCATGGACTGATTTTCAATACTATGTTGAATAAAAGTGAGGAGAGTGGGCATCCTTGTCTTCTTCCAGATGACAGAAGAAAACTTCCAGCCTTCCACCATTGAGTACAATGTTAGCTGTGGGTTTATCATATATATGTCCTTTATCATATTGAGGTATGTTCCTTCTATACCCATTTTGTTTGTTAGATTTTGTTTTTAATCAAAAAAGAAAGTTTAATTTTGTCAGCTGCTTTTTCTGCATCTATTGAGATGATCATATGATTTTTATCCTTGGTTTTGTTAATGTGATATATCACATTAATGTGGCATACAACATTGATTGATTTGCAGATGTAAACCTGCTGTGCATTCCTAGAATAAATCACTTGATTGTGGTGTACAATCCTTTTAATGTATTGTGGAATACAGTTTGCTAATAATCTGCTGAAGCTTTCTGCATCTATGTTCATTGGGAATATTGGCTTATAATTCTCCTTTTTTGTGGCATCAATGTTTGGTTTTAGTACCAGGGTAATGTTGGTCTCATAAAATGAATTTGGAAGCATTCCTTCCTCTTAAATATTTTTGGAATAATGGAGAAGGATAGGTACTAACCCTTCTTCAAATGTTTGGTAGATTTACCTGTGAAGGTATTTGATCCTGAGCTTTTGTTTTTTGTAGTATTCTTAAGTTATTAACTAGATTTTATCACTTGCAATAGGTCTATTCAGATATTCTACTTCTTCATAATTTTGGAAAATTGTGCGTGTCTAGGAATTTATCCATGTCTGGTTTAATGATGATAACTTCTTTAGTGTTTGCTTGTCTAGGAAACTACTTTACCTTTAATTCTGAATGCCTTCGTGTGGATCTCTCTGGATTCATCTTATTTTGGACTCTCTGTGTCTCCTGGACTTGGATGTCTGTTTCCTTCCCCAGGTTACAGAAATTCTTAGCCATTATTTCTTCAAATATGTTTTCTGACCCTTTCTCCTTGTCTTTCTAGGCCCCTATGTGTAAATGTTAGTACACTTGATTTTGCCCTAGAGGTCTCTTGAACAATCCCCATGTTTTAAAAACTATTCTTTCTTTTTATTTTTCTCCTTCTTTCTTTCCTTTTTTTTTAATGTTCTGATTGATTTCCACCATCTGTCTTCCAGATTGTGCATCCATTCATTTGTCCATGATTGTATCTAGTGTATTTGTCATTTCAGTTATTGTATTCTTCAGCTCTGACTGGTCCTTTCTTACATTTCTTAACCCTTTGTTGAAGTTCTCATTGATTTCCTCCATTATTTTCCCCTAGTTTGGTGACTGTCTTTATGACTGTTACTTTGAACTCTTCATCAGATAAATTACTTACCTCCATTTCATGAAGGTTTGACTCTGGGGTTTTATCTTGTTCTTTTGTTGGCACATATTCTTTTGTCTCATTTTGTTTGACTTTCTGTATTGTATTTGTTTCTATGAATCAGGCAGGACAGCCACCTCTCCAGGTCTTGAAGGAGTAGCCTTGTGTTGGAACATCCCCTGTGTAGACTGCATGTGCCTTGTGGCTTTGGCAAGCTGGATGCAGATCAGTAGGCAAAGGCAGGTTGGGGAGGTGCCCCTGGGTGAGACAGTGGGGTCCCCGGTATAGGAGGGCTGGAGCTGGAGAGAGCACAAGGACCACCTTGATTGGATGGCTGAGGCTGGGGCAGGAATGGGACTAGGGCCTGTGGCATGTGACACCAGTGCCACCTTGGGGGAATGACTGGGGCTGATATGAGCCAGGGGCCCATTGCATGACAGACTAGCAGACCAGCCCGAGTGCCGGGACCCTGCTTCTGCCCACACTGTTAGGTGAAGGAGGGGATATAAGAAATGATGCTCGCTGGTCCTCCAACCCCAGAGAGAGTTCTAGCAGTTCTTCACCTGTTTGGTGGAAACTATAAGGTTAGTAAATGGATCTCCTTCACTTATTGTCTGGTTGCCCTTTAAAACACTAGATTTTGCTGTGCCTCTAGGTGGAAAAGCCTGCTTGTGGGCCCCTCAGTGATATCCCTCCTTCCTGCAGGTCAGGGAATCAGGCGTAGGGTTTCTGTCACTGCAGTGTCTCTGGCTCTCCTACTCTCCTATATGTGGCGGAACATTTGTTGTGCAGAAGCTGCCTGATCAGCCTCCAGTTCCTTAGGGGGAACTGCTCCATATGTAGGTGTAGCTTCTGTGTCCTTGTGGGAGGAAGTGAGTTCAGGGTCTTCCTCCACTATGATCTCGGACATGCTCCTGAGAACACCTTTTTTAATGGAAGAAATCTGCCATTCTTCAGTTTAGCCGTGTTAAACCTCAGACCATGTTGGAGAAATCAACGTTTCATGAAAGTGTAGTTCGAAAATCCCCAAATTTTAAACCTCTTAGTTGTTATTCTGTCTTCTGAAATGGGGCTCAGAGAATATTCTGGAACTTGAGGTGGTTGCCCAAAATGATATCTGAGTGACTTAATAGGTTTTAATAGCTCTAGTTGCCTAATTTACTCCTGGGGAGCAAATGGCTCAATTAGATTCTCTGGCTCACAAACTTCTTTACACTTTACATGGATTTTCTTTACTGGAATGATAAATCTAGTGGTTTATAAACTTCAAGGGCTTAATTATATGCCATTTTAACCAAATTCCTTTGTCACTGCCATCAAAGAAATCGTGAAAAAATAGTCACATTATCACATTTTTTGGAAATGTGTGTCTGTAGGAGTGAAAGTGAGGAAAGACACAGTGGAGCAAGGCCACAATCTGAGGAAGGTGGTAACAGAGGTGGGGTGGCCAGAGGAGGTCTGAGATCATTTGCAGCTATAGGCTCAGTTGCAATTAAGCGGCAATTTATTTTTGCAATCTGGAAGGCTTCGTAACTTTTAAGGGGTCATGGGTAAATCACAAATTCGTGTAAATTAGCTCAATCTTTAGTTTGGACCTGGCACCTTGCTGAAATCAGCGATGGGGGGCAAACAGACCATGAAGACGGTCAGTTGGTAGGAGGTCGTGGAAATTTAGAGAGATGTTGCTTCCTGAGGAGAATGAAAATAATAATTCAAGAAATGGCTCAGTAATTCTTAAAATGAAAAAAAAAAAAAAAGCCGGTTGAAGAATGCATTGACTGTTAGGCCATGCCAACTTGAATTCCCTAGGGTTGGGGTCTCACCCAGTTCAAGACGATTAATAGTTAAAGAACCAGGTTGGTGGAATGACCTCTAAGGAGAAGACGCTGTTCCTGGAGAAGAGACAGTACAGTTAAATGCAAAGAGGCACTCAGGAGCTGGGCAGCGACGCTGTGTCTTATAAAAGAGATCTGTCTTTATCCCAAAATGGACTCTTGTACCTAACTCTTAGCTTGCATTCACTCTGCCTGCCCATAAAACACCTTTGGGAGAGTCTCCAGTGGAAACCCTATTCATTTTCACCCATTGCTGGAAATGTCTGCCATGATACTAATTATTTCTTAGAATTCAAGTGTGAAGTCTGAAGTTTGTAAAGAGCTCAGTGGTCAAAGTAAGTAAGAACCAGATGCTGGGAATTTTCCCTTCTGCAAAACTCTTTCTATTCAAAGTCGGTACTTAAACACTTAGCCAGGGGAATATTAACATAACAATTCGGCTCCTGCCAAGAAGGCAAAACAAACCTCCAGTCAGCCAATGCCAATTACTCTCCACAGGTGGTAAGAATAGAGTCCTCATGTTAGACTCATAAAGGCTTATTTTTTCCAGGCGCTTCTGAAAGTTTTTATGTGATCTCACTTTTTTCCATGACTATTGCTCCATTCTTTCTCCACAGTTTATTATTTTTTTTTTATACCGTGACTTTTTCCACTTACTGCCCTTTCCCTGGTCTCGCCAACGTTTCCCATCATTTCATCTTTTATGTTTTTTTGGATACTTCTATCCAGCCTCCAGTTCCTTTATCTTCCTTTCTGTGGCAAGCACAGAGGGAAATTGTTCTTTACTCTTCTCATGTAAGCTGCTAGGTCTTGTCGTCTGTTTTCTGGACTTCTCTTTGGATGACGTTGGCACATTTCCAAGTCTCCATATGCTAATTTATGTACACAATACTCGTCCATTCTCACCCGTAGATAACAGTCCCTTTACAAAATGTAACAACAAAATAACTCCACTGGTGGCGAGGAAATAAGAGCAAGGGGCAGTATTATAATTCTTCAGGCCCTGAAAGCACCGTAAGGAGGAAATACAGTTGACCCTTGCACAGTGCAGAGGTTAGGGGCACTGAACCCTTGTGTAGTCTAAACTCTGTCTATAACATTTGATTTCCCCAAAACTTAACCACTAATAGTCTACCATTGACCAGAAGCCTTACCGATAACATAAAGTCGATTAATCCAAATCTTGTATGTCATATGGATTACAAACTGTATTCTTACAGTCTAAGCTAGAGAAAAAGTATTATTAAGAAAATCAAAAGGAAGAGAAAATACATTTACAGTACTTACTATATTTACTGAAAAAAAGTCCGTGTAAAAATGGGCCCAATCAGTTCAAACCTGCGTTATTCAAGGGTCAACTGCACTTGGATATTCTAGAAGGAGGAGGCTTGGGCAGGCTTATAAACCACACCCCCTTTCAAAGTGCTTTGTGGAAACAGGTATTGAGGATGTCAGAGGCTTGTCCAGGGCAATCCCTGGGCTCCTGGGTCCTAGTCCAGGGCTTTTTTCCATCTATCATGATCCCAGTGCTTGGACATAAGGCCACTCCAAGGTCACTCACTTGCCACCTGCTACCTGAGTTCAGCTACAGCCGCGTCGGATTTCACCAACATCATATTTTACTAGGTAAGACTTTTCACCTGCAAGTCCGTATTTCTTGTGTTTCAAATCAATGAAAGCTGTGCCAGCACTGAACTGTGCAGCTGGTACAGGACCTCGTCAAGGTGGTCTCATTAAGTGGCTCAGGTGCTCTGACCAGTCCCAAAGGGCATTTCTCACTGGGGACTCTCAATTCTTTCAATATGTCTTGAATTATTTCTTCTGAAAGCTGAATTCCTTCTCTTTGACTGAAATACTCTCACTCTTTATTTTATGCTCAGGCTCCGCCATGAAAACACTAGCTGTTAAGGTCTAGAAGCCTCAACATGCAGCCTGCCCTGGCTGCCCCAACAGCGAGCTGCAGGCTTTACCCCTTCCTGTGAGCTCCTGCTGGGATGCACTCTGTACCATTTCTTTGGGGCTTACTACCTTGTTGTAGGTATTCATAAGTATTACATCTCCTGGAGAGCCAGAAACTTTACCAGATATTTACTTACATTTGTCTCACTGGTTCATGGTATTTGTAAAATATTAAATAGCAGTGATTTATTTATTTAGTATTTACTAAAGTCATAGCATAATTACATAATTCTTATAGAATAGATAATAGAAAATATATCATTGCCTTCATTTAGTAAAAGAGGAAACTGAGGCTTAGAGAAGCAGAATCATGCTCACAAAACTACTAAATGGTAGATGCAGACAGAGACTTGCGTCCAGGCCTGTCTGAACTCTAAGCCAATATTGCTAAACTCCACCTTCGAATGCGTCCCAAATCCCCAAGTGTTCAGGGTCTCAGCTCTGGTCTCACCTTCCAATTTCCACATATGTGTGAACCCTGCACGTAAGCAGAAAAGGAAGAATGGGGCAGAAGATCAAGAGGGGTTGCAAGTCATCATTTCTCCAGGATTGACTCTCCTATTGCCTGTAACTGAAGGCAAGGGCTTTTGAGAGCCCTAAAGATTCTCCCTTCCCTGAGCGCCAGTGAGGCAGAACCTGGATGCGAGCTCAAGCACCCAAAGCACTCTGTCCACAAAGGGCCACTGAGGCATGAAGAAAAAAACTACACTCCTCACCATCAGAAGGTTAGCCAAGGAAGACTATACCCTATCTTAATGCTAAAATACAAAATAGAAATATGATCATTTCTGAACTATCAAAACTCTTTTTACAGATGACAAGAAGGCTGTTTCTTTGCTGAAAACATCCTTCAGTAGAGAACGTATTTTAAGTTTTCTTAAAATGCTTTCCAAAATGGCTCCTGGATTATTATTTCCTCTCTTCCAGTTCATGGGTCAGAAGACACAAAAGGCATACATCAGAATACCTATTTTTTCATCCAGAGCAAAAACTTCACAAGCTAATTTCAGCCATGAGTGACTTGTCATCTCTGCTCTTTCTAGAGTCCCAGGCAATCATTGGTAGGAAAAAAAAAAGTCATTTCAAACAATGAAACTTCAGACATTTTGCCATGTCTATGTGACAGTTTCCTGGTAAATTACGCCAGACTAAAAGCAAACATCTTTTCAACCCTAGGAGTTAAGAAAATCCAGTTCCACTATTTCATGTCTTTAGGTCTCAGTTTTCCTTATCTGTAAACTGGGAAAATCTCTATGCTTTGGAGTTGTTGCAAAGATTAAATGAGAGAGTGGATACAAAGAGGTGGGCACGGTAGCTCATGGGAAGAGTCCAATGAATGGTCTCAGCTGTTAGGTTTTCAATTCTTGCAGCATGTGGAGGAGGCTGGGGAATTTGGTTTAAGCCAATGTGTGTTTGTACACCATCGCCTGCAATCGAGTCCTCTGTTGTCATGGAAGGTCCTTTTCTGGGATGGAGCGCAGGGAGGGTTCCAGCAAGGACACGCTGGCCTGGTGAGGAATGATCACTTGCCCCAGAAGTCCTCTCAGCCACGGAAACCTCCGCAGGAACAAATAAAACAGCCATGACCCGATGACCCTCACCTTCAGGCAAAGAATCCATATGCCACTGCAAGGCTAATAATATTTTCATCTGTTCCATTTTGTTTCGGGTTTTGTTGCATTTGACTTTGAAAGGCACTTTTGGCCATTCTGTGAGGAAGGTAGAGCCAGAACCGGTGTCCCCACCTGGTAGATGAAGGAAAATGGAGTCACAGACAGCGGGGGAGGTCCGAGCTGCATCAAGGAGATAACCTGAGGCAGGGCCACAAACTCGGGTTGCAAACTTGGGGTACCTGACTCCTGTGTCTATGCTTTGGTTCACAGTCTTCACTCCGACATTGCTAGGAAAGGAGCTAATAATGCTCAGTGCTGCAGCTACAGCTCTGAAACAAACAGACAAAAATGAGAATTTTCACTGCCTCTCGTGTTTCGCGGTGTTACAGCTTCACGAGCAGAATAAAGACACGGTCCCCCATTTCCAGAGCAGTGTGTCTCAGAACAGTGCTTCTCAGACTGACCTACAGTCGAAACAGCTGATGGCTTGTTAAAAATGTAGATTCTGGTTCTCTAGCTCTGGGCCAGATGTCCTGTGATTCTGAGCAACTTCTGGTAAGACAGACATGGCTGTATAGGCCCACACTGTGGACACTGAGGGTCAAGAGGAAATAGCGCAGGCTTTGATGTCTATAATGTCAGGTGCAAATCCTGATACCACCTATGTGATATGTGACCTTCAGCAGTAAGCTTTTGAATTCTGAGCTCAGATTTTCATCTGGGTAACAGACCTAACGGTACCCATATCTCTGGCATTTTTATTGGAAATAAGTGGCTTAAGGGGCTCGTGGCTGGCTCAGCTGGTAGAGCACGTGACTCTTGATCTCAGGGTTGTAAGTTAGAGCTCTGCATTGGGCATAGAGATTACTTAAGAAGTAAATGGCTTAATAAAAGTGGCCAGTTCAGTGTCTGGCATTAGATAAGAGTTCAGGAAATGGTAGTTATATATCAATATTAGTAATGATGTTGTACCACTGGACCTGCTGCCTGAGAATTGCAAACAGTTCATTCTATGGTAGCTTCCAATTTCAGATGCTTCACTGGCAGCTATAGGTGCTCATCAAACAAATCAAAATACTATTTAATCTAAAGCAGAGGGTTTTTGCCTCACTGCTTGCTCACGCTGTTATAGCAAATATATTTTCTGAAACCAACTGCATCTCTCTAACTAAGAATAATTCTATCCTTTCTTTCTCCTCCAACACTATTATGGAAATGATCAGACTTAAGAGAAGTTTGAAAAATTGTTCAGTGAATACTCATACACCTACAATCCAGATTCCATTATTAAGAGGTCTTAAAGTGTGCTCTCTTACCTATCTACCCATTTTTCTATCCTTCTATTGATCTATTGATCCATCTGTTTTGGGGGGTGGGGTAGGGAGGAGAGGCGTGCCACCAGAGCTTTCATGCACTGAAACATATGGCAGATCTTTCATTATTCATACTCTCGCCATTTACTTCCCTTGGCCCATGGCCTGCGCAGAGCTAGGAGGCAGACACTAAAGTTTGACTCAAAAGCCATAGCCGACACAACGCTACATCCTTATGACCTGCTGCTGCTACATTAGGATCCGTCAACCTGGAATTAATTTATATACAAATCTAGAGCAATTGATACCTCTCAGCTTTTCACATTTCTCAAATAACCACCCTATGACCTAAAACAGGACTGGCTTGCTTCACCGGTTTGACCCAGAAATACCTATCAGAACTTTACAGGACATTTCACAAAGCCCAGAATGACAACAACATAAGAAGTCCGGCTCATTCCAGCCAGCCACTCAGCTCAGAGTTTTCAGCAGACACATTTTCTCCAAAGGATCACTGCTGTTTTGTACAAACTGAATCACACCTGATTCCCTCCACAGGAGAAAAAAAGCAAGAATGTAATCCTCATATTTCAACATGAAAGTGTCTTGAGAGCAATGGACTAGACCCCAACAATATTCTGTCCACCAACCAACAACAAAGAACTCATCTGTACATAAACTTGCACTGCAATGGTAACCTATCTTGTTTCTGCTTTGAAAATGCAATGTTAATGTCAAATCAGACTCTGGTCACTTTCATGTTGGCAAACTGTGGTTACTACTGTCAGATAAATATTCAGGTGGTAAACTGTTAGGGACAAAGGCTTTGGAGTCAGACCTGTATTCGGATATTACATCTTCTACTTACTAGTCACTGGCTGAGTAAGTCTCTTAAACCTGAACCCCAAGAGTTTCATCGATAAGATGGTGCCTCTTTATAAAAGTTGCCGGAGCATGAGATAAAATGTCCCAGCACAGTGCAGGGCATTTAAAAGTAGATCCCCTCTTATGAAATAAGGCAGAAAGAGAAGGGGAAGGCAATACTCTGAGCATCTGTAACTATTTCCACAACAGTGGCTCTATGGAAACAAAGCGCACCGCCACCAGGATGCATTGCTTTGTGCGACAGGCTTGTGGGACTTCTGGGATTGTGGGGCAGATGGTGCATGTGTCCAAAGTCTCCCAGGTAACACATCACAGCATCGCATCATAAGCTAGACGGCCATGCCCGTCCACCTCCGACCCTTCCCCTGACATACCTAAAGGTCTCTGCTTTGAATCCTGCTAATACACTAACTCCCCGTTCCCTCTCCCTCAGGCCTGTAAGTGATGTGCTCTGCATGTGAGAAATAGCACAGATGCCCCCATGCGCTCCCTGTGTCATCCTCCCAGGGGCCCTGGGTGAGCTGACACCGGCCTCACCAGTGACGGGACTGAGGGCCCAGCAGCGCAGAGTTGGCCGGGGAAGAGGCTCCTACGGCACACTGTCTCCTGCAAGAACTGGAATGGATCTGCGGGTGTGTCCTATTTGAATGGAGACAGTGGTGGGATCAAGCTGCCCAAGTTCCATGCGGATCACGTGAGGAACCGCAGCGGACATCTGGGTCTGGGGGCTGGGGACAGGGTTGCATGTCTGAGGAGCTAGTGGGATGTGAGTAACCATGTTCCCTTGAAAGGCGGGGAGGCAGGAGAAGGGCAGTAGAGAATGAGTCTTTTCATACGGCTGTAAGAAATATATTAAGGGTTTTTAAAAAAAGTTTTTTTAAAAAAATTTATTTTATTTTTGAGACAGAGAGAGACAGAGCATGAGCACAGGAGGGGCAGAGAGAGAGGGAGACACAGGATCCGAAAGAGGCTCTGAGCTGTCAGCACAGAGCTCAATGCGGGGCTCGAACCCACAAACTGTGAGATCATGACCTGAGCCAAAGTCGGACACCTAACAACTGAGCCACCCAGGCGCCCCTAAAAAATGTTTATTTGAGAGACAGAGCATGAGCTGGGGAGGGACAGAGAGAGAGGGAGAGAGAAAGAATCCCAGGCAGGCTCCACACTGTCAGCATGGAGCCCAATATAAGGCTCGAACCCATAAACTGTGAGATCAAGACCTGAGCCCCAACCAAGAGTAAGACGCTTAACCAACTGAGCCAGCCAGGCATCCAATATTAATATATTTTTAATTATTATGAAAATCCAGAGTCTGAAGAAGGGACATGGCTAGATTTTCACTCAAATGGGGTCCTGACTTGGAAGCCTGCTGTAGAGGAATGGCTGGGAGGAGGCTGGGAGCTAGATGCCCTCGGGTGTGGACCAGACTCGGCGCTGGTTGGTGATGGCTTCGGACAGGTTGCTGACTTTGAGCGTCAGGGTCTCCTCGTGGCCAGCGTGGACAGAGCCCCCTGTACCTGTCAGGGATGGCACGATGACCTGAGTAGAGCACACCAGCTGCCCAGGGCACGGTAGCTGCTCCAGTAGATGGTGGTTGGGCAGTTTCACACATGACAGGGTCACTCAGCGTAAGCCCACAGAGAAAGGACCATGTATGTGCAGGAAAATCTCACCCTCCCAAATGCTGACATCATAATACCATAAAATTACCCAAGACAGTGGAGAACTCAGGTAGAAGAACCTTCCAAAGGAGTGTTGAGCTCCCTGGGGCTTTTACCTCAGCTCCCCAGGAAGGGGATTTGAGGATCCTGCTTCATTCTGACATAATAGCACTGAGGAGGCAGAGTAAAACCTCTCTCCTTACTAGCGCCCTTCACCAGTACATCAAGTGCCCACAAACAGACCAATTCCATGCTTCCAAACTCTGTTCATTTCTTTCTAGTTGACTTAGGAAAAAAGTGTCAGGATAAGAAGGATTTATCTTCCTATTTATTTTTAAGGTCCTTAAGTACTTCAATTGGAGGCCCGATGACAACCCTAAAGTCGGATGCCAGGCATATTTTTAAGTAGTAGTAAAATCTACCGAGATGAAATGAGTAGTCAGTGAACGACTTTCTACAAATTGAGAGGGACAAGCCCTCCGTGCAATTTACAACCTGCCAGTGAGTCACTTGAAGGTTCGAAGCTCAAGCAAATTCAAAGGGTATTTGAAAATGTAATGGAGGGAACACGGAGTGGAAATCCTATGTCATAATGAAAACAAGCTATAATGCAGTGAGATGGCGCTTTCTCTTTAACTTCTAGATATTCTAGTAGCAGACATGACTTGCTAGCTTCCTAACAAAAAAATGAAAGCCTGACATTGTCGCATTTTTTGTCTTGACAAACTATCAGAGCAGAGGCGAGACTTGAATCTAGGTCTTTCCAACTGGTTTTGATGCCACAGGGAGACCCAGGCGCCACACACATTTCACAAACACTGCTGCAGGGGTGTGGGGTGATTCAGCGCACAGCCTTGGCATACGACCACTCGCCCCTCTGGCTTTGGGGTCCTGGATAACTCTCTTGCCCGTCTCTTGGACATGTTTCCTCATCAGTAAAATAGGAATAAAATCCATATATAGGTTGCTGTATGGATTACTGTATCTATATATGCATATATATGCAAACATACATAAGCATATGTACACATATACACAGCCATATATAATTCCACATGTAGCCAATATTATTATTTGAGTATAATATATACACATCAATATGCACATTTTTTTACTAGACTATAAGACATTTATAAAAGGTTTTTACTAACTTTCCTGCTTAGTATATACGTTATTTTCACTACTTATATACTTATTAAAGCACCTTGTTCACCACTAAAAAATTTAGAGAGTATGAACACACCATCAAATCTCTGATGGGTGCCATGGAGGTGGTACAGGTGGCAAACACTTAGCACAGACATTTCTTTACAGAGATTTTTTCCTTCTACCTTCTGGGATATCAGAAAAGAAAAACCTCATTTATTTTCCTGAGGTCTTTTTAGAATACCATCAATTCCACCAAAAAACAGTAAAGCCATCTGGAATAGCTGACAGACAACAATTTGGAAGCAATTTCTTTGAGACAGCTATAATGATTTTCCTTTTCTGTTTTCTTTCCCTCTGAAATGTCAAGGATAACTGAAACTTTTTACTTTTCCATCTGTGATTTACTGATCAGTTCCAAAACAAGTTTGGAAAGTATTTGAAAGTTTGTTTCCAGTCAATTCAATAGTGTTCTTTTAAACTTAATTCTATTTTTAAAGTTCTGTCTTTAAGTGTTTTTCTGCAAAATATTATGTGCAAAATGTTAAAAAATGCAAAATAATTAAAAAACACAAACTGAAACATAATTACAAAGTATTTCTCAGTGGAAAAAACACTGAATATTTAAAATATTATCTTAAGCAGTCATAATGAAGTAGTTTGTATCTTTTTCAAATAGATTCTCCAAAGAGGCTTCATAAAACCAATGTAGAAACAAACCCCCAAATGGGTAAGAGCTGCATCTTTCAGAGCAGAACTTGCAGAAGACAGAATCAGGAATTCCCATTCTTAGCCTGATGATCTAGTTACCTGAATAAGAATTCTACATAAAGAACTTGACGCCGAACATCAGGTATATATACACAGGGACTGAAGCAGGAGATATAATAATTATTAATTTGGTAGAGAAATACCATATATATGCATGCATACACATACGTGTGTATATATGAGAGAGAAGAGTAAAACATTGTTGATCTCCGTCCATGAATTAGGCTGGCAGGAGTGGGGTTTTAAGAAGCGGAAGTGGTCATCCCAGGTGAAGCAAAGGGCGTGGAGATGAGCAAGTGCAAGTCTGAGGCGGGAGCCACAGACGGGTGGGACTCAGGGCGAGAGCAGAGCGGTGCCCGAGCAGTGGGGACGGGCTCAGGGACGCTGCAGGTCGTCACTCATTCTGCGCCCAGGAAGCTGGCCTTTACTTAGTGGGCAAAGGGACCTTAAGGTCGTGAACTAAGCTCTCAAGTGTAAGAGACAAAAAGGACCATCAAGACGACCGAATCTAGCGCTTCTCAAACTTTTCCATCAAAATATTTCTAAAGAAGAGAACTTCATGCCTTACGGAGTCAGGGCTCCTGCCTTAAATCGGTCCTCCTCTGAGACAGGGCTTCTTCCCTTGATAAATTATCAAAGGATTTTCCGGCCTACTCCACAGATAACTTTTACTGTTTTGTATAAAAAATGCTGTCTCCAAAACGGCGCAGGGTATCCGCGGTGCCGGGGCGCCTGGGCCTTCACGCATGCGCACCGCACACCAGCCCGCCCCCTTCCGGGTCTGCGGCGCTGGGTTAGAAGAACCGGTCGAGGCGGCCGCTCCAAAAGCGGCCCTGCTCGCAGTCACGGTTAGTAAAGGAATCAGCAATGCAACGATAGTCCTCATCCCTGTGTCCCAAACTCTTTTCGGCGATGCCACACTACTGCACAGCGAGGAAAGCACCGGATGCGGCCGGCACAGGGGCCCCACAGGCCGGAAGGCACCCAGCGCGCCCCTGCGACGGAGACCAGACTCCCCCCGTGGGCCCCAAACGCGGCCTTGTCCGCCACGCCGCCCTCAGGGTCGTCCCCGGGGGTGTGACAGATGGCTCAGACCAGGCTCCCTGCAGGGGAGCTATCCCCCACCCCGAAATTGAAGGGAGGACAGAGCCTCGGACACATGCCGCCTTCCCTCGCGGAACTGAGCAGGTGCTCATCAAAGTCCGTCCCGCCTGATTGGCGCCGCCAAGGGATTCCAGGGAGGCAGAGGCAGCAAAGTCACGACACCGTGTTTACCTCCCTTTCGCTGCTGGTTCTGGCACTAGGACTGTAGGCAGGCAGGCTGAGTCGAAACCCTTTTCTAAAAATATGAATCAGCTGAGACCATTTAAAGCCGCCTTTTATGGCGGTGACACTAGGACTTTCCCCTTGGGCTGTTGTGCATGCTTTCCCAGAGCCTGCTCTTCGGCGGCATCTAGCCGTCTGAAAACCTCGGTGTTTCTCCTTGCCAAGGGGATCCGAAGCCTCCCAGCGCCTGACAGGCGGGTCTGCGTGCTTCCCAGGATCCTGGGCAGCTGTTCCCAAGGGGCTCCATCACTGGCGCGGGATGCTGTGGGAGCCTGGGTCTGCGCTTGGGCTGGGGAGTCATTGGTTCTATTGGTGGACCTGGTGCGCCGACACCCCACCCCACCCCGCCCCCAGAGGTGGGACTAGCTGCGAATCAGTCTGCCTTTTTTTTTTTTTTAATATTTATTTATTTTTGAGAGAGAGCACAAGCGGGAGAAGGGCAGAGAGAGAGGGAGACACACAATCTGAAGCAAGGTCAAGGCTCTGAGCTGTCAGCACAGAGCCCCATGCGGGGCTCGAACTCACGAGCCCTGAGATCATGTCGGACGCTTAACCGACTGAGCCACCCAGGGGCCCCGCGAACCATTCTGTGTCAGTCCTTCCCAGGATGAGTTCCTACTTTCCCAATCTTTAGGAAAGGGGAGAGTGAGATTCTGCAGGGTGAACTGCACGCCACGATTTTAATGCAGCTGTTCAACTTGAGGGGAAAAGAAAACCACCCCCAGACCTGTATGAAGCTTTTCACCCAACTCTGTTTGAGTGACTGCTGGTGAAGACACTAAGGTGATCCTGGGGGAGGTTTGCTTTCCGAGTAGGTTCTATTTCCTTCATAGTGAAATCAATAAACAAAGGAAATGCAACCGCTTTCAAACAAAACAAGCTTTGCAAAGAGACTATTTTTAGAATGCATGCTCTGGAAATGTGCCTGCTTTACAGGAATGGGATTTTACTTGAAAAGGGACCCCAATGCAATATCTAGGTCCACAGCTTTCCGTGCTGTGTGTGCCCCTCACAGTCCTCGGGGGATCTCTGTGGTGTCTAAACAGCGTGCACAGGAGCCGGGGAAAGGGGCCAGGAGATCTGGAAGGGTGGAGAGAGAAAGGCCCTGGACTCCACTGTTCCTTCCCCGGGGAGGCACTGGTTTTCCTCCTCTCATACCGCGCTTCCATATGATCTTTTATATGAGGGAAAGGTTCGGCTCCTCAGTATTTTTGGAAACTACCCTAACTTGGTATTGCGGGCTGAATTGTGTCCCCTCTCCCACAGTGACATATGTCCTAATTCCCAGTCCCTCAGAATGTGATCTTATTTGGAAATGCGGTTGCTGTAGATGTATGAGGTAAGATGAGATCACTGTGGAGTAAAGCAGGCCCCTGCATCCAAAATGACTGGTGTCCTTCGAAGAAGACACCTGGTCACAGAGGGAAGACAGCCATGTGACGATGACATGGGATGTCAGGCTGCCACAAGGCAGGAACACGTGGGGCCACGGGAAGCTAGGGGGAGGCAAAGAGGGGCAGAGACCCTACAGAGGAGGCGGAGCCCAGCCCATACCTTGATTTCAGACTTCCAGCTTCCAGAACTGCAAAGGAGTCACTTTCTGTTGTTTTAAACCATACTGTCTGTGACCCTTTCTTACAGCAGCCCTGGAAACTAGTGTACCCAGTCAAAACTATTTTCTCCTCTCACTCTTTAATTATTTTACCCTCTGAGGCAACATGTTGATAAAGGAAAGGTATTTAAAAAAATGGAGAAAGTTCTTTTCTCAGTTTCCTAACCGACTCAGACCCTGAACCCCCACCTCCACAGCATTTGTCTCTTAAGGAAATGCCTCCCCAAACAGACAAGGGTTCCAGCTTCTCCAAGCACAAGGCTAAAGTTCAAGGAGGGGACTGCACTCAGACGCCACTTGCCTTACCATACGTCTCTGCCTTACTGCTGGGTCAGAGAACTAAGGTCAGCCAGGGATGCCCATCTTTAGAGCCTGGACATAGTAGCACACTTACACTACAGACACAGTTCACCATGTCTGCATGGCACGTGAGACACATGTGGTGTCAGCATAATTCATATGCAAATAGCTTTTCTCTCCAAAGGGCTTAAAGAAATGTACAGAGTTTTACTTAATTAATCTTTGCAAGCCATCCATGAAGAAGGTAAAGTAAGGTCGTATCTCCCCCTTCTCTCTGGTTCAACTCAAGGTTGGCCACTTCTTTTTTAACTCTTTATTCTTGTGTTCAGCATGGTCGAATCTCTTCACTAAATGGGCTTTTATTTTGAAGCTGTGTTCACGTTTCCATAGAACCCTATTTCTGGCAGCTCCTGGTTAGTAGAAGAAAATGATCCCTGTTCCCCCCACTCCTACCTCTTTATTTTGGGGCGGGGGGAGAGACTTCTCAGAAAGACCCAGTCTATTCTGAAATTACCATTTATTTAAAGCCTGTGCTCCTGAATTATCTTGAAGTTTAGGAGACTCAGTGTGCATGAGTGTGTGTGTGTGTGTGTGTGTGTGTGTACAGAGAGAGGGAGAGAGAGAGAGTAGAGAGAGTAGCAGTAGCCTTGCCAGGTGACATTAGAATGCCAGGACAAGTTTTTTTGGGGGTGGCAGCCGGGTCTCAGTATCTCTGCAGACACCTCACAGGGACATATCTTTTGCAACTCTTCTGGTCAGTTTCACGTTGTGTTCCACCCTCCCAGGATAGCCATGGCTAAGAGACCTGGAGGAGAAACACTCGAGGAAACTGAAGACGTAAAGCACTTTAGCCCCAACCCCTACTTTAAACAGGGCTGTTGCTCCTTTGCCCGTTTCCTTACTGAGTGTCTTGAGTAAGCAATTCTATCTCCTGAGCACCTTCATGGATCTTAGGCAATGACTCAGGAAAGATCAGTGGATTTCTTTGAGCTCTCTGGAGAAAGAAGTTATTAAAAAGGAAAAATTTGGGGCGCCTGGGTGGCTTAGTCGGTTAAGCGTCCGACTTTTGCTCAGGTCATGATCTCGCGGTTTGTGGGTTCGAGCCCCGCGTCGGGCTCTGTGCTGACTGCCAGCTCAGAGCCTGGAGCCTGTTTCAGTCTGTGACTCCCTCTCTCTCTGACCCTCCCTGCTCACGCTGTCTCTCTCTCCTAGAAATAAATAAAAACCTTAAAAAAAAATTAAAAAAAAAATCAAAAGGAAAAATTAGAGTGCCATGTAATGTTGGGTTCTCTGGACTTGCCCTGGAGACTCGACCTTTAATTCACCATAATGAGAAACGTTAATATCTAGATTTCTCAGTTTGCTAGGGAGCTAAAGCTTTTCTGTACATGGTGGAGTAAGACACTTCAATCTTTCCTAGCCCATATTTGGGGCCACTCGGGAAAGGGCTGCCTTCTACCAACCTGGAAGCTGTGTTGATATGAGCTTGCCTTCTGGAATGCCGTGACTGATGGCATTTAGCCAAGACCCACCAGCGTCTACTAGAGCAGAGCACCTCCCACAGTCATGTGACATGCGTGCCACCAACTCGCCCTACAACTGCAAGTCTTTCATCGAGCCAATAATTAGGGCAAGAATTCAAGTTTTAAAAACCCTATCGTTTCCCAGATGCTATAAAAATTCCAACCAAATGCTTTCGAAGTTTCAGTGCAAGCGTGTGCAAGCCAAAATGGCACAGCACTCAATCTGGTTTATTCTGCTGCTTATATTAAAATCGGTAACTAACCACATTTCTATACTACTGACAGTCATCTGGTTGAGACAGTATACAGATCACAGTCTAAGGTGGTACCGAGATACTAATTTCTACTCAAAACGGTCTGAAAGACTCGGAAGAAAAACTGAGGTTAGCCTCTTTGGGGAGAAGGATGCTAAAACAGAAGGTTCTAAAGGGGCAAGAAAGATTCATTGACTAGCATTTATTGGAAGGAAAAAAGCGGTCATTAAGAAGGAGCCACAATTAGAAGGGAGGCACATAAGTTCTTTCTAAACTCTTATCAACAACCTTTATGTAGATACATCTTGGTGAGTAGTAGCCAAAGATAGCAGAATTGAGAAGGCAAGGCAGGAATTATTAACTCTGGTTTGCGGAAGGGGGAAAGGCATGGAGTCTTAAAAGGACTGGATTTTATCAAGTTCAAGCTGTGGAAAAGAAAGGAATTCATAGAGTCAAAACACTATGTCTAATATTGCCTAATGTTGCCTCTTGCATCTCGAGCAAGATAAATTCCAAGGGGTTGGAGGGGCTCTCGTGATCAGAGGATGTTGATTCCCAGGGTTAAAATAAAGAAACACATAAAACAAAATCTGATCCAGGAAAGCAAACCCAAAGCAAGGTGGAATTAATAACAGTCAAGTTTAATAACTAGAATGGCAATAATGTGCACCTCCGCAGGACAGTTTTTGCTTCAGTTGGTATTTTCTGCGAGTACTAACTTGTAAAAATAAAAATTGGCCTGAGTTCAATCACATGTAAATTGAAATCCAGCTCTTCAGCCCTACTAGCCACATTTCACATCTTCAGTTGTCACATGTGGCTGGTGGCAACTATACTGGACTGCACAGATACAAGACATTTTCATTATTGGCAGACAGTTCTATTGTACACCATTGTTTCATTTTTTTAAACTTTTATTTTTGAGAGGGAGAGAGAGAGCGAGCAAGTGGGGGAGGGACAGAGAGAGAAAGGGAGATAGAGAATCCCAAGCAGGCTCTGCACTGTCAGAGTAGAGCCCAATGCGGGGCTCGAACCCACAAACGGTGAGATCATGACCTGAGCTGAAACTAAGAGTCAGATGCTTAACCAACTGAGCCACCTAGATGCCCCTGGACAGCGCTGTTTCAGAAGGACTATTATAAGGATGCCCGGCACTAGTCATGGCCCACACTAGATACCCTTCTGCATTTTCCTAGCACCAAAAAGCCTGTGAGCTTCTACTGTTGTGTTCATCCTAAACTTCTCTCATTCCTTTCCAATATTTTGTGTCAGACTTATCTACCTCAAGCTTAACCACCAGAGATAGAAACAAGGCAGAAGTATTATAGGAAGAGGTAATTTAAACACATAGCACACTATCCTATAATTAATGAATAGAAGGCTAAGTTGGATGATTCCTTTATGGAGCCTATGTGGCCTCCCCACTCTGTGGGGTGAAACTGCAAATATCACAGCAGACCCACTGAGCATTCGAAGCCTCACAGTTACAGAGCCCTTAAGGTCCTCTTAATTATGGGAGGTTTTACAACACTTATTCAGACTTTCAGAAAAGTGCACACAAGCGCCAAAGCCATTTGTGTGAACCCTCTTACACGAACAAGAAAAACACGAGTACAGGGTGCTCTTCTGTCTCCACTTCTGTAACACTGAGGGAGGACCTCGCTGTCCTGACTGCATAGGGGAAATTCATCAGTTTTGCAATCACACGAATAGGGAGGCAACAGGGGAGCATGACCCCACTGTCTCGTGCCATCAGCTTCGAGATGGTGCGCGGTGAGGGGCGGTCTCCACTCGCACCTGTTCTTTCCAGTTGTCATTATTAGACCGGTGCTACAGCAGAGGGATTAGCAGCATGAGAATGTCAGCTTTTTGGAGATACACATGCATAGCCTTTTCCTTCTGAAAAAATTTGTTTTAAATTTAGGTTTCTCAAGAGTATCATGAGCTCTACTGCCAAATCGTTCTCATACTTCTCCTGATTTGCCAATACTCTACCGCCATGATCCAACAGTCTGATTTCCATCACTTTTATCTTCCAGTGAGCAGTTACCCAAAATGGTTAGGGTGTGAGGCCAAAGGCTTACGTGTGAACTCTGTAAGGCCAATGAGCTCGGCCCCACCAATCCCCTTCACCCTGTTGTTCCCAAAACAGGAGCCACTGGTCATAGACCCATTGGGAAAAGTGGAAACGATCTGAGCGTATGTTTTTTTTTTTTTTTTTTTAAAAAGTCAATCCAAATGATAAGTTGAGTGGGAAATGGAATATTTAGAGAACAGTTCTTGGTGATAATATGTAAACACTGTCCAGGACGGCAGGCACTAGCCACGGGTGGCTATGGAGCACGTGAAACCCACTATGGGGCTCGTCCAAACCCACATCTACACGGGTAGGTAGGCTACCCGTGTAAAATACACACTCATCACCAAGGCTAAATATGAGGAAAAAAAGGTAAAAACCTCATTAATAATTTTTATATCAGTTACATGTTGAAATGACAATATTTAGATACATTAGATTACAAAAAAATTATTAAAGTTAATTACAGGCTCCTTTTTGTTTTTTTAAAATATAGTTCCCAGGAAATTTTCAATGACACACGTGGCCCACATTCTATTTCTATTGACAACACAGGCCATGATCATAGGCGCTCTGTGTAATACAAAAGCGCTTAGAAAATGCCGAGTCATGAAATGTGACTCTAAAAAAATTATCTGCTCTGAAAAAGCAAAAGAAGCCTCTGGCAACAAAAGCAGAAGACTGGTTGGAATTGGAGAAGGCATCATAAATATCTTCACTACAGCGAGCAACATAAAGGCCTAGCCAGCAGCTGAAACTATATCATCTAGCCGAATCAAAAAGAAATCACACACAGATTCAAAATCCCTGCCTTGTCTTTTGAACCGACTGTGGGAAAGCGGCTCTCACAGTGTGCCGGAGGTTGGGGCTGTGAGTCCCGGGGTACTCAAATCCTCACTTTGATTTCTCCTGATCAAAGATGGCACCTCATTACTGAAAAAGAGCCAACGGCTCCTGGAAGGAATTCCCCCAGCGGGGTGTACAATGACGCAGGGAGATACCAAGATAATTTGATAATGACATTCAAGAGTTTTCTGACTAATATTTAAATCCCCAGTTATTGAGACATAAGGAAAAATAAGGGTCAATACATTGTAAGACCTGGGAGATGCAATGCTTTTCTCAAGTGGCCATTGAAGCCATTCGCAGAGCCAGACAATGAAGGCATTTGCCAGTTTAGAAAAGGGAATATCCAAGCAGCTCTCAGTTTCTTCCTTTATTTTCAAGTTTCTGTCCTCGCGCTAGATAAGCTCTTGTGCTCAAGAAATAGGCAGGAAGGGAAGTTAATCGGTGTCAGCTTTCTCATCCAAGAAAAGTTTTATCCCTGTCTCCTTTCCAATCTTTCCAGGCTTAGAGATGACCATTACTTCCTTGTTAGAGAGCCTGTAACTTACCTCATTATAATCACTGGTGGGTTTAAATGTTCATGACCAGGAGTCATTAGCTAACACGCTAAGAAGAGTGCCTGGGGCAGAGTGAAAGGTAACATTTATCTGATCAGAAAGAGCCACAGGTCTAGAGGCGGTTTCTATAAGCCCTTCTGTTACCTGTGCATCAATCAAGAGTAGAAACTTTGCCAATACCAAATAAATATTAACAGTATGTTTTTATTGGTGAAAGTAATGTTTTATTAATTAGCCTGATGGATGTAATAAGAGGATCTCGTTAGGTCACATTTCAGATATTCAGAATAGATGCATGAGAAAAAATAAGTTAGCCATACTCCCGCTGTTGCATGAAGGTACAAGAAACTAGCCAGATCTGCTCTTGCATCCCTTAGACCCGATTCCTGTACCTCTGGGAGAAACGGTGTCTGTGGCTTGATCCCTAGTTGGACCTGTGCCCAGCCATTGGTTTAGAAGAATTTCTGATTTCTGATGCCAAGCAGAAAGCTCGGAGTCCTGCTTTGTAAATGCTGTTCTTTGTCACAAGTATATTCTTCCTACACGGTAAAGTCAGCACACCTAGAAATGCAGAGAGCTGAGGCTCTGTAGAGTTTAAGGAACAAAGTATACGAACTGCTTTGTGCCTGCTTTACTAAAGGCTGTTTATTAAACAAATGTGTGATAAAATTGTGTTTGAAATCTACGTGTTTTATAACGTAGTAGTCAGCTGATAAGGCAGTGGCTTTCTCTCACCTGAATAGAACTTCCTAGTTACTACTCTGATCTAACAAAATTAACCTTAGTGTCCTGCATGGCCAGATTGGCTTAGTCAGGGGGCAACTGCACCATTTTTTTTTTTTTTTTAACTCTGATGCAGCAAATAGCCTTTCTTCAGTCCTGAAGTGCCATCGGTCCTGCTTCGAGGGGCTATGACGTTCCCTCTCCATTCTTCACCTGGTCAACTCTGACACACTCTGTAGGTCTCGGCTTAAAGCACTGGTTCCCAGACTTTGCTGTGCATTAGAATCACACATACAGCTTCTAAACAGCCCCACACTCTGGATCACGCCCCATACAAATTATATTAGGATGTCTGGAGGTGGGGGCCAGGCATCAGTATTTCTAAAAGATTCCCTGTAATTCCACTGAGCAGTCAGTTGGGAACCACTGGCTTTCTTTTTTTCTTTTTGTTTATTTATTTGGAGGGAGGGAAGAAGGGAGGGAGAGAGAACAAGCAGGTGAGTGGGAGAGAGAAAGGGAGAGAGAGAATCCCAAGCAGGCTCAGGGCTCAATGGGGGGCTCCATCCCACAAACCATGAGATGATGACCTGAGCTGAAATCAAGAGTCAGATACTCAACTGACTGAGCCACTCAGGTGCCCCACAATGTTATTTTTCTTAGAAGAGACTTCACTAATCACTTCACCTAAATTTAGGTTCCTCTATCATTTAGTTTCCTGTGTCTTAGAGGTTTCTCAGCATTTTCTTATTTTATAATTAGTTGTGCCATTTTTGTCTTGGTGCTATCTGCCTCCTTGACTGGACGCCCTATTAGGGCCAATGCCTTGACTGGTTTTCTAATATTTTGTTTTTTAATGTTTTATTTATTTCTAAGAGAGAGAGAGAGAGAGAGACAGAGAGAGACAGAGACAGAGAGAGACAGTGTGAGCAGGGGAGGGTCAGAGAGAGAGGGAGTCACAGACTGAAACAGGCTCCAGGCTCTGAGCTGGCAGTCAGCACAGAGCCCGACGCGGGGCTCGAACCCACGAACCGCAAGATCATGACCTAAGCGAAAGTCGGACGCTTAACCAAGCCACCCAGGCGCCCCACCTTGACTGGTTTTCTAATCTCAGCATCTGACGCAGCTAGGACCACACCTGGCACATAGCAAGTGCTCAATATATGTTTGTCAACAATGAATAAATCAATGAATTCAATATGTACCACTTCATTGAAATATTTTCCCCCAATTAAAAATGAGCCAACTAACCAAACATTTGAGTGATAAATGTTATCAGTTTTCTAACAAGTACTTTGGAGTGACAAGGAGGGAATTGTAATCTATTTGGAAGTAGGATTAATGCATATGGAACCATAGGAGAATTGAATAAGGCAGAGTCACAAAAAACAAGGGCTTACACAAAGAGACCGTGGGTGCAAGGTGATGAGTAACACATATACATGGACGTTTGCTCCCCTGGACTTGTGTGAGTGAACTTGGGCACCGACAGTCAAATGTTATGTCATACAGCACAGGCTGCCACCACCCAGCCCAACTTTGCTTTCTTTTGCTTGGCTGTTTCAATTCTGTTACCCAGCAAGTATTCCTGAACATTATGCAGCATTTGCCTAAATCAGCAGCCTTTTGTTTATGTGAGTCAGAAAACTAGATTCACTCATGAAATGTGAAAGAAATAGCTCCATCTTGAAAACTGATTGTCATCTTTATATAATTTTGATCAAGCCTTTGGGATGGTTTTTAAATGATTAGCCCGATGAATTATAGAGCTGTGTTAGAAGAAACAGATTTGTTTGGGTGCTTTAAAATATTTATTCTCCTCACATTCTTATCCTCATCTTCCACCCAAATCCCTGATGACGTAAACGTTTTTGGGGCCTTCTCTACAAAACACAATTCCTGCATCTGGCATGAATAGATAATTTCACAAACCAAATTGGAGACAGCGGGCAATAAATGTTCTTGCTAACTTCAATAAGCCTACATATAAACAAACAGACCAAAAGAAGTTCTCAGGCCCTTTTGCATCATGACATAAGCAGGTGCTACAAATTAAGGTAATATTCACCAGCCACACCAGAGAGGAGGACGGATAAATTCTAGGGAGCTCTGGAATGACAGAAGGCATGTGGTAAAAGTACTAGTGAAGGACATGGAAGATTAGTCTAAGCTGCTTGGGGACCCCAACAGCCCTTTCTCGAAGCTAAATCTGAGGTAATGGTGGGCTCATCCTATTAAAGCAACAGTCAGAATTTGTCCAAACTAGTTTTATAAGGGGTAACATTAAAGAGGTCTCATGTGTGTGACTGACATTAATTTATTTTTCTGCGCTGTCACCGAGCTCCCCAGAGTTCAGAATGAATGGGAAGTTATACTAAGGCATTCCACACAGCTTCACTCCGGTCCGGCTTGGGCCTGTGTCTTGGAAGGCAGCAGACACTCTTTATTAGTGAAGGCTTGAGATTGTTAGCTAAGGTGTCATCCAATTGGGTGCATTTCCTTCCAGTAAACAGTAATCGGTCTGAGGAAGAACTGTGTCAGGTCAGTAGGAGTGTGTGTGACTTAGCCTGTCCCAGGGTGATTTTTGTGCACAGTTAGTTATTCTAGAATAACCTAGAAGTTATTCTAAAAAAAAAAAAATACTCCTTGAAGTGTCTAAATCCAGTTCATAACATCTTTTTAGTCTCTTGAGAAACGTATTAACTATTAACAATTTCTCTCAAGGGATCTTTGATCAACGACTACTCTTGTTTACTAATTTAGCCAAACGCAAACATTTTAAACTACATGTACAAATGTACAGTGTTTAATTTCCTTCATTTCTTGAATTATTTGAGTACAAACCAACTCAACCACATATATAGTTATTATAAATGTGACAAATTAAATTTAAACATGGTGAATCTTAACTTATATCAAATGATATTGTTTATATCATTGTTTTTATTATTAGTAATATTGTTTATAAACTTCTTAATATCTCAACGGAATAGCACAAGTCTGAATAAAATAGTCAATTACCTATTTCTTTTAAATGTTTATTTATTTTTGAGAGAGAAGAGAGTGTGCATGAGTGAGATGAAGGGCAGAGAGAGAGGGAGACAAAGGATCCCAAGCAGGCTCTGAGCTGGCAGCAGAGGGGCTTGAACTCACAAGCCATGAGATCATGACCTGAGCCAAAATCAGATGCTCAACTGACTGAATCACCCAGGGCCCCCATCATCCATTTAATTTAATCATGGGTCTCAGTGAAGAAGATCCTTGAACACTTAAGATGCCAAATGCATTCAGATATCTTTACACAAAAACACTGAATACTGTGGGGTGATTCTCTTCAACACTGGATATTTAATTTTTAAAAAATTTTAAGACTACTTATGAAAACAATTGCAGGTTTTAGCCTAGAGGTAAGTTCTGGGGCTGCAGGAGATTCTGGGTAAGTTTTCTCACTACCATCATCAACACGCCAAGGAAATTTGTTTTTTGGTTTTTTTTTTATTAAAAAAAATTTTTTTAAAGTATTTTATTTATTTTTGAGAGAGAGAGAGAGACAGCATGAGCAGGGGAGGGTCAGAGAGAAAGGGAGACACAGAATCTGAAGAAGGCTCCAGGCTCCGAGCTAGCTGTCAGCGCAGAGCCCGATGCAGGGCTTGAACCTCCGAACCGTGAGATCATGACCTGAGCTGAAGTCGGACGCTTAACCAACTGAGCCACCCAGGTGCCCCGGAAGTTCGGTTTTGACCTTCACTAGGCCAACATGCATCTCAAGACCATGTCCTCCAAACAGGGTGGTCTTGTAGCCCAGATCTCCAGAGTAAAGTCATATGTTTCTTTAATTTTCCTTTAGTAACAAAATTTCACATTGCACATTAAGCTTAAAGCTAATGTCCTTCACTGTTTCCATAGTATTTGTGTTCCACAGAAACTTTTTCCTCATTGGATTCTATGAATCCCTTCCCTTAAAAAAAAAAAAATGTCTGTGCTGGCCAAGTAGTTAATGACTTTCCCATCTCTCCACTACCCTAACAGATCTTCTGCCTGAGAATTTCTGCAGTGGAATCTGGTTCTTCCGGACCAAGCTCCTGAATGCCCCCAAATCTACACATAGCTCAGCATGAACCTTGGTGTAGGCTAAGGCATTACTCCTCAGCATGTAAGCTTTCCATTTTCCAGACCTTGAGCTACAAACATCCTCACTAACTTTTCTTGATCCTCCCCTGGTAAATGCCAAATGCAGCGTGGG
Organism: Proteles cristata cristata; assembly: GCA_017311185.1. Taxonomy (NCBI): domain Eukaryota; kingdom Metazoa; phylum Chordata; class Mammalia; order Carnivora; family Hyaenidae; genus Proteles; species Proteles cristata. Next base: position 445,018 of record JAESUZ010002504.1, read on the forward strand.
CCAAACAAAAATTGAAAACTGGAAGAATTAGGCCATGGCGTCAAAACTTTGCTAAGGAAAATGACTCCAAAAAGCCTTAAAGAATATCTGCTTGCAATCGAATAAAAGATCTGAACTGCAAGTGGGAAATAAATATCATGAGCTCACTTTTCTACATAATAAATATATTTTTTTGATGTTTTATTTATTTCTAGGGGAGAGAGACAGTGTGAGCAGGGGAGGGTCAGAGAGAGAGGGAGTCACAGACTGAAACAGGCTCCAGGCTCCGAGCCAGCAGTCAGCACAGAGCCCGACGCGGGGCTTGAACCCACAAACTGCGAGATCATGACCTAAGCGAAAGTCGGACGCTTAACCGACTAAGCCACCCAGGCGCCCCTCTACATAATAAATATTTGTTTAAAAGGGTGTTTTACCTTAATATTCACTGATTCATCCATAAATGTACATATACAGAACATATAACTTTGCATGTGATTATTAAATTGGCTTATAATATATCAATTTTTTTCTTCAAGAACCACCTTGCAAAAATTGGCTTATTTAAGTAGCCATCAATTCAATTATTAGAGACAGATAAGCAGTACTGGAGTTTCTTGGAAAGAAACGGGTGTTTCCCTTCTGAGATCTAAAGAAAGGTGCCAGGTGTCCTGTCTGGAACAAAGTGTCCATGACTGTGCTTTCCTTCTGCATAGTAACCAAGGGTGAACGTGGGTGCCAAAAACTACTTATCTTTTCACCTGCCATAATATGAAGCAAGATGTTTATACTCAGCTATTGCAAACTCTCCTCAAAACACAGTGGAAATTAAGTAAAAATAACATATATTTACAATATATGTACATGAGCAGACACATGAAAAGATGCTCATCATCAGGGAAATGCAAACCCAAACCGCAATGAGATGCCACCTCACACCTGTCAGAATGGCTACTATCAAAAAGACAAGAAATAACAAGTGTTGGTAAGGATGTGGAGAAAGAGGAGCCCTTGGGCACTGACGGGGAATGTAAATAAATGGGTGCAGCCACTGTGAAAAACAGTATGGAGTTTCCTCAAAATTCAAAAATAGAAATACCAGGGGTGTCTGGGTGGGTCAGTCAGTTAAGCAACCAAACCCTTGATTTTGGCTCAGGTCATGATCTCACATTTCATGAGATCGAGCTCCATGTCAGATCCCTGAGCTGACAGCACGGAGCCTGCTCGGGATTCTCTCTCTTCCTATCTCTTTGTCTCTCCTCCACTTGCACTCTCTCTCTTTCTCTCTCTCAAAATAAAAAAAAACAAAAACAAAAACGTTAAAACAGAAATAAAAATAGAAATACCGTATGACCCAGCAATTCCACTGTTGGGTATTTACCAAAGAAAATGAAAACACTAATTCGAAGAGATCTATGTGCCCTGTGTTTATTGCATATTTACAAAAGCTCAGATATGGAAGCAACCCAAGTATCCATCAGTAGACAAATGGATAAAGAAACTTTGAGGGGTGTGTGTGCGCATAAATATTACCTGGTCGTAAAAATGAATGAGATCTTGCCATTCGCAACAACATGGATGCACACAGAAAGTATTATGCTAAATGAAATACGTCAGAGAAAGACAAACATCGCAAGATTTCACTTACATGAGGAATCTAAGAAAACAAATGAACAAGCGAACAAAAAGGAGAAACAGACCCATAAATACAGAGAACAAATGGATGGTTGCCAGAGAGGAGTGGGCTGGGGGGATGGGTAACACAGGTGAAGGGGAGGGAGAGAAGCAGGCTTTGAGTACGGGATAAACAAGTCACGAGGATATGCGGTCCAGCACAAGGAATATAGCTGAGAGTCCTGTCATAGTGTTGTGTGGTGACAGACGGCAGCCACACTTGTGCTGAATACAACATAACGTACAAGGTTCTGGAATCACTATGTTGTACACCTGAAACTAACATCGCAATGTGTGTCAACTTTACCCAAATAAAAATAAATAAATGAATAAAAATTAATTAATTAAAAAAAATATATATGCAATCCTAGAAATGCCAAAAACTATTGAATAAACTATTCAGTGATGCTGAGAAATAGCTGACTTTTCAGTAAGCTTATTGATAAGTCAGTTATGTAAATTGAAACTGCTGTTTTATTTACGACAAATGGCTGGTGGTCTAACCTACAGCCTAAACTAAACTGCGCTGATGTAGACAGAAATCTTACCACAGGTTAGCAGACTAGAAGGCTAGGAAAATTATTCATAGTAATGGAGATAACTTTTCATCCTCAAATTAAAAACAATGTTACAAAGCTCCTAACATAATCACTTAAATTAAGTGTAATTTATTTGATCCTTATACGGATCTTCCAGTATTACTGCTTACATATAACCAATTATAAATACCCAGAGACTCTGCAGTTCTCATTACTGGCAAATAAAATGCTTTCATAAATAATGCATTGTCCCACAATCTGGGCCCATTCTATTTTTGTTACGGTGCTTTCCTATGGTTTGGACTAAATATACAGTAAATATTTTTCCTTACCTCTAACCCTATGACCAGACTGAATTGCTGTGGCTTGAACTATTGAAAAATAGAAATCAAATTCAAATAGAAGTGGACCATGAAAGACAACCAATTGAGGCCATCAAATGACATGCTGCTTCAAAAAAAAAAAAAAAAAAAGCAAGTAGGTCCAGTTTGAAGCTTCTGACAGCATGACCAGAAACAAAATTCAAGGAAATATTTGTAACAGTAATGGAAGGGATGAGAAATCTGTGTTATTATTTTCTGATTTGGAGACACTGGTTGTCTTTAAGAAAACAAGGCCCGTTACATTTGGTTTGTTCCACACAAAGTAATCCTGAATGTTTTCTAAAGAGTCATCACAACAGTGAAAGTGGTTGTGTGCTCATCTGCCATTGTGGGAAAGCGGCTTAGTGTGTTGTAAAATATAAGGAATATATATATATATATATATATATATAACTTTACTGAGTTAATAATTTGCTCTATAACAATAGGTTCCTTTGGGCCTCAGGCATCTTCTGGAACAAGAATAATTGTTCAATGCTATTCAATATTATGGCAAGATCTCTAACCAGGTTCTAGGGAGTTTATCATTTTTGTTTCAGACACAACAATCCTGTGCAGGAGAATGGTGAGCACCAAATGCCAGACAAATGGTTAAAAGGGGAGCTTTTATGTAAGATAAAACTTCTTAAAAGACTCTAATGACTGGAAATCATTGTTCAGATACCCGCATACTTTATCTGTAACTTTTATGTGCTAGATGTGCCCTATCTGAATGATCCATCACCTTGTGGATAACAAGGATATCGTCTGAAGAAAAATTTTTCCGTGATTTAAAAAAAAAAAGCCAAGAAACAAAAAAGTCTTTCACAACAGTTCAAGAATCCCGAGGCCAAATTTATTCATCCGTTTGGCTTTCAGCGGGCAACTGCTTTGTCCCCAGCAGAATTATCCAAGCTTACTTAAGAATGCAGAAGAGCTCAGAGAGCTGAAAATTCTATTCCCATTGCCATGGTGAAAACCACAGCCTATGAAGATAGCGGCCCCCGGCACAAGTGGGGTGGTCCCGGACATCCCTTTGGGACACCACCACTGAACCTAGAAACAAATACTCCTATTTAGAAAGAAGCCCTCTGTCTAGAATCTAGAAAACGTCACTTCAAATATCATTTGGGGGAAACAGATCCTTTTTCCCCATCCCATTTTTTAGTGCTAAAAAACTAACAAAAGACCATCATGAAATGATAGGAGTTCTTCCCACATTTGAAAAAAAAATGTATGAATAACATTTGCCACAGACAGTTCCCGCGTCCCAGGGATGTGCACCTCCTTGTAGCACAACCTATAAACACAAGTATTTGGCACAAAACCCCCCAGAAGACACCCCTGCGGAGATGATCAATCAGCGCCCAGTGGCTTTGGGATGTTTTCCAAAAGCAAAGTCCCTGAAGAATGTTAACATTTCATTACTTCTCTCTTTTCTGAGGATTATTGAATCAGGAAGTCATTGTCCCCTATTAATCTTTGAAGAGAGAAAAAATAATGGCAGGAATCTACAACTTCCACATAGTACGGCACAGCTGCTTGGCTCCCAGTCAACATTCCATATTTCAAATAACTATTACATGTTAAACCATAGAATTATAAGGAAGTGGTTTATTATAGGGAAGCCTTCCCAGGGAGGCATCTCTGTTAGAGGGATATTTGAATAAAAGGCTAAATTTACTTTTCATAACGGCATGTTGACTATCATAAGTGCATTTCTGCATGGGCTAAGTAGGTAACTCTGACTTATCTGTTTACTCTCTAACCTATAGGTGATTAGTTGCTGTCACTAGGAATACGCACTTCAACTGGAGTTAGCTAGTGTTTGTTTCATCAAAAGGCCACATCTCAGGGTGGCTGCTTTAGTCATTTTTATCACCACACTAACCTTAGCAGTTTTTATAATTGGCAAAATGGATGTGAAGAGGTAAGGGTTTGGGTTAATAAAGTTACTGGTGCTTAAGATATGTGGACTGGGTAGAATACAGAGACATTCTGTACTCTGGTGTGTTCATACTAGAAGAGTCTAGTGAGCTGTATATACTCTCTGAAATGGCTTGTGAGACTAGACTCCAGAATAGTACTGTATCCAGGCACGGGGCTGGACCTTGGCTGCCAGATTCCATCACTCAGGTTAACCGAAGTCCTGCCCCCAGAATAGTGGTGTGTTGATCTCAAAGGGACTGTTTCATGCCAGCTGTAGTTGAAACACCTAACAGGGCAGAGAACTGGGGTTTTACTGTCATTGTTAGGACCTGATTATTAATAAATATATGTGTGGCAAAAAGTGGTCTAAGTATGCTTCTGTATTTGTACGGGGGTTATCAGAGAGGAAAGCTATAACCTTCACTTACCTCTAAGTACTTGCACACACTGCTAACTCTTCCCAAAATTCACTTTGTTCTTCTGGGGCACACACTTGAACTACATTTACCAGCCTCTCCTCAATTGCATGAGAGGTCTTTAATTGCAGCCAAAGTTTAGCCAAAGGAATGAGGGAGTAAAGGATGTGTGCCATTTTGTTTCATGGCTTTAAGAAGTAGATGCAGAACTTCTCTGTCAGTTGGATATAGGCAAAGTTGAGCCTCAGGGAATGGTACCTCTGTAGAAGGAGCCTGGGTCCTTGAATCATCATGTGTAAGCCAAACAGTAATATTTACTTGGACTGTGCTGTGGGCTACAAATAAACTTTTATTGCTTTTCAACAATTATTCATTCTGGGGTCTATTTATTACCATAGTCTAGTCTTCCTAACTGAACCAGGAGACCACCAACACTCACCAAAAAGAACCTCATAAGTGTGTACGACCAAACTGATTTAGAATGGTTTGAATACATTTAACTACAAGAGATCAACACACTGTATTGGAAGAATATCTGAGAAAAAAGGCTATAGCTGAAGATTAGCAGACAAAACTACTACTTTTTTTAAAGTTTATTTATTTGGGGAGAGAGAGCACAAGCAGGGAAGGGGCAGAGAGAGAGAGGGAGAGAGACAGAACTCCAAGCAGGCTCCATGTTGTCAACACAGAGTCCAATGTGAAGCTCGATCCAACCAATTGTGAGACTATGACCCGAGCCAAAATCAAGAGTTGGACAGTAAACCAACTGAGCCACCCAGACCAGCCTGTTTAATCTCTTTTTTAAAGTTTATTTATTTATTTATTTATTTATTTATTTTATTTATTTTGAGAGAGAGAGAGAGAGAGCACAAATGGGGGAGGTGCAGAGAGAGAGAGAGAGAGAGAGAGAATCCCAAGCAGGCTTCACCCTGTCAGCACAGAGCCCCCTGACTTGTGACTCAGTCTCACCAACTGTGAGATCATGACCTGGGCTGAAATCACGAATCAGACATTTAACTGACTGAGCTAATTCATTTAATCTTCATAACAGCCCTAAGAAACAGGTGCCATGATTGTTCCCATTTTATAAAGAAGGAAACTAAAGTACAGAGAGGCTATATAGCCCAGTTATATAATTTTATAAGGGGCAGAGTGGGGACTTGAACCCGTGCAGTTCATCAGTGTACACACTTCTTCTTCTTTTCTCCTCCTCCTCCTCCTCCTTCTTTTTAAGATTTCTTTATTTTTGAGAGAGAGAGAGAGAGCATAAGCAGGGAAGGGGCAGGGAACCAAAAATCTGAAGCTGGCTTTGCACTGACAGCAGTGAGCCCCATGTTCGAACTCACAAACCATTAAGGTCATGACCTCAGCTGAAGTCTGAAGCTCAACCGACTGAGGTGCCTACCCCTGTCCATGTTCTTAACCTCACTGCTATATTGCTCATCTACAGATCATCACAGAAGATTCAAAGATGAATGAAAGCCTTGACCCTGTCTAAAGGAGTTTATAAAGTTAAGTATAATACAAGGTAGTATACATATCCCCAAGGGAAATATAAAATATTGTGGCATTTCAAAGAAGGGAGAGATAACGTCTAATTGAAGAAAGTCAGAATATTTCATAAAAGCAAATAGCTTTTGTTATTTGTTTTAATTAGTCAACATACTTTTACTGAACACCATTTTATGCCACCTCTTCAAAGAATTTAGCATGCACTCAGAAAACTATACTACCGCTTAAAGTCAAGGAATAAGATTTGAATATTCCCTGAATATGTTTCCATTTAACCTGCAACCCCTGAGCTACTTTTTAAAAAAGTAAGTATGTCTTAAATGTTCTACCGGGCTACTCTATTTAATAAGTGAATGGGGTGTTCGTATTCGCACAAGTGCATTGAAATCTAACATGCATATTGGAAAGTGCCCATAATAAGTGCACAGCTCGAAGAATTTCCATACGATGAATACACCAGTAACCTTTACTTGGATCAAAAAACAACGTGACCAGCACCCCATGAACTTTCCTTCTGCTCCTTTTGAATCAGCACCTATCCCACATCCAAACGTTATCCTAACTTCTAACAAACCAGATTGGTTTTGCCGATCTTTGTACTTCTACAAATGGAATCATAAATTACGTACTCTTTTGTTACAATCTTTCTCTACTTTATGTTTGTGAAATGCTTATGTGATCTACACTGCTAAGCGTCATTATAATTGGTGTATTGCCATTATGCGTTGCTGCATACCATCCCGTCGTGTGAATATACCACATTATCTGCTCTATTCAACGGTTACAAAAAAATGCTTCTGTAAACACTCCCATATATGCCTTTTCATTCACATTATCTGTATACTGCTGTTCTGAATATACTTAGGACTGGAATTGCTAGAGCAGAGTATATGGGCATTCCAAAAGACATTTCCTACCTGGAAATCAAGTCTAATAAATGATATTATGTGTTAGTAACAGCACACATCAAATCAGAAAGAATTAATGAAATAAGCATTGCTTGTGAGAAGTGTCGCCATTCATACATAACTTTGTAGAGCCCGATTTTAGCCACAGTTCAAGGGTAGCCCATCAAGGGGACTGGCTCTTGTTCCCATCTTCCAAGAACTTACTTTGAAGATCTCACTTTTACTTACTTTTAGGTAAAACTTACTTTTAGGGCACGTGCTTTAGAACATCTGAAAACATTCCCAGGGGCCGTTTTGGCTGGAGCGCAGGTAGGAAAAGGAGCCCTGCTCTGGGGACTCTATTTAGGGGCAATTTGTTCACTTTGTTTTTCTCTTTTCTAGTGCAGTCAGGTTAATTTCGCATGTAGGGCTTTCAGTGCCAGTTGCCGTGGGCTCATTTTTTTGCCATTTGTGTTAAAACATGCTGTGAAATTTTTTACTTACGAAGCTTCGATTGAAGGCATAATAATGCTGGTTATTTGTTTTCTCTCTGCCCAGACACCTAAATGGCATAATTCCTTGGCAGCTAAAGATTTTGTCCATGTCTATTGACATTTTAGACCCTTGAGAGTGTCAGGTTTGGATAAATTAGACTGAAAAAAACAAAACAAAACCCCAGCCTGTTAACTTATCTCAAAACATAAATATTCTACTAAAACCAGGCCAAATCGATGTCTTTGTGAAGACACTGGGCATGGTATTTTTCTTAAAAACACTTATAATTCAAGAGATTGCTCAGATTTTAAAGTTTGGGCTTCTCCCTCTTTCTAAGCCTTATGTGGCCCACGACCAGGTTATTTGGGGAAGAGCACATTCCTCAGCCCCGAGAACAGGCCAATTTGGCCTGGCTTAACTTGTGTTGTGTTTTTTTATAATAGCAACCCAAGACGGAAACATCTGGAAAAATATCCTGACTGAGCTGGTGGGATCAAAGACCAAAGTGAAGTGGTCTATTGTTAATTTCCAGGAACTGACACCAAGCTCAGGATGAAATAATTCAGTTGGGCATAAATCCCGCTGGATTTCTGAAAGGCTTGTATATCACTGTATTGCCAGGCCAGATAGTTGAATAAGAAGTAGTTCAGCAAAATTGAGGAAAAATAAATCTGTGTGTGTGTGTGTGTGTGTGTGTGTGTGTGTGTGTGTATGCACCTGCGGGTACATGTGCACACATATATGTCAAGCACCCAAATCATAATCAATATGTTCATGGTATATTCCTCTCATGGCAAAGACAACTTAACACAAAGATATGAAAAAAATATAGAAGCCAGCTGAAGAAACACTTAAGTCATTCAGGACTTGAAGTCAGGAATTGAGTTTGCAGAGAAACATCTTGGTCCCCGACTAGACTGAGTTGCAGAGGGTAATGACTGTCTGATGTATCCTTGCTCCCATTAGTGCCTCACAGTAACCAACAGCCTACTGCGCGAAGAATAAATAAGCAAATAACTGGATGAGAGAACAAATGTACCAAATAGACAAATTCGTAGTCTAGGTGCTGGGTTTGACTCTCCGCAAGCCTTTCTAAACTGCAGTCAAGTTATCTCCTTGACTTTTGGTAAATACATTAAGAAACGAGGGCAGAAAAGAAAACAATACTTGCCTTGCCTGTGAGGATATTTGATACTTAGGTATCTACAGAATATGGACTAGGAAGACCCTTCAGAGATCACCTCTATTTCCCTGGCCATGGCAGGTGCTGCAGGGGAACCAGTATGGATACCGGTTGAGGACATGTCCAAAAGACTAGATTATGCAGTTTCCCTGCATGGCAGCGGAGGGCAGAGCACTGAGCAAGTATACATGGCAATGGGAATGGTAAATAAAACCCTTAAGGGGTTAAGAATATTAAGAAGGTTGGGGGCGCCCAGGTGGCTCAGTTGGTGAGGCATCCGACTTTGGGTCAGGTCATGATCTCGCAGTTCAGGAGTTCGAGCCCTGCACAGGGCTCTGTGCTGACAGCTCAGAGCCTGGAGCCTGCTTCAGATTCTGTGGCTCCCTCCTCTTAGTCCCTCCCCGACTCACACTCTGTCTCCCTCTCTCTCAAAAAGAAATAAACATTAAAAAAATAAAAAAAAGAATATTGGGGCACCTGGGGGCCTCAGTCCGTTAAGCTTCTGACTTCAGCTGGGGTCATGATTTTGCAGTTTGTGGGTTCGAGCTCCATGTTGGGCTCTGTGCTGACAGCTCAGAGCCTGGAGCCTGCTTCAGATTCTGTATCTCCCTCTCTCTCTGCTCTTCTCCTACTCACGCCCTGTCTCTCTCTCCCACTCAAAAACAAATAAAAACATTAAAAATATATATAAGTACATAAAAGAATCTTGAGAAAGTTTAGAGGGAAACATCTGCACCATTAGAATCAGGTCATAAGACCCAAGATTCTGTCCTGTAACATAAACCTCAAGAGGGTGGGTATCTTTATCTGGTTTGTTCATTAATGTATCCCGAGGGTCTAGAACAACGGCTGGCCCATTATAGATACTCAGCACTTATTTGCTGAATGAACGAGTATAACTTAAAATGTTAAAATTTAAAAAAGGAGGGGGGTATTAAACGCTATTATATTGGGTGTATTAATTGGCCAGTTCATTCACTCTCCATTCTCTCAGGTGAAATCAGAAAGCTACACAGTGATGCCCTCTCTCTACTCCCACTCGTTTTCCATTACAATCTCGTAATATTTGGGCACTAAGGTGCAAAGTTTGGAGCTGGAGAACAGTAGACTTGGATTCATCTACTTAGTGTATGATGCATTATTTAGCTGCCAGAAAGGAGAATCTGCCAGCTTTCTCTCTTTTATAGTGTGACCATAAATCGAATACAGGCAAGTCGGGAAGTCATTGTTCAGTTTTTTAAACTTTTATAACGCTGGTGTCAGAGGTGGTAGAAATTATTTGTAAATGGCATGCAAATCAAATTTCCCTCCTCGAGTTGTTAAAACCTCAGCTCTGCTGGTCCCAGCAGAACTATTTTAAATCTTCTCGCCTGTTGGCATATAAACATTTGTCACAGGCATTTAAAGGATGAATACATTTTGTATAATCACGTATGGCTGTTTTTGTAAACGTGAATACATTTTTGTTTCAAAATGTCATTTGCAGATTTCTTCCTTCCTGCCTATACGTTCAGGTTGTTACAAAATATAAGAGCCCAAATATGAGTGGGGATTCCTCTGGACTCCAGAAAGAAACACAGGTGAACTGGGCCGAGTTGCTTTTATTACACTTCTTATCAGTGTCTTATCTCTGCCTTGAAATCACCGCGGCTGATTCCTTTCTGTCGTTAGACAGAAGGAGACTGGACTTCACCATGAAGACGAAGTACCCTGCCTTTCTTCCAAAGGTGCTACTGGCAGCCATGTGCAGAAGCATCCGTGGGAAGCCCCGGAATCCTCCGACTCGGGTGCCACGGACTAATAAGGCTAATGAGGTCAGAGCAGCTGCACTGCACTCAGGGCTGTGCTAGCAAATCCGCCAGGCGCTTACATTCCTAAAAGCATGTATTGGAAGCCCAAGTGTTTTTTGCTTTTTAAAAAAACAAAAACAAAAACATCCCTTTCTGTTCCTCCTTATCTTTTAACCTGCAGCACGTCTAACTTTCCTTCCTGTCAAAAAGGCAGAGAGGACGGAAGGAGTCAGATCAGTGACAAGTTTCCTTCAGCAAAATGTTTCCCTGTGAGGCATGCTGCAAAAGTTCAGGAGCTGAATGCACCATTCTCCCCAGGGCTCATCTTTATTCCTCTCTCCTCCCCCCTCCCTCCTCCTTTCTTTTTAACCTTTCAGTGCAGAATTAAGTCTTTGTGATATTCAGCACATCAATGAACTCTCGCCCAGCCCGAGAGGAGCTCCGGGCCAGGGGCCACTCTGTGGGCAGCATTCCAATTCAGTGAGGTGGTGACAGGGAGCCCCGGCCCAGCCCTCAAACGGGCCCGATGTCTGAGTATGATTCATAACACAAACATGTTTAGAAAGCAAAAGAAAGGAAGAAAAAGGCATGGGATTTGGAGTCATCGAGTCAGTATTGTTGGAAGATTTAGAGCATTATGAAAGCAGAGAAAGAGGATTTATTCTTGTGCCCCAGCCCCCAATCCACAGGCAGATCCGCTCCAAAAGAAGGCCAATGGCATTACACAACATCTTCTCAAATAAGCCCAAATTAAAGCAAAACAAAACAAAACCCCCAACTACTCCTCCCACCCCCACTTCCTGCTCCTGTCATGGTGAGATAAGCAGATGAATGAATGAACCAAGGAACCAATGAATAAGTGAGTGAAATAAACAAGTCATTTTTGACTTTGGCTGGTCTTGTCTGTAATTATTTCTTCTTCCTTATGAATAATGTAGGGGCAAAGGCTGAATTAACTGCTGATTCTTTTTTATGAGATTGGGGGTGGTGGTGAAATGCTGCAGGGACATATTCAGGGAACTTAAAGAACAAATTAATTTAGGTGTTCTCATTTATCCACATGGAGTATAATCGATTCAAAACTAAATAATTGATTGGCTAGAAATATATTCTGATTCCTAAAATAAAATTGTAAAGAAATGAGGAAAGCTTTTGTTTATTTAGGATTCAACAGAACCAATCCTGGAGTACAAAGAACTGGCCATGTGTTATTTTTGTATTGTACGCCCTTATTTTTAATACATTTATGTACACTGTACATTTTATCCAGGAATCTCCTTATAACATATGTGGCCACATATTAAAAACTGTAGAAGCTAATATTAGTTTGAACGTGTGCAGCCTCTGATGATTATCACACTTCAAATGACAGACGTCTATGTGACCCTCATCATTAATGCTCCAAATAGCAGCTGTATGCATCTTCAGCTTTCCAAATAAAATATTTGATTTCTTCACAGAAATCTCACACTATTGCCTTATCTTTGGGAAATTAAACAGCTTTGCCTTTCTTATTTTATGCTCTTGTAATCATTGGCATTAACATAAAAATATCCACTGTGGCAAACCAACCCCGATGATGACTTATAGCCTATAGTCTCCTTCATTCTGAGCTGCCTAGAGAGTCAAGGTGGAAAATGGATTCCATGTTTAGTGATATATAAGATGCTATCCAATGACCAGAGCAAAGATTCCACAGATTTACTTTTTCTGAAATGTTTCAACAATATTACACATTCACTTTTTTAAAGGAATAGCGGGTGAATTAAATTTTTCAATTTGTCAACAGTGAATCAATCTATATTTTATTTTTTAACTTTTTTAATGTTTATTTATTTTTGAGGGGGGGTGGCATAAGGAGGGGCAGAGAGAGAGAGGGAGACACAGAATTCGAAACAGGCTCCAGGCTCTGAGCTGTCAGCACAGAGCCCAAGGTGGGGCTCGAATCCATGAACTGTGAGATCACGACCTGAGCCCAAGCCGGAGGCTTAACTGACTGAGCCACCCATGCACCCATCAGGCTACATTTTAACTGTTAGTGCATTAAGAAGACGGCCTCACACATCAAGGACCCTGCACTCCCTTTGGATTGACCTCAGTCTTGCTTGCAGAAGAGAACACACACTCCTAAATGTGAAATACATGATATGATATATAATAAAGATTTGTTTCTCTATGCTGGGACTTCTTGCTTCTTGTGAAGTACAAGTACAAGCCCATATCCTCTCAACAGTGAGTTTAAACTGATGCCATTGGTGGGACTGCAGTGGTCTAAGGTCAAAGTCTTTTATATCAGTGAACAAAGAAAGAGAGGAATACTTTGAGGCTGCTTTGGAGAAAGAGATTCAAAACATACTTGGTATTCCCATCCTCTCCTCTGGAAAGAAAACGTGAGATGGAGTATTACAATTCTCATTTAAAGAATTAAAATAAGAATTATTTTACAATAATAAAAAATATATATTATTTTATTCCATCTGAAAGCTTTACAACTAATAAATTCCTGATTCACTGTGTATAAGACAAGAGTTGAGTTAGTCTTCTGAAATTAATTAAAATGTTTTAACTCCTACCAAAGCCCTTAAAGTGTAATTGGGCAAAGTGGTTTAGGTTCATAATTCCTTCCAAATCCTCATTATTACTGAAGTTTTTAATCACTATGAGTTTTGGGCATACCAGTCTCAACTTTAAAATAACATCATGCATATTCCCCTGCCTGTGAAGAGTTCAGAAACTATTTTTCATGTTTCCTGAGGGTATTTTCCCGGGTTCTCCCTTACCAACACAGGTTAGAATGAACTCAAACTTCTTCTAGCGATGCTTACAAAAATCCAAGTACTTTTTATAATTGTTAATAAGATATTGTATTTCTTTTATAGAAATGAAAATGAAGGAGTGATGATTTTCAATGAAGTGACCAAAGGCACAAAGAGATTTTATGGAAAATACACAGCTCACTAGCCTGTGTGTTCCTGGAAGGTCTAAGTGACTAACTGCGTGTGCACCTGGCCTTTATATTAACAGGCAAGCCTTCTTCAAATTAGGCTCTCCGAAGTCGAAACCCACTGTTCTCTCACAGCTCTCCTCCTAATTGATGTGAACCACACCCTCAGAAATAAGGCTATTTCCCAAAGGCTTTGGAGTATCTGAAGATTATGGTCTGGGCTATTATGCAATTTTCAACATACAGCATATGCCTTTGCCTTTCGAAGTGTAATCTGTACCTCAATGTGAACGTCTTTAGGTAGATTTTCACCTTCTGTGTCTCCTTTCTGTAAGTAGCAATTAATGTTGCTAGAGTGATGGGGTGGGGGTGGGGAATAAAACCATGCGATTTGAAAGAACAGTTCTAAAGGAAGAAAAGAGGAGACTGCTCGCAGCCAGAAGGTGGAACCCACCACACCAGTTTTCTAAGCACATCAAAATTACAGGACTTCTTTTATATGTAGTATAATCCAAGATGCCCACCAAGAATTGGCTTGTGAATATCAAGGGAGGTGAGCTCAGTGACACTGGGGTACGGGAGGTAACACCTTCAGACTTCCGGCAAAAAGAAGGTAGACTTTGTCAAAAGTTAGAAAACTTTTAAAAGGCTGTTTGAGAGCCTTGGGAGAAGTGTATTTTTACTCTCATTGTAAGAGATACTTGAGGGAGAAGAGCATGGGGAGAGGTGGGTAAAGAGAACCTTCCAGGTATACTGCTGCAAACAAGAAGCAAGACAAAAACTATTATGAAGGGTACACTCTGTATTTGCCCAGCACTTTCTCAATTGTACCAGTAGCTCGAGATTATTTGTCCTGGAAAGAACTCTCCTCCTTCCTTCCTACAGCACAGCTCTTGTAAACACTGATATCTTGTCTTGAAATTCTGAGTCTGGTTTACTCTTTTCTCAAAACTAGGAAACAGTTTAGTAACAGAATTGAAAAGGAGCTGTGTTTTATCATTTTTGCTTTGCCAGGAGGGCCTTCTTATTCTTGCGGTATACCTAACACACCTCTCAGATCACACACAAAAAACAATATCACAACTGTAGGTGCCCACGATATCACAACTTTCCTCTCATATCCCTGACAGACAGGCTGTCAATCATGGAGAAAAGCCAAAAGGTTTAAAGTAAAACTTGAAAAGACACTTCAAAAAGCGATGCATACACTTCATATTTGCTTATTGCTTTAAGATTCCTAATTATAAAAATGCTTGTTTTAAAAAATATATTTTGCCAAATATAATTAATGATTTGAAATTCTTCTTACAAGTGTTATGAAATGTTGAATTCACAAACATTTAAGCTTTTGGTTCATAACACACCAATCACTCATATACGGTGATGAAACAGATTCCAGCTTTATGACTGATCCTACATATTGAAAGAATTTAAAACCCATTCTTAACATCATTTAGGTGATTTCATTGGGTGAATGATAGCCCACTGTTCCACTCTTCGTTTCACAAGGTATGAAATCAGCTGTTTCATATCAGTACTATCATCATTTCCAAATGGACATTTATTTGGCAAGATCCCATGCTAATGGACTGACAAATTCAAGGTCCCAACTTCATTCCTGCTGGTAAACAATGGAGAAATTAATGGGGCCATTTTGGAAACTCACAGCTGTCATCTGTTTCTACTTACCCAAAGCAGTCCAATTAAAGGACCTTGGAGGGAGGAGGGAGGAAGGTTGAAAAGTGGTTTCAGAATGCTGTAATTTGAAGGCTGGCTATATGAACAAAACCTTTTATATCACATACTTTGAGTTCTGTTCCCATATCTGGTGAAATATACACACCAAAAGCCAACCTGAGGAATCTGACCTTTCACAGAGGACAATCACGTAGACTGGTTCTCTTAACACTTGACTAGTACAACAATATCATGGATGGAGTAAACATAAAAATTGGTTTGGGTTTGTCTGTTTCCTTCTTTACGTTATGAATCTTCAAGCAATGACCTTGTCTTATGTCCCTTTATGCAGATTTTTTCAGAGATAATCATGGTCAATAATCTGGAAGCAAGTACCAAGAAATGGCAAGTTATGAAATAAGTTATGTTGCTATCACTATATTATATATTAAGTGGGAGCAGACAACTTGGTGTGTTTTAATGTTAGGTATTAATTAAAAAATGCTTGTGTATTTCAGCTCAAGAAGAAAATACAGTGGGTGACAGCCACAAGTTGCTTTTAAAAATACAGTCTTTTATTTTAAAAGCGTTGATTTCGGCTCCTTTCCTGCAGCAATTTATTTTGGGTCACTAGCTTCATTTGTGTTGTCTTTTATTGGATCCAAGAACCAATGAGATGCTCCATTGTGTGTAATCCTCAACAGGTCTCTTGAAGTACTTAGAGTATATCAAATGTTATACACAAATTTACTAGATTGAAATATCAACAACACCTCAATATGCCAAATGACTTTTGTCACATCTTATTTCAGCATGTACTTCTCAAACACACAATGCAATGAAATCTTCAAAGTTATATGGATTGGAGGTCACAATATTCAGCCTACATGGGATTTCATAAATGCCAATTTCTATGAGATTTATATCAGCAGAGAATCTTGATTTCTCTTCTCTGATTTCCTTTAATTAATCCCATGTTCTGGTGGTAACCACAGACTCCTCTGTAGTCTCATGGACAAGATGGAATCTCTTAGCATCTAATTCATATCAGAGCATCAGGGCCCAAATTCTGTATTCTCCTTGTCCACCAACTCCTCTACTTCCTTGGCCATCATTGCTGTGGTAAGACATGCATTTTCCTAATTATTATGGGTGAGCTGTTTAGGTACTAAGAGCACATTAAAATTTGAGAGGAAAACAGTAATTTGAGACAGTTTGGTTGACATGCTCCAACCCTCTGAACACAGAAGCTGCAGGGTATACATTTGTCTAAAGAAACCAAGAGGCCTGAGCTCTTTCTCTCAGAGCGTTTCCACCTCGCATTTCTCAGTGACAGTCTCTCTGTGCCTTTCACTTCCTTTCTCGCCTCCTCTCTCAAACTTCAAAATGAAATCGACTCTAATATACGACCGAAGAGTGTACCAATAAGTGTACAGTTCAGTGACATCAAGTACATTTTTGCTGTTGTGCAATCACCGCCACTGCCATCATCCCCAGAACTCTGTCATCCTCTCACCCTGCATCCGTGCCTAGTAACAGCCCTCCTCCTCCCAGCCCCTCCCAGCCACTTTTCTGCTCTCTATCTCTGTGAATTCGACTATTCTAGATACTCACGTAAGTGAATATAGTGACATTAATTTTAAAAACCGCTAGTGTAATGATTACTTATCTGAAGAAATAAACACATCAAGCTAATTAAGCTGGCTTTTATTTATGTGCATGTAGCCTTCTTTTTTGTTGGCTTGAGTATCCCTGTTTGTTTTTTTTTTAAACATTTTTATTCATTATTGAGAGACAGAGAGAGACAGAGCATGAGCACGGGAGGGGCAGAGAGAAGGGGAGACACAGAATCCGAAGGAGGCTCTAGGCTCTGAGCTGTCAGCACAGAGCCTGATGTGGGGCTTGAATTCACAAACTGAGAGATCATGACCTGAGCCGAAGCCGGATGCTCAACCGACTGAACCAGCCTGGTGCCCTGGCTTGAGTATCTTTGATTCTGAATTCTGAAAAGAAAACAGAAGACCTAACTTTTTTGCTCCAAAATGATCACAAATCCATTTTCGTTCATTATGTGTGCCTTTTCCTTTCAAGATCACTCATTTGTCAGTTGGCCCCTATCGTACACCTGGTGGTACACCAGGCAGGCCCAGAGGATAAAATGGTGACCAAGACAGACAGCCCACGGGATAGTGGGAGAAACAGCTAATGGAGAATTCAAGCACTCCCATATAGGCTCTTCTTCCTGAAAGGAAGAAGGCAGGGTGTTTCAAGATGCACAGAGGCAGCCTGGGAAAAGAGGGCTTCTGGGGAAGGGTGATGTATAAGCAGAGAGAGACATGAGAGATAAGTAAGAATCAGAGGTGGGAAAGAGATCAGAGGTGGGAAAGAGTGATGCCAGGCACAGGGAACAGTATCTGTGAAAAAGACCTGAAGGGATTTCAACAGAGATGAGTCAAGTATGAGACGGGGAACGGAGAGAGACGAGATAGAGCGGTGCCAGCAGGGCACGCGGGCCCTTGTGTGAGCAGCAGCGAGCCGTCTGCATTCTTTTTCCAAAGCAATGGGGGCTGTAGGGCCCCCAGCAGTACTGTGACATGACCACACTGTAGAATGCTCACCCTGGCTAAAATTAGATGAGAAGCAGAAACGAAACCTAATAAAACTAGTTGGGGATTATGAGAGTCATCCAGGGGTGACAGCGGTGTGACCTTCAGCAAAGGCGGCAGCAGAAGGGAAGGAAGAGACATCTCCTTTGCAGAGAGTTTCTGTAAACCATTATTTTTTTCTTTTAAAGAGCTCCATACAAACCAGTTACATGAGATCATGGCTCTTCCCTCAAGTGGCTCACGTATCAAAATGAAAATATAAACAGAATTATGTGCCATCTGGTAATAAAATGAAAAGATTTAAAAAAAATAGCTTGCTCTTAGATTTGAAAAGTCAACGAAACGTAGAGAAAAAACAGATTTTCACCTGAGAGTCTCAATCCTCCAATTTAGCGGAATAAAGTTTTAAGAAACTTTAAATAAATGAAAGCTGTGACGGTGAGAAACACCAAGTAGTTAGAACAGGCTGCCAGATGAAGCTGTCAACAATCATACCATGAGGTCAGTCTCATCGCGCCGATGATATTAATGTGGGCTGTGAGCGAAACGGTAATCTTGTGCGCATTCAAACTGTAAGGACATGTGAGTCAATGAAGTAGCAAAGTGGAACTACAGAAAAATTTGTCACTTGTTCATATGCCAGTTTACATTCCCATAAATAAGTAGTTAGATAAAAGTTACGGGGATTTTCACTAAGTTCAAAAAATGTTGTAATTTTTCAAAATGACGACAGTGTCCTGGTATAATTTCAGAGATCTGGAATCCATGTGGCTATCATATCTCATTTTCAGCTGTGATACGTTAATATGAGACTTGAGGAGGGGGCACGCTACATTCCTAGAATATTTCCCAGAACTCTTAAAAGTAACGGGCGGGGGGGCGGGCAGTACTGGGAAGGGACGCCTGGGTGTCTCAGTCAGTTGAATGCCTGACTCTTGATTTTGGCTCAGGTCATGATCTCACGGTTCATGAGTTCTAGCCCCACATCAGGCTCTTTGCTGTCAGCACAGAGCCCACTTCACATCCTCTGTCTCCCTCTCTCCCGCCTCTCCCCTGCTTGTGCTCTCTCTGTCAGAGTAAAATAAACATTAAAAAATAACTAATTTTATGTCATACATATTTTTTACCACAGTAAAAAAAAAAAAAAAAGACCATGAAGAGAATAAAAAGACAAACCACAGACAGGGAGAAAATATTTGCATATCATATATTGGTAAAGGACTTGTGTCCAAATACATAAAGAACTCTCAAAACTCAATAATAAGGAAACCAAAAAAATAAATAAATAAACATGCCATTAACAAAAATGGAGGGAAGATTTGATCAAGCACTTCACCAAACACAATATATGGACAGAAAATAAGCAGATGATAAGATGCTTCACATCATTAGGCCTTAGAGGAATGCAAGTCAAAACCACAATGAGATGCCACCATGCAGCTACTGGAATGGCTAAAATTAAAAAGACCCTAAAAAGTATTAGTGTGGATGTAGAGGCCCGGGAACTCTCCTACACTGCTACTGGAAAAGTAAAACAGTACAGGCGCTCTGGAAAAACAGTTTGGCAGTTACTTTAAAAATTAGACATAATGCCTATCATATGATCCAGCCCTTCTACTCCTAGAGATATTTTCCCAAAAGCAAAGTAAATATATGTCCATACACAGACATGTATACAAATGTCTATAGCAGCTTTTTCCGTAATAATAATAAAAAAAAAGGAACCAACACAAATGTTTTCAACGGGTGAATGGCTAAGCTAATTGTGATACACTCTCACAATGGACTATTACTCTACAATAAAGTAGGAATGAAGTGCTGAGATATGCTAAAACATGGATGAATCTCAAAATAACTACACCAAGTGAAAGAAGCCAGGCAAAGAGTGCATTCTCTATGCACTCTCATTTATATAAAACTCTAGAGAACACAAAATAGCCTGTAGTGACGGAAAGCCCATGAGGGGTCACCTGTGGGAGGGGAAGTGCACAGGAAAAACTTGGAGGATTGATGGATTTGTTCATAGATCTTGACTGTGGCCATGGTTTCATGGGTACGTACAGGCCTAAGTTTATGAGATTGTACAAGTTACATCTGCGCAGTTCATTGTAGGTCACTTGTAAATCTATCTGAAACAAAGGGTACAAAATAAAATTGTAGTAAAAAAATGTTCAGATGCTTGCCTCTATTCTATTACTTTTTTACTTTTTTAAAAGTTTATTTATTTATTTTGAGAGAGACAGAGACAGAGATACAGAACAGGCTCCACACTGTCAGTGCAGAGCATGTTAATGTCATTGTTTATGAATATCAATTGTTGCAGCCCAATTTATTGAAAAACCTATATTCTCCCCTGAATGCTTCTGCAGCTTTGTCCATGTATGTGTTTATTGCTCATTTATAAAAATACAATTATGTTTTGTATAGTGCTCTTATATCCTGCAACTTTACTAAATTAATGTTTTTAGTTCCAGAAGTTTTTTGGGGGAATTCCCTCAGATATGGACCTATATGATATCTGAAAACAAAAACAAGTTTCTTTCTTCCTTTCTAATCTGGATGATTCGTACTTCTTTGGCTAGAACCTTCAGTTCAATGTTGAATAAAAGAGAAGAAGAAAACATGAATGCTTTGTTTTTAATCTTCAGGGAAGGCATTCAGTCTTTCACTATTAAGAATGATGTTAATTATAGGTTTCTTTATTAGGCCATGGAAGTTCCATTCTATTTCTAGTCTGCTGAGAGTGTTTATCGGGTAACGATATGGGATTTGTCAAATGCTTTACTACTTCTATTGAAATGATCATATACTTTAAGTTTTAAAAATATAGAAATTTATACTGGTTGATTTTTGAGTGTTAAACCAGCCCTGAATTGCTATTACTTTTTTTGCATTTTTTTTTTTTTACTACAACTTTTACAAATTCCGCTTGGTCCTGATATACTATACTTTTTACATATTGTTGGATATAGTTTGCTGAAAATTTTAAAGACCTTTGACACTTATGTTCATGAGTGATAGTGAACTATATTCTTTTCCTGTAATACTTTTGTCAGGACTTGTAGATAATGCTGGTCTTATAGGATGAGTTGAGAAGTATTCTATCCTATTCAGTTTTCTGAATGATATTCATAAAATTAACATTATTTTTTCCTAGACATTTGGTAGAATTCATCAGTGATATCAACTGGGCCTAGAGTTTTCTTTCAGGGAACATATTCAATTATAAATTCATTTAAAAAATAGATACAGGGGTAGTCATCTTTTCTATTTCTCCTTTGGTTGTTTGTATTTTTCAAGGAATTTTCCATTTCATCAAAGTTGTCAAGTGTATTGGCATGTAGTAATTCATAATATTCCTTTTTATTCTCTTAATACCTAGAACATCTTTAGTGAAATCACATCTCTCATTCCTGATATTTGTAATTAGTGTCTTCCCTCCTTTTTTCCTTCATCAGTTGGGCCAGAATTTTATTAATTTTATCTACATTCCTAAAGAACAAGCTTTTTGGTTTCAGCATTTTTCTCTGTTGTTTTGTCTGTTTTGTATTTCATTGATTTCAACTCTGGTATTTATTATTCTCATTCCTCACTGTGGATTTCATTTACTCTTTTTTTTAAGGTTTTGAAGTAGAAATGGAAGTCACTGATTTGAGGCATTTCTATTCTAATAGAGTAATATACTATTCGGGTAAATTTCCCTCTAAATACTGCACTAGCATCCCACAAATTTTGATGTATTTGTTCTTATTTTCATTCAGTTCAAAATACCTTCTAATTTCCCTTTTTATTTCTTCTTAACTTGTGGGTTATTAAGAAATGTCTTTTTGCATTCCACCTAACTGCTAGTTTATTTTTGTTAATAAAGCAATAGCAAAGATATCTTTGCTATTTATTTCTAAGTTAATTCCATGTGTTTAAAAAACATATTATAAAACTTAAATCTGTTTAGATTTATCAAAACTGGTTTTATAGTCTGGAATATGGTGTATCTTGGTAAATGTTCCTTCTACATTGAAAAAAAGTATTCTTTGTGTAGTAGCTGGGTAGATTATTCTAAAAATGCCAATTAGGCCAAGTTGATTGACAATGCTGTTCAAGTCTTCCATATCCTTATTAGTTTTCTTTCTAATTCTATCAATTATGAAGAAGAAGGTATTGAAATCTCTCACCTGTAATTGTGAACTTATCTATTTTGCCTTGCAGTTCTATCATTTTTTGCCTCCTGTATTTTGAAGTTCTATTATTAGGTGCATAAGTATTCGGAATTGTTGTTAGGTCATCCTGATGAACAGACCCTCTATCATTAGAAAATGATCTTCTTGTTCCCTAATAACATTCTTTGCTCTGAAATCAACTTATATACCATTAATATAGCCATTCCAGCTTTTTAAAATTAGTGTTAACATGGAATGTCTTTTTAACCTATTTGTGTCTTTATATGTAAAGTACATTTCTTGTAGGCATCATACACTTGGGTCTTATTTTTATCCAATCTGGCAATCTTTGCCTTGTATTTAGAGTGCTTAAACTACTCATATTCAATGTGATTACTGACATCGATTTTTCTCAGTTTAAGAAAAAAGTCCTTAAAAGAATAGCATAGACTTGCTCTCTCCAAACGCTCTTCTTCCATTCTCTTTTGAACCCCCTTCAGTCTGGCTCTCATTCCTACCACTCCACTGAAACAACTCTTTGTCAAGGTTAACATCTTCCTCTGTCTTGCTAAATCTGAGGGTCAATTCTCAGTTTTCTTTATAGTTGATCTCTCTGTAGCATTTTACATAGGTGATCACTGTCTCCTTGAAATATATTTCTTCCGGTGGCTTGTAGGACACCATAGCTTCCCTGCACGCACCGGAAAACACTGGCTTCTCCTCAGAGTCCTTTGCTCTTTCTACATTATCACTTTAATTTCTTGAGAATTTCCAGGGTTCAGTCCTTGGACTTCTTTTCTAGCTGCATTCATTTCTTTAGTGATCTCATCCTTTCCATCAAGTTAAATACTATCTGCAGTGGGCACTGGGGGCACCTCACAGATCCACTCTCTTTAGGACTGCAGCACTCATTTCCCCTGCTGCTGGGAGTAATGATGGTTGATACCTCAAAGTGTATTCCCATCTCCACCAAGGGACTGTCCTTATCAAAGAAAGCTGACTCACTCAGGGAATCTAATGACTGGTTTAGGTAAGGGATATAGATTATGGCAACTCTGCAGGGCATTCCAACTCTAGAGCTTTCTCTACAACTAGTAATAGTATTATTTCCTTAAGATTTGTGATCCTATCACCACCTAACTTTTCCTCCTACACAATCCTGCTTCCTTTACTCCTCACAGTTAACTGATCTCAGGAGTACTTGTCAATAAATTTCTGGGGCAAATCTCGGTGTCTACTTCCTGGGAAAGTTGACCGGTGATATCATCCAAATGCTGACACCTAAAAACTTAGGTTTCCAGCATATATCTTTCATCTGAGCCCATAACTGAAGTAGCTGTCTTTGTTTTCAACTTTGCATTTTTTCTTATCACTTTGATGTTTAATGGAAATCTCAGGCTTAATATCTAAAACTAAACAGTTGGGGGGCGCCTGCGTGGCTTAGTCGGTTAAGCGTCCGACTTTTGCTTGAGTCATGATCTCGCGGTTCATGGGTTCGAGCCCCACATCGGGCTCTGTGCTGACTGCCAGCTCAGAGCCTGGAGCCTGTTTCAGAGTCTGTGATTCCCTCTCTCTCTGACCCTCCCCTGCTCACGCTGTCTCTCTCTCTCTCTCTCCTAGAAATTGAAAATAAATAAATAAATAAATAAATAAATAAATAAAACTAAACAGTTGGTCTAAACCACTCTCTTCGCTCAACTTCAAAACTATCCCACATATAGTCTTCCCCATAGAAGTCGACGGTAACTCCAAACTCCCAGTTACTTACTACATAAGCCAAAAGCCCTAAAGAATATTTTGGGATTTACTTATTTTTTTCATATTCTAACACTGAGTTTGTTAGCAAACCTGTTGACTCTATTTTCAAAGTCATTAACCATTTCTCAGCCCTTCCAAGCTACCACTCTTGGCTCAAGCCGCTATTATCTCTCACTTGAAATAAATGTAACGCCTTCCATTTCCTTGTGTGTGTTCTTGCCCTCTAAGGTCTAATTTTAACCTGGAAGCAAAAGAAATTCTAGTAAAACATAAGATATATCACTTTACTCAGACTTTCTAATGACTTTGCCCTTCATCTATCCCCTCCCACTCCACCCCTACTTCCAACCTCATACCCTATACTTGCTACCCCCTTGCTGTTCCTCCTTAAAGCTTTCACAGTGGCTAGTTCCTTTGCCTAAAATGCTCTCCTCCCCAGGTATCTGCAGGGTTTACTCTCTTGCCTACATCAAGTCTTTCCAAAATTCAACACTCCGTTAGAATGGCAATCCATCTCTAACACTGGTACTTCCTATTTCCTTTTCTGACTTTATTAATTTTTCCCTCTTTTTTTTTTTTCATATTTTATTTATTTCTAGGAGAGAGAGACAGCATGAGTAGGGGAGGGTCAGAGAGAGAGGGAGTCACAGACTCTGAAACAGGCTCCAGGCTCCGAGCTGGGAGTCAGCACAGAGCCCGACGTGGGGCTCGAACCCACGAACCGCGAGATCATGACCTAAGTGAAAGTCGGATGCTTAACCAACTAAGCCACCCAGGCGCCCCAATTTTTCCCTCTTTCATACCCCATTTCTAGAATTTAAACCCCATGATTTCAGGGATTTTTATGCGTTTTACTTGCTATTTTTGCAAGGTCTTGACCACAGCCTGGCACATGACAGGCAGTTAATGATAAGGTTGTTAAATCAAGCAATTAATCAATCAATTCACCAATCAACTGATATTGACTGAATATGTTTTTGTTTTACCCTAATCTCCATGGCTGAAATGTAGAGATGTAGAATATATATATCCTGCTAATAAACCGATATGTACCCAAAAGAAAGTAAACTTCTTTCAATTCATCTTCCCATGAGGCAAAAGAATACATTTGCAAAAATCCACCCAAACTATCTAGTAATTAAGATCTTGCCTTCTGATGGTAAGATAAAGCAGACAGGATTTCTAGTGTGTAACCCTTACACTGCTGTTTTTCCACTGTAATCGGAGTTTTTCTCATCTGTAGTATTAAGAAACTGGCCATCTAAGCTCTCTTCCTTTGACATTAGAATAATGTTACTAGGTAATTATGTTTAAGATACAACTCATTTGGTGAGTAGTCCTTTTGCCCCCAAATGGCAACTGACATTAACTATTAAGTATATTTAATGTTAGCTAACAAGATTAACAATAAACTGGAAAATAAAACAAAAGAAGCCCTGACAAAGCTAAGCACAGGAAGTCACTGGCATTTCCTGTAATTAAGAATTTTAAAACTTTATATGATACACGTGCATACACAGTTCTGTCCTTAATTTACTTTACACGAGTAAAGAGCATGCAGTAGTCATAGACCTTTAGTGATCCAGCCTGCAGAAGAGTGCTTCATAAATACCAAAAAGCAGCAATTAGGCCAGTGGAAGCCCCTGACAAGGTTACAGACATCTGGATTCTGCACATCTGTTCAAAAGTCAGTGATTTGTACGGAAGACCCTAGAGAAAGAATTAGTGTCAACCTGATATTCAGTGATAAACGATTATTACCCAAAACCCAATATGGCACTGAAGATAATAACCAAACTGGCAAGTTGAGTGCAAACTGAGTGACCTCAGATTTTATGAAAATCTGAAGCCCTTGATTGCTGCTGAAAGCTATCGTGTTGGCAAGAAGATTCTCATTCAGCCTAAAAGTGGAGGAATTCCTATCTGATGCACGCTGGTCCTACAATCCAGCTCCCACAGCCACAGAAACTTCAAACTTCAAATAACCCAGCAGCCACCAGGGGCCTCCTTTCGTCTAAACCTTGTTCCTTCTACTGCTTTCAACACACTGATTTCTGCCCCCTGGGTTTCCGGCTCTCTGGCCCTATTTCCTACCCTCTTTTTGTTCGGGTGACTCTTATCCACTCTCATTTCGGCCTTTTTGATTCCTATTACTTCTCTTAGCGTCCGCCACCACACCTACCAATGGATTCTCTGATTTGCACTTAGAGTCAGCTATGGGCCCCGGAAAGAGACTTCTCAGTATCTTTGTGAGAAAACTCATTATTATTGACATTTTAGAGACAAAAGATCTGAGAAGTTAAAAGTCACAGAGCTAATACACATACAAAGAAGGCACCATGCTTTCTGCTCTGACATGGTTTTTAAAATGTTTATTTATTTTTGAGAGAGAGAGGGACAGACAGAGTAGGAGTGGGGGAGAGGCAGAGAGAGAAGGAGACACAGAATCTGAAGCTAGCTCCAGATTCCAAGCTGTCTGCACAGAGCCTGATGCGGGACTCGAACTCATGAACCATGAGATCATGACCTGAGCCGAAGTCAGACGCTTAACCTATCCCCTTCCTAATATATTGCTTATATATTCTCGTTTAAGCAAATTTAGGTTTCCAGCGGGGTGGGGGGTGGGGAGTAAGTATCAAATAGTCTTCCATGGTTGGGGAAGAGAACAGAGTCATTTAAAAAACATTGAAAAGCTTGAAAATTTCAGCAAGTAGACTGCTAAGCTGTTGAAAACATTTTTATTTCATAATTTCTCCTTATTTCTTACTGGGAAACACATCTCTAAGGATTATGAGCAAATTCTACGATGTAAGAAACTCTTAGACAAATTTTAACAACAACGACAAAAACACTTCCACATGGGGAGAAATCTTCTGTGAAGATGTGTGGTCATGTTAAAATATCATTCTAACCCCAATTCTGGCAACGCGAAGGGTTGGTGTGGGCAGCAACTGGCCACAACGGCGAGGAAGGCAGTTAAACCACAGAAGCCCTTGGCTGGGAATCCGGAGACAGAACTGATCTGGGGTGTGGAGCCAGTCAGTTGCTTGTGGCTCTGCCCAAGTGTCCTACTCTTTGTGACCTTAGTTTTTCAGTATGTGCGTAACACTGCAAAGGCTGGAATTAAAGACCTCAGAGCTGTGCTTGAGTTTGGGATTCTATTTTTAATCTCTCACATTGTGAGGCTTTTTAAACATTTTTTTTTATAGTTTATTTCTGAGACAGAGAGAGACAGAACGTGAGTGGGGGAGGGGCAGAGAGAGAGGGAGACACAGAATCCGAAACAGGCTCCAGGCTCTGAGCTGTCAGCACAGAGCCTGATGAGGGGCTCGAACCCACGAACTGTGACATCTGACCTGAGCCAAAGTCAGATGCTTAACCAACTGAGCCACCCAGGTGCCCCGCACTGTGAGGTTTTGCTGTGTCACCCTCCTGGACTTCTCTGCATCTTTGGGATGACTGGCAACAATCTCCTTCTGAAAACTCCTTCCTTGGCTTTTATTGTGAGGGTAGCTCAGGGTCTCATCCCACAGATTTCTGTCTTCAATCATGGCTGGGCCTCGTGATTCAGTTCCTGAACGGCCACTCTCTCTTTGTCTCCTGTTTCAAAAAGCAGATTGTTTCTAGTGTCTTCCACTAGTACCTCTACATAGGTAATTTCCCAATCTCTAATTCTAGGCCTAACGATGTCACATCACCTACTGAAAAAGGGTAATGGGACAGATTTGGGGATTTAACAGTACTTGGAGATGTTTTTTGATGCAGTGCTTTGTAAAGACCTGCTGAAAATAACTTTTCCCATTTTGCCAATTAAAAACATAAGATGAGGGGCGTCTGGGTGGATCAGTCAGTTGAGCGTCAGACTTTAGCTCAGGTCATGATCCCACAGTTCGTGGGTTCGAGCCTCGCGTCGGGCTCTGTGCTGACAGCTTAGAGCCTGGAGCCTGCTTCAGATTCTGTGTCTCTCTCTGTCTCTGCCTCTCTCTTGCTCACACTCTGTCTCTCTCTGCCTCTCAAAAAATAAATAAACATTAAAAAAATAAAACTAAATAAGATGAGTGAGGTCAGATTATTCACCCACCCAGCTACTAAGTTGGACCTTACCCAAATTAACGGGAGAGTGCCCAGTCCCAGGGCAGAGCAGATGTAAATAAACTCTTGTTAGACTATTCTTTAGAATCCCTGCCAGGGGGGATTTTAAAAGGGACAAATAATCTGAATAAGTACTCAGGCATTGGTAATTATATAGTACTTGCTTTCCGTAATTTACTTGATAGGGCTTTCCAAAGAGTTATTCAATCATCTAGTGAGTATGTATTTGGTGCCACCCATATGTTTGCTGCAGAATAAAACAAACAAGAAAGGGTACAGTCAGAGTAATGCGGCCTCTTCAAAAGGCCGCTCAGCGTCCTTCAAGAAAACCTGCTACCTTAGAGGACATCAAAGTTTGAGAGAAAAACAGCTTCTCCAAAATGGGCCCTCCAAGATGGCAAGGTACCGCGGAACAGCTCTAAATCGAGGCTTTTTTCTACGGTACTTTAAGTATAACAGATGGATCTTCATAATTAGCATCACATTTGCATGTTTCCCTCCACCAAAAAAAGAGCTAATAATCTTAGAAGGAGAATTAAACAGCATCCTTCCATCATATTTTATTGATCTTATTTATAATTTGCATGCCGAGTCTTTTTTATGGTCCTTCTTTACTGGCAACCCTGTTACCTAGAAGACAAGCAAATTTACAAATGAGGAAATGTGTCCTCAGGAGCACAAACCTGAAAATGACTTGAGGACTAGAACCGGGAAGCCCTGATAATGTAGAAGAAATGAGGAGATTCAGATGCAGCTTTGAGCCCATTGATGCAATTCCCTCCAACAGAATAGGCTTTTTATCTTTTATGTCCATTTCTGTGAGGCTCCCATCCTCTCCTTGTGCTACAGAACTCCCAGCACGCAGAACCATTCAGCTTAAAGGTGCTAGTAGGTAAATTAAAGCATCAGAGAGACTGCCCTCGCAGGCCAGGTCTCCTGGTCAATGGCTTGAGACAGCAGGTGCCTGAACCAGGGCAGGGCACGGGGTTCGAGCCAGACACCCTTCGCAGCAGCGGAACACGGAGTGGGAAGAGGTCCTGGGGTATCGTGCATGGGAGGGAGCACACCCCAGCGGAGCCAGGCCAGGGAAAACAAGGATCATATTCCCCCCGGTGTATTGCAGTTGACGTCTGGATAATCTTCCTAACTTCCCCGTGAGGCTGACTTCGTCCTTAGTCTGTAGATGGAGAAACTAAGACTCAGAGGAGTGAAACATCTCTCCCAAATCTTCTCATAAAGCGACAAAGAATGGTTTTTGTGTAGGCTCTGCCCAACGGCAAACTTCCCGATCATGACTCGAGCACCACTTGGACCCACCAATACGGTCACGTGGCTCCAGTAACGGCTTTGCTTTGATTCATTTATGCACAATTCCCCATCATCAATAACATAACTTTGTAAGACACCTGAATAGGGGTTAGGAGTGTAATCAATGGCCATGAAACAGAGAAGATAAACTGATCCACAGGGAAATTAAACCCCTGACCTTAAGCTCTTGAGGTCTGATTTCTAACCAAGTCCCTTAATTAGCCACAGACTATTAAATGAACAAATTAGGACCCAAATCTTTTCCAACCACAGATCTAAGCTGACCCTTTCTAGAAGCAGTGTTAACAGGCACTGATGTTGCGTGTGTTCCCCTTTGGCATACTGCGGGCCCTCTGCGTATCCCAGAACTATAAGCGAAAACCATAATCTTATCTTGACATTCACTTGAAGTAATAATGCCTATGCTTTGCTACTTTATTTATTTTTATTTATTTATTTTTTCTGCTTTGAAGATGTTATATCTAGTCTAGGAATCCAGGTCTTCAAAAGAATTGTAGTCCAATTTTTCATTAGATTCATTAAATTCCACCTCAAGGGCAAAATCAGATGTCAAAGTCTTGAGACAGAGGGTATGCCACAAAAGACACAGTGTGTACAAAATGAAAAGCAACAGCATCATACTCATCACTGCCGAGATCTGTAAGCCCAGAAAGACTGACAAAGGACTCCCCTCCCCTAACCTGTTGCCCCTGGGCTGCAGGTCTCTTCAGCAGCACCCTGAGCCTCTTCCCCACCCGAGCTCCGTCCTTGCCACCCACTTTCCATCTGAACCAGTCACTCCAGGGCTGTGCTCTTACAGCGCGGAGGAGGAATAGAGAAGGAAACCACCAGAGGACATGGCATCCTCCACCGGGGACTGGGTGGGCCAATGCTCTTCTCTACTCTCCATAGACTCCCTGTAATGTTGAAAGGGCTAGAAAGTGAGAAACTGAAAGGTTAAAGGGCAGGAAGGAAGAAAGGAAGGGAAGGGAACTCCTTTGGGGTTGTTCCTCCATTCTTCCTCCCTCAGTTCAAATCCCGACATCTTTCTATCTTCGTTGTAATTCCTGGTTCTACGCTGTTACCAGATGCCGAATCCCCTCCACTGTTGCAAGCCCGGAGCCGTGGCACTCACACATTCAGATTTGTGGGCATCTCTTCAAGGCAAAGATCCCAAAGCCACAGAGCTTTAGCCAAGACCAGATCTGTTGGTTGCCTTTAATTTAGGAGTCTGTCTTTTCATGGAAATAAGGTTCTCCAAGATGACTAAGTTTGATAGAAGAGTTATTTGGAGGGCATTCTGATTTAAATAGGCTTTTGTGTGCTGGACTTAGATCTTAAACAGCATAACGTAACATTCTGAGTTCCAGTGTTTCTGTGGGGGAGCCCTGCCTGAAATGCATTGTGCACATTTATTCATCAAGTAGAAAATGAGGAAGAGTGCAGAACTGAGAATGCACTTGGAAGAGGCAGGAACAATATTAGCTCAAGAATCTGGTACACTGGATAAGCTCTGTAATGATAAAAAGTAAGACCAGGCATTGCACGCTCTAGAAATTCATCATTTCCTCCAATATCTCAACTTTCATTTTCTGTAAACAATGTACAACTTTATGTACAAAACTGCTATCATAATGTCAGATGGTTACTCTACATGTAGACATGGGAAAGCCTTATTAATAAAAACCTCATGGCTATAATTCTTTTTAATGGAATTTGGGGCTGTTTAAACCATCATTCATGAGAGAACTCTAAATCCAGAAAGGGGATGAATGCTGATTTCCTTATGCTAATCTGACAAGATTGGTTGGAAATATTTAAACTGCCTGTAACAGAAATCATTTACTGGAAGGCTATAATAAATTCTTAATGAGTTTATTTCAGGACAAAAAAGAAGAATAATGCTCTGTTTTTTAAAGGGAAAACAACTAATACGATTGGATTTGCCATGAAAAGAGCTTGAGGGGAATTTGGCCAGTTGGAGCTTCAAAACCATGTGAGCAGATGTGTCAGAAACACTGATGCCAGCACAGTCATACCTCCTAAAACTGCTTCAACCATGGGATGCAAAAATGGAACCTTATTTCTGGTTTGTAGTTTCAATAGAGCTAAAGAAGGTGCTACTTAGCTCACGGTTAGAGAGGGAAGCTTTTCAAAGGCATCTGATGCATCTACTGCTCACCGAAATAGTAGTCCAGGTCAACTAGAAACTGAGCTGATGAGCAGTGATATTCTTTACCATATTTCATGACAGTTGCACTTAAATATGCACTAAGTGGGGCACCTGGGTGGCTCAGTCGGTTAGGCGTCCGACTTCAGCTCAGGTCATGATCTCACGGTTCATGAGTTCAGGTCCCTCACCAGGCTCTGTGAGGACAGCTTGGAACCCGGAGACTGCTTCAGATTCTGTGTCTCCTTCTCTCTGCCTCTCCTCCACTCCTACTCTGTCTCTCTCTCTCTCAAAAATAAATAAACATTTAAAAAATAAATAAATATGTGTTAAGCACATAGATGTTTGAAATGTACTTTAATGTCAAGCCCAAGAAATTAACATCTGATTCTAAATCAGCTAGGCTAATAAAGCAATTTTTACTTTTATAAAGGGCTATATTTATAAGCAATACTTTCCGGTGTGTCATAGACAAGAGTGTAAATGAACATAGTTGTAGGCTGGGAAAGTAATGTTGATTGGAAAATTTTTTTTTCAAGTCTACAAGGACTATAATTTTTCTACAATATTATTTACAAAAGTTGATGTCCAATTTTGCCATTTAAAAAATATCATGACTATGGGTGGCTTAGTTGGTTAAGCACCCAACTTCAGCTCAGGTCATGATCTCAAGGTTCATGGGTTGGAGCCCCATGTCAGGCTCTGTGCTGATAGCATGGAGCCTACTTTGGATTCTGGGTCTCCCTCTTTTCTTGTCCCATCCCCACTTGGCTCTGTCTCTTTCTCTCTCTTGAAAATAAATAAACATTAAAAAATTTTTTAAGTTAAAAATATCATGACTATCAAATATTTAACATTCACTTCAAGGCTTAGAATGAAAAATGAGCCTAAGTTTATGTTATATGCTGCTCTACCTTGAATTTATGTGGTGGAGCTTATTTTTAGGGACAAAATATAAGAGGGCTATATAGATAATGAGCAAAATATTCAAGTAGCTAAGCTTTTTATTACTGTAGACACTATTAGAAGCTGCACTGAAAAGTGAGTGATACTGCGCCAACCCAGAGGTAGTCTAACTATCTGTGATTCAATTGCTAAATCCACTCAAGGCTAATAGTTAAGGGGTCAATGATTATGAAGGGAAAAATTAAAATAAAAAGAATTTCAAATTAAAATGGAATAGTTTGGTAATTTCCACCAGCTCTGCATCAGATTTGCCATCCCTGATGTCTTACTCTGAGATCTCGCTTATCCACAAATACCTACCTGGCAATCTCCCGTATTTGAAACATAACTGAGAATCAGTGTGTTAAGTCACAAAATACAAGCCACCGAACTCTCCTCTGTGCTTTGGAGAAGAGCCTCTTCTACTAACACCTTCAAAGATTATTTGCTTTTAGACTTTACCTAAAATTATGACAGACCTAGTGACCTATTTTCTAAATCCAAAGAATATTAGAAGCTATAAGTAAGTGGGGTTAGGACTTACAATGAGAGCAGAGAGAAATAATGGCCACGATAGCAGAGAAAATAGAAAGTATACTAGAACTGGCCAATCAAAAGCACAATATTGGAGAGAGAGCACTAAGATCTACCACACACCAGTAGGTCTTGTGGGCATCACAGTATTAAATACCTGGCAGAGCTGATGGTTGTTCTGATGCCTCATTCATTCAGGAAAGTTCATATTGTGTTTGGTTAATCCATTTAACAAGTCATAAAAGTGCTAAGTCATTTTAGAAAGGTCTCCACTTAAAAGGCTTTAAACAGTATCTTCATGTACGTGCATGTGTGTGCGAGTGTGGATAGATGCATAGGTACATCGATCTATTTATCTATCTATTGAGAGAGAGGCTTACACTTAAAAATTCAAACTGATTTTTCATGAATTCAGTTTTCAATTAGTTACATACCTCATATTTAGCAGTGTCTGGAATACAGAAGTAATAAGAAGAAAGCAAATCTTTATTTATTAGTTACGTATAAAGATCTACATACTATGTAGTCTCTTTTCATATATTATTTCTCATTCTCTAAATAGCAGAGAAAGGTAGGTCTTGTTAACTCTGTTTTTTTCAATGAAAATCTGGTCTCAGGAAAGGTAGATAGCTTGGCCTAAGTTTAGAGTGATAGGACCAGAGTCTGGATGAGAACACAGGACTGACTTACTCCAAAGTTCATGCTCTTATCACAATACTAATGTCTGTCCTGTTAGCACTCAGTGAGGTGTGATCTAAGAGAATGCCACTTCCATAGATCAAAAGCAGTCAAATATCAGCAAGTTCATAAGGCTATAGCTAACAGTATACATTTCAAAGCATTATGGACCATTTTATGACCTGTTACCTTCTCTATATTCTATAATACTTAAGCCAGTTATAAAACCAGATTAGATTGTAGGCATAAAGTAACTGGATAGTATGGACCCTGGAATGAGAAGTACTGTTGATGTTCTAATGGAAACCACTGTGATGAAAACAAAGTTGATATTTGTAAGGTCATGTATTAGGATAACCAATCAGCACAAATTCAGCATGAAGAGTTTAATCTTCACTCACCTCGAATTTAGATAGTATTTGATTCATATTACCTGGAAGATGGATGGTGATTGGCTTTAGGATCTCGGGAAATTTCCACCAAAGCTGAAATGGAAGTTGTCAGGTTTTTCTTCCACTAATGAGTTCCATTCTGTTTGTTTGTTTGTTTGTTTAGTTATTTAGCATGGCGGTAGGGTACTTATACATAGTTTGCAGAGCCAATGGAAGAAATTATTAAGTTATCTGGTAAAACAAAATACTTTTGGTTTATTCTGCAGCAACAAAGATATTGGATAAAGGGCAATGGAAAAAAATAAAATGGCATTATGATTTTATTGTAGGTAAATTTCTTTCTCAGCTTGGCATATGCTTTTTGTTTTAAAAAAGATCAAGATTTATAATAATCATCTTTTCTGTGAAATAACTGACCTGCATTCAGCCTATTATATAACTTAGCCAAAGAGAGAAGTGTGTGTAAGATTCCACTATACCAAATGCTTATACTATTTGTAGACTATGAAATGAGCTTGTTTTGTACGGAAGCATATAGTATTCAGAAGATTAAAGGAGTACATAAAGTGGTTTATAACCAGGCATGGTATTGCAATAGCAGTTTAATTTTTAACATGTTCTATTAGCACGTTCCTCCAACTTATGTTCCTCCTCTTATGTTCCTCCAACACGTCTCATAGAATTAAACCAAATAGGGGGGCATCTGGGTGGCTCACTTGGTTGAACGTCCAACTCTTGATGCTCATCGGCTTGGGCCATGATCTCATAGTTCATGGGATCAAGCCCCATGACTGGCTTTGTGCTAACCACATGGAGCCTTTTTAGGATAATCTCTCACCCTCTATTTCTGCCCCTCTCCTGCTCACATGAGCTCTGTCTCTCAAAATAAAAGTAAACATTAAAAAAAGAATTAAACCAAATAGGTTTTATCTTCTTGTTTGTTTTCAGCTTTATCAAATTACACCCTTCACTCATATTCTTAAGATCTGAGTATATTCAAACATTCCTTTTAAATCTGGGAAAGAAATCCTATCTAAGAATAGTAATAGAGCTACAGAAAGTAGAAGCATGAAACTATAGGATATGTGTGTATGTGTGTGGGTTGTATGCATTGCTCTTTTTTAAGAATAGATGGGCTTAAAAACTATTTTTGGATCAGGGCCATGAACCGAATGAACATTGACCTCACAGAGCCCCAGGCAGACTCCTGTACGTTAAAGGAACAAAAGCTTTCCCATAGAAAATTCGTTATGTACAGCTACATCATGTTAAAAAAAAAAAAAAAAAAGGAGTCTAAAACAGAGCAAAAGAGGTCAATTGAATTACACCAGCTGGTCCCACTCCCTACTGGGCTGCAGAGCGAAGTGAGGCAATCCACAGGATACCTGAGATTTAATCCAGACAAAGCTTCCCTGAAAAAGAAAATCCACACAGTGAATTGTGCTGGGGGAAAAAAATCTTCAGCCAGCCTGGATTACAGAGTACTAATAGAACTTAATATTTTAATAATAATGTTCAATGTTTGCCCTTCAAGAAAAGCTATTTTATAAGCCAGTCAGCCTGGGTTTTGATACAAATTGATGAATTCAGAAATACCGCCTTCAATTTAGAGAAGAGGAAGAGGCAGCGTACATTTCAGACAATGCAAAGGTAAAAGCACAACTGTCAATATTACAATGATGTTTTCAAACCCAAGGTTGAGCAGTGAGGGAGACACTCGTGTGTTTCTTCGCAAACCTAGCGGTATAATACGCTGTGGAAATGGGATGACAGGGCTTTGATGTGGCCCATGATGATCCCCCAGAGGCCAGGCGTCTCACACATTTCTCAGCTGCCTTCTTAAGCCTCCCCTTTAGAGCTAACACGTTGAAGACTTAAACTGAAGCTAAGGGAAGAGCAGTAGGAAGGGTGTCCCGTGTATAAATGTGGGAGAAGTTCAACAGAGCCACCCACTAATTTTATTAATTGGAAAGGCAGTTCAGTTATAATACAGGACATGCTGGTCCTTTTCTCTCTGTAACGCCCGCTCCTTATTTACCTGGCCTTATTCTCTAACATTCTGATCTATCGTTTGGCTCTGTCCGTCTGTCCCAGTTTCCTCCTCCCTGAGAGTATGACCTTATTGCTACCCTGCAGAAAGGCAATAAATGCATCCGCCAAGGGCAGCCTGGGGAAAACTGAGATGCCAGCAACAAAGAAGTCTCCCTAGAATCCTGACCTTTCAAAAGCTTTTATGGACACTTAGGATAAAGAGAAGTCTGCTGGTTTCATTCACCTACATACACGGCGCAGAGAAAACACACAAGGGAATCCTTTTTTTGGCTTTACCCTGGGAGTCGGGTCATTCTTCTACCTAAGAGAATACAATTTTCACTGAAGAGCTCCCCACCTGAAGAACTACATTTAACTGACAGCATTGTAGTCATGGCTTAAGGTCAGCCTTATTCCAATAAAATAAGCAACATATCATGGAATGTACAAGGGTGCAGTAAGAAGGCAGCATCAGCCCAATTAGGAGGGATTAATTAAACTACATATATGGTATTTTTATTATAAGCCTTGAAGTATATCATGATGTGCATTTAAATTCATGTAATGCCTTTCCTCTAAAAATACAAAACCCATTAACTTGAAAAGAAAATACGAGCTTTTATGCAGGATGTTTTTTATAGCACTGAATTAAAAAAAGGAAATCTTGGGTTAATAATTTAACTTTCATTAGCACAAGGCCTTGGCAAGGTGAGTATCATGATCCCCTGTTAACGAGTACAAACTGATGGACAAAGCAGCTAAATAAAAAGCAAGCTGCACAACTGGAAATGGACTGTCTCTACTTCTGCCTTGTCACTGGCTTCCCTGAGGTGGCCATATATTCACCCACTCTGAAATTCAATTCCAGGGCTACGGGCTGGATGAGATAGAGGCATCACTGCAAAGCCTTCACCGTGACTGGAGAAGGCACTCAAGAAGCAAGTTACATGTGTGGTTATCTTTGAAGAGAAGAAGGATCTAACCTTCTTTTCAATAACATTAAACCATCAGCACCCGAGAGATCCAGGAAAAGGCCAAAGTCAAGGTCAGGGCCAGAGATTTTGAGTGTCTTCATGAGCCTGCCTGGCCATACTCCAGCTGATCTCCTGCACCGCATCCTGCAGGCAAATGCAATTGAATTTGGAATTATCAACTGCTTTTAATAATCTAACCCAGCTTCCATCCCTGTGAATAATCAAGAACTGATGTAAAATTAAGAATTCAAGGAATACTAGATCTAAAAACACCATAGCCTTCTAATCTTGTCTCCATTGTAAGATATTATACCTGTGTAGGACAGGTTAAGAGCCCAGAATAACAAAATCAAGATTATCAAACCCTATAGTTAAGCTTTAAAACATAACCCAACATCGGGGCACCTGGGTGGCTCAGTTGGTTAAGTGTCTGACTTCGGCTCAGGTCACAATCTTGTGGTGTGCAAGTTCAGGCCCTGTGTCAGGCTCTGTGCTGACAGCTCAGAGCCTGGAGCCTGCTTCAGATTCTGTGTCTTCCTCTCTCTCTGTCCCTCCCCTGCTCATACTAGTGTCTCTTTATCTCTCAAAAATAAATAAAACATCAAAAAAAATTTAAAACATAACCCAACATTATTCAGTCTTTTGGGTTGGTAACACTTATACCTTCTCTCTTTATAGAGAGACTCCTTAAGAGTTGCAGTCAAAGGATATCTGGTTAAGAGTTGGGTTCACTTTACAGGTAAGACTGAAGTTCTTCTTTCTGTAATTCCATTTTAACACCACCCATTTAACATTACTACTTAAGATAATTTTTTTCAGTTTATTTATTATATTTTTGTTTTGTGTGTGTGTGCGCAAAAATGTAATTTTATTAAAGCACAGGTACAGGACCCATGGGCAGAAAGAGCTGCCTGTTTGTTTAGAATCCCAAGCAGACTCTACACTGTCAGCACAGAGCCTAGGTCTCACAAACTATGAGAACATGACCTGAGCCGAGATCAAGAGTAGGATGCCTAATCAACTGAGCCACCCAGGTGCCCCTAATAATAATACTTGAAAGAGCTACTTTTTGTATATAGAATGAATTTATTATTATACATATTCATCACTTTTTGGCTTTCTAGTGATACTGTTTAGAGAATGAAGATAACGATATTTTCATCCAAAAGGTCACAATGTGTATCATTGCTGGCATTTTATTCAACTCATTTGGAAAAATAAATGTTATCATTGCATCGTTATAGAATGCCCTTCACTTTTTTCTTCTCATTATTGCACCTATGGAGATTCTGTTAGTAAACATCAAGTGGTTTTCAGTTTTTTTTAATGACTAAATCATTTAATAAAATTCACTGAGGGGCACCTGGGTGGCTCAGTCGGTTAAGCGTCTGACTTTGGTTCAGGTCGTGATTTCACTGTTCATGAGTTCAAACCCCACTTCCGGCTCTGTGCTAACAGCTTGGAGCCTGGAGCCTGCTTCAGATTCTGTGTCTCCCTCTCTCTGCCCCTCCCCCGCTTGTGCTCTGTCTCTGTCTTAAAAACTCTGAGCAGCCAGAGTACCCCGAACCCTCCACCTGTAGCGGCCACAGGCTGGTGAGAAACAGCAGCCCTAACCCAACCCGGGTTCATACTGAAGAATAAGGAGGAGAGAGGCTGCAGTGTACACAGCACAACTTGAGATCACCGAATATACAGATACACTCTGCTCCCATCACAGAAGAAAAGGTGTGCCTCTGTTGTCACATACCATTGATATTTTCAATGTAAAAGTAATTAAATTATTTGGATAATAAATTCTATTTTCCATTTTATTAAAAATAATGACCAAGGGTTTGATTAGTTCCAGAGAGAGTAGCCACGCTCAACACAGCAGCAATGACTCATCGGAAACCGAGGGAAGAGAAATGGTTTATGAGGACAATAATCTGATTTTATTTCACGAGGGAGCGAGGCTTTCGAGTCTCCTGTTACTTCTCACAGAATATGTTAATGTATTTATCAAATGTTATGAAGCGTTTCCTTCATATGCTCCCCTCATCAATGGCAAATAAGATTCCCATATGAGAGAGTAGAGAAAAGGAAGCTGTTTTTTCTAACCATGTTAAAATCACACTACCAGTGTTGCTGTTGAAATAAACAAGATGCATCTGAAAAATAACATAAGCGCAGAAATGTGGTCAAGTTTGTGATGAGCCACACTGTGTGCGTGTACATCCGCATGTCTCTGAAATCCACAGTAGGGCAAAGATCATCATCCCCTACACACACAACAGAGGACACACATACGTTCAAGGAGGCTGTTGATTCTTACAGAGTTTTTTTTTTTTTTTTTAATTTATTTCTAGGAGAGAGAGAGAGACAGCGTGAGCAGGGAGGATCAGAGAGAGAGGGAGTCACAGACTGAAACAGGCTCCAGGCTCTGAGCTGGCAGTCAGCACAGAGCCCGACGCGGGGCTCGAACCCACGAACCGCGAGATCATGACCTAAGCGAAAGTCGGACGCTTAACCGACTAAGCCACCCAGGCGCCCCAGATTCTTACAGAGTTTTGACTGCCAGAGGCTGAATGTGGTAAGCGCTGTAATGCATTAGTCAGCGTGGTAAATGAGGAAATAAGAATCATCAACTAGTGAGCAAGAGCAGAACACAAGTTCCTGAGTGTAAAAGCCATTTCTAACATATGTGGAATCACACCTAGAGAAGTGTCAGTTTCTTAAATTTGTTTAGTAACCAACCATAGCCGAGTCTTCCTGGGAATAATTTGTGATAGGCAGAAAATTGAACCCTTTTGGAGATATGCCTATTCTTCCAAATTTCAGAGGACTGGTTAGAAAATGACCATGAGTGAATGATTTGACTTACTCCCAAATCTGTAAAAAAAAAAAAAATGATCTTAGATAACAAAAAATACAAATTTCTACTATGGACAAATTGGGAAAATCCACATATCAGTGTGTTTCCCTACCTGATGGCTTTGATCCAAGAGTCTGGAACAAGCCCAAAGATGTAAAGGGCTAAGGGAAGTATATGGAAATCTACACTCAGTATATCATTCTCTTTGGGTTTACCTTTACATTTTGAAAACAGAGTCAATCCTAACCAACTCCTTCTGAAACAGAGGAACATGGAACACACCCCAACTCATTTTATAAGACTAGTAATACCTTGATGTCTGGTAAACTGAAGACATCACAAGAAAAGAAAACTAAAGACCAACAAATCCAAAAAAAAAAAAAAATTCTTAACAAATATTACAAAATTGAATAAGAAATATATAATTTGTATAATATACATTGAGCAAGTGATGGCACCATCATGAAGCAGAAATGTTAGGCGATTAATGTAATTCACCAAGGTAACTCAATGGGGGAAAAGAGACTTTTCAACATATGATGCTAAATCAACTGGATATCTGTATGAAAAAAAAAAACCCACAAAAAACAAAGAACTCTTAGTCTTCATAAAACATTCAAAAATTAGGTCTATATGGTTTATGGACCTAAATATAAGACCTACAAATTTTAGAAAAAAATATAATAAAAAGTATTTGTGACATTGGGTAGGTAAAGACTTCTGAAACAATGATCTCTTAAGCACTATGTAAGTTGAAGAGATTTCTAAAATGGACTTCATCAAGGCTAAAAACTTTATCCAAAAGATGTAGTTAAAAAAATACAAGCAATGGACTGAGAGAAAATATTTGCAAAATACATTTCCAACAGATAGCTTGTGTCCAGAATATATAAAGGACTCCTGGGGTACCTGGGTGGCTCAGTTGATTAAGTATATGAGTCTTTATTTCAGTTCAGGTCATGATCTCATGTTTATGAGATCGAGCCCCACTTTGGGCTCCATACTGACAGCAAGGAGTCTGCTTAGGAATCCTGCTCTCCCTTCCCCTCTCTCTCTCTCTTTTTTCCCCTCCCCAGCTTGTGCTCTTGCGCTCTGTTTCAAAATAAATGAGCATTAAAAAAAAAAAACCTCTTACAATTCAATAAGGCAGACAATCCAATTAAACATAAGCAAAATATTTGAAGAAACAGTTCACAACAGAAGGTATACAAATGGGCAATAAATACATTAAAATATGTTCAATATCACTAGGCATTAGGGAAATATAAATGAACACCACAGTGAGTTATGACTCTATACCGATTAGATTGGCTATAGTTAAAAAGACTGACAATAACCAGTGCTGGAGAGGGCGTGGAGTAAGTGGAGCCCCCACAAACTGCTGTTGAGAATGAAAAATGATAAGGATAACTTTGGAAAACACTACAGTGATATCTTATAAAATTAAAGATATACTTATCATACACTCAGCAATTCCATTCCTAGAAATATATCCAAAAGAAATGACAGCTTAAACCTGCTCAAACACAACACCACAGTGACAAAAAACAGATTTATGATAGTGAAGATGACTTATAAAAGGGCACAAGGGAACCCTTCTGTTTCTTGATAGTGGTGGTAGGAAAGCAATTGTATATCTTACCCCAGGTCCCCAAGCCATACCTTTAAAATGGGTGAATTTTATTGTATGAAATACCTTAGTAAACAGCATTAAACCTGTATAAATATTTCTCTTTATCTGCTGTCTCTTGGTAAAGGAAATGACACCGTCCCAAGGAAAACTACCATAGAATAACATAATGAGGTTGAGCTTTTGAGAAGAAAGTGATCAGAAATCCAGATCCTAAAATGTCAAGTCCAACCCAAGCAAACTACCTTCCAACACCATGAATATCATCCAGTAGCAGTTTGTTTTGTGGAAAAAATGATCATCGGGGGAAACAAAACAGTCATAACAGCTGTTTCTGGGTATTTTAAATTACATAATGGAGAAAGAGCTC
This sequence comes from Proteles cristata cristata, assembly GCA_017311185.1. Lineage (NCBI taxonomy): Eukaryota > Metazoa > Chordata > Mammalia > Carnivora > Hyaenidae > Proteles > Proteles cristata. The sequence goes on from JAESUZ010002504.1 coordinate 486,898, forward strand.
AGTCCTATCTCAGATTTCCAGTGACAGTCTGCCCTTGGGAAACCTTGGGGGGGGGTGGGGGGTGGGCGGGGAGATTAATGCCAACCAGAGACAGGAAACTGACAAATAAATCAGCAGAAAAGTACCAAGTGAAAGGAGGTTAGGCAAAAGCCGAGGAAGAGCTGCATGATAGCGAAGGAAAAGCACACGCAAAAATAAGAGATGTGAGAACGAATATCAAGGCACATGGAAGCAAGCAGAATCAGAAACGAACGAGAGCAAGTAAGGACAGAAAAGAAGACTATGGCAACTACAAATGAGGAAAGAAAAAGAATGGAGCTACGGAGGGATAAGTAGTTCAAATTTGGATGAGAATGTAAGCTAGGAGCCTGCCAGTGTATTATTTTGCTGTAAAATTAAAATATTTTAAGGAAATACCAGAGAAATAACTTGAATTCCTTTCCAGATGTCCTCAACATATTTTTTTCCCCTTCTATGAAATATAACCTTTCTGGGGCCTCTCAAAATCTTACTTGGCTCCCTTAAACCTACATAACTCAATTCAAGGCATGGATTCTCTTCCAAGGACATTTTAATCTCTGTATTATTTTCTTTCTTTTTTAATTTTTTTTAAAATTTATTTCTGAGAGAGAGAAAGAGAGAGAGAGAGAGAGCGCATGAGCAGGGAGGGTCAGAGAGAGAGGAAGACACAGAATCCGAAGACAGACTCCAGGCTCTGAGCTAGCTGTCAGCACAGAGCCCAATGTGGGGCCCGAACCCACAAACTGTGAGATCATGACCTGAGCCGAAGTTGGATGCTTAACGACTGAGCCATTCGGGTGCCCCATCTCTGTATTATTTTCTTAAAATTCTTTTCAAAGAATTCAAAATACTTATGGCAAAATTTCCCCTATGAAGCAGAGAGACAAGAAGGAGATACAGTATGAAGATATACTCGTATTCTGGTTCCAGGTCTGTGAACAACTCGTCCCTTGGTTTCTGTGTGTGTTGTGTGTATTATGTGTCTGTGTGCGCACACGCTCATGTATTTTAACAAAACAAATTCTCTTGCAGTCCATTTATTTTACTCCTCTTTCTCCCTTACTGCTTCCTTTTGATCCTTCTTTCCCTTATTCTCTTTCTCCGGCTTTTTCTTTTCTCCCTCTCTCCTTCCCTTCTTTTGTTATCTTCTAGGGAATACAGAGCACCCACTCTGCGGAGCACCGTGCCAGCTACTGGAGACACAAAACCACAAGGGATTCGGTTCTACTCAGGGTTTGGCTGGGCTGGGTGAGAGCTAATTTCTCATAATTTTCAGTGTTCAAACATTTAGGAGAAGCGATCACTAGCTGTTCCATCCTTCAATACTAATCCTTTTAAGTATAAAAGCAAGATGTTATTTAACTAGGGGAATTTAAGCCTTTCTGGCTACAGCAATTTTCTAGTTACACACTCTTATTTATCTCCCCATTTCCTAAATGTCATGTCTTCACAACTCAGTTTGGAACTGACAAGACAGCCTGAGGGTCCTACAGAGTTGAGGCTACAAACACAATCCCGTGAATTTCAAGATAATCATTTGTGGCAACAGTAAAGGCTCCAGCAACCCAAAACAAATATTTGCAGGAAAAAAAAATGTGCCTCGTTTTAGCAAAGAATTGGCTGTGTAAGAAATCACTTAAAGTAGGTTTGAAAATGCACTAACTGGCACTGGCATATCAATATACCTTTCAACATACCTTAGATTCCCATAATTATAAGAAAGAATGTGATAAAAGGATCTTTTTAAAAAGATGTTTAACCTTTATATATCTCATTCCCTACTCTTCTAATTTTTTTTAAGGTTTATTTTATTTTTCTGAGAGAGAGAGCACAAGCCAGGGAGAAGCAGAGAGAGAGGGAGACACAGAATTCAAAGCAGGCTCCAGGCTCAGAGCTGTCAGCCCTACGCAGGACTTGAACTCCTGGACTACGAGATCATGACCCGAGCCAAAGTCGGACACTTTACCGACTGAGTCACCCGGGCACCCCTCATCCCCTTCTCTTCTTACTTTGTGCCATTCAATAAATCCCTTGAGCACCTGCTGAAATTTCTCTTCCCACACTATGAACGAGTGACCTGTAACCTGACAGGTATTTCCACCAAACCTTCACACAGGACGCTGGGTAGTCTACCTGATACAACCCTTGAGCCATGGCAGGCTCAAGAAAGAGTAAAGCTTACGTCTACCTTGATACAAGTCAAGGCTCAAGGAGCCCATGGTAGATCATCTAAAATAAGATTACGAAAAGCCTTCCGATTACATAGATAAGAAACCCCAGTCCTTTCCATTGGGACAAAGATCACATGCCTGGTTGTCTGGGAGCCTTTCCCACTCTAGGTTTCCCTCTTGCTTTCCAATGTTTGCTCAAAAGGAGGCAATTCAACAAGACCCACAGTGTAAATATTAAAGGTGCAGGCTTGCACGGCAACAGACGAATCGGTATTAAAATGGGAGGAGAGAAAACAGCATAACAAACAAGCAGCCAACTCAAGATTCACAGCATCTTCCAGAATTCTGAACTATGCTTTCTCCAAGAGCCTCGCTGGCTCTTTTCGGTGACTTGGTCCAGACCCCAGGACAACATTTGTGGGCACTTAATAAACCATATTTGATGGCAAAACAAATGGAAACAGTGTTGGTTATTTTGGGAGTCGTGTTCCTAAGCGATTTAAACTCTTAACAGATGCTCTACGTGGGAGTCAGTACCCTTGGATGTTTAGTTCTCTTTGGGAACATTCACGGGGAGAAGAGACGCTATGGTCCTGGCAGTGCTGTAAAACCAAACGTCCTCATCTGTGTGTGGTCACAGCTACATGTGCAAGGGCAAGTTGCGGGGGAGCGTCAGTCCACAGTCAACAGCCCATCAGGGGAACCTGAGTGGCCACAAGTCGTGGTCCCCTGGGCAAGTTTTTCCTTACAGCTGAGGTTTGTATTCAGAGATGCTTATGCTAATCTATGCCCACAAGGCAACAAAAAAAAAGAGAGAGAGAGAGAGAGAGAGAGACCCTCACCTAATTACACCTGGGGAAGGGACCAAGGAGGGGGAGATGGAGGGATGATGGCAAAAACCGGCATAAAAATCCACCTGGGGGGGGTGTTTGGGGGGGGAGGGCTCAGTCGGTTATTTATATGACTCTTGATTTTAGGTTAGATCATGATCTTGTGGTTCGTGAGTTTGCACCCCACATCAGGCCCTGCACTGACAGCGTGGAGCCTGCTTGGGATTCTCTCTGCCCCTACCCTGCTTGCGTGCTCTCTCTCTCAAAATAAGTTAAAAACAAAAAAACTTAAAAAAAATCCACCTGCAAACCTCCTGCTGAGGGATATTTATTTAAAAAGTCTCAAACCAGCATACAATAGTACGTCCAGTCAGAATTTCTTCCTCCCTCAATATGAGCTTAGTGTAGACGTTTGTCATGTTATCAACCATTACTGTATTTATGATCCCTGAAATTAAAAAAAAAAAAAAGAGAAAGAACTCTCACAACAAAAGAGCAGACTAGGATTTGTAGGAAAAAAGCCCCATGGCTGGGTCTGTCATCTGGGGATTACACAAAGTCAGTCCCCCGTCTCAGGTTGGTGCTTAGCAGAGGTGGGGCTACTTCAGAGTTTCCTGCCTCAGAGGCTCAGGGAACTTGACCTTCTGCCAGGAGGCTTCTTCTCTGAAGAAGAACTGAACTGCATCCTATAACTCCTAATGGACGGAGCAGACACTTTTCCTCATCATCTCCGTTTTCAGAAAGCCTGGAGCTGACAGTGTGCTAACACTCCCTTAGACCAAGGGGAAGAGATGATTTAACCCTCAGAAACACTCTCCCAAGAATTTATTTATCAAAAGGTCACTACGGAACAGTGCTCCTTGGATAGAGCTTCTTTTGGACAACAGCTAAAACCCCTTTGCTTTTACTGCCTTTTCTGACCCCCCCCTCCCCCGAACATGTGTCCTACTATATCTCATGCATCTTGTTTTGGGGGAACTTTAGTGAGTTGAAGATATCTGGCCTTTGCTTTCACTTGCATAATTGCCAGTATGTTTAAAATTATCTCTCTCTAAAAATATTCCCCAATTCTACCATCCTATCCTGAAAATGCTGTCTGTCATTCAAAGACTTTTAGAGAAAGGGAACAAACCTATATGATGCAACAAGTGTCACATATTAGACTACACACTTTCCATTCCTGTCTCACTCTATGAAGCAGGGGGAGGATATTACTGTCACTATTGCATGATAAGGGAATGGATTCAGGTAAGGCTCCCAAGTGGTACATGGTGGAAGCAAGGATCAAACCCAAGTCCATATGATTCCAAGTTCAGGGGTATCCTTTCTTCTCCTTATTCTGACTCCCAAAAAGCCTTGGGAATAAGAGTTTTGTAAGGTCAAGGTGAGAGTCACTCCTGATAGGCTGGTAATTGTTCTTCAAGTCAGGGCCGGGAGTGTTATCATGGTTATCCTTAAGGAAAAAGCTAAGCCAAACCAAACTGCGATATTCCAAGCTCTTATTGGCTAATGCCCTCTGGTTCTGCAGGAAGGGTCTCAGGAGCACGTTCAGGAAGGGGAAGTAGCTTCCAGGGGCACTTTATATCCTACACAGGTATACTCTACCTCACCCCAAAGCCGCCTAAGGCTGCAAGAGGAAATGAGTCTCTATCACAACTGTCAACGCAGATTAAGAGATGCTATCAATGGTGACGGGTTGAAACAGTCTGGGTCATGACAAGAGTACAGAATCAAATGTGAAAGGCTAACTGCTCTCCCTGCATTTGTGCGGCTATTATGACTTCAACCTCGTAAGACTTTAGTTTCCCTTACTATCATCCCTGCAGCTTCTCCTCAACCTTAAAATAATTTTGTTCATTGGTAATTTACACATTTTCAAAACTGGACAGTAGACCTAAGATCTACCGTGGATCCTACTATATCTACTCCACTGATATTGATGTAGTTGGTACAATGTGACCAGAGGCCACCTTGACTGGGTACTTATATTGATTATACAAGTATTTAATGTAACAAAACAGTATCCAATATAAAATGATCTAATCTATCCAAACTTCCTATTAACACATACCTTGCATTGAAATATTAATTTGGTAGGACCAAAGGTCATAGTAGCTTAATATTTGGGTGGGTGCTAATGACAATCCATGAGTCACCATGAGGGATGGAGACTCTACTGTTGAATAAAAAAGGTCTGAGGATTTCAGCTGGACACTTTCAATCTAGCAAGTTAGGAGAAGAGAGCAGGAGGGGGTGGAACACCATACTTCTTATTCTTAGTCGTGAGGAATCCCCGTGAAATCACCAGTTTCCTCCGATGTACCACACCCACACTATGATTGGCCACGAACAAATGAACAAATCTTGACATAAGTGCTCCCTGCAGGCCCAGCCCGGGCTTCCCACCCATCTGGCTGTAGGCTTTCTAGAGGCACAAACTGAGCAACCCTAATATGTTGAAGCTGATTGGATACAAAGCTTTCACTATGACAAGGTAGCCTTCATGTGTTCTTGTTGGCAAGGCGGTGGTGAGAATTCAGATTTGGAGTCATAATCTGTATGTTCACAAGCTCTATGCAAGTAAAACATGCCAGACACAAAGGGAGTTATGAACTAAGGAGATGTTTTCAAAAAAAGTAAGTTTTCAAGTAGGTCAGTGATTTGCATTTCTTTTATAAGCTTGGCAATGAAGTAGTTCATGAATTAGAACTCAAAGGAGTGACACATTTAAAAAAAGTCTCTAGTTCAGCATAAAGACATCAGTGAGAATAGGTGGGGTATATCAAACTAAAAGTGGTATTTTGGGGCCAATTAAATCTGGGGCCAGTGGTAATTTGTATGCAAATCAATGAATTAAGAGATTGATGCTAGCAAACGCACCCAATATAAAAGAGCAAAAGACAGCATCACTTCACATTTTACCCACACCAACAAAGTGAAAATAACTAACTAAACAGAGATTTAAGTCAGATGAAACCAAGGATAAACACATAACCCCAAACACCATTAATATCGGGACTTCCACAGAAGACGTCAGAGTAAGAGGACCCTAAGCTCACCTCGTCCTATGGATATAACTAGATAATACCCACATCAGTGTAAATAACCCAGAAAGGGACCCGAAGACTGGCAGAACAGACCCTCTACAGGTAAAGATAGAGAAGAGGCCACACTGAAGAGGGGAGGAAAGGGGGAGACACTGTCGGGAGCTACATAGACCCGCCGGGCTGCACGAAGGAGGGATGGACTCTGTAGGTGCGGGAAGCGGAGAGGAGCCGACCTCACACCAGGGACCCCACATGGGGAAGATGAATTCTCATAACATTTGGCTTTGAAAATCAGAGGGGTTGAATTTTGGGAATTCTTACAATCAGTGGGGCTTCAAACCTAGAATTTTAAAAATCAGCAGGCTTGTGGGAGAGTCAGGAGAGCAAGAGGAAACTGAATCCTCACCCTTAATGAGAGAACACAACAAACAGCCCCACGGGGATACAGCACAGAAGCAGCAGTTTGAAAAATCCCTTGGGTATACGGGAGGGAGATTTGCTTACCTATCTCAGAGAGTGTGCCAGAGAGACAGGGATCATCGGGGGACTTCTCCGGGAACAAAGGAGCTGATGGGTGCCATTTGCCTCCATGTTCTCCCCAGCCTGGACATGCAGATGCCTGTGGGAACCAGCACAGCACCAACACCCACTACCTAACTTGCTAACAGTGCTTCCTAACCCTGTGTTCTCCTGCCGACATGCCCCTTCCAGCTGGCCTCCACTCCAGGTCCTCTCCCACAGCAGACCCGCACACACGTGCCCTGCCTTCGTGTTGTCCTGCAGCTGGTGCTACGACATCTCTGGCAAACCTGGTCTGACTCAACTTAAGCCCAATGTGGCCCCAGACTGGCTCCACTAACAACACAGGGACCTAGCCTTGCCCAAGCACTTAAGGCAAAAGTGGCTTCACAGGGTGCATGCAACACATATAGGAGACAGCCCTGAAGTGCCAGGATCCGGTGAACAGAGGACACTGCACTGTAAGGTACTACAGGACCTCTTCTTCATAGGGCCACTACTTTACAAGAACAGGAGATGTAGCTGACTTTCCTAACACACAAACAGACACAGAGAGTTAGACAAAATAGGAAGACAGAGGAATGTGCCCCAAATGAAAGAATAGGACAAAACCACAGCAAGAGAGCTAAGCAAAATGGATATAAATAATATGACTCTTAGAAAATTTAAAGTGATGGGCATCCTCACTGGACATGAGAAGAGACTGGAGGACTTCAGTGGGATCCTTGGCAAAGAGATAAGAAACATAAAAAAGAACCAGAGATGAAGAACTCAATACATGAAATGAAAAATATACCACAGGGAATCAATAGTAGATTAGAGGAAGCAGAAGAACAGATCAGTGACCTGGAGGACGGACTAATGGAAAGCAATCAAGATGAAAAGGTGAGAGAAAAAATGAAAACAGACTTAGGGAACTTAGCAACACCAACACATGAGGGTGAGTGTGCAGAGAAAAAGAAGCTCCCTTGTACTGTTGGTGGGAATGTAAATGGGTGCCACGCCTGTGGAAAACAGTATGAAGCTTCCTCAAAAAATGAGAAAGAAAACTACCATACAATCCAGTAATTCCACTGCTGGATATTTACCCAAAGAGTATGAAAACACTAATTTGAAAAGACAGATGCACCCCTACATTGCAGCATTATTTACAATAGCCAAATTATAGAAGCAGCCAAGTAGTCATCGATAGATCAATGGATTAAAAAGGAGGTGGCATCTATCTATCTATCTATCTATCTATCTATCTATCTATCTATCATCTATCTATCTACCTAATGGACTATTACTCACCCATAAAATGAATAAAATCTTGCCATTTGCAACAACATGGATGGATCTAGATGGTATAATGCTAGTCAGTCAGAGAAAGACAAATACTGTATGATTTCATTCATATGTGGAATTTAAGAAACAAAACAAATGGACAAAGAAAAAAGAGACAAACAAAAAACAGACTCTTAACTACAGAGAACAAACTGACAGTTACCAGAGGGGAGGGAGGTGGGGGAATGGTTCATATAGATGATGGGGACTGAATAGTACATTTATCAAGATGAGAGATGAGGACAGAGCAATGTACAGAAGTGCTGAATCACTATATTGTACCCCTGAAACTAATATGGCACTGTATGTTAACCATACTGGAATTACATTTTTTAAGTGGATGGAAATGCTTTACAACTTTAAAGAAAAATACCATTAATGTTGAATTTTGGAGGAACTGTAGTACTTGACTCCATATGAAAGAATGGATGTAAAAAAAAGTTTTAACCAAAATGCTACAAAAAATATAAAGAAGATCAATCTGCAGTTCTTTTATTCTATTCAATAGCCTATTAATTAAAGGTGCAACTAAGTAGGATTATATTTCTGTAACATTTGAAAGTCTCAATGTAAACAAATTCAAATATTATGGGAAAAATCGGTCTTTTTGTCAGACCTAATTTCTTGATTTGAGTTTTGAATATTTGCCCAGTACAGAAATAAAGTATATAACCAATTTCCAGAGAACAGGAAATTGTGAACTTGTTTCTCTCCTTAAACAGTAACATACAAGGGGAGGAAACATGGCGTTAGCTGTTATTCAAGCTAATTATCCCAGAATGAGATCTCTGATTCACGTATTGAAGGGGTCCTTCAGATAATTCAGTATCTATTATATCTGGGAATACTGTCTTCTAAAAAGGACACTTATTAGCTAAAGAAGAACAAAAAGGCAATAATCTTCAGGGATGCCGACTGTCAAACAACATAAATCAGAGGCCATCATTGATTAACTAATTGGAGTAGTGGAGACAGATGTGGTTGCTATGGCAATAAAGGAAGAGCTGAAGATTTGATCATCTGACCGATGGCTTATTCTCATGGGATTTCACAGAAACCCGAAACCACAAAGAGAAAACGTCCACCAGGTTATACTGGCTGCAACTATAAAATACTAATACTTTGCAATCACTTCTCTTCTGGAGAGTTTAAATGGCCTTACCCATATTAATTTTTAGAGTGACCTGTGACAGCAAAGGGTATCCTGATCTATCATTAAGAGGACATTCAGTGAGGTGATTCCTGGAGAGCACATGAGTGAGAGCTCAAAAGTTCTAGGGTCTTCCTATTTCTGTGGCTGCTACAGAACACCTTCCCCTAATTTACAAACTACCCAACACATTCAACGGTTTCAAATGGCTCTTTCTAACCCAATTAATGTAATTTTAGGTTAAAGAACCTGAGAGTCCCACTGTCCTGAAATCATATCTTCCATATTGTTGCCCTCCATCCCAGCATCCAATTCATTCCAGAAGGAATGTTTGGGAGCCAAGCACACCATGATACTAGGGATGCTCCTCCAGAAAAGACAGACTGAGAAATTACTTCATAATCCAAGTCTGAAGATATCTGAAATGTTTATCTGTAGGGGAAAAAAAAAACCCATCAAAGCTATTCTTTACATGGTTTCAAAGAACAGAATTTCAGAGTGGCCTCAGAGAACAGAGACATTCCATTATAAGGATTCTAGTTTGAATCAACATAAAGGCGAAACGGGTCACCTGCATGGAAAATGCGTCCCTTTCATGGAAAAATGGTGTGGCAGTAGCTCGTAATGAAATACTAACATGTCTGTTTGGAAGATTTCTTCCCATTGCTCTGAAGACGAGGCTGGAGAAGCTCAATGGTGGCTTCCTCTAAAGTCTGTGGCTGTGATCCTAAATGTGGCACTGCTGGGTGGGACATTAAGTCCTTCCCTGGAGCACTGCCTTCTATACTCTTTGTAGGAGTATTTCCCTTTTGAATGCCAGCCTTTAAAAAAAAATGTTTTATGTATTTTTGAGAGAGAAATAGAGACAACATGAGCAGAGGAGGGTCAGAGAGAGAGGGAGACACAGAATCTGAAGACAGACTCCAGGCTCTGAGCTAGTTGTCAGCACAGAGCCCGACACGGGGCTCAGACCCATGAACCATGAGATCATGACCTGAGCTGAAGTCGGATGCTTAACCAGCTGAGCCACCGTGGCACCCCTGAATGCTAGCCTTTTGATCAGAGTGGGCTCTCTGTTATGGAGAAAGGCCACCTCTCTGTTCTTCAGGTCTGTTCCTTTCACTAGGAGGAGAGATGTGAAAACATTTTTGGAAAGTCTTTAAATGTTCAGCTAAAACATTTGCAAATGAATTTGACTGATGGTTGACTGATTTTCCTAAGGTTCCCTCAATATTACCACATAATCCTAGACACTCCCAGATTGAGAAAAATGAAACACTTCCATCACAAAGACTGAGGAAGAGGAAAGAAGAGGGTGATATCCCAATTCAGATTCACCTCGGGCATCAACATAAATGCAAGCCAGCAAATATTAATTATACACTAAGCACGGGAGAAAAGCAGGGATAAACGTTTCTATGTATTTATACCTTATCATCTTGCACAGAAGATTTGAAGCACCAATGAGTATGATTAATACACAGTGCCTACCTTCACAAAGGTCACAGAGTAGTAAGAGAAATAAGAAAATACTTAGAGTACTCTTCCTTGTGTGGTGCTTATTTAGGGAAGATCTATTGTATTTTACTTTACTATTTTATTTTATTTTATTTTATTTTATTTATTTTATTTTATTTGTTTTGTTTTGTTTTGTTTTGCTTTGCTTTGTTTTGAGACAGAAAGAACATGTGCAGTGGGAGAGGGGCAGAGGGAGAGGGTGTCACAGACTGAAACAGGCTCCAGGCTCTGAGGTGGCAGTCAGCACAGAGCCCGACGCGGGGCTCGAACCCACGAACCGCGAGATCACGACCTAAGCGAAAGTCGGATGCTTAACCGACTAAGCCACCCAGGTGCCCCTCAAAAACTTAATCTTGATTTCATAAGGGAATTAATGTTACAACTAGCCTCCTCGTTTCACCATTTGTACAGCTGGAAATGCCAAAATGTAAGAATAAAAGCCTGTTATAGGTTCAAAATTCATCATTCTCTTCAAGTAAACACCTCAGCACTGTTTGCTACCCTAAAAATGTTTTAACTGAATTTGTATGTCTCAGGCTAGCAGAACTGTATAAAGCCTAGAGGAGCACTAGCTATTCCAGGAGTAAAATCATATTCAAAAAGATTTCAACTCTAAGGTGTTGGTCATCAGAGCATGACATTTAACTCTCTTGCTGGGACAGCTGTCTTCAAAGTACTTAAAGTTAGACCCTCGCTTTTATTTCCTGACTTCCCTAAGGGCTTCTTTCTCTTTTCTTTCTCACACTCTCCACCCAACAGCACACAGCTTTACCAGCAACCAAGAAGTCACTTAGCATTCAAAATACTCCTAAGATTCAGATTCTCAAGGTCATTCAGTTCAGAACTCTGCCCTGGTCGGCTTCGCTCTATCACATGCAAACCATCAGCCACCACCTTCTCTCCCTCTTTCACTATAACACAGTTCATGGTCCCCTGGCTCTTCCCTCCTCCAAGGTGGCTGATGTCTTTCTTCACTGCATTTGACTCATATAAAATGTGGGACATATGAAGTTCCAGGACATATGTCTACATCCGCAAATGATCCCCAAATCCTCCCAACAATGGCCACACTTCCTTGCGAGCCTTGAGAGAAAGCAAATGGGTAAGTGCTCCAGTTGGAAAATAAATCAGGAGAAAGCCATCAAAAACTATACATAATAATAAGCTCTATCTTTGGAAGACCAAAGAAGCTAATGGGATGAGCTTATAGTAGACATGTGTGCTACTATATTGATTGAGCACGTGAGCTGCACCTATCTTTTCACCAAAGGGCAGCAGAATCAAAGAATAATTTCACAAAGTATTTGCTGAATATCTGCTGTGTGACTGGCTTTAGGGAAACTGAAGACTAATGTACTACACATTGTCTTTCTACGAGGCTCTTACAACCAGGTGTGGTCACGGACACAATATTCACAAACACAACAGGAGGGCATCATTACGAGAGTGCAAACACATGCCCAGTGCTATAAGAGCACAGATCAACGGCAATTAACTATGCCTTGGGAAGGGATCAATGACATCTTGAGGAAGTCCTGTAAGAGGGAATGTATCTCTCTTACTATCTCAAGTAAGAGGCATTTGGGGTTTAACAATCAAGGTAACCATACCGTCTCTCTGCTCGCTTTAAAATATATACAATCAAAGTCATAACAGGTGAGCCAAAATGGAAAATTCCTGTGGTACAGTTTTGCTAAACTAAGGGGGCATAATGAACCCTTCTTCAACATCTCTCATTTCAAGTATAATATTTTGTGCTGGGTATGTTCAAAGGCGTGCAAAGAAAAACTATCTCAAATGTTTAATTTGTTAAGAAAGTTTCTATCAAATTTAGAGAATGGGAGCTTCAATTATATTTTAATATTTACCAGTTTACCCTCAGCTTATATTCTTTTTCACACTGCCAACTTTTTAATCACCATTTTGTGTCAGTTTTTCTATAGGATAATTAAACACTGGATGGCAAGAACTAAATTGAAAAGGAAGTTTCTTTTAATAACAAATGCAGCCTTTAAAAAGTCTCAATAAATCAAAATAGAAATTTCTTGAGGGAGTTAATGAATCAGATTTCAGTGATACACACATTTCTAACTCACGAAACAGAGGATGGACACTTCCATTATTCATATTCCATGACATTTGGATGAAAAAACTTACAATAAATAATAATTAGATTACCAACCCACGCACAAAACCCTGATTATTAGCCCAACAACCTTATAAACTTAAACATTCGTTTAAGAAAGAATCTGGGTGAAAAAGTACTGATTTCAAAATAAGTTTAATAATTTCTCAGGTTTTAGATGATGTCTTTCCATTTGTAAAATGTTCTTATATAACAGTAGTAAAATTCATAAATAATTACATAAAAAAGTAACGGTAGTAAAATAGTAAAATTTCAATGAGTGATCCAAAACAGATCCAAATCTGAACATCCCTGATTCAGGCCTTTAGACATTTGCTCAGTAAATATTATACAACCACAATCAGTGAAGCTCTACTCATGACACATGGGCTATAAAGCAAAATAAGAGGGTATTTCTCTTGAAAGGACTTGGAGACCAGTCAGAGGGCCACTGAGGAAATCAACAGCTACAGGGCAGGTCTGGTAAAAGTGGAGGCTGGTTGCCAGGGAACCATCCAATCACAACGAGGGAGAAAGTTGTCTAGAGGAAATGATGCCTCCGCTAAATTTGGAAAGACTGAAGAGTGAGGAAATGTTGGCCAGGAGGAGGAGAGAAGGCTATCTCAGGCAAAGGAAGCATGAATGCCTATCATTCCCATGTTTTCCCTTGAAAACCCTGAAACGCGTTCTCTCCATCCTCATTGTCATTGTCACTGCATTATTTCACCCCCTCAACATATTCTCCTGGAAGACGCTAATAAACGAATTCCCTAGAGGGTTTTAGGTACCGTGATAAGTTGTAACCTAGTGAGGGGAGAAAGGAGAGAGGTCACTGTACTACAGCAGACAACAATGATGTCTTAATGGCACTTTCTCCATACATAGCCCGCCCAGAAAGTCCCGAAAAATTGATGTCTATATGGGTCCCAGTGCCTCCCAGCCTCAGCTCTGAACCTCCCACATATGCATTTATCAAGAGCACATATTGATCTGCCCCCACGTTGGATTTTGGCTCACTTATGTTGTGTATTGTTACTTATGCAGGTATGGCACTGTATGTGTTGTGTATATCCCTGTGGGCCACATGGTCAACTGTGTAGAGAAATTAACCAACAGACTGTAATTCACTTTTTAGGCACTAGAAGTTATTCTTGAAGCATGCAGCTTTAAACTAATATAAACATGACTATCATTCTCTTCTGCTGGCATCCTAGCAAAATACAAAGTCATTTTCCATAAAAAAAAGGGACTTATTCTAAAATGTGAGCAACTCTCCCCCAAATGATTCTATCCTTTCCAGAAAATGGTATGAACAGGAGGCATGGGATGCATTTATTTTCTTGGACACGGTATCATCAGAAAAGAATAAATACTGACAGGTGAGGTGGTGTTCCCCCAACCACAGAGCAACTTGGAGACAGAGCTAAGACTGAGCCTGAGCCTTTTGGCTCTCAATTTATTTTTCTTCCACCTCATCTTACTAGCCCTAGACTTTTAGTAGTTTATAAACATGTCTGCTCCCTGTGGTTCTGTGTAAACTTTCCCAAATATGCACTATTCAGTCATTTGCAGCACACAAGAAAAGAATCAGATAGGAACTAAAATCGCTGATGAGTTTAATCAAATTTAAAATGCTAGTTAGTAGCACCCTCACCACTTTCTCTTTCACTTGCCTTCCAAAAGGTTCTTCCACCGAGGAGATGTGGGTAAGAGAGACAGCTGCCTGACACTTGTAGGTCTCCTGGTATCTTCACTGTTACAGGACTGCCTTTAAAGTCTGATCAGCAATGCACACTTCCATTTGTTTCATTTCCTAGGGATTATGCTAAGACTCATCAGTGAGAGCAGAACACTTCGCTTTCTCTTAATGAACCTTAAAGATTTCTCCCCTTCTTTATTAACAGTAGTCTGTGCATGGGTACAGCTCTTTCTGGAACTGCAGCTAAAATCTCAGGAAGGTATTAGCACTCTAGTGATAACTGCATTATGGGAGTAGTGACTATAGAGTGAAGGAGGCGCCTGAAGCAATGCCAGGATGTGTGTCCCCGGAAAACAGAGTGCTGTGTACCCTTACACCATCCGCTATGCAGCTGTGTGGGCTGGGGGCAGAGCCCGGGGATGTGCACTGCGAAATGGGGGGTTTCATCCAGCTCTCCTCTCAAGCAAGAGTTCTAAAGATGGCTGACATCCTGCCCCCGCCACCCCCCACCCCCCCCCCGGCATCCACACCAGCCAGGTCTGGATGCCGCTTCACCTTCTCCTTCAAACAGGTGTGCCTTCAAACAGGTGTGCCTTAAAAACCAAAGCTCTCCAGGGAAGTGCCCAACCCTCTCAGAATAAGGACAGGAAGATACAAGATCTCTCTCTCTCTCTCTCTCTCACACACACACACACACACACACACACAAACACAAATACATTTTGTGTATCCAACATCCCAAGATGAGACATATATTATATATAACTTGTAGACAGTCACTGAGTTCCTTAGAGAGTCTAGAGTGAAGCAAAGAAAACAAATGACAGATGAGGTGAAGGATATGATGCTTCTGTTCCCTACAATGCTATTACGCTTAATTTAACTTCTCCCACTATACCTTGGTCCAATCTCATTTTTTTAGGTTAATCTACAAGATTTGGTAAAATGGAGCTTCTTGAAGTCCTCTATCAGGCGCCTTGACCACAGTCTCACTCATTTCATTGATACAAGTCCTTCTTGAGTCATTGATGTGAACCTGTCACATACTGATAGTCAGTATGAAATAACCTTTCAATGGACAGGGGTAGAAAGTTAAACACAGAACAGAATTGTAGTATTTAGAATTTATGAGAGCCAGACACTATGTCCAGTTACATGGTAACTGCCACTGACATTATATCGGAACTCGAATTCATTCAAAGTGCTAGTGGTCTACAGAAAGAATACTTAGAATAGTTGATGTGTCCAAGTTCAGGCATTCACCTGAATCAAGACAACAGCTCCAAACAGGAACTGTATTTACATAAAGATGTAAACAGCAACAGGGCACATGCTTTAGCAATACAAATCCTCACAGGGACAAGTCGTGTAATTAGACATGTAACTTAGAGCCGTGGCAAAGAGCAGCTTGAAAGTTGATGCTACTTCAGAATTTACTTTGGATTCTTTTCATATGACTAAGGAGCAGACTGAGTCCAATTCATTTCTTTCTCTGCTTCTCTAGGGAAACAAAAAGAGAAATGGGGAGAGAAAAAACTTCCCAAAACTTATGACCATATGACACAAAATTTCCAATTATACCAAATGTCCTCCGTACGTGGGGACAGAGTTTGAAGAAAGGATAACTATGCAACCCAAGTCGTGGATTCAAGGGCAATGCTGGAGAGTTTCTCTTCCTGAATAAAACTACAATCATAACACCAGAATTCTGCCACAAAGCCTCTGCTTACCAGTATTTTAGGAGTGTGCCTTTTTATGACCCTGCATTGAACATTCTGTATCTGTGATTGGTGAAAATATCCTTAAAAAAAGGTTTAGTAATATCACTTTAGATAGAAAAGGAATGAACGGTCTACTTGTTGAATGAGACAGCTTTTCTGTTTTATGGGATTGTTTAAAATAACAATGCAAAGTATTTTTTCAGTTTCGTGAGGACAATTTCACATGCTCTTATGTTTCCATGTTTCCTGATCTGGCCCATGTGCCAACGTGCACATATGAAGAAACTCAGCAAGACGAGGGGGTAATGACTTTCTGCTTTTGTTCATCCTTGATTTTTATCTCATAATTTAAAATGTAGTGTTATTTTCCCTCACTTGTTTAAACAGAATCTATTCTTAAAAAAAGAAGAAAATAATGTTTCTTTACTCTCTTTCTTACCCTTCTAGAGTCAAATTAAGACATCAGTGTGACTTTAATTTAAAGGATATACTTGGGTTAAGATAATGTCATGGTGCACTAATCCTGAGTTGGAAATGAACAATAAATAAGCACTTAGTAAACTCTGCTTTGCACAAGACCTTCTGCTAAGTATGGGACAAAGGGACTGTCAGATGATGACCTGGCCCATGAGGAGCTCACAGACATGTGGCAGGAGAGACAGGTGTCATGGTCAGTGAAGTATCTCATACTACATGATGCTACATGAGCGGGTGGAGAGGAGAGACCTTCTCCACGTGAGCACAGGGAGGAGAGACCCTGACAATCAAGGAAGGATGGACAATAGTGGAACCGATTCTTCAAAGAAGGACTCTGTTTTGCAGATCAGTGGTTCTCACATTTTACACGGAACCAGTTAAGGATAGAGTCTCACTCTGCTCTCCCAGAGAACCCTCTGCAATATATCCCAGATGTGACCCAGAAATCTATGTTTTTAATAAGCCTCCCATCTGATCTTGATTCAGGTGGTCCCAGGACCACCCTTGGAGAATCACAAAACAGACGGATGGAGAGAGGTAGTGGGGGAGAGGGAGCAGATCAAGTGGGAGGAACCATCTGTGAGATCCAAGCAGGGCAGTGTGTACGAGCATAGAGTAACTGAGAAATCTGAGGGGGAAGGTGGAAATGGAGGTAGATGCCTGACCATGAAAGCCTTGCTCGACATGTGTAAGAGCATGAGCTTGATCCTGAACTTGACGGAGAATCAATCTCAGTGTTTAAAAGAAAAAAAAAAAAAAGGAAGATCAGATGTCCTTAAGAGCTTTTATGATAGTAACAAAGTTGAGGGTCAGTCCTTTCAATTTGATTTTTTAACCAAACTATGAAGAAATGAGAAATCCCTTCTCAGTTGCTGTTTTTAATGCCAACCCTAATGTCAGAAGGCAATGGTTTAAAGTGCCCACCAAAATCGTGGGAGTACCGCCGTGGCAGCCCATCTCATGACGGATGATGCCAGGTGGCCCCTGAATACCACAGACACCATCTACAGCCACACCCAAGAACAGCACCCAACTTATCAATGGCATCATGATGTGTCCCTGTATCCCAGGTGAGACCACAGCTGGAAGTGTCCATCAGCATCACAGGGAGGCCCCCACATGAAGCAACAGCAACAGACCACCATGATCAAGGCGTATGTGAAGTGACGGCAGTGACAGTCCCGGTAAGATGGTCAGAGGATCCATACCACACATGTAGGGAGAGCACAGGCAGGGACATGTGGTCCCGTCACCATGAAGGAAGGTCTGAATCTGCATCACATCACCTCTGAGTGGAGCAGCTACCCCATCGGAAAGATTTCCATGATGCAGGAAATGAAAAATCACAGAGGGGACGGTGTGTGCTTACGTCTGTGTCCTGACTACATATTACTGCCAACTTTTAAATCTTCATCCAAATGAAAAAAAATAAATTACCTTTTCCCATCAACTGATTATTTACTGTTTCTATTAATCAATGATGGCAAAAACACATGATCAATATTGTATTTAACCTAATGAAGCACTTATCCTTTTTTGTTTTTTTTTCAGTCTGTATGAGAACATCTACTTTTATTTAAACATGCATTCATTAAATTAGAAATCAAAATTTGATTTACAAAATAAAAAGTAAACTCTCTTTTCAATTCGCTTAGATAGTTACTGTTTGAATAAAGGCTTGCGACTAAAATAAGAAACCGTGTGCCAAAAAGTTGTTTGGTACTTGGCGTAACTTCTAAATTCTTACTAAAGATCGAGTAAGAATTTGGCAAAGTAGCTGAGCCTAAGGACATTCTGGTGAGAGTAAGTGAAAATTTTAATAAGAATCAAATTGAGAGCACAGTGCATTTTTAATGCATTCCTTAAGCCTCCAATATAATTTACATCAACTGTTGTATCACTAGAAACAGAAGTCTGGTAAAAAAAAATTTCAGGTCTGCAGAATTTGTAAACCATATTTGCAAAACGACATCAGTAATAATATTCAATAATATATGTGCTCAATATTCCAGAACCTGTGAGAAGCCTCTTCCCTCCAAGATGATGGCAAACAAAGGCTCGCAAGCTTAAAGGTAGTGTATTAGTTTAATGATATCTACAGTCTTCGAGTCTCATCTAATGTGAGGGCCATTGCCCCAGTGCAAAAGAGACTATTTTGTTTTGTGTTCGTAGTTTTGTAAATGGAATGTTTGATTAACTGCTGACAATATTTGTAAAAATCAAAAGGATCAAATGTGGGTAGTTAAAGAGACGTTTCAGCACTTTAAAAACTATCTCATTTCCCTTCCCCCCACTCCCACTCCCCTGGGCTGCATACCATGAACCTGGCTTTCTCACTTCTAGCCAACCTAACCATCCCCACTTCCCCCTGACCTCACTCCCACCAGCTGCCCCTCTCCAGCCTCTGCTTCTGAGTCAATGATGCATTTCATGACCAGATCCCCCTGCCCCCACACCGCTATCCCCTGTGACTCCAAAGTCTTTTCCAGCTATTGCATCTTGGGTGGGTTCTCCCCTTTCTCTAAATCACTATTGTATATACAGTCAGCACTACATTGCTTATTTATGATACTACTTTATGTATTTTCTGCCTGTCTGAGTAGGTTTCACAGGAAGGGACTTATTCACAAGTATTTTTCGCATTCTATTTGAAACTTACCATGGGAACTATGGAATACTATTTTTAGCAGTAGAACTTGATCTACAAAGTCTTTGTCCCAACAAAGATTTGCCAGGAGGAACATGACCCTGTTACTGCATTTCCCAGCCTTAGGGAGCTGTCCAGAAGGGAAGAATATTCTATATGTTACCCAGAGAGCCCTTTCATAGCACAAAGAGTTCATCCCTAGATGAAACATGTTGTCTTTTGCTTGCTAATGTATCTGCTCCCTTGGTTAAATGGAAAGAAAGTGTGACTTTTGAATGGAAGAAAGAAGAAAAGAAAGACCAAATGATTTTTTGGTTCTACTTCTAGCACGTGTGGTAGTTTATGAGAAGCACCTTAGTAGGGTGTCATGGAGTCAACAGGTAGCTAACAATGATGGTCTTCCCGAGCATGAATCATCTATATATTGATTTCCCTAAACGTCAGCTGTGGATAAACTTTTATCAAAAATTGATGACATTATGAAGAGACAAGCCAACCAATGTCAATTTAACAGCATTAACCTGGAAACCGATCTCCAGTTTTGAGAGGAATTAAACTAAGAAAATATTCCAAAATGACGACAGTCTTCCCATTTTCAAAATCAAACTAGAGACTGGTGTTTACTGAGCACTTGCTATATACGCACTCTAAGGAGGAAGGGGAGGGCTTCTAAGGGGTTTCTAAGAAGCGAATATCCTCCCCACAGGGAGTGGGCATATTCAGCTCCACAATTAATGGATTAAGTTATGAGAAGTGGTACATAAATGGAATTTAGAATATCCACAGAAGGCTTTGTGGAGTCAATTAGATATTTATTGGGTTTTCCTTAGGTAACGAGAACTAAACTATAAACTTTTTTTTTTGAGCCTCTGTGGGGTTCTAGGCACTGTGCTAAATGCTGGAAATATGGTAATTAATAAAACAACAGTTGAAAGAATGCACAGACTGGACCTTTGAGTGCACAAGCATTACTATATAACTTGCATACTAATTGCAGATTAAATGTACTTTGTGTGAGTGTTTGGTCTTTTAAAAAATCTAGCTCAATTACCCAGCTAAAACCTACCTACAGTGATCATGAACAGAGACAGCCAATCAACACAAAGGTCTTTTTGGAGAGAGAAAGAGGAAATAATTCTGAAAACATCTTCTGAATAATGCAGAAATTAGGCAAAAGTAGAAGTAGACCTGGAAGTGCTTTATCTATATTCACAGAGGAGGTCTCTGATTCCTTCCCCAGAGTTCAGTCAGCCATGATGTAAGGCAGGGACTATAGAACTTTCCAGAATTGTGCTGTGGTCATTGCAAAACTACTGTGTGGTAACAATTTGGAACAGAAAAACCAAAACAAATAAAAGGAAAGGATAGAAAAGGAATATGTAACGAAATGGCATCAACAGTTATCAGTACTGTGTGTAGTGGGTCAGGAAACATATTTTAAGGGCTGACTGACATTGACAACCCCTTGTGACTGACATGATGTCACTTCAATACATAAGTGCCAGGATGAGGCAGGCTAAAAAGCCAAAACCCCATTAACACGGATCCAAGCATATTTATGTCCCATTTCATACAATAGCCTCATTTTCTCAACTTGTGGTAGAAAATGAGCATTTTCTCATGTTACTGGAAACTCTGCAAACAAGTTAATTTGACAAACTAGAAAATACAGATAAATAAAAATAAGGGGAAGCATAGAAAACCCTCATTTGCATTTTGGCACAGATTCTTCCAAAGGGGCCAATTTAAAGAAGGTCTTGTCTCAAGAAAGAAAAGAGTATTAGGAAAATATAAGAAGAAAAGAATCTGAAATTAGACCTAGACTATGAGATAGGTCATGTTAACCTTTTGGATAAAGGTTTTTATGTGTATTTAAGTGAAAATACTTATTCCCAAAACACATCGAATTTTATACTAACATCTCACATCTGAATTTTATACTAACATCTTCCTCTATATTCATATATATATATATAGATAGATATATATATATACTGTTCATGCAGAATATTTACTTATATACTATGTTTCTTCTCAGCTGGCCTTGTCATTTGTCCACTGCTGTCCCAAGAGAAAGGCTCCTTTCTGGCACTGTTAAGAAAGAGGGATATGACGCCAAACCTCTTTAGATGAAGGGTATTTATTTTTACCCCAAAAGAATGTCTTAATTGGTAGCCTGTGAATAGATCTTAGAGAAAATGCCACAACAGGAATACCTTTGTGTGGGCTACTCAAGTCCTTCCTGCTTACAGGGACCTCTTGGTTTAAAAGGCCACCATTCTTTACTCAAGAAAAATCCCAGTAGAGGGGCACTTGGGTGGCTCAGTCAGTTAAGCGTCCAACTTCGGCTCTGGTCATGATCTCACGGTTCATGGATTCGAGCCCCGGGTCGAGCTCTGTGCTGCCAGCTCAGAGCCTGGAGCCTGTCTTCAGATTCTGTATCTCCCTCTCTCTCTGACCCTCCCCTGTTCACGCTGTCTCTCTCTCTCAAAAAGTAAAATAAAATCTTAAAAAAATAAAAATAAAAAAATAGTAAAAATCCCAGTAGAAAGATACACGTGGTCATGGTAAATCAAAGCAGGATCAGGCAACTGTGGTATCGTTGTGTTACGATTATTAGCAAGGAGTAAACTCAACCAGACTACAAGCTTACCTCTTACCAATGCTAGTGAAAGAACACATCTTAGAATCATAGAATTTAAAATTAGTTTAAAAGGTAAAAAAAAGCTACATATTAGGGTGCCTGGCTGGCATAGCCAAAACAGCTTTCTGATTTAGTTGCATTTTGGTCTGAGAGCATGCTTTGTACGATTTCTGTTCTAGCAAGTAGATTCCAGTGTGTTTAAGGCTCAGAATGTGCTCTGTCTTAGTGATCATTCCATGTGAGCATATGTGGTAAATTATCAATGAGTTTATGGGTTGGTTTTTGCTCTTATTTAATTTTACCTATATTTCTTTTTTTAAATGTTTATTTATTTATTAAATGTTTATTTATTTTTGAGAGAGAGAGAGAGAGAGAGAGAGAGAGTGTGTGTGTGTGTGTGTGTGAGCAGGGGAGGGTCAGAGAGAGAGGGAGACACAGAATCTGAAGCAGTCTCCAGGCTCTGAGCTGTGAGTGCAGAGCCTGATGTGGGGCTCGAACCCATGAACCATGAGATCATGATCTGAGCCGAAGTTGAACACTTAACCAACTATGCCACCCAGGCACCCCTTTTAATGTTTATTTATTTTTTAGAGACAGAGACAGAGCAGTAGTGAAAGAGAGGGAGACACAGAATCTGAATCAGTCTCCAGGCTCCAAGCTGTCAGCACAGAACCTAATGCGGGGCTTGAACCCACAAACCGTGAGATCATGATTTGACACTTAACTGACTGAGCCACCCAAGCGCCCCTTTACCTATACTTCTAAGTTTTCCCAACTAACTTATATTAGTTTTATAATAAAAAAAAAACTTGGAAAAATGCCTAATTACACAGGAAAATGATAATTTTATGATGGTAATTGGAAAAATCAGGCAATGGAGAGCTTTATAAGATATGGCTAAAATAGTATTTCCATTCATAGTAATAATGGACTAGAGAAAAATACTTCAAATATTTGTTCAATAGTCATTCAACCCATATTTATGAAGCACCTATTTTATACCAAAGTCTATTCTATTCTCTGAGCATAGAGTGGTCAAGCAAGGTATTTTCAGATGCTATGAAGAAAATAGAAAAAGCCTATGGGACGGAAGGTAAGTGGGAGGGATGAGGCTCCTTCAGACTGTGCAGTTAGGGATCCTGCTTTTAGGAAAGCCATCTGGGATGGAACCTAAATAGTAAGAAAAGCCAGCCTGTGAAGATGTAAGGACACAGAGAAATAAAAATAATGAAGGTAAAGAACCGTGCATTAAGTGAACCTCTTTAGAGCTGGGACGCAGGAAGCAAGAAGGTGGGGAGACTGGTACGTGACACGTTCAGAGGAGTCGGCAAGGCTCAGATCGTGCAAGGCCAGGGTGATGAGTCTGTCTTTTCTTTTCTTTTTTCTTTGCTTTACTTTTTTTTAACATTTATTTATTTATGTGGAGGGAGAGGATGCACACAAGCAGGGGAGGGGTGGAGAGAGAGGGAAAGAGAGAATCTTGACATGGGGCTGGATCCCACAAACTGTGAGATCATGACCTGAGCTGAAATCAAGAGTCAAAAGCTTAATTAATGGAGCCATCCAGATGCCCCTGCATTTTATTATTTTTTTAAAGTTTTTCTCCTAAAGTTTATTTATTTATTTACTGAGAAAGGGACACACACACACACACACACACACACACACACACACACACAGAGTGTAGGGGAGGGATGGAGAAAGGGAGAGAGGATCCCAAGCAGGCTCCATGCTGCCAGTAGAGAACCCATGTGGGGCTTGAACCCACAAACTGCGAGATCATGACTTGAGTGAAATCAAGAGTCGGCTGTTTAACTGAGTGAGCCACCCAGGCACCCCCCTGCATTGTATTTTAATTAATGAGAATTCATTGTAAAACTTTACTCAGGGTTATGTCATCATCTGAGTACTTGTTGATGGAGTAGAGGCAAAGTTGAGGGGGAAGAAGAGACATCAAGCATGACAGGTGGAGCTGTGGCCAGACGGTGGTGCCACACTGTGATGATCAAGTGTGAGACACATGTCAGGGAGGTACAGTGTGGATCTAAAGAACAAACTATTCATTCTGGCCATGTTGTGTGGGACATACCATACGAAGTGCCTGGGAGGGAGTTGGCTATCTGAAGCTCAATGAAGAGGATAAGACTGGTGAAAAACGGGAATTATTGGCATGTGGATGATACTAAAAGCATAGTTCTGAATGCAATCACATAAAAAAGTAAGTGAACATAGAGAATATTTGAGAAGAATTGATCCTGTCCAAATTATCAGGCAGAGCAGAGAACAGAAAAAGAATAGCTGGTGAGTTATCAAGAAGACTAGGGGGAAACGATATCTTGCAAGATGACCTGAAAGACCATTTCAAGAAGGGGAAAGAATCAATGTGTCACATGCTGCACAGAAGTCCAATAAAATAGGACAGAGAATTAACCACTGGATCTGTAACACTGAGGTCATGGGTGACCTGGACAATGGTAGTGTTAATCCAGTGATGAAGAAGTGAGATCCATTTGGAGTAGTAGGATGAGGAAAGAATGGGGGACAAAGGGGCAAGAAGAGCAAATACAGAAAATTCAACTGTATGGAAGTTATCGAAGTAGTTGTAGTTGGAAGGGAATGCAGAGCTTCATTAAAGCGGGGAGGTATGGACACTGACTGAAAGGGACAGGATTAGACACAGGGCTCACTCAAGTGGCTGGACTGCCCTTCATCCATTGTAACACAAGGGAAGTCAGCATGGTGAAACAGGTGCGGGCCAGCTGGTCAACAAGATAGAGGATCAGTGGGTGAGCGTCCATCTTTTATCCTTCTACTCTCAGGCGTAGTTATCTCTGATGGGCTGAATTATTGGTGAATTTTATTTCAGAGTTACAGTATTTCTTTTTTCTATTTTCCCAAATTTCTATAAGGAACATACATTACATTCAGAATAAGAACGACCATTATTTGTAAACCAAATATTGAATGAAGCTTCAAAGTACACAGAAAACATCCAAAGACTTTAAAGGTAATGATGTTACGTAAGAGCTCTATTTGAACATACAATAAAAAGAGGAAACATTTTTGTGGCATAATCTCTGCACTGTTCCAGCACTCCAGCTGTCAAATATACTTCCTTCCTGATCTATTTCTTTCTGTGGGTTGTGTCTGGGGCAAGGGCTCGAGAAATTCAACCAGAAAACAGAACTTTTCTTTGTGGCCAACTCAAGTCGAACACAAAGAATGTCACATATACAAAAAAAAAAAAAAAAGTCTCTGTTATCCCAAACCCCTGTCTGCCTGGTCACAATTTTTTAACAAAACCACATCTTGCTGCTTTTCATTCAATTCTGCCTCGGGAAAAGGCATTTTATGATGTCACGAAACACAGAGTTTATTGGTTATAGACTCTATTTCCTTTTAATTTTCTATTAGATGAAAACTGATGCAGTTTTCTTCATTGGCTTCAGGATCCAAGTGGACCCAATTTGGGATCTTACAAAAGCACCAAAAATCAATGCAGAGAGGAGGAAGGTGGAGTTGCCAATGTAGATAGCTTATTGACTGATTAGCAGAGAGTGCCTGAGAGGTTTGGCCATTACTTGCTTCTGAGTATCTGTCACCCTATTTATTCCTGCCATGGAAAAAAAGTGGCTTGACACCCACTGAAATTTGCCTTTTTACATTTATTAGAGACGTTAGATCTTTAAGGCAGCTTAAAATCTGGTAGACCATAAGGAAGAGGAGATTACTGACTGCAGCCACAAGAACTATTAGTTATCTTCTCAGTTGGGTAACAAATTTTTTTTCTCAGTTTCAAAAGATTCACTTGGATGAGCACAATTACACAGGTACTTCTCAGTTCTATTTTCCACCAACAGTTTTCTAAATTTCACTTTAGTTTGCTGCAGTTGTTAGAAATTTTAATGAGAGGAAACCCTGGCTGGTCAAACAAGTCATTTCTTCAGTGAACACAGGATACTGAATTATAAACATGGCGGACCTTCTGGGGAAAGGCAGCGACTGACAGAAAATCAACAGCCCCTTTCCCTCTTTCTCACTTTCATTATATTCTTTCCCACCCTCCTTTCATGTACTAAGATGATTTATTTTCCTTTTGTTTTTTCCCCCATTAATGTGAATTTCCTGTAAAAAAAAAAAAAGAAAAACCATCATAAGAGGAAGCTGGAAGCTGTATGTAGTCAGTTATGAGGGTTTGAAATACCCACCTTCGCCTCTTCCAGTTTGCAGCAGACTGCTCTCCGGATTCTCTCTTCTTCTATGCCAAAGTGCTCGCTTTGCTGGGCATGCAAGTCTGTGTGTGTGAGAGGCGAGTTCCCCTGAGGTTTGTGTATGTGACTGCCTACCACTGCCCTAACCTTCAGAATGACTGATGGGCCTTCCCCCTGCCCCCTTCCTTCTATAGCAAGGGAAAACTTACTGATATTTACGGTGATGAAAACAAATGACCAAACATGGCAGTTTTCATCTTAGAGTCAATTCACAATTATCCACTTTTAAGCCTGTGGAATTTCCAGGGCCAATTTTTAATTCCAGAAAGGTTTCTAGTGATACCTCCCATCCTTCAGGGTCACTTTCCCTTCATTAGTCAGTTGTCGCTCAGGGAATACCAACTACATTTAATATCAGATTAAGCAAAATACACAGGAAGATGAATCAGCGGGAAAAAATCATGTTGTATACGAAACACAAAAAGGAATATTTTTGGTGTGTCTCGTTGTATTATCAGCACCACTGTTTTGTAACTGAGCATGTCTTAGAGGCATTTTAATACTCTTTAAAAATTTTATGTGTATATCTAGTTCAGAGAAATGGGTTTGGCTACTTCAAGTATTCTACAATTAATTATCTAATTGATACATGATTCAAAGGGAATCCATTCTTCCCCTTGCCCGGTGGTCCTTGTTTATTCATTTCAGCAGATATTAGCCACACCATGAACAATAAGAAAGAAATAAGGAAAGAGAGATTAAAACAGTTCATTTTGTGGCTTACTAGGTTTTTGATAGAATTCCGGTAAATGCAAGACTGAACTAGAAAATGGACTAAAATAAGATTTCCCCATGTTTTACGTTAGAACCTCATTTATTTGTATGTTCCTTGGCCTTCACAACTGTGGATAATCACGAGCTAGCTAATATGAAGGCAGCTATGAAAATCAGTGCATTTTCAGGGAATGAGAAATCAGGATGGAACTAAAGGAAATGGCTAATGAGCTCAATTTTAACAATTAGAACTTGTAGGGAAAGAAATTCCATTTGCTTTGACCTCTGACAGCACTTACATTTGTATCACCAAGTTGGCACCTGGCATGCATGGGTTTGTGCCATTTTTACTGTCAGTAATAACAACAGTTGGCATTTATTGCTCTTTTACTGAGTTCTGGGCTATGTAAGACACCTTATGATGTTTCTAATCCTTATAGCAACCATTCCCACTTTACTGACAAGAAAACAAAGGCTCAGGGGTAAGTAATAGGCTCAAGGCCACAAAGTCTATTGGGTCAGTGGTAGCATAAGGTTTGGACCCAAGACCGGCTGACCCTCAAAGTCTCTCCACACAGGGGCACCTGGGTGGCTCAGTCAGTTAAGCATCTGACTTCTGCTCAGGTCATGATCTCACAGTTTGTGATTTTGAGCCCCATGTCTGGCTCTGTGCTGACAGCTTCAAGCCTGGAGCCTGTTTCAGATTCTGTGTACCCCCACACTGCCCTCCCCTGCTTGCACTCTGTCTCTCTCTCTCTCAAAAATAAACACTAAAAAAACTTAAAAAAAAAAAAAAGTGTCTCCACACAGCTTTCTCAATGGCAGGTGTAACTGTTTTACATGCCTCATTCTCTTTCCTAATGAGACTATAATAAAGTGTCCAATGGGTGATGGAAGAGGAGTTCCTAGGGGTACAAGGACCTAGAAGTTCCGTATCATTGCATCTTTCATTGTTTTCTGTGCAATGCTCCAAAAGTAGTATTGATTGTGTCTCCTGTTTAGGTGGGGAATTCTGTTTGTTTTAGCATCATTTTTGTTTGTGCAGAAAGGCCAGCTGCAGCCGTGCAGTGGCTGTGTGCGTACAGATTATTTTTTTAAGTGAATCTCAACCCTGTGCTGTCACTTAAAGTGGGTAGTATACAGCTCCAACCCAGGGGTCCCTTGGAAAGAGACACAGGGGTGTAAGCAGCATTATCCCCCAAGCGATCCCTGAGTATTGCTACCAACATGGCGACGGTGGTCAGAGTGTCTTGCTCTTCTCTAAAGATGGATTTGTCGGGACGACAGGCATCACGATCTGTCACTGCAAGTGGAGGTGCAATCTTGCCAGCTTGAAATGCAGGGGTCGCTCTGAGCCCCTTGTACAGAATAGAAAGCAAATGTTAACATACCAGGGTGTCAAATTTCAAAAGAGAAAAAACAGTGTAGCTCCTTGCTGGATTACTCTGCCTCAATAATTTAGAACAAGTGGGTAGACTCAAAGAAAAAAAATGAAATTGTCTTTGCTTATTTAAAAAAAATGGTAAAAGTCGTCTGAATAGTCATGTTAATTTATTCAATGATACTTAATCAGCACACAACAGATACTCTGGTACAAAGGCTACTTCAGAGGCCGCTGCTGCTTACACAAGGGTCAACACCCAACTCAATGAATGCGTATTTGCCTTAACTCACTGATCAATGAAATAAGAGCTGTTTCTCAGAAATGAAACATATAATCTTAGCAGCTTTTACAAAAGATCACATAGACAGGAAGGGTCACTCTGGAAAGCTTTCTTCCAAAAAGTAGTAACAATAATAAATGGGCCATCCATCAGTTGGGGCAATACTATGTACCCCCCCAACATTATTCAAGAAACAGATGGAGATGGAATCGAGATTCTTCAATTCCCAAGCTTTGATTTTTAGTAGAAAAAAAGAGCATTCTCTCCATTTTTTAGTCGGCAAAGGATTGTGCTTCAGCCTGGAATCCTCCTGTCCTGCACTAGCTGCACCACTGGTTTCCTAAGTGACCTTGGATAAAGCACTTAACCTTCCTGCCTTTTAGCGTGTCCAAGTGTGAAATAAGAAAGATAATGACAACAACAATAAGGCTTAGTACCTACATACCTCACTGACGTGTTTTATGAATTCATCATATTGGGCTTGGAAGGGATGTTTACGCTTTAAAAGCATATGACAATAGTTAGCAAATTTCCACATTAATGTAACATGTATGGTCCATAGAATTACTGGAGACGTTTTGCCAGGGAAGTGTGTGCAGGTCACTTTGTGGGCGATTAACATTAAAAGAAATACAACTGCTTTTGCTATTAACCCCAGGGAGGTGGGAGGAGGGAGGGAAAGCAATTTTAAAACACTGTAGCCAGTTTGGTAAGAATTATAAAAGTATCCAAGTAAAACATTAGCCCCTGACAGTTTCAATGGGAGAGCTGAGAATAGATAATGGATAATCAGTGAGGTAGGTAATTCTTCCTATTATCGTAGAATAGGAATGTTCTATTCTTTGTCCCAATCCCACCCTTAACACTATCCCTGTGCCCTCTTCTCTCACTCTCCACCGTTTCACAGCCTGCTTTCCCAACAAAGATGCAACTTCTTTTTTTTTTTTTCAGGTTTATTTATTTTAAGAGAAAGAGGGATAGAGAGAGAATCCCAAGTGGGCATCATACTGTCATTGCAGAGCCCGATGCAGCGCTTGAACCCAGGAAGACGGGGATCATGACTTGAGTCAAAGTTGGACGCTTAACTGACTGAGCCACCCAGGTGCCCCAAAGATACAACTTCTAAGCAGACTTTACAGGTCACATCCTGCTTCTATCACTCTAGCACACAGAAGAAATTGTAACTACTAAATACAGCCCTAATCAGATCTTCTTAGAACATGGAATACATTTTTACCTGTAACGAACTCTATGCCAACACATGACCCTGTCAGATTGTCAGCATAGGTGCCCAGCCGGGGGCCCCATTTCCTGAGAAGTAAAGCGAGCCAAGAACAGCACTCCCAATTCTGGGGCCATACAAGGAGTGGCTTTCAAACAGTGTAGATATTCATCATGGGGCAAGGTTTCAAATGTACATAGTCACCAATACATACTACTTGGACTTAACACATGTGACTTTGTAACCACTTCAGGTTCTATATCCTTCATCATGAACCTGGAAGTTGGGGGCAAAAAACCTCCCTAATGGAAACCTGTTCACTTTATGTGGCTCCTATACCTTCCTTTATCTGTTAGATTTACTTAAATATAGATTGACTTTCCTTTTGCTCCATCTCTCATGCATGAACTGCACAGTATCATTTAAAGACTCCCATCTGTTGTTTCGTACACAAACAGATCTGCCAGCAAGTGTGTTGAATCCGGATTCCTTCATTGCTGTGGAAGGTTTTGTGGCATGTCATCAAGCGGTTGTGGTTGACACTCACATCGTAACTAGTATACAGAAGTCACTGAACAATGACGATAGGACCTGAATGCTAACCATTGGGAGGGAGGTCTAGGATACTACTGTACAACCATGAAGAATTGCTTTGCAAGGATGACACTTTCTTCTATTTCTACAGCCAAAGAATCTCTTTGATGGAGCACTAACTTGGAAGTCAGGAGACTTACATTCTAGTCCCAGGGCTGCCCCAGAGCAGAAGGCACTAGACAAGGTAGTTCAGTTCCCTGAGCCAATGTTTCTTCAAAAGGGTTGAACTTCATGCTCTCTTAGCTCCCCATGAATCTTAAAAGAGATATATAATAATATGATTCCACGACTTTTCATACTATGTGTATTTAAAAGATATATTAAAGGAACGGAGAAATATGCTGTGCTTTATGAATGAATGATTATGATTTTCTGTGCAACCTTTGGAGAACTGGAGCAAAGTATAACTTCTATTTTGAGATCCACAAAACAAACAAACTACAACGCAATCCACATAAATAAGAAAAGGTAACAGACATGAAATTAAAAGCAAACACCAACTTAAATATAAAACCAAAACTGCTGTTTCCATACCAGGAATTATAAAGCTGGAGACAGCAAATAAAAGAGCGATAGGTAACAAAAAACAAACACATAAAATAATGGAACAAAGAGGAATCTGTGGGGGACTCAACCTTTCCTTCTATGTCTCTCTTTCCTATTCACTGGTCCCAAAAGATGAAAGAATTGTTTGGGTGTTTGCCTATGCACTGAATACAGAGAACAGAGCCACAATAGATGTACAAATCAGGAGGGGAATCTGTTCATAAAAAGCCAGCCTAGGAAACAAAGCAGGGTGGACAAAATCAGAATTCTTATATGGGGGGGTGAATGGATCAGCCTTATAGGATGCCCAAAGGAGAGACAGTCTTAGTTTGGCCAGCAGAAGGGTGTTTCTCAGGAGTGTCTGTCTCTGTATTTGCTCCATCTCTACCCTGGAAAAAAATGATGCTGGATGCAATGAGTACAGCTCTGCTAGGGAGATTAGGGAAGCAGTCACTAATGCTGGAATTACAGCCACATCTGTGGTCATGTGATTAGCTGGAAAACCAAGCCTCTGCCACAAAACTGCAACGATGATGTGTGAACTGATAACACCAACAATTAAAACAATAACACCGCAAAGCCTCAAGGAATCTTTAATTATTCATTTATTTGGAAAGTAAGATTAAAGAGGACAGCTGCTCAAGGTAAAGCTTTTCCTTACTCATTCCTTCTTATTTGATTTTAGAATTTTTTCTATTGGTAATGTGATTCTTCTCCCTGTTTAATAAACCCTGATTTTCCTGGAAGTCCTATAAAAAGATCCATGTTAAGTCCTAGTCCTTCCCATCACATCAGGTATTGTGAGCAAAATATTAGCTTTCTAAAACAGACAATCAACTCAAACTTCACTAGAATAAGGGCCATACTGGTATTTAACACACTTGAACGTTACAATGAAAATATGGTGAGGGCGCCTGGGTGGCTCAGTCGGTTAAGCGTCCGATGTCAGCTCAGGTCATGATTTCACCGTTTGTAGATTCAAGACCTGCATCGGACTCTGCTGACAGCTAGCTCAGAGCCTGGAGCCTGCTTTGGATTCTGTGTCTCCCTCTCTCTCTGACCCTCCCCTGCTCACACTGTCTCTATCACTCAGAAAAACAAAAAACAAAACAAAACAAAAAAACCATTAAAGTAAAATACGGCAACTGCTACATGCCTCTAAGTTTAGTCAATAAAAATTTTTAAGTTATATCATGTGGCACATCTAAGCTACTCCAAGACTTTACAGTCTAGAAGAGGGAAAAGGGGATGAGTGAGAAATACAATACAATGTGTTCTGCAATAATGTCATGCAGGTATTACAGATTTTGAGCCACAAGTAAGCAAGAAGGGGGGAAACAGGGACTTCTGAGTGGGGATTAAAGAAAGACTCATGGCAGAGGCGGCACGTGAAGTGGTTCCTAGTCTGGGCAGTGTGGGAAAATGGCATTTTTGACAGCTGGGCTAGCAGGAAGGGTAACTCAGAAGCAAGAGAGAACAGAGGGAGCCTGGGAGATGGGAAATGGCTGTCCCCTAGCTGAAGTCATAGATGTGCCCTTGGAGGAATACAGAAGATGGGTTAGAGAGGACTTACCCAAAGAGGCTGGAATTTATTTGGAAGAAAAGAGGTAAGTCATGCTTTTTTTTTTGTAATTGGGGGGCCATAGTTCATCACAGCTCTTTAAGGATCATCTGCCTGATAAGGATGGGCAGGATCACTTGTGAGGGAAGTCCCTAGAGTTCTCATGGGGGGTGGGGGGTGACAATCCAAGTATAAGAAGGACTTAGTAAGGACGAGGAATGGGGATGGTAGGAAAGGTGAGTGACCTACTTCCTCTGAGAGCAGGGCTGTGCAACACAACTTTCTGCCATAATGGAAACACTACACTTGCACTATCTGATGTAGGAGCCACCAGCCACACGTGCCCAATATGTACTTGAAACGTGGCCTGTGTGACAAAGAAATTGAATTTAAAATTTTGTTTCATCGTAATTAAGTTGAAAGCAGTACATGTATCTAGTGAGCACTGTGTTAGATGGCACAGTTGTCAAGTAATAAATAGTGCACAGATAAGATGGCAAAGAAATCAAAAGAAATACACTAGAACTCTGTAAATAACAGAAGGCAGAAATCCACATTAATTTTGGTGACTTTCCTAAAATTTTGGCATGAGTCAAGTGCCTATTGGACTACATTAAGCAGTGACCTTCTAGAGGGCAGGAATAGTCTCATTCATCTCTGCATCTTTCGGTCCTTAGTACGGTCCTAAGCACTGTAAGTACTCAATAAACAATTTGGAATGAGTCCATGAACAAGTTAGTGAATGAACACATTATGTATATGTAGCTTAGAGCTCATCATTTAAAGAACTGAACTTATGAAAATGTCTGAATGGGTGAAACTAGCAACTGGGGTCTACCTCTATAGCTTCATTCCCTGATTGCTCCAAAAATCAAAATACTAGAGAATATGAACTGGAACACTGGAATAACTGAAGTCTCATTTTCTTAGTGAAATTGGTACTTTTATTTTTGCTCAAGAGTTTATAAAAACCCAAAGGATTCATATGAATATTAGAACCTTAACACCATCATAGTTTAATACTCTGAGAAAGCAATTTCCTGATTATAAAAGCAACACATACTTTTTATAGAAACTTTGGAATGTATTAAAATAATAAAAGGGAAAATAAAAATTATCCATAATTCTTTTTAGAAAAACTCTTAATGTTTATTCATTTTTGAAAGACAGAGACAGAGTGCAAGTAGAGGTGGGGCAGAGAGAGAAGGGGACACAAAATCCAAAGCAAGTTCCAGTCTCTGGCTGTCAGCACAGAGCCCAATGCAGGGCTCGAACTCACAGACCAGGAGATCATGACCTGAGCTGAAGTCGGATGCTTAACCAACTGAGCCACCCAGGTCCCCAAAAGTTATCCACAATTCTATAGCCAAAGACATTCACTGTTGAGATATTATTATATTTCCTTTGTCTTTTTTCACTATCTATCCATTTTTTTTTCCAAAATAAGGCAAATCTTCATAGCATAAGCAATGTCCACATTCTTCTAAAACAATCTTAATAGCTGGGTAATATTTTGACACATGAAAATGCCATAATTTATTGGTCATCTCCACTGTTTCCAAATATTCTAGAATGCCATTTGGCAATTTATATCAAGAGACTTAAAATAGGCAGTAACTACTTCAGGAAAATATCTTAAGGAAATAATCCTTCGTCGGCATCAAAAGATTATTTTTAATAGTATAAGACTGTCCAAAGGATTTAACATCAAATAATAAAAGAAAACTAGTAAGTTACGTTACATGAATATTAAAACTTACAAAAGCTGTTTTTGAAAAAATTTGCAATAAGATAGAAAATATCTATGAAAGTCAGTGAAAAACATGATATCAAATTACACAGGTAGTATAGTCGCCAGTTTTTAAACCAAAAGAAAAACCTATGCATTGAGAGCAAAACTAAAAGTCTGGGAAGCACACAGCAAAAATATCAGCAGTGTGTTTGGTTTTTGTTGTTTTGAATTCCAGTATAGTTACCGTGCAGTGTCTCATGAGTTTCAGGTGTACAACATAGAAATAGAGGCAGTTGGGGGCGCCTGGGTGGCTTAGTCGGTTAAGCGTCCGACTTTCGCTTAGGTCATGATCACCAAGTGGTTAGGTAGGTTCGAGCCTGTCCGGCTCTGTGCTGACTGCCAGCTCAAGCTTCCTGGGGCCTGACAGTCTATGACCACTCTCTCTCCTGACCCTCCCCCTACTCACGCTCTCTCTCTCTCTAGAAATAAAAAAAAAAAAAAAGAAAGAAAGAAATAGAGGCAGTGGTTATCCTCGGCTGAGAGACTGTACAGTAATTCTATTTGCTTCCCTCCCCAACATTTCCATATATTAAAATCTCTGTAATAGGCACAATTGTCTGTTAAGGAGTTCACTGAGTATCGTGGTGAAGACCTCAGAGTGCTCTGATGCTGTCACAGTGGCTTCAAGGAAGACAACATGGTGACATCCAAGAAGAGCTCACTTACGTGGTCTACAGCACTGTATCACAGTTCCTCCCTATTCCTATAAAGGGAAGCGAGTGAGCATGAGACTTGGGGACTTGAAACATAGTGCACATTCTTATCCCTCTTCTGAGAGGGGCACAAGGACTTGGTGACCGTGCTTAAAACCCTAGACGATCATAGAGTGTTAACTTCATCTGCTTCCCATTAGAAAGAAAAATCATTGGGGCGCCTGAGTGGCTCAGTCAGTTAAGCATCCTGCTCTTGATTTTGGCTCAGGTCATGATCTCAGGTTTTTGGGATCGAGCCCCATATTGGGCTCTGCACTGACATAGCCTGCTAGGATTCTCTCTCTCCCTCCCTCCCTCTCTCTCTCTACCCTCCCCTGCTCACGTGCTCACACTCTCTCTTAAATTAATAAACATTTAAGATTTATTTGAATATAATTCACCAAACTTACTGTGTTGTAGTACCCATAGATGAATTGATTGCCTAGTACCAAAATAAATGTTTCTCTGACGGAGACCATGGGTATTCCTTTTCCAACGAATTAGTACAGAATTTCCCATTTTTATTAACACACTGTACCACTGATCACATGAGCTGGAAGCAAGAAAGCCATTTAGCTATGTGACTGTGAACTGTCTGTACCTTCATGGCATTACATTCCATATGTCATCCTTAGACATTTAGTTAGAGGATGAAATAAGTGCACCCCATTCTCCCATTCCAAATTCTCCTTGCTCTCCACATTCTTGACTGTTGGTAGAAGGGAGTGATTGAAAACATTTGAACTAGGGAGGCGCCTGGGTGGCTCAGTTGGTTAAATGTCCAACTTTGGCTCAGGTCATTATCTCATGATTTGTGAGTTTGAGCCCCACATCAGGATCTGTGCTGACAGCTCAGAGCCTTCGAACCTGCTTTGGATTCTGTGTCTCCCTCTCTCTTTGCCCCTCCTCCACTTGATCTCTCTCTCTCTTTCTCTCAGAAATAAACATTAAAAAAAAAGTTGAACTAAATCAACGTTGAGACATAAAAGAAAAAGGGGCTTTCAGAAACAGACATTGCGACTCAAACAGGAAGTCCATTTTCCAAATACATTCACTGTATTGCCTTGGGACCTTGTAACACAGTTTATTAACATGACAATGTATCTCAGGTCAGTGGATCTTTTCAGGGTATGGGTCTCCCACAATCTCTTTACTAAGCTGTATTCCTTGTTTACAACCTCTGGCACTCTGACTTGTGGTTTCTTTCTTTTTTTTTATGTTTAGATTTATTTATTTTGGCAGAAAGAGAAGGACAGAGATTGAGAGAGAGAGAGAGAGAGAGAGAGAGAGAGAGAGAGAGAGAGAGCGAGCAAGCTAGGAAGAGACGGAGAAAGAGGGAGAGAAAGAATCCCAAGTAGGATCTACACCTTCAGCTCAGAGCCTGACATGGGGCTAGAACCCTCGACCCTGATCATAACCTGAACCACAATCAAGAGTCAGATGCTTAACTGATAGGCACCCCTATGGTTCCATTTACTAGGATTCTCTGCATCTAGGAAATCATGGTTTATAATAATAATACCTCTCATTTGTATTGTACCTTATAGTTTTCAAAGCATTTGTTGAGTCATCATAACAGTGCTGTTATAGGCATAATAAGAAAATACGTCCCTTTTAGAGCCTGGGTGCAACCATAACATCCAAGTGAAAACTAATTCAGAGTTAGGGTCCTACAAAGACCAAGGAGTTGTGTTCTCACATGGAGCAGGACTTAAGTCCTTTCAAAAGTCATTTGCTGTTAAGTGCGTGGCCATCCCAGGACTCAAGCATTATAGGTTGCTTACTGCCTGTTAAGAATCGCTGAGTATCAAATTAATATGTGTAACAGGCCTCTGAAGTGCTAGGTCCCAAGGCTGGGCTGGGGTTAGGAGAAGCCTGTGATGTAACTCAAGGATTTTTCTGATAACTTCCCAGCTCATGCTGCTGTACATCTGATTGGGACCAGCAGGAGAGAGGCTAGACTTCAAGAAACCAAGTGACCTAGAATTAAAGTGCTGTCTCAATTGCTGACCAGCCAGGTGACGCTGAGAGTCATTTTACTTTGCTGAGCTTCATTGTCTTTATCTACAGCCAATGGAAACAACCTCTCAGGACAGATGTATAGGTAAAATAAGGTAATGGATATAAAGCATCTGGTGCATGGTTCAATTAATAGAAACTCTATGGAAAGGAGAAATTAGAGGGGAAGAGAAAAAATGATGGAGGGCTCAACCAACTCAATCCTTTGATGCTTGATGAGACCAGTGTTATGAAATGTCATATAACAGACACTAAAGAAGGTTCTTTCCACCCTAGCACCTTAAAAATGCATGCATGTGAGTCATTTATACCTCCAAATGCGGAGAAGGGCCATGTGTTGAGTGCAGAAGACAGACATCCTCCCTGCACACGGACCAGTAGAGAGCTATAGAAAAGAGCGTGCAACTTTGTGGACACCCAGACCTAACAGTCACCACAGGAAGGCAGGTGATCTGCTGTTAGTGAAAATGATATTGACATCCCATTTTTGAAAACAGTTGCCCTGTGGACCACCACAGAGATCCAGGGATCACTTGTGCCGTGGGCATTTCCAGTGACTGGGCATCAACTGCAGCCGTTACCGTCCCAGAGCCCTGGGTTGAGCACAGTCCCCAGAAGCAGAGGGCACAGCACTGGGAGCATCTCTTACATGCAGGCTGCAAGTGGCCCCATGAAACCTACGTACCAACTGGAATCCTAACACCTTCCAACCCAAAACGCGGATGCTTATCCCAAATCCAACATCCAGCTGTAAATCGTGGAGCCATAAAAATAAGATTGAACAATTAAAACTTCAGGAGGGAGTATGTATGGATTTAGTGACAGATCATTCAACTCATGATCTTGAGCAAGTAAACTACTTTCGAAATCTACTAGCAGGCTCTAAGCCAAATCCCCACTTGCTGTCGGCTCCAATAGGCAGACCAGGGCACATGTCAGGTTTTATGGTAATGCAAAGAAGTGAGGTAGGAAATCCGGTGATCTTTAAACCAGGAGGGCTTCTGATTACCAGCACTGATTTGCAAACACTGGGAGAGAGGAAAGGTCAAGGTGAGAGAGGTCTGATACATGGGCTGTACTACTACCGACTTCACTCTGATTGAGGGAGAGAAATGAAAAGAGAACGTTCCTATTTACAGGAACTCCACTAAATTCCCAGTAGAAATTCCATGTCCTCCCTAGAGATGCTCTCAGGCATAAGGAACAAACCCCTTGGAAGAGCCCAGTGTGCATTTTTGAAGAAAATTTACTAGCATAATTTACTTCTCTCATTCAATAAGATGTTCTTTCTTTCCTTTCTTTCTTTTTCCTTCCTTCCTTCCTTCCTTCCTTCCTTCCTTCCTTCCTTCCTTCCTTCCTTCCTCCTTTACTTTTTACAGCCAAGGGGAAAATTAGTCTGTGACTAATGAATTTTTAATATTTGTACAGGATCAATCAGTCACAAGCCTTCCTGCTTTGATTTCATATTTAATCTTCTGGTATTTTGACAGTAATCCCAATGACAGGAGAAGAAGCACACAGCTATTTAACTTAGGGTTTAGTTTTCTCCACTCTCTTTACAGCATTAAGAGTGCCGGAGATGATGGTAATAGCATTATCTGATTTGATTTGAGTGGCAATCTTTTCAATTTAATAACTGATGTCAGCTTCTCTGTCATGTTGCCAAGTTTAATTCCCACTTCTACTACGATTAATACTCTAATGAAGACGCTGTCTGCTTTTAGTACCAGTACATACTTGTAAAGCTCTGCTCTTCTGAGCTACAACTGGAGTTTCCACAGTGAGCCATAAATCACCCCCAGCTAGAGTGCCCCTCTGTTATAAGACTAAAAAAACCACTGAACATTCACTCTCAATTTTAGTGCCCTATGGTATATTTAACATTAGAGTACCACTTTATTTGCCAGTGCTTTATTCTGTATTTTGGTAATTCTCCCCCAACAACCTCACTAAAGATAAGTGGTCTGGGTCCTAGGAAAGACCTACAAAGGTTCAGTGACTTTCCTCAAAGCAGAATTATTCAATGCCCTCTGAGAAGAATCAACTGAAAACTTTGTTTCCTGGTCCACAGCTATATGAAGATAAAGAGCACGTAGGGGTGCCTGGGTGGCTCAGTTGGTTAAGCATCCGACACTGGCTCAGGTCATGATCTCGTGGTTTGTAGGTTCGAGCCCCATACCAGGCTCTGTGCTGACTGCTCAGAGTCTGGTACCTGCTTAGATTCCATCTCCCTTTCTCTCTACTCCTACTCCACTCATGCTCTGACTCTCTCTGTCTCTCAAGAATAAATAAACGTTAAAAAATTTAAAAACAAAAAAAGATAAAGAGCATTTATAAGCATCTACGTGGTGGAGGGTGAGCTGAACCTGGCCAACAAGAGTAAATCATATTCCATTTGTTAAAGCGCTTCCAACATTTTGTACATTTTTCATCTACCTATAGGACAGGGACTCTCAGGGTACTTTGTAGTTCTAGAGAGTCATATTAACCACTTTTCCTCCTGAAGGCACATAAACACTGCCAGTTCTCCGAGCTAAGAATTCAAGGATGAAGGATACAGGAGCGGAAGTCTGCAGTGTACATCTCCAGCCATGGCACGCGCAGTGCCTCTTGAAGGTCCCACCAACAGCCACACAAACCTCCTGGGGTGAGACCGTGAGGCTCTGCCATTTCTCCAAACTGCTCCACTCCACTGCGGCTGTGAAGAGCACCAACTACTACTTTCGCTCCTATACTCCAGGCACGGCACGGCAAGGAGGTGTTTTTCTTTTACGGCATTGTTCAAAGTCGTGGTGATTGTTTCCTTCGATGGACAGTCGAAGTTTGTCCTCTTCAAGAGGTTTTGCAGAAACCATTCAAAGCCGGGCGTTCATCACTCTGTCCCGGAATTGTGGTAGCAGCCTCCTTGCTGACCTTCCTTCCTCGAACCTTCCTCACATCAGTACTCTCGCAGAGGACTGACCCGCTGCCTAGGACTCGGGCACCCCCTTTCCAATGTCTGCCCTGCTGCATACGGTCCACGAGGTCAGTGGCTCTATCCTCCTTCCTTCCGGGAGGGGCATGGACATAGTCTAGCTTATCTGAACCCAAAGTTAAGATGTTTCCTAGGTTTCTGGGGATTCGATGTAGACCCAAAGCTTCTAGCTACCAGCTTATTGACACAAGAAGGGCCCCTCCCTGAAAAAGGAGCTGACACAGAGAATGGCAAGGAGGAGACCCATAAGTAATGACCTTGCTGGAGTCTCTGGATTACCCTTGGATGTCAGTGACATGAGCCAATAATTTCTCCTTTTTTGATCTGGCCAGTTTGAATTGGGTTTTTGTCACTTGCAGCTAAACCGATCCTGACTGATGTACCGCCCCCCACCCTCATGTCTGACAAGGCGTTCTCACTTGAAACCCTTCTAATGTGCTGTTTGTTCAAGATTCTAGCAGATGTGCCTGCAAAGTACAAACTGGTCTGCTCTTCCCTTCCAAATTCTTCTCTCTTTACAAATGGCTCCCTTTAGAGAGGCCGGTTTCTGTCTGCCTTCCCCTGCAGGACCTGGCTCAGTGATTTCCTCAACTTCTCTACTGTCTCCCTTCCCAAACAAAAGTAAGTCTTTTATATCTTTCAGGGCTGCTTTCAGAACTCAACTGATCTCTTCCTACTACTTCCCATTAATACATTCATTCCCTGTACTCACTCAACAGGCACCCAGTGATGGATTAAAGGAGATACTGATCCCTCAATTATAAATTCCCTAATAAGGACCATAAATTGTACAACGAGTGTTCTCAAATCTTCGAAATTTACACTTACTCTTTTTGATAACTAAAAATTCACAGATCTCCTAATATTATCTGAAACTTCAAAATGAATTAAATATGGTGACCAAAACCAAGCTCCATATCTGGTATAACGTTAATTATTCATTCTTAAACTCAACTTGGACAAGAAGTCTGGACTGTATTCTTGAGACCAGTGCTTTGCAAACTTAAGCGAGCACCAGAACCACCTGCAGAGCCTGGGAAAACACAGATAGTCAGCTCTACCCCTAGAGTTTGTTTTTCAGTAGGTCTGGTAGGGCAAGAGAATGTACACTTCTAACACATCCCCAAGTGACCCTGAGGCTCAGGTTTGAGGACCCACTTTGAGAACTATAGTGCTAGAGGCAGGTTTCTTCCTCTCTCCATCCTATCTTTGGAAAGAGCATAGTTGGGGCACCTGAGTGGCTCAGTGAAGTGTGAAACCAGCTCAGGTCATGGTCTCCTGGTTATGTGAGTTCAAGCCCCTGCTTGGGATTCTCTCTCTCCTTCTCTCTCTGGCCCTCCCCAACTCATGAGCCCATGCATACTTTCTCTCTCTCAAAATAAATGGAGGAGGAAGAGAAGAAAGTATGGTCTGGTCTTTGAAGTCTGGATCCAGAACTCTATCTCTGCCTCTCTATGACCATGCAAAGTTATGATCTGTGGCAACAGAGTGCACAGTTCTGAGTATAAACTCTTACACTGAATGGCTGACCATCCAGATCCACCATGTTGTTGGGTAACATGCTGTAAA
Source organism: Proteles cristata cristata (assembly GCA_017311185.1). Taxonomy (NCBI): domain Eukaryota; kingdom Metazoa; phylum Chordata; class Mammalia; order Carnivora; family Hyaenidae; genus Proteles; species Proteles cristata. Next base: position 528,411 of record JAESUZ010002504.1, read on the forward strand.
ACATTGACTGGTTAAACTCCTTACTCTCTCTGTGCATCCATCCCTAATGTGTATAATGACACAATTATAGAACTTGTGTCCTTACCTCACAGACAAGGGTTAAAGGTGAAGTGCTTCTCACAAGGCTCAGCACATAGTAAGTGCACAGTAAATTCTGACTGTTACTACCAGGGAGTTACCAGTGCTGTTAACAACAGTAGGATGATGGTCTTCTAGCTCCCAGCCCAAGATTCTATTCACGCAGCAGTATCTCTTTTGGAAAATTTTTAACCTTCAGAATCTTTTAGGTGAAAATATCTTTCACTACAGCACAGCCTCTAATATTATCCTTTTTCCTATCTCACGCTATTACTCTGTTCTATTACAATATTTGAAATTGTCTTTCTTTGAACAGCCCAGAACTTTCCCCTTCCATCACAGAATGTACTTTTTTCTCCAACTTAGTTCAATTAAAATTCAACTTTTAGAAAGTCTGTGCATTAAAGCAAATTAGACTCTGGGCCCAAAACAGCCCCGTTTTCTTACCCAGTGACAAATTATTAATGGTTTTCCTACAAAATACATTATGGCTTTCCATAGACTCTATCTATGGAATTCTCTACCACATTACCTACCACAAATGCTACTTGTGCTAATTTCACAACAATGCAAAACAAGACGAAAACCAGACTCATTGTCTCCTGCTCTCTTTCATTCACTCCATGGAGTACAGGCTGGAAACCTGCTCTATGCGTGGTCATGGAGTTTCTGAAGAGGCATCAACTATGTGTTCAGAAGCTTGACAAGGGGCTGGCCCAGGGTAAGCCAGGGCACAGAAGTGTCGTGCTCAGGAAAATGGGAGCCAAGAGTCAAGCAATTAACATTTTTTTCATGCTTCACTATAATTAGCCAGATCAAAGGGGACCTGGGCCCACAGATTTCAGCAGGCCTGCCTGACTCTCTGAGAACAGTTAGCAAACAGCACTGCACACCTTCAGTGCGACTAACTGTTCACAAAGCAGAACTCATTTTCTTATAAATCATTCCCTTGTGAATCCTTTACCAGCTACTCCCAGTCTGAAGCGTTGCACTTGAGAAAATGTTCAGGACTCACATAGCTAGTCTTTCCTGGACATTTTCCAGAGTGTTTACTGTGTCTTGTGGATTGTTTATGGACAGACACCTTAAAGCAACCCTGCCCTGTGGCCTTTGTACCTCCAGGTCATGTGATTTGGCCAAGCCTTATTTCTAGGAAGTGGCAGGACTTGAACTCAGATCTTCCAAAAAGTCAGTGATTTGCAAATGTCGTTGATCCTTAAAAAGTCTCCTGAGTTGCTTATCAAAAATACACATACTACTCTCAGCGCACCTGGATGACCCAGTCAGTTGAGTGCCAGCCTCTTGATTTGGACTCAGGTCATGATCTCACTCTTGTAAGTTCACTCACTCTTTGTGTGTTCAAGCCCAGCATCAGGCTCTGTGCTGACAGTGTGGAGCCTGCTTGGGATTCTTTCTCCTCTCTCTCTCTCTCTCTCTCTCAAAATAAATAAACAAACATTAAAAAAAAAGAAAGAAAAAATGCACATATTACTCTGGTAGGTCTGAAATGAGACAGGGAAACAGGATCTTTAAAAACCTCCAAGCGATTCTTATGCTCACTGAGGTTTGGTAAACCAATTGTGAAATTTAAGAGACCATTTACGGCGCTTTTCATTTCATTCCAGCACATTGAAAACAGAAAGTCCATTTCATGGGAATTTTACACTTTCATGACACGTCCCAGACTCATTTCTATCATAGTCCATCCACATGTCGGTCCTGTGCCCAGAACCCTGAGTGGTTCCCAGTTTCACTCAGCGTAATGCCCGGAATCCTTACAATGGCCTACAATGCCATACGATCGTCCACTCTTACTTCTTGGAAACCATCACTTGTGGACCCATTCTTCTCTAGACACATGGCCTCTTGCCGATCCACAAACACTCCAGGAGCTCCTGTCTTTGTACCTTTGCACTTGCTGTTCCCACTGCCGGAACACTCTTCCTGCAGACATGCACATGGCCAGTTTCCTCACCTGCCATAAGTCTCTCCTTCCCTGAGGCGCAGTAAGGACTGGCCTGACCTAGTACTACAACCATGCCTACCTCCTGTAAACGTCTAACACCCTGTACTTTCTGCCATGTTTTCCTATTGTCGTACACTTTCACCTTCTGCTGTGCCACCTAATTTACTTATTATGCTCATTAGTTAGTCACCATCTTCTCCTCCTACAGGGTAAACACAGGGAGGGGATCTTTGTTTGTCTACTGATATATGCCCAGCACCTAAAACAGTGCTTGGTATATATAGTAGGTGCTCAATAAATACATGTCAAATTAATGAATATAATGGAAACAAAACTTCACACAACCCTTATCCTTACTATGTTAATGCTCTCTGAGGCAGCCAATCCAATTCTATTCTAAACTATTTTATTATTAAAGTGTTGGCTACAACTCATGACTTGGTCAGTAAGAAGCAAGGACATAATTAAAATTTTGTTTCTTGTTTGCCAATAACTTGTTGGGTACCTATTTAAGTCAGGACCCCAATTCTTATAAAGTACCATTTGATCACTCAAATATGAAAAGCATCTCCAAGGGTTAATGGCCATCGTGATGGCTAATGACCATGATGCCGCCCATGCACCAATAAGAAGAATGCCAGGATGATGAAATCAGAAGTTCTGGCATATGAGTCCTTTGACAAAATGCTAACTTAGCTTTGAGGATACATGGCAAAGCTGTGAGAAATGCACAGGTATGGTAGGCAATGCATCCTTCAGTCAGCAAGAACACCAACATGCTTCAAATTCTATTAATTTAGTTATAGCAAAGAATAATGCTGTAAAATCTATAGTTTAGGGGTGCCTGGGTGTTTCAGTCAGTTAAGCATCCACCCCCTGATTTCAACTCAGGCCATGATCTCACTATTTGTGAGACCAGGCCCCGCATTGGGCTCTGCACTGGGTGTGCGGCCTGCTTAAGATTCTCTCTCTCCCCCTCTACCTTGGCCCTTTCCCTGCTCATGCTCTCTCTCTCTCAAAACAGAACAAAACAAAAACCAAAAAAAACCCCTATAATTTAATCACCATGTTTTGTAAATTTTCCTTTTAAAACTGTTAAAGGACAAGATTGGTTTTATTTCAGAAGAATAAATTCAGATGAACAAATTCTGCTCAATGAGATTAATAGACCCAATATTAGCACCCGTTACTATTTGTAGCTGTATCCTACAGGGTCTTAAGTATTCTTTCATTTTAGTTTGGCTTCCTGTTTCAGGATTTACACTGTAAGCATCTCCTCACTGTGTTAGTTTCCTCAGGCTGCCAAACAAAACACCACAGACTGAGTAGGTAAATGAGGGAAAGGCGCTCTCTCACAACTCTGGAGGCTGAAAGTCCAAGATCAAGGTCCTCGCAGGTTGGGCTTCTTCTGTAGTTCCTGTGATTGGCGTATACATGGCCCTCTTCTCCTATGTCCTCACAGGGTGTTCCCTACATGTGACTGTGTCCTAATTCCTCCGCTTATAAGGACACCAGTCATCCCAGATTAGAGCCTACCCTCATGTCCTCATTTTAACTTAATTAGTTCTTTGAAACATTAGCTCTGCCATGATCGTATAGTGGTTAGCACTCTGCGTTGTGAAACATTAGTTCTGTCTCCAAAAACAGTAGTCACATTCTGAGATACTAGAGTTTAGGGCTTCAACATATGAATTTAGGGGAAATACAATTTAGCCCACCTACTGATTCTAATGCTTATAACATACTCAGGGAATAAGCATATTATTTTACATCTTTATATGCTGTCATATACACAACCTAAAGCTAAAAGAAAAATACACAACTTCACATTCAATGTATCCCCCAAACAAACAGAAATGAACTGTCTAATGGTATAAATTAATTAATAAAAATTAATTTTACTACAACTAAGATTTTTAGATTTTCTCATCAACGAGGGAGAATAGAAGAACTTCTATTTTCCTCAAAACTTGGGCTTTCTGCCTAGATATTTCATTTTAGATTGGCTTACACAGATACCTTTTTTTCTCCTAAACAGTCTTATCTGGGCATTTGGTGAAAATAAAAAAAGAGAAAAGAACACCTATCTGAGGAAGGATCCAGGAGGAAACAGGAGGCTTAAAATCAATCAAATCTAAATGTTTTGACACCAAAACACCCCAAGAATCACTGCCCTCTCCAAGTTATATATAGTGGAATCTGAATGGAATGCAGTCAAATATTCCCTGAAGGCCTACTATGTGCAAGGAGTTGTGCAAGACCTTAGGGGAAATTTAGTAAGATACTACTGAAGGAAGTGAGAAGCATTTACGAGGGGAATTCAAGGTTTAGTGGAGATGTGAGAGCTGTCAAAAACCCTGAGTGCTCTCGGGAAGAAGAAGGATTCAACTTATTCTCAGAGCTTCCAGAAGGCAGAGTTTGATCAAGTGGTTCAAACCCTGAGAGGCTGCTTTTGGCTACAAGAAAGACAAACTGTTTTACTGAACGATCCAGTGACATTGAGGTAGTGAGTTCTCTCAAACGAAGGCTTGGAGTGCCAGGGAGACCATAAACAACTCCCTTGATTCCTTCCAAATCTGAGACTATCCCATTAGGTTCATTCTCTCTACAGGCTTCTAGTAATGGAATCCACAACAAGATCTACTTTTATACATCTACTTTTATATTTTCTAAATAATATTTTGTCTACAGTATAAGCAAAAATATCATCATCTATTCAATGATACTAACACAAAGGAATTATCCATAACTTCTTCAGTCCTTTCCAGCCACCGTAAAGGATCTGTGACATGGCTTTCCTGCTATCCCCTGCCACTAAATTTAGATCAAGGCTACGATCAAGACCGACCATTTTGTCATGAAGGTGACCCAGACAAAATAACTCCAAGTATATCACTGCAGGGAACAGAATTTAAAAAGCATAGCTTCATTTTACACTGCGATCTTATGTGGTACCTTCGTTATAACACCACTTGCTTGGGAACCACGTGATGGTTTCCAATATTCAGCATTGGCTTCATGGGCTTAATATTACTATTCTGTGACCAGTGAGGCAGTTACTTGTTATCAGGGGGGATAAGGGGCAACCATAAAATATATTTGGATGGGGGCCTATTGTTACTGCTGCTAAAACCTTGGCCAAGTAGTTAACGAGGGTTGAGGATCCTAATGTGCAGTGCTGAACGTGAAGCCCAACCTTGAGACCTGACCTCAGGGGTGGGAGCTCCAAATGAAAGGGGTAGACATCTGTCAAACTTAAGTTCCATCTGATTTCATGCTCCAATGAGCAGTGGAAGCCCAAATCACCTAATTTTCTACCCAGCTAGGTTAGTATGATGGTCTACAGTGAGACACATTTCACAATCTTTCTATTCTATTCTATTCTATTCTATTCTATTCTATTCTACTCATCACCCCTAAATTAATAAGGGCCACCAGCAGCTTAATCAACAGAGCTCCATCAATCTGTCAGCCCCCTAGGAGGGAAGGAAGTGTGGGGAAGAAAGCCTGGCTGGGGGAGGGGCGGATGGCAGAGAAGGGAGGAGGTCGGATAGAGATTGAGAGAGAAAGGTGTGGAAAAATAACGTTGAGACCTCACGTACAATCTGAAGCCGAGGCAGCCATGTAATTATAAAGCTAGCTTTTCTCTCACTTGACAGCACAAGAAAGGGAGGTGAAGAGAAGCCCTTAAATGAAACATGACATTCCCTTATTAAAGTCTGATTTAGATTTTAAATGGTTTAGTGCTTTGCATTTACTTCCACACTCTGGGCTATCCGAGGAGTAGGTGCTTGGTAGAAAGAGAAACTACAATTTTTATGGAACAGTATATGCATGTTTCTAAACAAACACTTTCTTTATAAACATTTTTATGCTTGTAAGAGCTTTTTAGGTTATCCAAGCAATAGGTGGCCACCTTTTGGTCGGCATAAATGCATTTTAGCTTCCAGGGAAAACATACGGCATGCCTTTCATTTAAAAATAGCATGATGCATAATGTGTGCGATGCATTAAGGATTTATTGCCCGTTTCTGCTTCGGTTCCTCTCCTGGGGGTGGCCCTCGGAAACTGCAAGTCCCTGCAAGCAGGGAGAGCTCTGTGGCCCACACGAAATTGGGAGCGTTGCATGCTGGGACCTGTAGCCCCCAGACAGGAGGGCAGCTGCCATACATTTCCTGTGTGATGAGCCATCTGACAAGTTTCAGGGTTTACTTGCCGCCTCACAGGCAAAGATGGACATCCCTGCCTCTTCTCTCATCCCCACACCCCCTTACCTTCCCTCCCATCCGAAGGGACGTTTCCTCCCAGAGTAGATATGAAACGCCCCAAATTGCTATGTCTACTTGATAAATAGTATCGATAATATTCATAATAATGCCTGATATTTATTAAAAGTTTGCATACTGCAAAATGTTTTACATACATTGTCTACACATGACATGGATATTACTGACCTCATTTTATAGAAAAGGAAAGTGAGGCTCAAAGAACGCAATTGACTCACAGGTACATAGCAAGTTAAGTGATAGATCCAAGATCCCAGCCCCGGTCTCCGGCTTTGAGTCCAGGTCTTTCCTGCATTCCGCCCTTCTTCCTCTTGTCTTTCTTTTCCTTTGTCCTTCTCGACCCTCCCCTTCCCTTTCTTTCCCGTTCTTTCTTTTTAACACCTTTACTCAGGTTTAACTGACATAGAATAAGCTGAATTTCGTAATGTGTACAGCTTTATCAATTTTGATGTGTATACCGCATCACAATCATTAAGATAATAAATATACCCATCAGCCCATCAAGCTTCCTCCTGACCTTTAGAACTCCTCCCTGCTCCCATTCTACACTCTCCGTCCCAGACAACTACTAATCTACTTTCATTCACTCCAGATTAGTTTGACTTTTAATTTGATATAAATGCAATCATAGAGTATACACTCATTTTTCATCTAGCTTCTTTCACTTAACATAATTATTTTGAGATCTGTCCATGCTGACACATATATCATAAATCCCTTCCTTTTTATTGTTACTGTTCCAGTACATGCATATACCCTAATTTGTTTATCCATTCACCTGTTGATGAACCTCTGGGCTGTTTTCAAACATTCGCATACAAGTCATTGTATGAATATACGCATTCATTTCTCTTTGGTAAATAGCTAGTAAATAGCTAGGAGTAGCATGGCTGGGGAATACAGCATCTGTATGTTTAACTTTAAACAACAAGTTTTTTATGATACTTACTTTTGAGACAGAGAGACAGAGTGTGAGCAGGGGAAGAACAGAGAGAGACACAGAATCCTAAGCAGGCACCAGGCTCTGAGCTGTCAGTGCAGAGCCCGATGTGGGGCTCAAATCCATGACCTGTGAGATCATGACCTGAGCTGAAGTCAGATAATTAACTACGGAACCACTCAGGTACCCCATGTATGTTTAACTTTTTAAGAAGCTGCCAGAGTGCTGATGCATAGGGGCACATGTACCCGAATGTTCATAGCAGTACTCAACAACAGCCAAAACACGGAAAGAGTCTAAGTGTCCATCAACTGACAAATGGATCAAGAAGATGTGGTTTATCCACACAATGCTACATGGCAATGAGAAACAATGAAATCTGGCCATGTGTAGCAAAATGGACGGAACTTGAGGGTGTTATGCTGAGCAAAATAAGTCAGGCAGAGAAGGACAGATACCATATGTTTGCACATATAAGTGGATTAGGAGGAACTTAACAGAGGACCATGGGGGAGAAGGGGAAAAATAGTTGGGGAGAGGGAGGGAGACAAACCATGAAAGACTCTTGAATGCTGAGCACAAACTGAGGGCTGCTGGGGGTAGGGAGGAGGGGAAGAGGGGTGATGGGCATGGAGGAGGGCACTTGGGGGGATGAGCACTGGGGACAGAGTGGGAACCAACTTGACAATAAACTATTAAAAAAAAAAGAAGCTGCCAAGTTGTTTTCCCAAGTGGATGTACCATTTTGCATTGCCAGCAGCAGAGTATGAGAGTTTCAGTTCATCTATATCCTCACTAACACATGCTATGGTGAGGCTTCTTAACGCTATTCATTCTGATGGGTGTCCACTGATACATCATTGTGGTTTCAATTTACACTGCTCTAATAAAAAATGATGCTGAACATCTTTTCATGTGGTTATTTGCTACTGATATATCTTTGTTTAACCATTTTGCCCATTTTTAATTGCATTGATTTGTTTCTTATCCCTTGAGTTTTAAGTGTTTTTAAACGTTTTGAATACAAGTCTTTTATGGGATATGCGATTTGCAAATATTTTCTCCCAGTGTTTTTCAAAGAAGAGACAGTCTTAATTTTGACAAAATCAGATTTAGTCATTTTTTATGTGTATTTACGGATCATGCTTTTAATGTGGTAGCTAGGAAATCTTAGCTTAAGACAAGGTCACAAGTATTTCTTCCTGTGTTTTCTCCTAGAGGCTCTATAGTTTTGGGTTTTACATTCAGGAATATAGTATGCTTGGGGTTAATTTTGAATATGGTATGAGGTGTGGGCTGAAGTTCTTTATTGCATATGTATTTTTATTTGATCATTTTTATTTCACTATTTTATATTTGACTATTTGAAGATGTTTTATTTTTGACTATTTAAAAGCATCTTTCTCTTTGAATTCTATTATCAATATTTTTCTTCAGGAATGTCAAGATGATCAATAAAGAAGAGATTTTTAAATAAAGACATAGTCAACCAGACAATATTAAAGTAACAACTAACAAATTCTCAGACATCGCACAGGCTCCATGACAGGAACCCACTGCCTCACAGAGCATCCTGAGAGAAGGCTGAGCACCAACATCCCCCCCCACCCCGCCATCACGGCCCGTCTGCGGGGGTTCCTGACTGCTCCACATGGGGTAAAAGTGACAGCACAGTAAATGTGCTCGGTTCTGGAGTCCTGTACAATCAAAGCGCCTCACTGGAGACTGAAAACCTAAAGGTAATATCCATTAAAGGCAGAGTTCAATCTATCAAATTAGACATTGTGAGCAGTGCTGGTTTATAAGTAACATTTCTCTAGTTTCTTTTATCCTTGCTTTATTTTTCCTTCCAATTTTAAGAGCCCTTTTTTCCTTATTATTTATTTATTTATTTATTATTTTTTTACAGATAGTTTATTGTCAAGTTGGCTTCCATATAACACCCGGTGCTCATCCCCACAAGTGCCCTCCTCCATGCCCATCACCCCCCTCCCCCCCACACACCCATGAGTCCTCAGTTTGTTCTTAGCATTCAAGAGTCTCTCATGGTTTGCCTCTCTCCCTTTCCCCCACCATTTCCCCCCTCTTCTCCCCCGTGGTCCTCCATTAAGTTCCTCCCAATCCTCCCATAAGTGCAAACACATGATATTTGTCCTTCTCTGCCTGACTTATTTCGCTCAGCATAACACCCTCAAGGTCCATCCATGTTGCTACACATGGCCAGATTTCATTGTTTCTCATTGCCATGTAGTATTCCATGGTATAGATAAACCACATCTTCTTGATCCATTCGTCTGTTGATGGACACGTAGGCTCTTTCCATGTTTTAGCTATTGTTGAGAGTGCTGCTATGAACATTGGGGTACATGTGCTCCTATGCATCAGCATTTCTGTATCCCTTGGGTAAATTCCTAGCAGCGCTATTGCTGGGTCATAGGGGAGTTCTATTGTTAGTTTCCTGAGAAACCTCCACACTGTTTTCCAGAGGGGCTGCACCCGTTAACATTCCCACCAACAGTGTAGGAGGGTGACCATTTCTCCACATCCTTGCCAGCATCTCGCGTTCTCTGATTTGCTCATTTTAGCCACTCTGACTGGCGTGAGGTGGTATCTCAGTGTGGTTTTGATTTGTATTTTCCTGATGAACTCACCAAACTTCACGCCCGAGAAACAAACAACCCAGTGAAGAAATGGGCAGAAGACATGAACAGACACTTCTCCAAAGAGGGCATCCAGATGGCCAACAGACACATGAAATGATGCTCAGCATCCCTCCTCATAAGAGCCCTTTTTACAGGACACTTTTTTTCCCCATAGATGCTACTTTCGCCCTGGGGCAGACTGAGCTGGAAATGTCTTTAGTAACTGCCAAAAGCACCGCTTTTTCCCAGGGGTAGGTTACTAGAGACTTAAAATCTAGAAGAAGCTCCTTTATCTACTGTTCCAGGATTCTATATTTAGCACTAGGAGGTGGGAATGGTGGGTACCTGGGAAGCTATTTTTTACAGGGTCTGAAGTCATTGGATATGTACCTTAAATTCTTCACCAAACCTTATGTTAATCAGGCTATCAGCATGAAGCTTTCCACAACAAACGTAAAAAAACAAAAACAAAAACAAAAACAAAACAAAAAAAAAACAGAATGGGGGAGAAGGTAACAAGTTAGGGTTCATAGAATTTCGTTGAAAGTAAATATTCTTTACAGAAATTGATAACTTTTCTTATGGGTGGAAAATTTTAAGTAAAACAAACAAAAAAACTAGTCAAAGAGAAAAACAGCAATTTAAAATATTCAGTTTAAGGGCACCTGGGTGGCTCAGTTAGCTAAGCTCTTATTTTAGGCTCAGGTTATGATACAGTTTGTGGGTTTGAGCCCTGCACTGGGCTTTGAACAGGCAGCATGGAACCTGCTTGGGATTCTCTCTTTCTCTCCCTCTGCCCCCTTTCTCTCTCTCTCAAAATAAACAAACATTTTTATAAAATATTCAATTTAAACCTGAAATTAAATTACTGGAACTGGTATCCTTGATTATTGTTTTCAAAATATTTTTCTCATGGAAGTATTTCATATATACAAAAAAATCACATATGTTTTAAGTCATGGACAATATAATGAACATTTCTCTATTCACGTACCAATTTATTACTCTTAACATTTTACCAAATTATTTCTTAATATAATGTGATATCATAATAGTCATTCTTGATTAAAAATTTGCAAATAAGAATAAACAGCAAGCCATGAAAAAATTACTTCCTCCCACTTTCCATAGGCATTGGTAATGAATCATGGCACTCTTTGTTCCTAACCTCTATCAACTGACTAAAATTGGTTCAAAAAAAAAAAAGAAAGAAAATGTAATCACCATGCCTGACCCATGAATAAGAGGCATAACAAAGGGTTCCATGTAAAGACAGGGAAAAAACTCAACTTTCTAGACCAATTAGCTTGACTTTATGAATAATTACAGGAATGCTGCTTTTTGAAAAATGACTAACCTCAAACCATGCTATTTTCTTTCTGTGAAAAATCCAAATTATTTAATGAAAAGACAAAGGCTAAGAAAATAATGAAAAACTATATTTGTGTCTGAATTTTAGTAATGTTTAAGAATCAATCACTAATTTAGAGTCTAGTTTTCTCTGGATTGATGGTTATATCAAAAAGGTATTTGCTATTTTCTATGCTCCATAGTGAAATTTCGTCTACCATCAGGTACCTGCCTCATGAACAAAAACAGGTGAAGAGCCATCCTTGAGAAATGTTTCTGATAACACCGATGACTTAGGGTCCCTTCCTGCCCCGTCCATTGTAACTTCCTGTCATTCCCTCACTATTTCCCAGCACTTTTTGGAGCACATACCTGCTAAATTTCTTACCCAACCCAACCAACGCCTGCAGGTTCTCTGAAAGTTTCCTTCTCCAGACAAGAGGTTCACATCCCCCACGCTGACCATGTGCTGATACCTATTGTTTCCCGGTTCAGAGGGGGATGAGTAGTTAAGATGCTTTTTTATTGAAAGACATAAGAGATCCTAAGAACACATTAAGCTTTAAATGTTTATCTATGACTCCAACAACTCCCTGATTCTTAGCTTCTCCTTCATGCTCAATGCCCTGGCTTCAGGTAACCTCTCATCTCACCCTAACCCCTCTGTCTTGGTGACCTTCTGCCTCCCTGCCTGAACACCAAGCTGTCCCTTTCATAGTATGTAAAATACGAAAGAGAGAAAATCAAATTTCTCTTGTTCATCAGTTACAAAACAATGAAGCCAATCCTCTCCTCCTTCTCTATTTTACTCTGTGAAGTTGTTTTCAGAAAATATTCATATTGTCTGACTGCTCTTCGATTCTAAAAACAGGCAGGATGGCTTGACAGGGCTGGGATGTCTGGAATCTGGAATACGCTAATCTGGAAGACATAAGAATGCAGGATCTCTTCCTGACAGTTTTGTTCTGAGAACTATTTCTTGCCTTTGCGGGATTTGGAGGTCAGGCGGGAGTTGGAGAGGCCCACCCAGCATGTGCTGCATTGATCTTTCATTTCTCTGCTGTTGGCCACTAGAGAGACCACATTCATCAGGACTTATGGCCAGGGGCGCCTGAGTGCTTCATCTGGTTAAGTGTCTAACTCTTGATGTAAGCTCAGGTCATGATCAGTTTATGAGATTGAGCCCCGCATCTGGCCTTTGCTGACAGCTTGGAGCCTGTTTGAGATTCTCTCTTTCCCTCTCATTTTCTCTCTGCCCCTTCCCCTGTCTCACTCTTACTCTCTCTCTTAAAAACAAACAAACAAACAGTAAGGGGAAAAAAAAGTCTATGGCCAAAGTGTTGGGTGCTATTTGATATCCTCATTATATACTGACCTTGCCCTCCTGGTCTCCATTTCCTTCTTTGGAAGTTCAAAAGATATTTTTTTGAGTAATAGTAAATAAGCTTAAAAATTTACTAACTGGAAATAGTAGTTGGGAGAGTGTCCTAGATTAGGTTTCTTCCAATTGGAAGTAGAGAGAATGAAACTTCTGGTATTCACGGAATTCTGACCTAATGTAACTCTTTTCCTCTAATCATCAAGGTAATTTTCTCAGCCCCCATCACTCTTACTACCAAATTGGTATCACCTTCTACACATAGTCTTGCTTCCCAGTTGTATTTCTATTCTACATCTTCCAGTGGCCTTCTTTATCTGAATCTCTCAAAATCATTTTTGGAAGTCTTAAGGGCTAACAGTACCTAAAGATAGAGGGGCACCTGGGTGGCTCAGTCAGGTAAGCATCCGATTCTTGATTTTGGCTCAGGGCATAATCTCACGGTTCATGAGTTCGAGCTCCAAGTCAGGCTCCATGCTAACAGCACAGAATCCGCTTGGGATTCTCTCTGCCTCCCTCTCTGCCCCTTCTCCCTGCTTCTCTCTCTCTCCAAATAAATAAATAAACTTAAAAAATAAAGATAGACAGTTCTAAAGAAGTAAAGAAATAAGTGTACATGCTCTCATGTTCTATTGGATGCTTAGAAAGCTAGTTCATGGGGAAATGTGAAAATGAGGAAGGTAAACTGTACTTGACTGAGGGCCTACTATGTGCCAGACACTGTAGAAGCTTTCATGTTACCATATTTATTGTTCACAATAACGCTATAAAGTATTATTTCCACTTTACAGGTGAGAAACTGAACTTTTAGAGAGACTGAATTTCATTGCCCAAGGCAATACATCTTCTAAGTCAAGATCTAAACCCAAGGCTTAGGATCCTGGCCCTTAGGATCACAATAAGCAATGTGACCCTCATTATCTTGGATGCCTTTCTCCAACTGCACTCAGGAAGTATTTATTATGTGTTTTATGATCCCTACAAAATTGGTATATTGTGGGATAAATAATATATACAGTTTAGTCCCTGCCCCCAACAGTTTTAGTTTGAATATATTCCATTACTTTCAATTAACAGCCACATAATCATAAAAAGTTGGGGGTGGGGAGGGCAAGAGGGCAGCGGAGAGTGAAATATAATCAATATGTTAGAAAAGGAAAGTCTTGATGGATTGATGGAGACATGGGAAACCCCACGGAAAAAAAGGCTAATTAAAGTAAGCCTTAATGGAGCTTAAGATTTTATCTACACCCACCTTGCCCTTGTACCTTCTTTAAAATAGATGATTCAGTATTAGAGGCAGGGGGGGTCTCCCCACAGTAACTGTGCTTCAATCTTACCATTACAAAGATGAAGACCCTCAAGTCAAGAGGAAGCGACTCAATAAAATTTGCCCAGCTAAAGAGGATCAAACTTGGACTTTGAACTTCTCCATTGTCCAATTTTATGCCTCTTCCACATGCTTTAGTGCAAAGCATTCTTAATGTTCATTCATTCATTCATTCTTCAAACAGTATTAAGTCCCAAATGTGTTCTGATACTGTGATCGATGCCAGAGATATAAGAGGTAACATGCAAGTGTGGCCCCTGCCTAGCAGAGCTTATAAATGGATACAGATATAGTTAATAATAAGTCATAAAATAGAGATAAAGAACATTTGTTTCTCCTTCCTTAAGTTTAAATGATGATTAACTATCTGTGAATATTGGTCTATTTTCCAAAAATGCTTCCTTTGAACTTTCAGAATCTTCTGTGTTCTAGGAAGGCAAGATAGAACTGTTTAGATCAGAGGTTCTCAAGCATTAGTGTGCACGAACATCACCTGGAAGATTCATTAAAACACAGATTGCTAGACTCCACCCCAGAGTTTGTGATATAGTACATAAGGGAGAGGACCAAGGAATTACATTTCTAATGAGTGACGCTGATGCTGGTGTGGGCACCACACCTTGAGAACCACTATTTAGATCAACCCCAGAATGAAGAGGCTCCTGCACAAGAAACTTCAGACAGAGTGGATGGCTCATATCATCTCTCACCTGTAGTGGTGAGTACCAGTATTCTGATTTTACACATAAGGAAGCTGAGGCAAATGAGGAAAACAATGACTTGTCCAAGAATGTGTCTCCTGACTAATAATGAATGCAAGCAGTCAGATTTCTCCAAGCAAATTCAAAAAGGTGTTACAGAGACTAATACTTAGAGCTTTACACCACATCCAAGGAATGTTGTCTCCTCTTTCCAACTCTTGAGAACCAGTCAAAAAAACTAACAGGCCTGTCCTGAGTCCCCTCTCCAACCTGATTCTCGAAGGCCGCCCATCAGTCTTCATTATCCTTACTCGTAGCTGTCCTACTTTTCCATGAGAAGCTGGGTGATTAACGAGGGATGTGTTAGACTGAGAGTTAGGAGACCCACATTCTGGTCCGGCCTTAGACACTAGGTATTTAAACTGGTTGAATTAAAATAAGTAGGATCATTTCCTTCATCGGTGAACGGAACAATTTGGAAACAGGACTTCTCTAGTCCCATCAATGGAGTGTGAAGGGACGAAAAAATGGAGTGAAAGGGGTGGAGCCACAAATGACAGAGTTCCAAGTGCAAGGTGTCTTCTGCAGGCACTGGAGGAGGGCGTCCTCTTCTCCCCCCCACCTGCAGAGGGGCAGACAGGTAGTCCTCAAGTCTGGTCAGTCCACTCCCTGTTTACACTGACAAAGGAAAAGCGGTCTGGCATCAACGCTGTCGCCCTGGCACCCGGTTTGTACCTGTCGCAAATGGTTTCCGCAATGATCGAGGCAGGAACACCGCATTAAATGTGTTAAATGTGAAAAGGAAGCTTACCAAGGAAACACGAGCCACAAAACCTGCCTGAGTAGCTCGTCATTATTCGGAGAATTTACCTGAGTGCCAAGGGATGGGAGGAGGCAAAGGCACACCCCTCTGTCAACTCCGCAGAGCTCAACCCAGGGGCAGGGAGGGAGCAGCGACACACCGACCCACATCAAATGAATTTCTGCGCTTGCACAGAAAAGAAAGAGTGTACTATTCCCAAAGCTGAAGGAACCAACCGACGACATGACTGATGGATGTAAAACTTTTCATTCCAGTCAGCCAAAAAACAGAAGAAAGAAAACAGTGAAGGGCTAACAGAAAAGGACTCTTAGCTCCCACGTCATGCCACAGATTAGAAACAAGCGCGAAGAATGTGTAAAATGAACACGTGAGTCTTCTAGACATTTGCAGGAACAGACAAATCAATACGTAACTACCAGAGCTGTCCTACACATTTAGTTTTAGGGCCGTCTGGGCCACTGCTGTTGAACTTCATTCATTTGATCCCGACGGGACTCGAAACCCCTTTCGACGGAGTGGCTGCACCTCTAACAGCTTTATCCGCTTCGCCTACAAAGAAGCTTATTCTGTTTTACACTTTATGGCTTTTCTGACAAAATGCTGTCCCTGGGGATTAGCTCTACTTACAAAGCAACCCCAAACCGGGGAGGAGCCGTGTTGCCTTCAAGAAGTGACATGTTCTTAAACTTCTAGAGCAACTTCAGATTTTGCCCACTTTTCCTTAAGGGTCCTGGGTTTTTCCAGAAAGCAAAATGAAGCTTGAGACACACAAAGCCATAAGTCAGCATCAGGAAACAAGGTCATGCATTTAACGGCCTGTGATCCAAACACAGTGCTGTGCCAAATTGGCCTTTAGTCACTTGAATGGACATAAAATGTGCAGAGGCTGACACTTTATTTTTACCATTTGCCCTTATTTCAAGATAAAGGCTGTCACCTTTTCCTTCCTGGGAATGTCTCTCTGGCTTAACAGCCTCTTAAATGCTTGCCTTTGTTTGATAATCATTTGAAGGTATTGCTTTGAATCACTTGTCTCCCTCTCTCATCTATCTCTGCCCGACTGCAAAGCAGCTCCGGAGCCGTCTATGCGGAGGCAGATGATTAAGGGGCTCACTGGTGCCCCCATAGTAGCATCAAAGCTGCCTTCCTGGCCACACCAACACAGGAGAGGCGATGAAGGAAGGCACACACAGACGCATATGGAAGGAACTGCTTAAATAAAGAGCATTGTTAATTGAGGGTGAGACCAAGAATAGAAAAGATTTGCTTTCATAAAAAAATAATAAACGACTATGGGAATCTAGCTTCCCAGGAGAGAAGAACCGTAGCTAGTGTATAGTTTCAGATGAATTCATACCTACACACGGATACATAATCCCAGCATGCCACTCACTGTATTCATGCCACTCCTTTACCATGTTTAAATTAAATTTCAACCGAGAAATTTTTCAAAGCATTTTTGCATTCTAGCATATCCTAGAAGACTCAAGACTGTGGAGGCTAATTACAGGCTCCTATTGTCTAATCCTTCTGGAATGGTCTCCTAGCTGGATTCCTGCAAGCTTCACATTTGGGATCTGGGCAGACAAAGTGCTTCGCAGCAGCAGCAACAAAAGTCTAACAGCGATGCCACACTTGCAGCGGCCTCTAGGAAATGAATGCAGAACATTTCTCTCCTGGCAAAGGCTTCGTGCCCCTGGAATGAAGTCATTTATTTGCAGGCCATTCAGTCTTGTGCCATGCCAGCTTCAAATACCAGACAGCACGTGACTTATCAGCCGCCCCACACAGGCGTCCTAGAGCTGGGCTTGGTTTTGCTGGCATGGGGTAACAAATCCCTAGAGAGCTACATCTGCGATGCAGAAGATTATCATAATTGATCTCTATATGTTTCTCATTGGCAGATAAAAGATAACGCAGGAGCATGCAGACTTCTGGGAAAGTCCCTCTGGTGCGGAGGGCTCTTAGACGCAGCCGGTTCACAAGGAGAGCAGAAGTATGACTTGGATGTTAATTAACAGGTTGATGAATGAATGTATCATTCATAAGATACAATGGGGATAGGAATCAACGGGGACCAAAAGAAAACTCATCTGGAGCTAAGACGCTGACGTGCTGGACAACATTGGCCAAGACACTTGACCTCCGTAAGCCTCAATTAGCTGAACAGTAAAACTGAATAAAACAAAAACCTCGATGAAAATCAGATGTCGGCTTCGATTTCTTCTGACGAGCTTGCTAGAGTAATTTACAGTCTCAGAGACAATAGTCAAAACACAGAGCGAACATCAAACGTGCCAGCACAATGGCTCAGGAGGTTGAGAGTCTGACACTTGGTTGTGGTCCCAGGGTCAGGAGATTGAGCCCCGAGGCAGGCTCTGCGCTGACTGTGGGGCCTGCCTGGTATTCTCATTCTCTTTCCCTCTTCCTGTCTCTCTAATGATAATAATAATAATAATAATAGTAATAAATAAGAGAAAGAGCCAGCACGGGAGGGAGTTTTAGGACTTTAACTGCCCAGCACATTACACCAAGTCTCTGAAATCAGCATGCATAGCATGCTATTAACATGAAGCATGTTACATGGCTGCAACTGAAATCTTCCCTATTGGAAATAGGGAATTTTCCTATGTAATTTTAAGGAGGGAAGGAGGTTAAAAAAAATCCTGATCTCCCTACGTGATCCAAAAATAATGCCTTTTCCTAGAAACTGCTTTAAAGAAACCCTACCATGGTGTTAAAGGAAAGGCTTGCCAAGTATTCCGAGGGCTCCAAAGAAAAATACTGCAGACTGTAGGGGGGTAATGAGGACGTTCACACTTCTACATTATATAATTAGTTCCTGAGTACCCAGAACTATTTAAAATGCAACTCGCTGATTGCAAAAGAAAAAATAATGAAGTACAAAAAGGATAAATGGAGATACCGCTTGGTAAGTCCGTGAACGTGTGTGGTATGGGAAGGGGAGAAAAAACAAATAAGGATCCTATCTGCTCATACTGTAAGCATTCAAGACTTTCAAGAGGATCCGATTAAAAAATGTTTTTTGGCACGGATTTCACAAAGAGATACAGGGTCTTCGCCTCCCTTTTCTTTATTCAAAATCTGAAATAACCTCAAGTAGCCCAGGCATTAACCTTTGTCACTACTATCTATACTGAGGACCTCAAATATATGTCCAGCCCAGATAGTTTCAAGACCCAAATTTCTGTCCAACGTTCCTTAACTTCTGGGAAATCTCTAGAAGTTGTCTCTATTCTCTCCACACTCAGTACCACTGTCTTTTTGTCTGGGACAGTCCGGTCAATGCCTGCCTGCTGTCTTGGGGTAATAATTAATAGTGCTTCCTTTCACTCTCAGAATGGCCCAGACTGGTGGGATAAATTACTCTGGTCCCACTATCCACATTCCCCACCTCCTCACACCACACACCCCAGCCTGAGGCAGGCCTGCACAGCCTGAAGCTCAGATTCCTGACATAATCTATTCGTTGGGCTTCCAATCTCCCTTCCCTTCCTCCCACCCATCCAACACAGGTGGTCTTTGTAAAGTAAAAACCTAATCAGGTCACCTCCCTGCTTCCGTGGCCTTCCCTACTTTCAGAACAAAGTTCAAATGCTTTAGAGTACTGACGTTCAAAGTCCTCTGTGAAGCGACTTCGTTCAGGAACATCAATGTGGTCTTCCTAGCCACACCAACACATCTGTGCGTGCTGACCAGGGAAGGCAGGGAGAGATGCAAATTGAAAAAATTGCTTAAATGTGGATGGAACTTGAGGGTGTTATGCTGAGCAAAGTAAGTCAGGCAGAGAAGGACAGATACCATATGTTTGCACGTATAAGAGGATTAGGAGGAACTTAATGGAGGACCGTAGGGGAGAAGAAGGGGAAAAATAGTGGGGGAGAGGGAGGGAGACAAACCATGAGAGACTTGAACTCCGAGAACAAACTGAGGGCTGATGGGGGTGGTGGGGAGGGGAAGGGAGGTGATGGGCATGGAGAGGGGCACTTGTGGGGATGAGCACTGGGTCTCATATGGAATCCAACTTGACAATAAACTATCTAAGGAAAAAAAAGAAAAAAATTGCTTAAGCAAAAATTATTAGCAACTGAGAGGAGAGAGCAGTAATAATTTTTTCTGCATGTTTGTTACATTTTTGTTGAAAAATGTATTACATATTGTTGAATTTAACTATATGAGAACCACCCCAGTGATAATGACAATGCACTTTCTAGAGTCAGTTTTCCCAGATCCCAAAGTGTTGACGAGCCAACATTTCAGGTCCCAGACAATGTTTTGATAAATAAAAGACAAGAGATCTGGGCCAATCTGGCTACTGTCCCCAGTAGCTGTGTTTTCATAAAACTGTATGCCAATCTTCTCATATTTAACGACTTAATTTTTTAAAAAACAACTTCTACTCTGAATGTACTCGAGAAGATTTCTATTTGAAATAGATCTGCAGAAGATCCTTATGCAGGAAAAAGAGTCTCTTATCATGTATATTTTTCTGTGTGTTAATTTCTCATCTTCCTAAGTTCTCCGAATCTTTCTAAATCTTTCTGACACTTCACCCTTGACCAGTCTATATGGAATCTAAGGGTGCAAAAAGTCTCCAAAGGCTGCATCTCTTTGGTATTTGAATAATGGTTTCTCAGCTTTGAGATACACTGAAATCACCTGGAGAGCTTTTCAAAAATACAGATGCTCAGGCATCCCACCTGTGATTTAATGAATCAAAATCTTCAGGAATGAGGCCCAAACAGGTGTGTTTGCTGATACGCCCCGAGGTTGGACAATGTTGAGTAATATTCTGTCCATGATGGAATGCTCAGAGAACTAAAATTAACCAGCAGAACCAAAGCTTATTTGGTTTCAATGTGAAAATGGATTAATTTATCAGGTGCTAAGCAAAGTAACCACTTAGAAAGTCAGAACCCAAATATGTATGACACTATTTAAGAGACGTTAAATATTTTAGAATTGAGGTTTATTTCTAATAATCTTCCTTCATACTATCCAAACTAGTCAAATGATACGCAATCCTGAAACTATGTTGATACACGCTAAGAGCATGGTGGAGGTAAGTATATTATCAATTTGTGTACATAAAGAGCTGTAAAAGAAAGCTGGGTGCAGAATTCAAACTGGACTTCCCAGCAAATGCTAACTTGAGAGCTGTACATAGTACATACATATTAACTAACAAAGCTAGAGGAAAAGTCCAAAGTCCTACCAACATTTTCTGTGTTCTTTACGGCTAAAAATTATTGCCAAAAAGTAAAAGGAGCTATCATAAAACCAAACACTACTGAAAGCTATTTGATTTTGTAAAAAAATTAAGCAAAAGAAGTCAGATAGTCTCCCTTGTGGCAGCTCTCAATGAATGCCAAGTCTAAGCTCTTCCGGACTCATGACCTTCACAAGCTGATTCAACCAGGTTTCTCTCCCCACAGGGTCACAGTTCAACCTGCCTATCAAAAGATTTGTCCAATCAACGCACATCACCATAAAATAAGCCTTTCACTCAGAAAGGGTACTCAAAGCTACTTAGTGACCTTTTTGAATACTAAAACATAACTGGGTTCTAATTCCCTTCGAAGCAACCACAATAACAAAAAGCAACCTATTTAAAAGAGTCTAACCTTGGTGACCAGCAATATTCCAACAAAATGAAACTACTGTCAATTAAAAATGTTTCTACTATGTTACCTCATAACCACAGACTGCAAGAATCTCTATGGAAATTGACACACATAAAATTACAAATTTTGCCAGCCCAATTAAAAAATAATTGTGTTTCAGTAGTTTGCTAATGACAGAAATTCTACAATACATCCACTTCTAAAGAGTCACTAATTTTTATTTATTCTAAGCATTTACACCAGCTAAAATTGTGAAGCTAAGCATGATTTGTGAAAAATATGTTATCAAGGCTGAAAATGGCAGCTCTAATCCATTCCTACTCTTCTCCTTCTTCCTTCCTACTTTTCTCTTTTATGTGAATAAAAGAGTGAGTATCTCTCTCCTAATAGTTTCCTGGGGAATAGATAAGGTAATATATGAAGCATTCTGGTATTATTATTTTGGGGGGGAGGGATTATTAACAAAAGAAAAAAAACCAGAAATGACGTTAAATCTACCCAAAGCAAATCACTAATGCTCAAGCAGACTGCCCACAGACCTACAGCGCCCCTAGCTCTTTCAATACCTTCTGGACTCACCAGAAGGAGAGATTCGTAGGAATGGTCCATGCTAGAAAGAATTCCTAGCCTTGCAAATCAGCAATCTTTGTGGAAAGCAGGATGCATCAGAATCCCTCAAAAGTACAGGTCTACCTTCTCTGTGCAGAAGTATAACACCCAGAGCCTGGTCTTCAAAATGGTAGCATTTGAATTAACACCTTTTATCAGGTAAAGGGCTTTGTAAGATTCAATGACCTATAGTTAAGACAAAGGGAAGTACATTTGAAGGGGCCAAATCAAGAACTAAGCCCAGGTTCTCAACTGGAACAAACACTGGGAGAAACATGACAAGACCCAGCCTCAAGTGCATGAGGTCAAACCAGCCAGTACAAAGCTATCCGAGAACATGGCACCCAGTGGTTGTTCCGACCAGCCGTCATATCAGGGACACCCAGTGGGAGCGAGAGTCTGTCTTAGGAAAAAGAATACTGAAAGGGGGCAGTTATAGTGCCATATAGAACATCTAGTTAGCACCAAGGAATTCTAGTGGCAATTCATCAAGCAAGGCTCCAGTTCCTCCAGGGCAAAAAATAAAAAATAAAACAAAAAATAAAAAAGTGTAGGTCTTTAAGAAACCGTGATGAACTGGGCAGATGAACAGTTTGTGAACTCAACCACACAGAGAGAAAGCAAGACTCCTGTTATTAAAAGTGGAGTCAAAGGGGATGTTGGTCTTTGATGCTGGTAGAGAAACCGGCCTTAAAAACGCAGCCACATCAGGGTCAAATAGTAACAATCACGGCAATGCTGAGCCAAAGAATATGCACCTCAATCTCCTCAGCTCCCGCTTGCCTGAGGTGTAGACGGTCTCTAATGCAGAGATTCTCAACCCTGACTGTCCATTAGAATCACTAATGCCTGGACACCTTACCGATCCAGTCACACCAGACTGGGTGTAGAGCATGAGCAATGGTATTTTTTGGCATTCAAGGTGATTCTGCTGTGCAGCTGAGGTTGAGAATGACTGCAGATGTTGGAAAGGATCACTGGTGCGCCATGTGTAGTGTTAACTATAGAAAAAAGGCACCTGAGCCTCAAACCAAAAGCATGCTGGTACCCAGGCAGGGTCTGAAAACAGAGGCCCATATTCAAATTCTACATAATTCCACAACCGTGTCTACACACACACCATTTCTTCTCCTTTCTTTTAACAACTGCCTTACCTTCAAAGGCCTGAGGCAACATAAGGTGCCTGTAGCCTTTTTTTTTTTTTTTTAATGTTTTATTTATTTCTAGGAGAGAGGAAGACAGCATGAACAGGGGAGGGTCAGAGAGAGAGGGCGTCAGAGACTGAAACAGGCTCCAGGCTCCGAGCTGGCAGTCAGCACAGAGCCCGACGCGGGGCTCGAACCCACGAACCGCGAGATCATGACCCGAGTGAAAGTCGGATGCTTAACGGACTAAGCCACCCAGGCACCCCAACCTGTAGCCTTTTAGAGAGAGCATTGGACAAATCAGACACAGAAACAAAGGCCCTGACTCAGAGCTTCAATCAATACTTCCTCCAAGTTTGAACACTCCCTCGTTTTAAACTACCTCACTATCCGGGGCTGCATGTTACAATACTTATGTGATCCTTTCATCTTGAATTGAAGCCTAGAAAGCAGAACTTCAGAGTGTCCTGAAATACCAACATTAGGTACAGCCAGGTTCTACCGTTAACCTATCGTTTGCTGGACTGTGAGTTTCACGGACATCTCACACAATAAAAAGCATTTAGAAGCTGAACGATGAGAATCACAAACTTATTTCAACTATATTAAGGACTTGTGGCTTGATTAGCAGGCTCATAGCATTTGGTCAGTTGCAGCCACAGGATTTTACATAGTTATGGGGCTGCTGATAAGATACCCTGTGTGCCGGAGTGTGTGTGTGTGTGTTGTTGCTTATTAATCCTGTCTACACAGAGAGCAGTGAACTGGAGGCCTTCCTCAAATTACAGGAGTAAAATGCAGTCATGATAAAGAGTCGTCATCTCCCTAATATCGACGGCATGTTCTATAGTGCTGCCACTGGCGCGCAGTTGAACAATCCTTGACTGTTGACTGATTTTGCTGATAACTTCTCTTCTCAGAAGGGGGAGGAGAGAGGGCTTGTTCACTGAGACTTCACTCTGACCGACTAACAAGGACGAGCCAATTAGTGAAAGGAGATGAATGGAATATGAATGAAGTGGCTTCTTACTATTCTCTTTTAGACCTTGGCTTATTATCTCTTGCCCATTCCACCTGTTTTCTAATTGTTTTCCTGGTAGCCTCTCCCTTACCCCAACCTCCTGCGCGCACACACAGCCTCTCACTAACCCATCACTCTTGCTGCTGCCAGAGTGAGTGAGCATTTTGCCATCCAACCTTTGTCTGTCTCGTTCCAGCTCCAAAGACAAAAACCTGTCTTCTCTTTAACAAGTACTTAGCACCTACCATTTGGTAGGCATTGTGTAAGTGCTTAACAAATATTAACTCATTTAATCCTACCAAATCTTTAAGGGGTACTTGACATTTGAACTTCATTTTGCAGACAGGCAAACCAAGGCACAGCAGGTGTTCATAAGCCACCTAAGGTTACATGGCTAGGATTCAAGCCCAGGCAGTCTGGCTCCAGAGTCGGCTCCTGACCAGTACAGTGTTGTTAGCATGGCCAAGCACAAGCTACTTAGCATGACAAAAGTCCCTCCTGTCAGTTGTAGGGGAGCAAAATTTGCCACACCGAACTGTCTCTTTGGAATGTAGATCATTTAGGCTGATTATTTTTTTAAATATTTACTTCTTTTTGAGAGATATAGACAGAGCATGAGCAGATAAGGGGCAGAGAGAGAGGGAGACACAGAATTGGAAGCAGACTCCAGGCTCTGTGCTGACAGCTCAGAGCCTTACATGGGGCTTGAGCTCACGAACTGTGAGATCATAAACCAAGTGAAGTCAGGCGCTTAACTGACTCAGCCACCCAGGTG
Source organism: Proteles cristata cristata (assembly GCA_017311185.1). Taxonomy (NCBI): domain Eukaryota; kingdom Metazoa; phylum Chordata; class Mammalia; order Carnivora; family Hyaenidae; genus Proteles; species Proteles cristata. The sequence goes on from JAESUZ010002504.1 coordinate 553,100, forward strand.
GCCCCAGGCTGATTATTTTTAAAAAGTAGAAGGCTCTGAGAGAAAGCTTGACTTTCCCCCTAATTGCCTGAAAGAATTTCGGTAGAGGACCTGCTCCAGAAAGAGAGTTATCACCATAGATAACTACAGTATAATATGAACTAGGTGTGGTAGACCCGGAGAAAGATAGCAAAGTCTGTTTGTTAGAGTTCTCTCTGTGTCCCATTGTTCCTGGATGGCCCCGCAAACATTTGTTTACCAAATATTTACTCTTTTCCATCTTCCAGTTACTTGTCTTTCTTCCCTTTCAAGTCCAAGATTCCTACCCCCTTCTCCTAAGCTCTGGATGCCATATAAGCCTCAACTTCCTGCCTGCCTCTGGGCTTCATATTCTTTTTTTTTTTTTTTTTAAATGTTTTATTTATTTCTAGGAGAGAGAGAGACAGTGTGAGCAGGGGAGGGTCAGAGAGAGAGGGAGTGACAGACTGAAACAGGCTCCAGGCTCTGAGCTGGCAGTCAGCACAGAGCCCGACACGAGGCTCGAACCCACGAACCGCGAGATCATGACCTAAGCGAAAGTCGGACGCCCAACCGACTAAGCCACCCAGGCGCCCCTGGGCTTCATGTTCTTATAGAGCCCTCACACATGTGTCATTAAGTTAGATTTTCTCCTATTTGTCTAATGTCAACTTTAGTCTTAGATCTGCCAGAAGAATCTTGAAAGATAAATATTTTGCTCCCCAATAGTCCATGACCAGACCTCTCTAACATTATACACATTATTATACACTGCACTCCCCCAACCACCACACACCCCATGCTTCCCAAGTGAAAGCTTAGAGACTGGATTCGCTATAGGACTGAATTCTGGAGAACATTTTACATCAAAAAAGAAAATGTAAAAGGCCCCAGAGAGGAATTCTAAATGTAGAATTTACTTTTTCATCATTTGTCAGCATAGCAGATCTGTTCTCAAGTAGGTAGAACAATAGGAAGCCCACTTATTTTACAAAAGATGAAAAAGCAAGTCAAAATTCTAGAATTCAGACAGATATTGGAATAAATGAGAGGGGCGCCTGGGTGGCTCAGTCCGTTAAACATCTGACTTCGACTCAGGTCATGATCTCTTGTTTCTTGAGTTCGAGCCCTGCATCGGGCTCTGTGCTGACAGCTGGGAGCCTGGAGCCTGCTTTGGAATCTGTTTCCCTCTCTTTACCCCTTGCCCACTCACACTCTGTCTGTCTCTGACTCTCAATAATAAACATTAAAAAATAATAATAAGATTAAAAAAGAATAAATGAGAGAAGAACAGAAAAGAGCTTCATTGACCGTGTCTTAAGAGTAAAGAGAAACTCCATAAATGCACTGGGTGAACTTCAAAGGAAAGTTAACATTACAGCCACACTGACAAGGAAGGGTCTTTGAATAATCATATTAGGGACTGACAGGTGAAGACAGCACATGACCAAATAAAAAATAGTAAAAATGAAAGCCGATGATGGGATGGTTGAAATACAAACGTGTCATGCTTTAAAGATGTAAAGAATATATGAATGGCATAAACCATGAAACCCAAGCTTAGATTAGACAAGAAAGAAGCTAAGGGACCATGCCTCAGGATTGCTGCCTCATCCTCAAGAATTAAATATTCAGCAAATATCTCTTTGGTACCTATACTGAAGAAGATTTTCTTTAATATAGGTACCAAAGAGATATTTGCTGAAAATTTAGTATAGACTGGAATTTCTTCCTAATAAGTATAGTTTCATCAGTTGTTTCTTAGGAAAGACTAAATTCACTAGCAGGGGCTGGCAAAGTGGGCTGCGCTGGGGGGTGGGGGAATTCTCAGTGCCTCCATAAGAACCTGATGGATTAGGACACTTGTCAAAATTCATTACAATTTTGTGTCATGTAATTTGCAGGAATCAAGCATATTTGGAGACAGTACCATTGCCTGACTCAAAGACTCACTGAGAGGGAAGAGACGGAGACCTTGATTCAACTCTCTGGAGCATTCTGCAGCTACTGTTTCTATCTATAGACAGCACCTTGTACAAAGGTAGGAAAGTACTTTGACTTTTAGAAAATCTCTGTCTTCTTTGAGCTAAGAGCACTTTGAAGGAATGGCATCAACATCAGCCACCTTGATTGCCTTTCTCCACACCTATTATGCAACAGTAGGTTTGGTGGGAAATGAGACCGTGGGTCCCATATGCTCATGGCCATCAGAAGATGTCAACCTTAACACAGCTAGGCACGGAAATAATGAACTAGTTCTGTGGAAAATGTTGTAATCAGAAAGAGGCTCTAAGATAGCGTATAACTGGGGTTTCTGTCCACATCTGCAATATACAGATGATGAGAAAATCAGCAGAGGAAACAAAACCTCTTACATTGTTTTATTCTTTACCAGGTGTGGCAACTTTGCTACAAGGCTGATGAAATTATGGCTAGAAAATAAGCTGACAGAAATGCAAGAGAATACAACTGACAGAAAAAGAAAAATGCATTTGCGGACCCCTCTGGTAAATGCTCAGGGCACTTGAGTTCTGGGGAGGAGCCAGGGAAGAGCCACAGTCCATGGGCAGAAGGTGGCCAAAGGAGTTGTGAGCTGTTTCAAGACTATTTCCAAACTTGATGTTACCCCATGAGTGACCTTTTCTCTTTTTTTTGTTTTACTTTTTATTTATTTGTTTTCAGATGTGAATCACAGTTCTGCTTCTCAGATCCTTTTTGTTCCTTAAATTTTTAAATGTTTATTTTATAATTTTTGAGAGAGAAAGAGAAAGAGAGTGGGGAAGGGGCAGAGAGAGAGGGAGGGAGACACAGAATCTGAAGCAGGCTCCAGGCTCTGAGCTGTCAGCACAGAGCCCAACTTGGGGCTCAAACCCACGAACTATGAGATCATGTCCTGAGCCAAGTCGGATGCTTAACCAACTGAGCTGCCCAGGTCCCCCCTCTCAGGTCCTTTATAAAGTCATGGTCATTACATAGCCTCATCATGAGTTTATTTTCTGGGGTCATTGCTTAAGAAAGGATATTGTCTTTTTAAACTTGGATTTCAAAAGTGAAACACACTGGAACGTAGTTCTCCTTCTGAATTAATTTTTATATTAAAGGAAATAATAAAATAACTCATTTCCATAGGAACATCTATTGTCATGGTATTGTATTTTTGGAAGCATATTATCCAATTAGGTAATGAACTTTTTTGCATTTAATATTATCTTAAGCCTTCATGTCAGCCGTAATAAGTTTACTGTCATTCACTATTTCCAGATGAGCCACTCAGAGGGTAATTTAAAACGCACTGAGCCACTGGAGAGAGAGTGACTGGTAAATGTTACTTAAGTGCCTACATCACCTTGCATCTTCTTCTCTGTACACTTTGATAGTGAAGAACAATGATGATATAATATAAGGCTGGCCAGGCTAAAGACATGTACCCAAAAGTAATATTATGTATTCAAGAAGCTTGATCTCTTCTTACACTGATCCATTAGGAAGCCTCATAATTGTATGAGAGAAACAAATGCACCACTCATGTAAAAGGCTTTATATCACCAACACAGTAGAAGCATGATCCTCATAAGAAGTCTCAAGGTTTCTCATTTGTAATGACAGTTTTTTTCTCATTTTGTTTAAAATTCAGTGTATGATATACTGAGCATTAAAGGAAACGCTTCTGACCAGTCACAGAGAAAGAATGTTATCTAAGAGGTGCTAAGCCTTAACAAATCCAGCTTAAAATGGATTTGTTAACCGAGTCCTTCCAGTTAAAATGAAGACCGTCACCTTCTTCTACTAACATTGCTTCATAATATTATCTCTGTATTGGGTAGGAATAAACACGTTTCCTATCATGCCGTCAAACATACAGAAATCTAACTACAATCTTGTCCAATAGACGCCGCACCTATATTAACTGATGAAAGCCTCAAGATCGTAGCTACAACTGTATCTTAACTTTGTAGTAGTACAGAGACTAGTATATAATGGTACTCAATAAATTCTAGTAAGTGCTCATATTTATATGCCTCAGTGACTCCTGATATACTAAAAAGTATAAATATCTAGAAATTCCCATTCTGGGTTAAAAGCTTTTATATTTTCCTTTGTTCAATCATTTCTTACTAAATGCTGACTTTATGCATTCTCCCCAGTGTCTTCCTTCTCTCAATTGATCCCTAACCCACCATAGTTTATTTTTTTATTATTAATTTTTTAAAAATTTACATCCGAATTAGTTAGCATAGAGTGCAACAATGATTTCAGGAGTAGATTCTTTAATGCCTCTTACCCATTTGGCCCATCCCCCCTTCCTCACCTCCTCCAGTTCTCCATATTTAAGAGTCTTTATGTTTTTGTCCCCCTCCCTGTTTTGATATTATTTTTGCTTCCCTTCCCTTATGTTCATCTATTTTATATCTTAAAGTCCTCATGTGAGTGAAGTCATATGACATTTGTCTTTCTCTGACTGACTCATTTTGCTTAGTATGATACCTTTTAATTCTATCCATGTAGTTGCAAATGGTAAGATTTCGTTCTTTTTGATTGCTGAGTAATAGTCTGTGGTATATATATATATATACCACATCTTCTTTATCCATTCATCTGTCATTGGACATTTGGGCTCTTTCCATACTCTGGCTATTGTTGACAGTGCTGCTATAAAAACTGTAACCCACCATACATTTCATGCCCATCTTTAACAAAGAGGATTTTGACCTTCATGCTATTGCCCGAAGTGGTCTACTTTCAACCAGAACCACATATAATATCATGTAATAAGCAAGGGGAGCTTCATGGGACACAAGGATAGTACTTCGGGAAGAGACTACAAACAGTCTGTTACAGTTATTGTCATATTAATAAGAGATTTCTTTTATCCACCTTCAAACTATAGACAACATGGCCCCATCTGTTTTCAATAAAGTGTATATTCCATAAACCAGTGAAACCTAAATTCTATATTCTTGAGCAGCTGTCATGTCTGGGATTGTTTCTTCTTTGTGCTGGAAGATTTAGACCCACACGCTTCCAGGACCAGAAACCATTTAATGTTCTATGGCCAGAACAAATTATGTCATGTTTCAAGGTTTGCATTGAACCCAAGAGCTTCCTCATGTTGGTATCAAACTGAGGTATGCTTCTGGTTTTAGAATTGTTATTTGCCTGTGTCCTTGATACTCAGCTTTAACAGTTGCTTTGAGTCTTCCCAAACTGATTATAAAATCAGTAGGACAGAGACATACTCCCATAGTTGTCTTTATTTACATCCCAGAAACTTTACTGCAGATGCCGGGGGCTTGACCAACTTGCCAGAATTCCAGGCTTAAGAACTTCCAGATACTTCTATTAGAAATAAACTGTAGTCATAAAAATTTAAGCTAGAAAATATGTCTGGTATCTGACTCATCTTCTATTCTGTACAGATTCAGTAGCTCATGCTCTGTTTCTAAGTCATACAGAATCTCATCTCCTTCCACTTGAGATGACCCTACAAAAAGAGAAGTCACCATTTTAGCTTTTGTTGATGGTAAGAAGAAGGACTTAGTGGCTCACACTCTGACTCAAGCCAGAACTCAAACAGATATTCTATTTGGCACATTCTCCATTCTATGCCTCAGAGTCCAAACCAGCTCTATATTCACTGATATACTCTAGTCCTGTCTTGTCCTGTCCCTCAAAACAGGCTGAATCTGCTTCTCAATGGAGGCACCTCACTGCCACTCCTCAACTTCTAAATCCTTCCTCTCTCCTCTGTTGAAAAGAATGAGGCTTCTGAATTCTGTACAAACTGACTTAGCAAGAGAAATTAAAGGAGTTCTGATCAGGTCCCACATCACATCCTAGTGCCCTCAACAGCAGCCTGGAGACCCCAAAGAGGCACAGTGATGACAGGCTCAGTAGCATCCTGAAGGGTTTGAGTACCAGGCTGTAGGGCGTCCCTCTGTCCCAGAAGCCAGGCACCAAATAGATAAGTGTCCCTGTAAGTGTTCATTCACCATAGCATCACCTTTACAAATAAAAGTGGAATTTTCTCATCTCTTTCTATGATATTAAAAATTAGTTCCATTTCAGGGAACGTGGCAGACAAGATAAAACATAGCAAGAAATGGAATTTATGAGCTGCTTCCCGGACATCTGAGCTACAATTCTTGCACTTGTCACCTCTGTTGACAAGCTTGAAATAAAACCATGATTTTTATTTTTAGGTCCCCAGATATTCTTCCAGGAATTCCCTTTAAATTCATTTCTCTCCTTTGGCAACAAGAATTAACATGGATGAACAATGAATGTATGTACTGTGTTGCTTACACTCTATGGAAGGAAAAACACTATAGATGACTAGATGCTGAATTAATTACTCTTTTTTATCAAAAGCGAGAAAGATGGCTCAGGACAGCACCACTTAGTTTCTGTTTAGGACAGGAGCTGGAGAGCAAGCTCATTATTTGCCTGTACAATTAGCAGAGATGTCACTGCGAAGAAATGATACATAAAATTCATGCCCATTCCCTCATTCCTGTATAAACATATTTAGTGATAGATACCCTGTGGATTTTGTCTATTTATTAAATAAATGTTCATGAGTTCCTACCATATTCAAAGTCACAGGCAAGGGAGAAGAAAAGCATTGCCAATGGGGGACACCTCGTACGTTCACACTCAGTGGGTAAGGTGCTGAACCCAGCACGGACAAACACGTTCTCATTTAAAGTCTAGAGACACAGTAAAAACAAATAAACCTTGTTGAATTGATTTAATTTGATGTTCTTATCTCTAATACACAAATGGGGAAGCCAGGATTTAGAGAAGTTAATTAACTTGTCCAGCTAGTAAGGAGGTGCAGCTGGAATTTAGATGGTCTGTTCAACTCTAATTTTTGTTCTTTCCAATTCATTGAGCTATTTGTTGAGAAATAAAAAATAATATCTTGTACCCAGAGTACTTATGGTCCAGAGAGAAAAAAAATACACAGATAAACTGAGCAACTGCAACACAATGTAAATGAAAACGAAGTGATAAGTTAGAGAAAGGTTTGTACAAAGTGCCAAGAAGAGGTCAATTAATGCTGATGTTTCTCCAAGAATTAATTTATACATTTCAAGACTATCATCGAGTACTATTTATGTGCTTAACATAATGCAGGGTGCATAGCAGGTCCTCAGTAACTGATGTTGAATTACTGAATGAATAGCTAAGATTTCTTCAGGTGAACACAAAGTGGGGAAGGCATTACTAAAGCAGAGAGCAGTTCATGTATAGATATGGAGACCTCAGAAAAACCCAGCTTCCCTTTGAGAACTGGAAGAAAGTCGGGGGGGGGGGCGTGGGAAGAGAGGGCTTGGAGGAATGGGCAAGGGCAGGCTGTGGAGTATTGTACCTTCCTGTGGTTAAGAATCTGAACTTCATCCCATTGGGATGAGACACATTCCATCACTGGAAAGTTTACAGTGTGGGTAATGAAGATCAGTGTCATCACATCCCACAAATCCAAAGGACACCCTCCTCTTCATATTTATATGAATAACACATTGGGCAAATGTGACAAGGTAAATGAATGAATGATACCACATACTTGCAATTGCATCTAGGGAAGTGGCATCTGGAAAAGAGCCTAAAAGTCACAGCGAGAGTCCAAACTTCCAACTACATGACATCAGACACAAAGAAGTTTCATCAAAAAACATTCACTGTCAAAAGTGTAGTGCTGGCAATTGAATCAAGCAGAAACTCCACCTGAAGCCACTTTCTCCTGCTTGCTATAGACAGGAAGACATTCAGTTAATTAAAAAATTGTAGTAAGGGTGGTGATCATGAGACATTTAGAGTTTTACAAGCAAACTACACTTAACCGCCTCAGCTTGCACAAATTATTTGCAAGTTAACTCATGCCAGGGTCCTATATTACAGTTAACGAACAAACTACAGCTTTCTCCAGTGATCTCCATGAGGAAAGTTTATTGGCATAACTTATGAGCAAGTATTAAAAACAATCTAGATATGGCCCATAGTCTAGTGACAAAACATCTTTTTTCTTTCTGGAAAAATTGCATCTAGCTTGGACTAGAAAAAGAGGCTGTACTAGTAGGAATGTTTTTTGTGCAGATGAGAAATAATTAATCTCATCATCTCTGGGTAGATAGCTGTCTTTATATCTTGTTTCCCTTTGGACACAACCTTTTAAAAACAAAGAAAAAATAAGAGCAAACCCAAGGAAAATGGAAAAGGTAACTTTAAATTAGCCAAATGTACTTTGAAGCTCTAGTACTATCCCAGACAACTCAAATTGAAACATCGCTGCGGGGCTGAAGCAAGCATATACATTGAAAAATAAAAATGTACCACACCGAAGTGTCACATTTTAAGTAGAAATTTAAAAATCCTGAGCTCTAGGCAGAGATGCTAGTTGGACTTCTTGTGGATTCCTTGCAAGTACCATGCTCTCCATCAACTGCCAGTGTGGCCTGGAGGCTTTGCAAATCTCCTAACAGAAGTCCAGCCATCACATTAAGAGCATGAGAAATTCAACTCAAGAGTAAATAGCTTGTGGTGAACATATAACACTTTACTGAACATAATTTCATAATTCAACCCTTCTGCTGCAAGTGCGCCCGAGAAAGGAAAGTTAGGGACAAAAGGTCCCAAGACAGAAGCAAAGACTGTGAAGAACCATCTGATGTCCTTCTCCAGCAACTGTCAAGAGGCAACCAATAAAACAAATATGGCTTTTATAGTCTAGGTGTAGTCGGGTGCGTCTACTTTTTGATCTTTTATTATTGATTGATGTTTCTAAAAGCCTACATGTTGGGTCTACATAAAACATAATGCCAACAGAAGGATGGTGGAGCATAGAAATTCTGGAAGCTCCCTTCCCGCCCTCTCCCCTGGATGGTTGCAGGGGCTTCCTGCCTGATTGTCTGGCCTCCCTCCAGGACTTGGACAACCCTAGATCATTTTTGGTCCAATGTCAGATTGCTAGTCTCAAAGAGCAACACTAAACAGGCTCCTGCCCAGATCAGAAACCTTCAGTGGCTCCCAAATGCCTATCAAATTAAGTGTAAATGCACCACTTCTCCGAACAACCCCAATTGATGTGTTCCAGCCTAACAAACACCACAGCTCTACTAACACCAAAAATGGCTTTTTAACTAATCTTCATTATCCACTTTTGTCATAAAATTTTATACATAATCCAAAAAAAATAAAGGGAATAAAATGGTTTATTAGAATAGACTGATTTTACATATTCAAATTTGTATCATTTTCTTTTTATAAAGGCAAATACTGATACTTTTTATTTGCACCATAGGACTGAAAGTGAAGAATTCCTCCAGACTTTGAAAATACGGTAAATATGGTTACCATCCATGAGTTAAAGTTTTAATCAACCCAAAGTGGATGTCATCTTTTAAAAAGATAGATGGCTTATGGGGTGCCTGGGTGGCTCAGTTGGTTGAGCATCTGACTTTGGCTCATCAGTTCATGATCTCATTGTTCATGGGTTTGAGCCTTGCATCGGGCTCTGCGCTGATAGCTGGAGCCTGGAGCCTGCTTCAGACTGTGTCTCCTTCTCTCTGCCCCTCCCTTGCTCATGCTGTGTGTGTGTGTGTGTGTGTGTGTGTGCCTCTCTCTCAAAAATAAAAATAAACATTAAACATTTTTAAAAAATAAAAATAAAAGAGATAGATAGTTTATTGACCAGTAAAATACAAGACAGTTGGAAACCATGTAACACTGGAATTCCAAGCTATGTGTCAAAAGAACACTGATTCTATCAAACATTAATATGTGTTCTACAGAAAGAGAACCACAGTTAAATAATATTGGCAAACACTGCATACTGTATTATCCTGCTGGCTGATCAATAGTATTAGTTTTTCATTATAGTCTCTGAAGAAACAGGCTAAAGTTATTTGACCCACTACTTTTCACACTTACTGTCTTCAAATCCTCCCCTACTCCTTTCTTGGAAGAACACTTATGTGATACTGTGATTTATAATAAATATAAATCTTGGTTTTCATTCAAGTCTCCTGGCTCTCAAGCTCCCCAAACCCCTGAAATTTCCAGGGCTATAAGAGCAATGGGAACATCTTTTGTTATAAGATTTGGTCTCTTGTCTTTAGTTTTGAAATTGTGTCAGAGCCATAAATGTGAAGTGGATTTCTTACTATTCCTAACAAGACCCTCTGCACCACAACAGGGTTTACGTTAATGAGGTGACACTTGGAAAGCACCTAAGAATGTGGGTTGGTTGCCAGGGAGATCCAACCATGGATAGCCATGTGGAAATTTCAGTCCCACCTCCTGATTTGGGGGGAAGGGAGAGGGACTGGAGGTTGAATCAATCACCAGTGGTCAGTGATATAAGCAATCATGCCTGTGTAATGAAGCCTCCATAAAAACTCAGAAGGATGGGCTTCTGAGAACTTCCAAGTTGGGGAAGGATAAGGCTTCCATATGCTACTGTACCAGGCTCCAACCCCGGAAGGACAGACACCCCTTGTTCAAGACCTACCCCTTCACTGGGCTACCGATTCATATCCCTTAATATCCAATGTAATAAACTTGTAAGCTACTTAGTAAATGGGTTTCCTGAGTTTTGTGAGCTGCTCTCGCAAATTAATAGAACACAAGGAGGGGGCCATGGGAACCTCTGATTTACAGCCAGTCTGTCAGGAGCATAGGTAAAAAGGTAAGCTTGTGATTGGCATGTGAAGAGGGGGGAAAGGCTTGCAGGACTGAGCCCTTTACCTACGGAAACTGATGCTGTCTCTCGGTAAATAGTGTCCAAACTGAACTGAATTGTAGGACTCTCAGCTGGTACTGGAGAACTGCTTGTTGTCATGGGGGAGTCCATCCCTCACACTGGAATTTGGTACTCAATCCATGACCCATTACTACAGGCTTCTTGAAAAGCAGCTTGGAAAATATTACTATAACCAACCAAACACTAACTAGTCTCATTTCATGTCACAGCCAATTCTAAAACACAAAATTAAAAGGAAATGACAGTTGTTACCTTGGATTCTAGGTTGCTCTACGCCAATAATTTGGATGTTTAATACACAACAGATAGTTAAATAATGTGAGTGGTCTAGTATTTTTTTTTTTTTAACCAATATCTGGGAATATGGGAGTATTAATTAGGACACAATCTAAGATGGTGAAACAATGAGTGCCTCCAACATACGAGAGCTTAAACAAGACAGTGGTTCATTTCTCCCTTGAGGAGAACTAATCAACATGTAGCTTCTCTCTTATGTCCAGGGTAGCAGCTCCAGATTCCACCACTGCATGTATATCTGAGCAGTGGTAAATGAAACAGGAAAGGGATATACACCCATTCCTTTCAAGGGGCTGGAAGTACCCCACATCACTTCTATCTATATTCACTGGCCAGAACTTGGTTAGCTACAAAGGAAGTTGGTATAAAGTCCCTAGGTATTGTGCTGATGGAAAACTATCAGTCTCTGCCACCACATAGCTCTAGCAAAGATATGACCAATTGAGAAAGAAGGGACTCTTCTCAATTGTTGGAGTCAATTCTGCCAAGCATAGAGATCTCTGGGTGTGCTTTCATAAGTACTGGTCTATTTACCCTATTCCTACAGTAGACTGGAAGACATATGGTCTTCCGCATTTTCGTGTCTGAAACAGGACATAATGCCACAGATACTTCTCCACTTCTTTGTGGCCACAGGAAACATTCCACACCCTTCCAATTTCTAGCTCTCCAATGAAGAATCCATATTTGAACTCAGGACAGCAGTGATCATCATGGTAATCTTATGGTGGCAGATTGGGTTGTATATATAATTGGCTCACAACCTCGGTATAAAATATGTACGTACCCTTTGATCCTAGTTAAGAACTTTCAGAAAAATCAAAACCAGGCTCTGCTTTGCTGAGCATAAATTCTGTACAAAGAAAAATTAGATTTATGGCATGAAAGAATTTTTTTTTCAGTAATGACAAATAAAAGTCAAGAGATAAGGATTTTAACATAAAACTAACCTCAAGGCAGTTTGGCAGGAATCAGGACTACCTGTAAAAATTTCCCTATTTCGCCTTCTCAGGAGCCTGCAGTTCAAATGGAACTTGATCCTGTTCTGATAGTCAACATTTATTTTATGTTTTTAGGCTAAGGAAATAAAAGCTTTCTTGTTAAGCCTCCTACCCCCACGCAAGAACAAGTTAAATAAAATACGTAAACCACTTAGTGCAGAGCTTAGCACACGGTAGTGCTCAACACAGAGTAGTATGAAGCATTTCAGATACGATTGTGTCCTACCCTAACAAGCAATGGTAAAAGAAACAACTACTGGGTCTCATAAACAAAGAATTCCATATAAATCACATTTAATTCTTCCTTATAACAAAGTAGCTCTCCAAGTGTCAATATGCAAAGAACTTAAAGATACATTATAGATGAAAACCAGGGTTCAAAATGTATAAACAGCCTGTTGTCATTGGCTGAAAGGGGATGGGACAGGGACGCAGACATTCTTACATGGGTATAAATGCATTACATACTTTCTGAATGACGCCCAAGAAAGTTGTAACAATGGATGTCCTCTGGAGGAGATCTGGATAGGTGGGGGGAAATATAGCAAGAGATGCTTTTATATTTTTAAAAAAAATTTCTAAAAAAGTCATTTGATGACAGATTCACTTTATCTTCCTTTCCGATTGCTTCCCTTCTTTAAATTTTTGTATGTGGGTCCAGGTGACACATGTTACACTGTCATGACTATGTTCAGGTCATACAACATAGTCACATGACACATCAGGACCTTGGGCTGTGCTCTCCGCAAGTGTAGTTGCATCGCTCACCATACATCCCTGTTGCAAAATCACTGACTATATTCCCCGTGTTCTACTTTTTACTGTCGTGACCTATCCATTCCATACCTGGAAGCCTGTATCTCCCACCTCACTTTTATACCTTTGTAACTGTGAACCATATCCATGCATCACTAATTCAAATAACAAAGCACTGCAAACTGGTGTCATAAAAGAACAACAACAAAAAATGTCTCTTATAGTTCTGGAAGCTAGAAATCTGAAATCAAGGTGTTGGCAGGCCCATGCTCTCTACCAAGCCTTTAGGGGAGGATCTTTCTTTTCCTCTTCCAGCTTCTGGAAGCTCCAGGCACCCCATGGCTTGTGGCAGCATAAGTGTAATCTCTGTCTCCATGGTCACAAGGCATCTTCTGGGCTTGTGTCTGTTCAAATTTCCCTCTTCTTATAAGGATACCAGTCATACCAGATTAGAGCCCACCTTAGTCCACTGTGACTTCATGGTAACCTTACAGATGTATAATTACATCAGTAGAGATCCTATTTCTAAACAAGGTCATAGTCGCAGGTACTGGAGTTGACCTCAACATATCTTTCTGAGGGATATAATCAAGTCATAACACTACTGTAATTGAACATCATCACATTCTATAGGCCTTGTTTCTCTGTCTTCTTTTTAGTGACAGCTTAACACGGCAGAGTGGCTGGGTGACTCCAGTGATCACCTGTCTTCCCTAAAGCATTTGGCATCATAAAAGTGAAAGTTCGTCTCTTGGTGAAAGAAATTTAAGTAAAAATTCCAAAGAGAAGGGTAGATATGTTTCAGCTGTATTAATAGGGAAGGACGGCCACTGTATATCGCTAAGTGGGAATATCAGGTTGTTACATGAATTCAGGGGTAACACACACTCTACTAGCTACCAATTTTTACCTGGTTGATGTTGACCTACACGGATATATACGCTATTATATTTTATAATAAATTGAAGCAAATAAGGAATTAAATAGAAGTTTTGTTAGAGACAAAAATACCTTTCTTCTGCTATAATGTTTTCTCTCCCTCTGAGAGTCATAATCTCCTGTTCTTAGTCATTACAGTGAATAAACAGTTAAGCTCAGGGCACAAGAAAGAAGGGGCACAGGATGAGAAAGAGACCATCAGCATTCTCAATAAATAACTCAAGTAAGTAGAGATCAGAATAAATTTACTCAACCATTCACAAAGCATTAATTGATTACCTACTTCACCCCTCTACTTGACACTATGTAGGAAAGGAAAAACGAGACACAATAATCTCACCACTCTATAGATTAAGTGTCCTTTTTATTACCTCATTAGCAAAAGATCTATCTGTTAGGTCACAGCCCCAAGTTCACAAAAAGAAAGAGGTAAACTTGCATTATCAAAACGTGGGAGCAATCTCTAAAATGTTAAAGAAATATACACGGCCAAGTGTCATTCTCTTTGTTAAATTACACAACCAAACGATGCTTACAAGTGCATGGAACCCATGAATGACGAGAGGAAGGAGTGACAGAGGCTGCTTTCATGGACAGTCCTGTCAGTGGGAAATATGGAGTCGTAACACTCGCATGGGAGCAGGGTCAACCATGGATGCCAGCTGGCGTCCTCAGGCCCTCTGCCCTCATTCCGGAGCTCTTTGTCCCCAAGGTTCTCCCAGCCAATGTCTGAGCACTGTGGCACTGTGGCGACAATACTAAGTCTGCCCATTCTTGCCCAGTTCAGTACTCTTCTAGTGGACAGTTCAGGCTCAGGGACTTCTGGCCCGGGTGAGGTCTCCTGAGAACTATGCTGAAGTGTGAAGCTCTCCAGATCCAACCCTTCTTCCTTCCTTCTCTCTTTCACAGGCATCAGACCTACACCTAGTCCGGTAGCTCCCTCCACCTTCACTTGATCTCTCCCTTTTTAACCTTCACCAGTGTTTTCCCCTCCAACTCAGTTCTCTTGCACGCTCCACCAGCAGAGTGCATTTCACATTCTACCTAAACTAGTATAGGAGTGAAGCAGTGAGTCAATCAGTAATGAATCCAGTTCCAATTTACCTTTTGTCTACTGAAGACTTCATGGGCAGGTAGATGATAGACAGCTCCTTTTTAGGCAGTCAGTTGTCCAAAAACAATGAAGCATGATTATTTTTCAAATCCTTATTCTTAGGGTTATCTCCTCTCTACACCTATTCTAACACGTCCACTATTGAAGGGAAGCTCAGACACTTCCCCGAGGTCATTACAAGGCTGCTGAGCATGTTCTCTGTGACAGGCTTATACCTCTGCATCTGTCATTTTGATTAACTCTCTTCCTACTGATGGGAACCCCTGGGGAATTGTTAAAGTTCATTCACTGTTCTCTGCAGTGTCTTTCCACCTCTCACTCCATCCTTCCTCCTGCAAGACCCATAAATGCATTTTTGCCTGAAAATGGGACAGTTTAGGTCACTGGAGCTCCGAGTTTCTAAACAGACACATCAAACAATATTATATGATTTTAGCTAAGACATAGAAAATGCTAGACGTGGGCTATATAACACAAGTTCATGAACCAAAGAAATCATAGTTACGAGGCAAAATAGAAAACTCAGCGTCAAAGGTCACAGGTGCCGGCGCATGCCAGCCTCAGGCAGATTTATCCTTACGTGTCCAGTTTATTTCAGTCCAGAGAAGGAACCTCTAGCACCTTCCACATTAACAAACCTCAATGCCTTAAAACTGCATTGAAATTTTTTAAAAGGTATAATTACTTAAAAGCAATTATTAACTTAGAGCTTGGGTTTCCCTATTTATGCGTTTAAATCTCAAGCACATCTCCTTTCAATTTCCTTCACATCTCATTACCAGTCTTTCCAATCTTTATCCATTTTGTGGGTTTTCTCTCATATCACTCCACTTAAAAACAAAGAAAGGAATGCAACAAAAGTAAAACCCTCAACAACTCACAGCCCGAACAAGACATAACTACCAGGAAAATATGCCCAGGCCCACTCTACTAAACCATTACTACAGAACTTTATTGACTCAGAGTGTGAACCCAGGACAAAACCACTTTGAAAAGCAGTGGATAGGTTAACTATACTGGAATTAGAATAAAAAACTGAATTAAAGGAAGGCAATGGAGAGTCAAGGTCAGCCGGAATGCTACAGAGAACAGGAAATCAATGACAGGTTGCAAGTTCCACTTCTAACTTTTTACTTCTTACACTACATTTTTTACTTCTTAGACACCGTTTTTCTTATTTTTAAAATAACTGGTTGACTAAGCTGATGGTCAGTCTCTGCGTGACCAATGGTGGCACAAGTCTTCAGACATGACACAGACTTGAGATTCACTTCTTATGATTTCTGGACAACCACGTTCAAGCTGAATTTAGTCGAGCTCTAACTTTCAGCTGATAGTAAATCCAGGGCAGGAACATACTAGCTGATCCCCCTCCAAAGGAATCAGAGATGTTGCAGCAGGTTAGACATCCTACTGGACAAATAACATGACCTTTTCAGAAAATCGGTGTCATGAAGAAAGGACCATATCTTGAGTGAAGGGGACTTAAGAGACACAAATATTAGATGCAGGTATAGTTCCAGTTGGCTCCTGGCTTGGGAGTAAATAATATTTTAGAAATAATTCAGAAATTTTTATATGAACTGGTATCAAATTACATTAAGGAATTACTATTAACTTTGTTAGGCATAATAATTTTAATTTGACTATACAGAAAATGTTTTTTTTTCCCTGAGATATGCACTCACGAGATGAGAGGATATCTGTAATTGACTTTAATATATGTGTGCATAAAATGGGACCTATTCATCTGCCACATAGTAATTCATCTGCCCCAAAGATTAGCAAACTTCTTCTGTAAAGGGCAAAAGAGTAAATATTTTAGGCTTCACATACACTGTTGCTCTTACTCAACTTTACTGCTGTAGCACAAAGGCAAACATAAACAATATATAAATAAATGTGTGTGGCTGTGTTTCAATAATACTTTATTTACAAACACGGGAGCCTACAGAACATAGTTTCCTGACCTCTGATCTACCCTCTTCATTTAAAAATAGATGCTGGGCTCATATGCAGTATAATCCTTCACCAAAATATACAACATGGCATTACCTTAGCCTTTTATTTTTTCCTTTGCATTTGGAACAGCAGCAGCATATAGTTCTACTCTGAGATCCATTATATCTGGCAAGTGTTTTCCTATACAGCTAGTCTTTTCTCCATCACGTGACTCCGAGATTTCTTTAAAAAATCAGTATGTCGGAGCGCCCGGGTGGCTCAGTCTGTTAACTGTCTGACTACACTCAGGTCATGGTCTGAGCCCCGCGTCCAGCTTTATGCTAACAGCTCGGAGCCTAGAGCCTGCTTCAGATTCTGTGTCTCTGTCTCTCTCTGCTCCCCTCCCCTCTGTTTAAATAAATAAACTTTAAACAAAAATTTTAAAAAATCAATATATCTATAAAGTGAAGTAACCATATCAGAAGAAAATTCAACTCTGAGAAGGTTCTTGTAACCCATGAGCCACATTCACCAAGGATCTCGGGCTCTACAACTGATTAACAGTTTTTAAAGCTTTTGAACACAAGTGGAATAGTCGTTGGACCCTTCACCTCATTACACCACTGAAAGCAAATTCACTTTTTCAGGTCCTTTGGACACTGGCTATGCAGCAAATCAGAAGTGTCCTGCACAGTATACTGCATGTGCCCAGTGATGTGGGAGAATAAACACAGTTTCCCAATGCATCTGGTAAGCCATTGTCAGTGGATAAGCCACTGAGAACATTGGACTCAACTTGTTCATGGCATATGTGAGATCAGTATCTCTTACCAAGTAGGCACCAGTTCAAAACATTTTTTTTAATGTTTTATTTATTTCTGAAAGAGAGAGAGGCAGCATGAGTAGGGAGGGTCAGAGAGAGAGGGAGACAGAATCTGAAGCAGGATCCAGCCTCTGAGCTAGCTGTC
Organism: Proteles cristata cristata; assembly: GCA_017311185.1. Taxonomy (NCBI): domain Eukaryota; kingdom Metazoa; phylum Chordata; class Mammalia; order Carnivora; family Hyaenidae; genus Proteles; species Proteles cristata. Next base: position 570,875 of record JAESUZ010002504.1, read on the forward strand.
AGCACAGAGCCCGACGCAGGGCTCGAACCCACCAACCATGAGATCATGACCTGAGCCAAAGTTGACGCTTAACCGACTGAGCCACCCAGGCACCCCTGTACCAGTTCAATGACAATGGCTGTGCTGTCAGGATGCTCCTAAAATGAGCAAGCCTTCAAGAGTGAATCCTACAAACTCATATCTTTTTGAGATGACATTAGAAATAGAGAAGCCAGGATAAAATATTTAGAGAATTAATTAATTTGGATCATTGGCTCAGGTTGCCTATTAAAAGTTTACCTATAATGGAAGGCTTTAGTCTACCCACCTTCACGCTCTGCCATTAAAATCATGTGTAATGAACTTTTCTAGAATATGGCATATCATGAACTTTGAATAGATTTAGTTCCCAAAAGAGTTTTATAGAGACAATGAGTAAAAACTGAGAGAAAATTCATGTTACACAGATTCTCTATTAATAAAACGAATCCTAAATCATGGTTCAGATATTTAGGGGGAAAAAACCCACAGAATTAAGACAGCCTATAAATTCTTTGGAAATGGAGAGCAGGCAGAGGTGGAGGAATAGGATCTTGCCAAGTTTCAAGGTCATAAAAGTAGGTGAAATAAAATACAAAGCTATAGATAGGACCGCATTTTTCATGGTAATACACTTTATGGTTCAAACTGGGCAGTTAAATACGAGAATCGTGAAAAAATACATTAGAGTCTTCTAATTAATTCTATGGATTATTTTGGGATTCTTAATTTAAATTGATGGGTATAAGGAAAGATAGAAGAATGAAATTACTACTGTTAAGTTTTATAAGAAAAATGTTTATAGAAACAAGCTGTCTTTTAAATATCTGCTTCTAAGTATGGTATTCATCCAGAACATAATGCATACGTTATTAGAAATACTATTCTATTTCCACAATAAGCTGTGTGCTGCAATGTATATAAATTTATAGAGAGGAGGGGAGATTTATCTCTGCTTTAACCCAGCAGAAAGGATGTTTTGATGAGAAATAACATCATCAGGGATGTACATAATCTACTTAGCACAGTAAGTTTTCACCCTTATGGGAGTTTTTGGGGGCTAGCAATTAATATTATGATTGTAAGACAATTTTACCCTTCTGTAAAATAGGCTTCCTAAATAAAAGTTGCAAATATATATATATGTATATATATTTTAATGGAGAAGTAATAAAGTTACACTCCTTTCAAAGTCTTTTAAATTGTCCAATCTCTGTTTAGCTAATTTGGGATTACCTCTTTCATTATCAACTCAGGTAAAGGACAGTTTACCAGAAAGTTAATGAATGCATTTACAATAATTTTTTCAACCAAACATTATAACACAAATGAGCAGGGAGGGACACTAAGAATACACACTTCAGTGCTGAATAAAAGTTTAAAATGAAATAAGAATGGCCAACACTTCGCAAGTACTGTCACCGAGTAACAGTTACATTAGATGCATACTTTTCTCTACAAGATCAGTAAATCCGACAAGGCTAGTAAAGGTTTGTTCCTGCTGTAATGGAGCAGGTTAATGATGACCATGGAAGTTCACAGCATGGGAACTGAAGTGGCCTCTGGGCAACCCTCACTGCTCCTGACGACACCCTCCAGCTCTCCTCTCCAGCTGGGCCACAGCTGGTGATGGATCTCAGGGACAGCCACACTGTGGGAGTCTGGTTTTGGTGGCTGCGAAGACACAGCTTGAACATAAATCAAATCCTGCCATTCTTTTATGTTTTCTCTTTCTCTCTTTAATGTTTGTTTATTTTTGAGAGAGAGAGAGCATAAGTAGGGAGGGACAGATAGAGAGGGAGAGACAGATCTGAAGCAGGCTCCAGTCTCTGAGCTGTCAGCACAAACCCTGATGCGAGGCTCGAATCCACGAACTGAGAGATGATGACCTAAGCTGAAGTCAGACACTTAAGTGACTGAGCCACCCAGGAGCCCCTATGTTTTTTCTTTATGAAAAATTTCAGACAGAAAAAAAAAATAACAAATTAAATTCTGCAGGCATGTTCCATCATTCCGGTGTTCAAGGCTCTCCCCACATTGTCCCCCACCTATGAGACATTTATGTCATCAATTATGCAGTCATGAGGATTTGATACCCTCCCTACCCCACTGCCGCAATGACTCCTGCCTCTAAGACTTAATTCATGGTGTTCTCCTTACCTGGAGGCCTCATCATCTAACTCTGACTCTCCAAATCCTATCTTTTATCTTTCAAGTCCAACAAAATTCTCACCTCGGATGCACAGCCTTTTCTAACTACTCCACCTCTTGTGGGTCATCTGGGTCACCTTCCTTCTCTCTCACTGCCCCGTCTACACGTCTATTAGAGTAGATATCCCATTATTTATGTGTTTATCCATCTCTCAGGTCTGATCTGCTGGAGAGCAGGGATCACCTTATTCATCTTTGGACCTGCTCCAGGACCTAGAATAGTGCCTGACACATAATAGATGCCCATTTAAAACGCATACAACAGGTTATAATGGGCAGGCAGCAGAGGGAGGGTTAAATGAAAGGAGAGATTGGGGAGCCTCCTGGGAATATTCTTTATCTTTACTGGGATGGTATGGTATGTGGTAGTTACATGATAAAAACTTATTGAGCTATGAATATATATATATATATATATATATATATATATATGGATGAAATGAATGAACTAGCACCAGAAAATATACAAGACTGCTTTCCTCTGAAAACACGGCAACAATGTAAACACAAACAAACACACACACACACACACACACACACACCACAGTAGAATGTAATATTAATATTTGCTCGGGTTGTCACCTCATAGTACTTCCTCAACACGCACCACCAGCCCAGACTTCCAAGAGGGCTCCACTCTGACTATATAACAACAAACCATTCCAGGAATTTGCATTTTTCATGAGCACTCAAGAAGATTCTGATATATATTTTAATTTGAGAAGCAAATAATCCAGTGGTTCCCAAACTGGTATCTGCATCCCCTAACAACTTGTCAAAAATGCAAATTCTTGGGTCCACACAACCTAGTGAATCTGAAACTCTGAGGTAGACAGCCATTTACGTTTTCCAACCCTCCGGCTGATTCTGATGGACACAGAAGTTTGAGAAGCACTGCACTAATCCACACCTCCTCATCCAGTCACAGCCAGAGCGCCAGGCACCAGAAACCCGGGGTCACTCTTGACTTCACTTCATCTGTCTTCTGTATTTTATTTTGACCTCTCTCCATCCCTACCTCTAGTTCTCTCCAAGTCTGTCCTACCGCTCCTTGACTTCCATAAAGGCTTCCTACCAGATTACCTGGCTTCCAATCTTGTTACTTTCCAATCCGGAGCGCCACCTAAATTGCAAATCCAGCAATGTCACTTCCCTGCTTGGCACCCTTCAGTACCTTCCTATTGGTTTTAATACTAAACATCGCGAGCATGGCTTACAATCCTTTTTGTACTCTCCTCTGCCCACTATTCCAGCTTTATCCAATTCTGTCCCCTGTCTCCAATTGTCTGCCCTACCAGCACAAAGCCACCTAGAAGCTTCCTTCTGCAAATTCTGCTTTGTTCCACCTCTAAACTTCAGCACCGGCTGGTCCCTCCCAACATCCTGCACCTCCCACTCCACTGCCCTAGCAAACTCTGACTAGTTCTTCTCCTTTAATTCGTCTTGTTTTCTGGAAAAGCCTTTCCAAGCCCTTGTTACTCTTCTCCCAAGGGTAGGCATTTCATTCCATGGCATCCAACACATTGTCTCTGAGTCTTTGTCTCCCTATCTCTTTATATCTGTTTTACCTCTTCACTGCTCCCTTCATCATTCTGTCACCAAAACCTAGCACAGTGCTCTGGCAGAAAAAGAGATCAAAATCTACGTGCTGAACCATTTAATCTACCAATAACAGGCATTTACTATGCCGTCGGTTAAGGTGGGTGGTGTGGTGTGTGGCCAGGTACTTCTCCATCTGGAGAGGCTGTCCAAGGAACTGGTCTTGAATTCATTCCCACTATGCTCAAATTAGCTAAATGAGTGAGAATGAACACAGACATTTCCTGAACATTCTGCAAAACAGTGAGATACTGCAGCAAGCCTGAGCAGAACCAGCTACTGAGAAAAGAAGCTTCTCGGTTGGGTGCTGCGGAACCTGAAACAAATCCATGGACCAAAAGGCTGAGCCAATTTTGAAATCACAATTTTTTTTTTCACTAACCAAAGAACATCCCTAATGTTCCCAAGCTGTTTTGTCAATATCTGTTCCTTCTTTTGTTTTCTAATATTGTTAAGAATGAAGTGTCGTTCTGATGTAAATCGCTTATTTCAATTATCAGAATTGATAGGTTAAGTGAAGTCAAAATGTTCCAAAGTAGGAAATGCTGTGAAACCCTGTACCCTAGTGCAAGCTTAAGCCATTTTCCTTTTGGAAGAAAACAGATCTACATATGCCCACCCTGACCCGTCTCTACCCCACTTCTCAGAAAATTAACAAAAATTTAGTTGGCAGACAAAACAATTCCAAGGCCAGAGAAGAAGGGTGAGGAGATATTTACAAAGTATTATGAAAGACTGCTTCTTCCAAAGAGTATACTTAGGTAATCCAATCCAATTCAATTCAATTCAATTCAATTCAATTCAATTCAATTCAATTCAACAGCAAGAATATTATGGAAACGTTCCATAGGAACGTTAGAAAGTATCCATTTCTAAGGATTTAATAATAGAATATATGCTGGGAATTTGAAGGAGACATTGTTTCCCAAAGACAAACCACTGGGCAAACTTAGGAATCAGAGACTTTGTCCCTATATGGCCTGATTGTCACATTTTGATAGTGTAAGAAAGAAAACTTTGGAAACAACAGGTTCCACAAGAAGTGCAGAATCAAAAATCAAAGAATCACCTGACTGTTTTTTTAATGTCTATTTATTTATTTTGAGAGAGAGAGAGAGGCAGCACACAAGTGAGAGGGGAAGTGGCGGAGAGAGAGAGAGAGAGAGAGAGAGAGAGAGAGAGAGAGAGAGAGAGAGAGAGAGAATCGCAAGGAGGCTCCACACTCAGCACAGACCATCTGATGCAGGCCTTGAACTCAAGACTGTGAGATCCTGACCTCAGCTGCAATCAAGAGTCAAGAGAGATACTTAAGTGACTGAGCCACCCAGCCATCCCCTGAATGATTTTTAGATACAGAAAGGACCAGTGACCTTTTCTACTGTATTCCCCCTATTTGGATGCCAACTGCCAAGTTCCTCCACATACCTAGGAACTGAGGCAGATCAGCTATGGGACATATTAGGATCTGTCTTAAGATAACTCACAGTCACTGACAAACTTTTCCTTATTATTTCTTGACTGGAAGTCAAGATCCCCAGCTTCAGAATAAAATTCATGCTCAAAATTATGCAGAATTACTCATTTATCTACAGTATGTGTTTGGGGAGGAAAGAGATTTTTTTAAACCACCAAAATTCTGCCTCCCTCTTGCCATGCTTCAGCAAAAGAAACCCAGCACATGGCTGATTGCAGGGTAGGCAGGGAAGCTACAAGGTGAGATGTGGGACATTTGTTATAGTAGAAAATGAGAAGATAATTGAAAAAGAAGATGAGTGTATGCCACAGGATGCAGGAGTTGGCTGGACAGCATCAAAAGCATAGCCCATAAAAGTTAGGAATAGAAACCAATAAATTAGACAAACAGAACTAATAGTTACTCTTCTACTCTTCGTAAAACACCGTTGAGAAGAAAATGAAAAGACAGGTCACAAACTGAGAAAATATTTGCAAAACATGGATCTGATAAAGGCCTTCTATCCTGGGTATATAAGAAACTCTCAAAACCTACTCCTACTAAAATAATCCTATTACAAAATTAACAAAAGTTTTGAGGGGATGCATCATCAAAGAAGACACATAGATGGCAAGGAGGCATATGAAATAACGCACACTGATCATTAGGAAAATGCAAACTGAAATTCCATATATGGTCAATTGACTTTTCAACCAAAGGGCAAAGCCAATCCAATAGAGAGCGGATGTATCTTCACAATATATGATATTGAAATAACTGTGTGTCAGTATGAAAACAACAAGAAACCCTTTGACTTCCACCATAGACCTAAGTATCCAATGTAAAAAGATTAAACTTCCACAAGAAAACAGAGAAAAGATCTTTGTGACCTTAGGTCAAGCAAGGATTTCTTTGATACAATACAATACCATAAGTAGATACCACTATATCCACATAAGAACACCTATAATTAGAAAGACATCATACAAAATGTTAGCAAGGAGGCAGTGCACTTGGAATTTCTCATATACCATGGATGGGATGCAAAATGGTTCTGTCACTTGGGAAAACAGTCTGGCTCATGAAATTAAGCACACATATATATACAACGCAGCAATCATTCCTAGTCATTTACCCAAGAGAAGTAAAAATGCATGTTTGTACAAAACTTTTCGGCAAATGTTTATAGCACTATTATTCATAATCACTAAGAACCGAAAAGAAAACAAATGCCTTTCAACTGGCATATATAAAACCAAAGTGTGACACATCCATACGATGGTACTAGTCAGCAGTGAAAGGAAACGGCAGTACTGTTATACCCAACGACACGGATGGGTCTCAGATACATTATGTCAAGTGAAAGAAGACAGATTCAAAAGTCCACATTAGACACCAAAAGTAGATTAGTGGTTCCCCAGGGTTGGGAAGGTTGGAAGGAAATAGGAAGGGATGACTGGCAGGTATGGGAATTTGGGAAGAGGTGATGAAAGTGTTCTAAAATTGATCATGATGATGCAAATGCACTAAAAACCATTGACCTGTGCACTTTAAGTGAGTAAACTGCACGGTGTGTGAATTGTGTCTCAAAGAAGCTGGGTTTTTTAAAGAAGGTTATATACCATATAATTCCACTTACTACGACATTCTGCAAAAGGCAAACCTGTAGGCACAGAAAACAAATCCCTGGTTGTCAGGGGCCAGGGTATGTGGAGGGATTGGCTAAGAGGGCCTTGAGGAAACGTTTGAGGGGTGATGGAACTGTTGTGTATTTTGATTGTGGTCCAAGGTACACAATTGTATGCATTTGTCAAAACTCATGCGACAGTTAACTAAGTGGGATGAATTTTACTGCCAGAAAATAATACCTCAGCAGACCTGACGTTAAAAAGAAAAAACAACTGTATTTCCTACCTGAAAAATAGCCATTACCTTTATGGGTTTTAATTTGGCTACTGGAGGTACTGTTCACCTTTCCCCCAGATATGGTGTTATCAGCGGTCCCTCCACAAACATAAAACCTATGAATATATATGGTTTGTCATGACATTTTTTATAACTGAAGTGGTGTTATTCCGCTTTCTAAGCCTTTTTAAATAAATGTAAGAGGTAATGCAGCAATATGCATTTCCAGTCACAATTATAAAGCTATTAACTACCTCTGAGTCAATTTATTACGGTCTTATGAATAAGATAAATTCAGTTTACATGTGCTTATTACATTAACAATGGCCTTTATACTCTTAAAAAGCATGGGCAGAGGAAAATTGAATTGCCTATTTAAGAGAAATGTCCTAAAATCAAATTATTTCATTCTTGTAAACTTTCTTAAAGCATGTTAGATTTTTCTAGTAGCAAAGCAGAATTCTTTTAAGCTTAAAAAATGTCGTGTACAGAAAATCTGCAAGAAAAAGAACAGGACATAGAGCATCTATATACCACTTACCCAGATTTCTCTCATGTTGACCTTTTAGCCTATTTGTTGTCTGGACTGTTCCATTCATCTGTGTGACTATCCTCTTACCTACACCACACTGACTTGATTAATGCAGCTTTCTAGTAAAGCTTGAAGAGTGTGACTTCCAACTTTGTTCCTTCTTTTCAAAATTGTTTCGGCCACTCTAGTGCCATTACCTTCCCATTTAAATGTTTGAATCAACGTGTCAATATCTACAAGATGGCTAGCTGGGATTTTGGTTAGGAATGCACCGAATCTGTAGACCAGCTGGGGGGAGGGAAATTGACACCTTACCAGTACTGACTCTTGCAACCCAAGGACATATTTTATCTCTCCCTTTACGTAGGTCTTCTTTGATTTTTTTTTTCCTACGGGGAAATTTAATTTTTATTTCTGGCATCTTCTTTTTCATTGCTGCCTATCCCTCACGCCATTCCCTAAAGTCAAGTTTTGACACATTAAAGAATGTGCTTAAGACATGGATAAAAAGTAATATTTTTATATTTTTACATTTCCAGCTACCAATGTAATGAGAGCCCTCTGTACGTAAAAGTTTCCACTTACTAATGACTCAGAATATCTTGGCAAACTCCCTTAATAGCTGTGAATACGCTAGCTATAGTTGGCCTGTGCTTTTTGTTGGACAGGGCAATTATTCAAACATCAGAACAAAAAAATCATGAGAAGATAAAATTTTAAAAATCCGTACCCTCTGTGCCAGGGACCATTCCTTTCATGGATCAGAAACAGCATGCAATTATCTCACTCACAAAGATTTTTGATCAAAATAAATTATACACATGGGTAACTTAACCCCAATGTCAACACGGCAGCTTAAACATGCACCCTTGAAGCTGTCGGATCCAGGGGCCAGCATTAATGTAAGAAGAATCCATTAACTGAGAGGAACACACACGATCACATTCAAAGACAATGTTTATGACAGTAATTGGTAAACAGAATATTTTTCAAAAAGCCCCTTTGTTCTTAATGGCATTGAAACCATTGTGGGGCTGTACCACTGTCACCAACAGGAACAGCAGTAGTGAGTATTGGTGCATGCAAAAGATCAAAAGCTGTGATGAAAGGGCCTGTAATTAATAATAATTGCTTCCCAAGTGTCTATTTTACATAAAGATTCCACTTTATAAGGAACACATTCAAGTCCACTGGATAGACTTAATATTTTCCCTGTGGGTGGTCTTTTCTGGGAAAGTTATTCAAAGGCTCTGCATGGGGCTAGCAAAACATCATTAATAAGAATGATACAGAAGAATAACAGAGACAAAGCACACCTTTGCCAAAGGTGACATCTTACAAAGCAGCCCATGCAGTTTGGGAAGCAAATGAAATGCAGGGCTCCTACAGACAATGAGAGCACAGTCACTCATTTAAATGAACCTTTTTATTTAATGGGTGCTGTTTTGGAGGTGGTGACCAAGAGTCCGGTTGACGCTTCCGAGGCTTGGTTGTATACTTAACTAATATTTTTCTGTGGGTAATTTTAAGTAAAAGAGGAAAACTTTATTAATGCTTGTGAACAGAGTTAAGTGTAAAAATAGAAAGCAGTACGAAACAAGCAAAAGGAAGCCAGAATAATAGTCCTAGAACTCCAAAAACATGAGAAATTTAAATAAGTAAATGCCAATATTTTTAGGCTCCTGTTACAAAATTATCCATTTCAATCTTTATTGGGAAGCACTTGAAGACAGTTAATGGAATACAATTTTAAATTATTTTGATAACCATTTAAGAATCATAATGGTAATAATCACTGTGGTAAACTGATCATAGCCCCATTCTTCACTTGCCCCTATTCTTGTCTTCCTTGAAATGAAAATTTGCAGCTTGACCTCTTGAAGTTGGACTGGCCTTGTGACTTGCTTTGGCCAAAGAATGCAGTGGAACTGATATTACGTCAGTAATGAGACTAGATCTCAAAAGGCCATGCATGCCTGGGAATACTGCCTTGTGTCATGAAAAGAAGCCTGAGCTGACCTACTGGATGATGAGAAATACATAAAGGAAAGCCATCTCAGCTGAGACTACCTAAACCTACCTGCCACTAGACAACTTGTCTGCAGATCTCAGACACGTGAGTGAGAACAGGAGAGACCTGACGAATTACCCTGCCAACACGTAAGCTCATGAACATAATGAATATACGGTTATTGCATTGCCATGAAACTTGAGAGCTGTTTGTTACACAGTACAAGCTCGCTGATACAATCACCCGCCATTCCAAGTTTAATAAGAAACTTAAATTTCGTTCTATATCTCTCTCTTTTCCTGACCTTGTGTTTTCTCAGTTACCACTATCACCATCACTAGTCCTATGACCCTGATTATTCAACCCACTTTGACTTGGCCCCTCTCATATTTCCCATCATCAGTCACTTAGTTTTATGGCTTACGTACAGAAGTGGGTCTCAAATCCATCTGCTTTTCTACATTCTTTCTGCATTCCACTGTAAAGGTTCTTCATTTGTCTTCTCAAAATTGTCTTTTGCTCATTCTTTTGTTTCTTTAATACATTGCTAAAGCACAGTAATTTTCTTACTAAGTAGAAATCATGACTTACTAAGCAAGAAATGATCTCACTAAAAGTAAGATGCATGTCAGGACATATTCCCAATCTCGGATACTTCAACAGCTGCCAGTTGCCTTTAGAATGTTCTGACAGCTTGGCATGGGATTCAAGATGTTCCATCAACTGATCCCATCTTCCCTTTTAGTCACTTCCCACTGCATCCTTCTATACTTCTTCAGTAACATCAAGCTGGAATTATTACCCAAACAGACTCCTTCACATTTCTGTGCCTTTGAGATGTTATTTTCATCCCCTCTTCCTTATCAAACACCCACCCAATTCAACTACTGACAGCTCTCTGACCCTCTTCTGCAGTTCCCTCCATTCACACCTCCTTCACAGCGTCTTGGGTGAATTTGTCCTTTCCCCTAAACACCTCGCATATGCCTCTATTATAGTCATTTTTTCATTAAGTTTAATCTATGCTTAGTTGAATGCTAGAAGGTCATAAATTCTTTGATAGCACGGCACAGGAATCTTCGCACCCCTCATATGTTGAGCACAATGCTTAACAAGACAAATGTAATACACTTGGGACCCTGGAAGGAGCTGTTAAGAGCAAATTTAGTTTTCTGGCCAACAGACAAATCCAGATGTGGGGCAAGTAAATCCCTTTGCTCCACGATCAGAAATGGAAAGTTATGTACAGAAAGTTAGTTTTTGACTCCTTTGAAATTCTAAACTTAACTATCACAATACACCATCAGCCACCTCACTCCTATTCGAGGAACTGACAACTACAGATGATGTTAAATTCATTTAGAATCAGGACCCATAAGTGTTATAATCTCTTTCTGTTCTCACCCTTGTCTGCCTGGCATATTTGGCAGAATCAGAAAAGTAAAGGGTAATTTCTGAATACAGTCAAACCTTGAAAAACAGAGCTCTCTGTTAAGTAGCCCATTTATTTTTAAATGTTGCCATAAAGAGAAGATGAAGGAAAGTAAGTTGATACCAAGATTAATGCAATAGCTACTGTCAGGCATATATTATCTTCAGAAGAGAGTTCTATAATCGTGTACAAATTTCCCTTCTAAAAAGAAACACAGTGACCCTGAGCAAAGTCTCTTAACTCTTCTACGTCCCTATTTGCTCATCTGTTAAATTAGTGGCTAATACTAACTTACCACTGAACTTCAGTGAACCTTTAAAGATTTTTTTTCATTTATTATTTACTTTGAGATGGGGAGGGGCAGACAGAGAGGGAGGCAGAGAATCCCATGCAAGCTCCATGCTGTCAGTGCAGAGCCCAATGTGGGGCTCAAACTCATGAACCATGAGATCACGACCTGAGCTGAAGTTAGATGCTTAATCCACTGAACCACCCCGGCACCCCTGGTGAGCTTTTTAAACACTAGTTTATTGAAACTAATGTTCACAATAATGAATATAAGGGAACGAAAGATTTTCAATAACAAAAACTTTAAGTATTAAATTGTGTATAATATATGTTGAAAGACAGCAAAAGACACCAGTGTAATTTTAAAAGTTTTCTTTTTAAAGGTGAAGAATGGAGTATTTTCCTGGCCTTCAACTGATTAGGAATTTCAATTAATAAAAACAATCTTATATCTACCACACAGTTAATCTACCACACACAATTTGATTTGATTTGTGGGGCCTTAGACAAGTTATCTCATCTTCATTTCATTGTCTGAAAAATAGGATAATTCCTGCCTTGTTGGGGGTTGTAAAGATTGAATGAGATTGTGTCCATGAGGTGACTAGAATATAGCAGATACCAAGTAAGTGTTAATTTCCCTTTCTCCATCATCCCTAAGAAAATTCAAGAGTACTTCAACAATGCATGATTAGAAATTACTTCTCAGCTGAATAATGCTCTTATTATTTTTCATTACTCAACATCCTCTCATAATGCTAAAATATTTTCTTTTCACAGACAGCACTTGCTTCAAAGTCACTTATCTGCCCTGTTTTTTAGATGGCGGGCTGATGATGCCACAGTAAATTTACTCATAAAAACAGTCTGAAACAAGTTTAGGCTTTAGCTGTATGTTGATCTATGGAATAGTCAGGGACTATCTGACAATAACTTGGTTAATAGAAATGCCATAGACAGTAGAAACCCTTGATCTTCCTAACTCCCCCCAGTACTAGGCAGGACACCCTATTTTAGGAAAGGAAGAATCTATCATTTTCTTAACGATATTTTCTAATCTCTAAATGCCACTCTCTTTGCATATATTTAAGCAAAACAAGCTTTTAAAGATCCTTATTGGAAATGAGGGGCATTCTAGGAAGCATCCCATTCAATGAAAGTCCTGTTAGTGTAATGTAATCATGCTTCTGGTCTTGGTCCACTAAGTTTAAGTGGACAATGCAGACTAGGAGGGGCAGAGCCTGGAATAAGAACTCCCATTGGAGAGCTATCATTCTGGGTGCTGAGATGAGGCCCATCTGTCTGACGAAACACAGCATCTGAAGAAGCGCTAACAGGCAGGTACCAGAAGTTTCAGTGATGGTTAGCGACAAGGGTGACATCAGCTTCAAGGCTAAGGGGGCGCCCAGTGCCTCTCCTCTAACAGCAGGTAGAGACGCCTTCCCAAGAAAGCTACACACAGCAGAGGTCCAGTCCATTCCCTCGACTGGGATTCAAAGACAGTCTCTGGTTTCTGGGAAGAGGATTTATGGAGGGAGGAGACAAGGTCTTTTTTTCTAATGTGATTGGCCTCATGAACTGGAAACAAGATATGGATGTCAATAGGGTTCAACAGAGGCACTTGGATCTCACAAACAATACCCAAAATAGGAAACAGAGTCAGAGCTGGACTAATTGAAGAGGACACTGCAGATCCCCCAAAGCCGATCGGATGGAGCTCTTGAAACCCACCTCCTCCAGCATCCCTCCTTGCTAGCAAGCCAATCTCATGTCCCTGCTCCAGGCGGTGGGAAATCAAAAACATGGAAGACAACTGTCTCTGCCTTAAAAAGCTCAAGGTTGGGGAGCCTGAGTGGCTCAGTGGGTTAAGTGTCTGACTTTGGTTCAGGTTATGATAGCATGGTTCATGTGTTCGGGCCCCACATCAGGCTTTATGATGAATAGCCGGCTCAAAACCTAGAGCCTGTTTCAGATTCTGTGTCTTCTTCTCTCTCTGACCCTCCCCTGGTCATGCTGTCTCTCTCTCTCAGAAATAAAAAAATAAAATAAAATAAAATAAAATAAAATAAGCTCAAGGTCCAACAGAAGAGGCAAAATTGGGGGGCGCCTGGGTGGCTTAGTTGCTTGAGTGTCCGACTTTGGCTCAGGTCATGATCTTGCGGTTTGGGAGTTCCAGTCCCCCGTGTGGCTCAGTGCTGTCAGCACAGAGCCCACTTCGGATCCCCGGTCTCCCTCTGTCTATGCCCCTCCCCTAATTGCATTCCCTCAAAAATAAATAAACATTAAAAAAATAAAGAAGAAGCAACATGTGAGAAGTACTGGGTTGCAGATCGTTGCTGAGAACACTGAGAAACACATCCAGCCTATATCTGGTTACGTCAGGAAAACCTCCTCAGATATATTCGGGTGCTTTGACAGTTACTATGGCAGTCCTCTAGCTCCTCTTCCCTAGGGAAAAAACATTTCTTAGATTGTCTCATCTTCAAATCCCTTCCCTTGATCGAACACCCTCTAAATTCTCTCAGAGCACTGCTGAATCAGACAACTGGTGATCTCTGCCACAGGACCAACTGAGTTTCTGGTCTACACAAGCATCTGAATGCCACCCAGGAGAACGGGCACTCAAAAATCCGTCAGCATTGCTGCTGTCCAAATCTTCTAGGTTATATCCTCAGCAAGAGTTTATGTGAGCTCCAAGTTAGCAGTATTAGCAATGATAAGTCAGCACACACATCCTGTTAGCACTGAGCCACATGCTTCACTTAAGTAAATGGTGTTTCAATGAAGAAATGATTCGTCTTCACAACTAATCTATTGGAGAGTACTGATTACCTCCACTCCATGGAGGAGAAAACCAAAATTCAGAAAGTAAATAAACGTTCTCAAGGTTATGTAACTAGAAAGTAAAATCCTTCTAGTGGAGACAGGATTTAATTCCTGCGGTTTGTCTCCAAAATCTGGGGAAGTCTACAAGACTTCCTCTCATCTGCAGACCTGCTCTTTTCATTTACTCTCTGGGAACACTCCAGCATGATCTACTTAAAGTTATGGAAACTATCTAACATGGTACAGCATGTGGCTGCTTTCAAAGTAGTTTTACACACAGCATGTGATGTCTACACTAAACCTTGGGACTCTGTGTTGGCTCTAGCATTGGATCTAAGGTTTTAGCTCAGCAAATAGGACTGACACTTGACCAACTGGCCCGAAGTGACACACTCCCCTCTTCTCTTGCTGTCCTTCCCCTTCCTCTGCTTTCTTAGCCTTCCATGCTGGAGATAGGTCTTCAGATCTGTGTGGCTTCCTCTGACCAAAGGCCTCTCCCACGTTTCCGCTGACCATCAGCTTCAGCTCTTCGGGCCCCAGAAGACCACTATCTAGAAAGCTTCATCCGCCTCCTCTCCACTCCCCAGCACAAGCTGATGGCTCCCTCCTTCATACTCTTAGAATGCCAGCATGGCAGCACTTACCTCCTCACATTAATAACTCGTCTGCCAACCTTTTCATAAAGGCCTACTGATCAAGGTGTGGCCCCTGTGCCTGTGCGTGGACATCTCCCGAGGACCTCAGGTGCTGCACAAACCCCCAGCATCAGAGTTGACATTGCAAACAAGGTCTCCATGACTCTGCTGTACATCAGACTCAGAGAAGAGCTTCTCTCACAGACTACGGGTTTCAGGGTGAGACGGGTGCATCTTGTTTATCCTCAGGACTCAGCAGAGAACCCAGCCCTGAGCGAATACTCTGTTTGTTGAATCAAAGTGAATATGTGATCTCGTCTGATTCTCACAACAACCTTCAGAGACAGGAACTACTCTCTCTATGTTACAGATGAGAAAACCAAGGCTAGAGACTTTCAGAAAATTTCCTTGAACTCACATGACATGTATTTCAGTATTAGAATTCACCCAAGTGAGATCAGCATACACTTTGCTTTCACCGCTTATGCACTCATTCATTCCTTTATGCGGTAAAATCTTACTGAGCACCCACCATGGCCTGTGCACTGTACTCAGGTTTAAGATGTACAAGGGCACCTGGGTGACTCAGTCGGTTAAGCATCTGACTTCAGCTCAGGTCATGATCTCACAGTTTGTGGGTTCGAGCCCTGCATCAGGCTCTGTACTGACAGCTCAGAGCCTGTGGCCTGTTTCAGATTCTGTGTCTCCCTCTTTCCCTGTTCCTCCCTTACTCCTGCTCTGTCTCTCAAAATAAATTAAAAAATGTAAAAAAAAAAAAAGAAAAAAAGAATTACAGACGTAGAAGAGGACTAACCAAATCCGCCTGTACCCTCATGGAGATACCAACAAACAGAAAGCAATCCTCACACAGTGTGAGAAGTGCCGTGTAGTACGAGGAAACATGAAGGAAAGGCCCCAAACTCAGACACAGGGTCAGGCTGTCTATGGAAAAGCATCGTGGGTTAAAACTTCATTTATTTCATTTATTCCTTAATATTCTAAGACCACATTTGTGGGTGTATGGTGTGTGTGGGCGTGTGTGTGTGTGTGTGCATGCCTGGGCATGTGTGTGTACACCATGTGCATACAGTAAAGAGGAAAAATGAGAAGAGGCATTTTAGCCAGCCTGCTGCACACACTGCCAAACAAAATCTGGTAAGGAAAGATAGAGAAAAAGACCCACCAGGGTGCCATTCAGTTTTCAATGCATCAAAGATTTACACACTCTTCCCATTATCATTAATGGCTGTTATGAACGTAATTTGTCCCCACGCACCAAGGGGAGAATAAATTCCTCACAGAGGGGAAATAGAGGGTATTCAAAGAAAAAAAATATTTTATGCAGAAGGCTGATGACTGCTAGCTGATAATGAATGCAGTAGGAGTAATAATAATTTTTTAAATTCCTCAATAAATGAGTCATAAAGGTCACAGGGCAATACTAGAAATACACACACACACACACACACACACACACCATCTCTAAATGATCCAGCAAAGCAACGACAAAAAAAAATGGCTTTGTTAGGTTGCAGGCTAAATAAATTAAAAATAAAAATCAAGATGAAGTGAAAATAAAAGAGAGCTGAAATTCCAATAACTTTAAATGATAAAGATCATATTTTTAAAAAACAACAGAAAAGTATAAGTATGGATTAGGTAACACTCTTCTGTGACACTCTACTCTCCCAAAGTCACTATATCTATTGATGACAGAAACAAAATATAGGAAGATATCTTTGTGCAGGGGAAGAGCAAACATATTGCTAGGTGACTAGAATAAATCAGGCAGGTAGGTTGATAAGTGACTTACACAGCTCAATATAGGTGTTAGATAATTAGATAAGGGACCAAAAACATTCTTAGAGGGTAAAAGCTTACAAGTCAGCAGTAAAGAAGCACTCTCAAGAGCAGCACTGTTGCATATTTTAATGTCTTCTCGGCTCATAAGAATAAAACAACAGGCAAAGTAGAGGTATGGGACTTGGAGCGTCATTTTTACTTTCCTGGGAGCAGCATTTCTTAAGGTGATTGGGAGGTTTTTGTTCCTCATCAGGTGCTTATTAATCCACTGTCATGTCTCCATATTTTATTATTCCTACCAGGGTAACTGATTATAGCCATGATCTCAGGTCATAAAGCATAACAGCTAACTCAGGGGATTGGAAACAAAATTCGGAATAAAGAGTGGCAGAGCCTCTGCTTCCTCCCCTGTGAAACGAGGTTAATAGACAGGATCCCCTAGGGCTCCCCAGTAAGAGAACACACACTCATATATTCCCCACAAGCAATCGAAACTATATAATAGAGATAGGAGTCTTCCAGAACCAAGCCAGGCCCATCGTGAACACTCAGTAAACATGGGGTGCTATTCTTGCATTGGAAAGCTTCCTGCAATCTAAAGTCATTAAATACAGGAAATTCTAAGCTGTTTTCCTCTGGAGAGTTTTTTAAAAGAAATATAGTACAGGTGTAGCCAAATCAGTAGATAAATTGTCAAGTCCATAGATAAACTCTATTTAGCACACTCTGAATATAGCACCTAACACAACATTATAAATAGAGAGTGCTGAATGGGGAATATTTGATAAAAATGGTAAAGTCTACTGCCAGGATTAAATGCGGCAACCTCTTCAGACTCCTTCCAAATGGAGGCAGAAAAGGAAAAAAAATATATTAAATATCTATCCGTCTATATAGCTGCACTGTGTCATCCAGATTGAGCCAGAGCAACAAGTGTCTGTGCACCGTCAAATTTCTATACTGTGGTCAGTGGCCCATGCAGTACAAACTCAAGAGCACCAAACAGTCCCTGATTCTGCTTGTAATATATCACCTGTAACCACCCCACCTAGAGGTGAACTGTATATCAAAAGGAATTGCTGTGGCACCAAATGAGACTACCATAAAACTACAATGGTATATTACACTATTTTGGTTGCCTTTGGGAAATATACAAGTTGAAAGCATCTAACAATGGGCAAGTGAATTGAATTTGGATCTCAGGAAAGAGAAGCTCTGATAAAGATTGTTTGCTTATTTCAACATAAAGCCTTTGTGTATTATGGGTTACAAATACCACTTCCAGGGATGCCTGGGTGGCTCAGTCAGTTAATGTCCAACTCTTAATCTCAGCTCAGGTCTTGATCTCAGGGTCATGAGTTCGAGTCCTGAGTTGGACTCTGCTGAGCTGGGGATGAAGCCTACTTAAAACAAAAAAAAAGAATACCACTCCCATAATCTGCCAGGGAGCAATTCTCATCTGGAAACTGGTGCAATACACCAACTCTAATGTGACAAAAATGAAAAAACAAATGCTGATGGTGCAAGGTTCTGGAAAACTTGTCTATATACCTAATTATTTATATAGCTAGCATTACTCAATAATAAGTAAAATACAAATAAAGGGCAGGGGCACCTGGGTGGTTCAGTAAGTTAAGCAGTTGATTCTTGATCTCAGCTCAGGTCCTGATCTCATGATTCCTGAGATCAAGCCCTGTGTCAGGCTCTGTGCTGACAGCGGGGAGCCTGTTTCAGATTCTCTCTCTCCTTCTCTCTCTGCACCCCTCCCAAATAAATAAACTTAAAAAAATAAAAATAAAGGACAATAAATTAAAGATTGTATTCTCTGGATAAGTGGCAATCCCAAGGCATAAACATTTCTTTCACATTCCAATGTTCCAAAAATACTCCAAAGATCAAAATGACCAATGCCCTTTAAAAGATACCATTTACCTAGTTAAAAAAAAAAAGCTATCTGAAGTAAGTATGCCATCCAGCTCATTCCATAACCAGGAAGAACACAAACCAAGAAAGAAAACATAGAGGAGAAGCCATTAAACTATAATACAGCCCATCGTAGAGTAATAAAGTGTTCTTTTAAGAAAGTGATCCAGTGTATGTCAAATGGGGTATCGTTTCTAAATACTCTGGTCAAAAATAAAGAGTTGCTATTTGTTTTGGGAGACTTTTTGTTTTTTGTTTGGAGTTCAAGTTTACTGCAAATTACATATGACAATACAGGTCTTAAAAAGTGCAAAATAAAGCTCCCACTATAATTTTGGCGTTGTGGTTTTTCTATTTGTGTAGCTGTTAAAATAAGATGAAATGCTGGCACAGCTATCCCCGAGAGCACAGAACAAGGAAGTCACTGCAGAAGCAGTAGGGAAGTGAGGAGTAGTTTGAAAGGGATTTGGGTGGGAACAGTGGCGTTTTCAGTCTACATTAGTTGGCTTATTTCTGAATGAACATGTGATTATTATAAAAGAACAGTCTATATAATCTAGTAAAACTGTAAATTCCTGGCAGAGTCAATTTGAAAGTGTAAGGCTGACAAGGCCTTCTTTTGAAAATCTGAGAACTATTTGCATGAGAATTATCACTCTGAAGTGAGCAAATTCCAGTCCTGTTGACTCACTGCCTCCACCACCTACACTGGGGCTCCCAGGCCAGTGAGTTCCAGCCCACAGTGTGGGGGGTGGGGAGGGAGAGTTCCAGGACCAGATCTGCTCAGAGGACTCATGTGAGGCACAGCCCATTAAAGCCTGATGCCAAGTAAAAAGAAAAAACACACACACAAGGAAAAAGCCTGATGCCAAATTAAGAAAAAAGCGCAAAAGGCCATTGTGTTTACATTTTAACTCAATTTTTAAACAATTCCACCCAAAAATCTATCTGAAACACAAACTTAAACGAATGAAGAAAGGGCTTCTGGGAACTTGAGAAACTGTGAATAATTTTTATAGCAACTTTACGCCTCTCAGATTCAAAGTGTCAGTGCATGATTTTATCCTGTTGGAAAGAGTAGAAAGAAGAGGAGGAAGGCTTCAGATGGAAGTGTTCACCATCTCTTTATATTTATTTAGGATATTATATTTATTTAGGATATTATATCTAGCTGGAGAGAGGAACAAAGGAACATGTGACTACTAATTGTCTAGCTCCTCCTTTTCCTTATATTCTATTAAGGCAACCAACTAGTCTACTTGCTATCCCTCAAGCATCATTTTGAAATAATAAATCCTTAGGAAGCAGAAACAATATCTCAATAACTTCCGATATGTATTTCCTATTGTGGCATCACTTGTGAAAGCTTTATGAGATTGATAAAGTAATAAAGGATAAGAGTTCACTATGAAGGGCATTGAAGGAAAATTGAGAGCAGCCTCTACGTGGGGAAGTTGTCTCAAACCTGGGTTCAAGTCCAACTTCTACCCTTCGCTGGTTGGGTTATCTTGGAGGAAGGCTGTAACTTCTCTGTGTCTTGCTTGACCTCCTTAGC
Organism: Proteles cristata cristata; assembly: GCA_017311185.1. NCBI lineage: Eukaryota > Metazoa > Chordata > Mammalia > Carnivora > Hyaenidae > Proteles > Proteles cristata. Next base: position 591,066 of record JAESUZ010002504.1, read on the forward strand.
CTCAAAACTGGGATTTAGAATCACACTCATCTTCCAGAATCCTTGTGAGAAAATGTGTGCTAAGCATTTAACAACGTGCCTTTCACATAATAAGCACTGAATAAATGTTAACTAGTATTATTTTTTGGCTGGTATCAAAGAACATTTCAATTATTGAAAAGGTCTTGGCATTGATGGTGCATGCTAGGTCCCAAATAAAGGATAGAAAACTCCAAATTTCAGGCACAGAGTTAAAAGGATAATTTACATTTGAAAAATTCCCAGTAAAATCTTAAATTTTAAAAGAACAAAGTGACCAAAGAAAACTATCAGTGTTATTTTTTCTGATACCCAATGTATTATGAAAATTTTAAGTTCTGCATTTTATCGAACTTTCTTGCTCCGTATTTCTAAGACTTAACCATAGGCAAATAGAAAACGAGCACAAAATCCAATCCATACCTTGAAATTATCAAGGAAAAAATAAGCAATCTTTTAGAGTAAGGATCAATAGATGTTTTCCACAAAAATCCAAACAATAAATATTTTAAGCTTCATGGGCCACATAGGGTAGCTCTCCCTCCTGTCCTTCTCCCTGACCTCATACACCTCTCTCCCCCTCTCCTCTTCCTTCAGTTTTTAACACCTCTTTAAAAATGGAAAACCCGTTCTCAGCCCAAAGGCAATATAAAAAAACAAGCCTCAGGCCTTAAGGGCCACGTTCTGGAGCAGGGAAGGAGTGGGGAACAACTGGAGAGACCAAATCCTGGTGGTAGCCTGCTTTTGTAAATAAAGTTTTATTGGAATATGATTATTGCCATTCATTTACAAATTGCTTACTGGCTGTTTTCTCAGCCCAAAGGCAGACTTGAGTAGTTTGGTTTTTGGTTTTTTTTTTGTTTTTTTTTTTTATGGTTTTATTTATTTCTAGGAGAGAGAGAGAGACAGTGTGAGCAGGGGGAGGTCAGAGAGAAAGGGAGTCACAGACTGAAACAGGCTCCAGGCTCTGAGCTGGCAGTCAGCACAGAGCCCGACGCGGGGCTCGAACCCACGAACCGCGAGATCATGACCTAAGCGAAAGTCGGACGCTTAACCGACTAAGCCACCCAGGCGCCCCGTTTGGTTTTTTTTTTTAATGTTTATATATTTTTGACAAAGAGAGACAGAGTGCAAGCAGAGAGGGGCAGACACACACACACACACACACACATACACACACACACACACACACACACACACAGAATTCAAAGCAGCCTCCAGGCTCTGAGCTGTCAGCACAGAGCCCAATACGTGGGGCTCAAACCCAGGAACTGTGAGATCATGACCTGAGCTGAAGTCCAGCCCTTAACCAACTGAGCCACTCAGGTGCCCTGGACTTGAGTAATTTTAACAGAGATCCCGGGGGGGCGTCCACAAACCAAATATATTTACTATCTGACCCTTTACAGCAAAAGGGTTTGCCAATCTCTGTCCTGGAGTAATAAAAAGTGTTTCATTAATAAAACTTTCCACGGTTCCTTTCCACTCTAGAAAGAACTAGAACAAACGGCCTTAGTTACTTTGTTGAGGCTTTTTTCCCCATTGTTAAACACCATAAAAGCCAAAACACACTAAATTTTATACATGAAGCTAGTGTTGGGTACAGAAAACTTTCAGATATCCATTTGTTTCTTTAAATGGGTGGCATGTATTTTCATAGTTTTTGTAACAACAAAGAATAGGAAATATTGCCTCTTATGGATGCTGAGAGAAAGCAATTCAAAGCCGAAATAGCCTGTCCAAAGGCCCAGAATAGGCTATACAACATAAACTTAGGCAAGAAAAACACCCTTCTGCGGTATACAAATGTTGGGTGAGCTTGCATAGTTTTCAGAATGCAGTTGCTCAGTTTATTCAGGGCAATGACCTGGGCAGTTCTGAAAATGTTGCTTCATTTTCAATTTAGCCTAGAAAAAAGTATAAGCCTCTGCCAATAAAGCAAAGCACCAGACATACATACGGCCTATATGGACACAAAAATCTAATCCAAACGAAATCATTTCCAAAAGTGACACTTACCAACTATCCACTTTTCTCTTAATCCCGTAAACAGAAATTAAATTTGGAAAGCACTGTGACATCGTTTTCCAATCTTGCATTTTGCTTTCTCCCCACATGATGCCGTAAGGTCAAAACACGGTGCAGCCCAGCTCAGAGGCTCCCGGGCTCTCACTCTTCCCCTCCTTCCCACCACTCTCTCCTCTGTCCAGATTAGGTGGAGGTTAATACAACCTCCAGGGAAGGGCGCCTGTTTTGCTGCCCAATAGCAGACAGGAATCTGAGTACACTTTATCCAGTGACTTCCATCATGGAATGATGGAGAACTCAACAAACAGAGAGGGTTTTCTGTTGAGCCCTTATCCATTCTCTTCAACCTGAACAGTTAACCATTTTCACTGGTGCTTGAAACCATTTTCCATACTGGTTTTCATGATTGCTTAAAAACTGAGACCCTTAACAAAGTAAAATCCATGAGAGTAGAAATCATGTCTGTTCTGCTCCCCAACATTTCTAGGCTTGAGCTCCGTGCCAGGCATACAGTAAACATAAATAAAGTAAATACTGCTGGTGGATGGGTGGATGGATGGATGAATGGATGGGTGGATGAAAACTACAAACTCAGAATGCTGCTGGTTCTCTTAGGCTATGCAGTGTTCAATGACTGTCAAACATGGTGATTTAGCAGTTTATAATTATAGGGAATCTATTACCAATGAATTGATGACCAGGATGGCAACAAGCATAGTTTAGATGGCTAAGTCTTAGAACCTTCAAATGATCGCTTTATTTTCAAAAGGGAAAAACTTTAGTTTTTGGAAACATTGAACAATAATTTTATATTGAGAATCCCTCAGAAAAACTGCAGATTTGGGGTGCCTGGGTGGCTCAGTCGGTTAAGCGTCCAACTGCGGCTCAGGTCATGATCTCAGGGTTCCTGGGTTCGAGCCCTGCATCGGGCTCTGTGCTGACAGCTCAGAGCCTGGAGCCTGTTTCAGATTCTGTGTCTCCCTCTCTCTCTGACCCTCTCCTACTCATACTTTCTCTCTCTCTCTCTCAGAAATATATATAAAAAAGAAAACATTAAAAAAGAAAAAATGCAGGTTTAACTATTAACCAAATGGTCTAAAAGATTTACTTAAGAGAAAAAAGATTACTGGAAAACAGCACTATGTCACTAAGAATAAACTGTATTAAATTCAGCTCAATTTTAGTTTTGATGAGGTAAGAAAACACTAGACATACTGTGTCTCCCTTTTTGCAAGATATTTTACCACTTAATATTCTTGATGGTCGACATGGAAAAGTCTAGAGTGGATGTCAGGATAATAAAGCAGATTCGCAATGAAAAACAGTCATTAGGGGCACCTGGGTGGCTTAGTCGGTTAAGCGTCCGACTTTCGCTTAGGTCATGATCTCGCGGTTCGTGGGTTCGAGCCCCGCGTCGGGCTCTGTGCTGACTGCCAGCTCAGAGCCTGGAGCCTGTGAGTCTGTGACTCCCTCTCTCTCTGACCCTCCCCTGCTCACGCTGTCTCTCTCTCTCTCTCTCCTAGAAATAAATAAAACATTAAAAAAAAAAAAAGAAAAACAGTCATTAAAGAGTGGTATTAATTTCTTAATCTTTCTGTACGTACAGAGGTGCAACTAGAAACAACAGAAGTGAGAGGAAAGCACAAGCTTCAATAATGAAATGATGAAAATGATAACAATCAGAAAAGTTGTAATATGGGTGAAATGACTTTGCAGAAGGTCTTTGCACTTGTTTAGGCACACGGTGGCTCTGATTGTCTAGAAGTGATGACCTAGAATGGCCAGAAATAAATCCACTCTTGGGTGCCTTTCCCTTTAAAATTCTGTAAGTTAGTGAAATAGTGGACAGAAGGGGATGGAAGGCGTAATGGAAAACCATACGTGCAGGTTCTGTCTCCAATGTAGCTTTTCTTTTATTTTTTTAATGTTTATTTATTTTTGAGAGAGAGAGACAGAGACAGAGCGCCAGCGGGCGAGAAGGAAGGGCAGAGAGAAAGGGAGACACAGAATCTGAAGCAGGCTCCATACTCTGAGCTGTCAGCACAGAGCCCAACACGGGGCTCGAACTCATGAACTGTGAGATCATGACCTGAGCCGAAGTCGGACACGTAAACGACTGAGCCACCTAGGCGCCCACCAATGTAGCTTTTCAAGCTTAATCTTTCTTTACTCCTTTTGTACTTAATCACTCCAGCAAAATTATACTGTGTATAGTTTCCCAAACACATCCTACAATTATTCTTTTTTCTTTTTCTGGAAGAGATCTTTGATATTTTAGATTTATTGTATTAATATTTTAACTTTCTTCCATTATTAAAATTCACCTCATCCTCAAAGGCCCATCACACATGCTATCTTTAAATTTTTCTTCATTCCATCAGCCCCAAAAATGGTTTTTACGTTGGCCTTTCCTAGACTCTTATAATGCTTGTAAGTCTTACAAAGCATAACTTATGTGGCTATACTACACTTAGTGGTCTATGGGCTTCTGTCTGCTTTCTTAATGATCTTAGTTTCAGTTTCACCATCGCCAGATACTGAGAAGTCTTGTCACGATGTCTCCTTTAAGCATGACCATCACATGCCCAACTGCCTGCAAGACAGCCTCACTATAACCCAACAGTGTTCAAAATTGGAATCACCAATGTCCCTCAGCACACCTCCCCCCCCAACCCTTTATTGTAGTTGGTGACACAACCACAGACTTGCTCCCAATATAGGTCCTGATTTAGACCCTCATCTTTTCTCACCTAGATAGGACACTAGTCCCGTAGCGATCTTCTGCCCTGAATCCTAACTCAACAAATCTACTCTATAGAAAGTGGTCTACCTGAAACACACACCTCACAATAACTTTGCACTGCTTAACCCAGCCAATGTCTCTCCATCACATCGAATTTAAGTCCAAGTTCCCCAAGCCTAAAGGAGGACCTGGACTGCTGGGCTATGCTCAGAAGGTTAAATAGTAGAGAGTAAGTATTACCACCTGAAGGCCCTCTGGCTCCAGAGCCCTCTTCAACCCAAATTCCATATCGCTCTGCCATGTTTGCCAGCTCTTCTTGGGGAACAGAACACAGGGAGCCAAAGTTGCCTCAGAATCTATCAGCAACAAACACAGGCAAATCTTTCTTCATTTTTCACCTCCCATTCCCCATCATGTTCTTGGAAGGCTTTGGGGACTTGAAGCAAGTATGTGGGAAAACTCATACTTCCCACAATTTCTTTTACATTCCAAACCACAAAACCTAGAGAATTGAAATCTTACTTCATCCCTGTGAAGACGTATATAATTTTTAAATATCCAGCAGGATTCATAAAAAAAAAAAAAAAGAACCATGTCAAGGGAAGAGGAGGTGGAGGTGGCATCTTATAGGATAGAATGATAATCAAAAGCTAAGCAGGAAAATAACCTCACAATTTGTTCATGGCAACCTCAGTTTAACCACATGGAAGCTATGGCAGATATAAGATGGTTTCATTTGAAGTAATAGCAATTATCAGTCCGGTAACAACAGCGTGTGTGTGCGTGCGTGTGTGCATGTGTATGATGGTGGTATTTTCCTTTTAAGTGTTTCAGACCATAGAGTTAAATAAATGAGGCTATCTCCTGAAGGGGAGTGTTCAAAATAGGAAAACCCTATCATTTCTTTTACTCATGGTTTACATTCTGTATCTTCTCATCAAGTCAGATTCAGTAAACAAGAAGCCTCGATTCCCACTGGGACAACCATTTAACCATTCGATTAAAAATGTAAACAACAAACTGTTTTGGAGAGTCCAAATTTTAGCCAAGCTTATTCTTTTTAGGAACTCTCAAGAGATACCTCGTACTACAAATTGGGCTGAAGAATCAATGTTTCTGAATATGTATATATGATTGTGAATAAACACAAACCACAAAAGAGCAAGTGTTACCAAGGACGTGGATAAATGGGAATCTTCGTACAGTACTGGTGGTAATGAAACATAGGGCCGCTGCTATGAAAAGTAGTATGGAGGTTTCTTAAAACAGTACAAACAGAATTACCATAGGATCCAGGAGTCCCATTTCTAAGTCTGTCTCCAAAGGGATTGCAAACAGAATCTCAAAGGCATATTTGCACTCCCATGTTTACTGTATTCACAATAGTCAAGAGGAGGAATCAATCAAAATACTCATCAACAGTTGAATAGATAAAGAAATTTCAGTATATACACACAAAGGAATAATATCTGTTCTTATAAATGAAGGAGACCCTGCCATATGCTACAACACGAAAGAACCTTGAGGATATCATGCTAAATGAAAACAAAAGGCAAATACTTCACAATTCTACTTATATGAGGTACCTAGAATAATCAAAATCATAGAGACAGAAAACAGAATGGTAGTAACCAGGGCCTGGAGAGGGGGGAAAGGACATTGCTCTTCAGTGTTGATAGAACCCTGGTTTTGTGAGATGAGAAAAGTTCTGATACATCAGTCTACCACCCCAAGAAATCACTGGTTTCTTTTTCCATTTTCCACTCTACTTCTTGACTTTATAAAGAATAGGAATGTCTACTTATGCTCATAGTCCACATTCACATCTGTGTCTGGCTTTTTTCTATTTCCCACATTATTATGGGTTATTTTGCAAATTACATGACCATTGAATTGAGTAGACTAAGTATGAAATAATGAATGTAAACATATCCTTAATAATTTTTATATTTATTACATGGTAGAATGATAACACTTTGGATATATTAATTAAATAAAATATAGTATTGAAGAAAATAGTAAATTAGGGGAAGACATAAACTGGGCAAAGATATACTGCAAAACAAGGAATTCCTAAGCAGAGTAATATCTGTGCCCTACATAATCAGACAGCAAAATAGTTAGCTTTCATAGAAATACTTGAAAGTCACCTAAAGTTGCATACAATCCAATATAAAATAAAACACTGAACAGAACAATCTAAAGAGTTACTCACCTAAGGCTCAGAGTTGTAGTCCTCAGAGTTGTCTTTTTATTTTTATTTTTATTTATTTTAAAGAAGTATAACTTATTTTTTTAATGTTTTATTTATTTCTGAGAAGAGAGAGAGAGAGAATGGGCAGGGGAAGGTCAGAGAGACAGAGGGAGATACAGAACCTGAAGCAGGCTTCAGGCTCTGAGCTAGCTGTCAGCACAGACACAGGGCTCAAATGCAAGAACCGTGAGATCATGACCTGAGCTGAAGTCAGATGCTTAACCGACTGACCACCCAGGAGGCCCTGGAGTTGTCTTTTTAAACTTTGTGTCTATGTCCCAGTCCCCACTGGGAATCAGATGAAAAATTTGAGACCTATGCACATGCACGTATGTAAGACCCAGACATAAATCTATGAATATGTGAAATAAGAAGCCTTAATTTTGAGGCACAAGACTTGTGCTTAGTAAACAATATTATACAGTATCACCTGCTCTTCACAAACTTCTAAGAGGTAAAAGCATTATACCTAGTTTTTGTGACTTTGGAAAAGGCACACCACACTACAGTCCCGATTTTCTGCAGAGGACAGTATGGGCCACCTGTCCTCCTCCTGTTCATGTCTACAGTTATTCTGGCCGTCCTGTGTCTTCTCCACCTTTCTGTCTTCCTGTCCCATCTACTTCACGGGCTGTGATCGTCACCTTCCACTTTAAGCCGCAGCTACTTTACAAACTGCCAAATGTTAATCTTTGAGCTTCCGTGCCTGAGCCATCAAAAATGGATGGAAAAACGTATCTTTCTCCTAAATCACAGGATTAGTGGAAGCCATCAGTGACCAGTAGTGTCTACTCCAAGTTCACGTGGTCTTAGAGCCATCAGGTCAGAGAGGCAGGGCAAGAGGATCAGAATCCACGGGAAAGTAATGAATGATTTTATTGAGAGTAAAGGTAAGGGACACACTCTAACGTCTGATGACGGGAAATTTCCTAGCTTACACTCTCATAAAAGAAAAAAAACCAACCAGGGTTGAAACTATGTGTCCCGTACACAGATTGTTTTTACCTAACCAAAGCCATATCTACTGCTTTTGAAGATTTCTAAAAATGAGTGGTATACAATCCTAAATACAATAATATTTGGGGTAGATAGATTTTTGATCCATTTTTTTCTTATCAAAATAGGAGAAAATAGAGAATAAAGATCCTTTATTTCTTTTTATTACTCCTATATCTATTACGGGGGAAAAATAAGTAGGTGAAACAAATGAATTCCTGAAGTAGATTACTTTACAATTTAAATATGAGTTCATACCATAGATCTTAGCCTTTAAGATGAAGACATCTTTTTAACTGTGTTTTTTATTTTAAAAAAGTTTTAATGTTTATTTATTTTTGAGAGAGACAGAGAGACAGAGAGAGACAGAGCACAAGCAGGGGAGGGGCAGAGAGAAAGAGGGAGACACAGAATCTGAAGCAGACTCTAGGCTCTGAGCTGTCAGCACAGAACCTGATGCAGGGCTCGAACCCACAAACCGTGATATCATGACCTGAGCTGAAATCGGATGCTTAACTGACTGAGCCACCCAGGTGCCCCCAATGTATTTAAAAACAAAAAACAAAAAAGAAAAACAAAAACCTGCTCACACACAGTTTGTTCTAAGATTAAGAAATATTTAGAAGATCTTAATAAAATTTTAAAAGGCCATTTTAAGAGACCAGCAATTATTAAAACAGTTTAAATTTAAGAATGAACATCTGCATCCAAGGAAAACCACACTCACAATTAGAAAAATTCTAGGCTTGAAGGTCAGAAAGTTATAAGCCTTTGTTTTACATAACCTCTTTCAAAATACTTTCAAATTTACAAGTTTTTAAATGACACTGTTTCTTTATTCTACTTTGCCCCACAAGAAAGTATTAGAGATAATTTTGAACCTAGTTAATCCTTTC